>OX454525.1:228914152-229514152 GCA_949715645.1 Portevinia maculata | reverse complement strand
AACACTTTCTCTTCAAATTGACCTTCTTATAAAAAAAATTATATACAATTTGGAGTTTGAGATGATTTTTTTTGTTGCACTAAGCAACAACAAACAAATTGCAGTCATTACGTAGGAGGCTTAACCGGTTTTTGTTTAATTTTGTGCATGTCATTTTCCTTATTAAACCAAGCTAAATCAGCGATTCGTCACACTGTGCAACGCAGACAAGCACCACCAATAAGTCAACAAACTTCTTTAGTAAGTTCAGTTTGTAAAATTGAAAAGTGGCAAATTGCATTCGACGGGTCTGAAAATATCCACGATTTTCTTTTTAAAGTGGAAACCCTTAAGGATCATTCGCAATGTAGCTGGGAATACACTATAACTTGTCTTATCTTTTTTTTATCTCTGCCTCAAGTAATATTTTTTCACATGCAAATATGGTTTATAAACCATTTGGGAATCCTCAGTGCTGAAATGCGAATCTCCTTCACCGATGTGAACACAGACACCAATTTATTGTGTTAAATACAAAGAAACAGGTGACTGTGATGGTCTAATTGCAATATGCCATAACCTACCCCAAACTTTCATCGAAGCCAACAAACAATTTACCATCAATCTACTCGATGACAATTCTCCCACCTTTCTTTACCCACCATCGCCCCTGCCTTTAAATATGAATATCCATTTTTCACTTGAAAATATGAATTGTATAGAAAATCATTTGAGAATCCTCACAGTAGCTGAAATGTGACTCTCTTTCAACGATCATACACACACATACCAATTGTGTTAAAATCCAGAAAACATAACATACCCCTTCCATCAAAGCAAACAAAAAATATACCATAAATCTACACGAAACCAGTGCCCGTGTTCTGTAACTATCGCATCGTTATATTTATCACATGAACGATGTGAATCGAAACAAAATTTCATTATATCACATTTCCGTGTTCTGTAACTATGCGATGCGAAAACTATACCACATGGAACATTGTGAAATGAAACTCCTGGAAATATGTGATAAATCGGTGTTCTGTAACTTTCGAATGCGATAAATTATTCACTTCAACTGTCAAAATTTATCACATTTCAATTGGCTTGCGAGAAAGGGATATTGAACAATTTTAAACGGATAGTGGACAGTGAAGATTTTTGATTTTTTATTTAACAAAATATACAGTTCGTTGATGAAGTTCAACGTTTAAAAAAATGCAAAAGAAATAAAAAATAACTAATAAAAACAGTCAGAATTAGTGGAGAAGAATGTAGGTATAGGTACCTATGTATGTACATTCTGTCGAAAGAATTCAGCAAGCACTTAAATAAGATCCATTTTGAACATTCTTGGAACTGTGTTGCTATAAAAATAAACAACTTGGTACATCCAACAAGAGAGACTAAAGGTTCTTGTTTTAAAAGAAAAAATATGTTTCATTTATTGTTTTCATAGACAGACAAAATAAATGCAAAATTTTAACTTCATTAAATTCATCAACATAGAACATAGCGTTAGGATCAGATTAATTTCAAAAAAAATTGTCTGAGTTTAGCAGAACGAGCGATCATCGTATTTTTGAAAATTCAACAGAAACACGTAATTTTCCGATAATCCGCTAAAAAGTCGCGCTACACCGCTCCTATCCCAACGACATGTAAATACACACTGAATTTCCTCGCCAAACTACCCTTCGATTTCCAGTATTTTGACAATCCTTCCAATTTCCCATGATAATAAAAGTAACCAAGGTATATTTTATCGCATAGAGTTACAGAAGACAACTTCTTTCCACATGCGATAAACGGTGGAATTTTGTGTTCCAAAGTTTTCGATGCGAAGAGTTATCGCATGAGTTACAGAACATTTGCACTGCTTTGCCAACCACCACCACTACCTGCATCATCCTCCTACTCATATTCCTAGCACGAGAATGGTGTAGAACTAGACTATCATGATTTGTTGCGGGCGAATGCGCACTGGTGGCGTATCGTCGTTTACGCACGGTTGCACTACTATAAGGTTTATATACAATGATACCGTCGCTGTTTAAGAAAACCGGCATAACTCGAAAAACTTGATTTTTTAGTTTATTATACCAGCAAACTCAGAAAAAAATTCTCTACATTTCTGTAAAATCGGCATAACTATAATGCTTCAGAATACCGCTAGGGGATAATGTGCCAATTTTACCTTCGTTTTATTTCGTTGTGTATTTATTTGGAAAATGGGCATAACTCAATAACTGCCAAATGTTGAAAGAGAGCGGACCAATGTTTTGTGTGGAAAAGTGACAAATTTTTGGTTGTGCGCTTAAATTGTTTCCAAAGTTTGTTGAAAAGTGATCTATTTGTAGTTGGGACGGTTTTCTTTACAAGGTAAGTGCACTTTCATAAATTTTTTGTATTAAAATGAATTATGCCACTCTTCTTGATAAATATGGAAGTTTTGTTTTTTTCATTGACATTTTAATGACTTATGCCATTTTTCTTTAAAATAAATGTTCGCATTATATCGATATGCCGTAAATAATTACAACTTCATAAAGAGTATATCGCATAAATTCTTGGTCAAGGGTCATACACAAAATGAAGGGGATTCCGTTCACTCAGTAATCGAAGGGCACATAAGTCGTTCATTAAGAAGTGGACCAATTTACAAACCAGAACAGTACTATGCCCTTATTCGTAGTGCAAAAGAAACTGGAAGACCTTATAATGTAACTGAAATGAGCTTCAGCGACTTTCTTAATATAAAAAACCTGGAACCTGAAGGAATTTTCGGAAAACACAGCAGCGTTAAAGTAGCTGAGCTACGAGTTATAAGATTTGAAAAGGCAAATTCAAATACCGTTTATTTTAAAAAAGCCTTTACTGAGGAATCTTTTTCAAAAATTGAGATAAGGTGTTGTTGAATGAGTAAAAATACCAACGAAAAACTTACTGTATTATACACAGGTAAATTGCCCATTGGGGATAAAAAAACAGAAAGGACTGATTACCCTACTTGAGAATAATTTTATCCCACAGTATTACAGTGAATTTTATAAGAACTTGTGAATGCGGATCTAACTTATAAGTTTAATTTCCAATCTATTATAAAACTAATAATCTAAGACTGAAGTAAACGTTTATTTTTATAGCTTACATAAAAAATATCAAAATTTAATTATTTGAAAAATCAGTTCTTAAAAAGACTGTGGAAACAAAGCAACTGAGCTTTTTGTTACAAAAAGTACAAAAATAAGACTTATTTACAATAGTATATCATCTCTAAGTAAAAAAAATTAGTACCTTGAGTAAAAAGTTCTAAGAACTGTTTGATTTTTAAGTTTCTCAAAGTTAAAAGTGGGTTTTCCTTGCTCTATGATGAATTAACTCCGAAATTATAAAAAAAAGATTAACTTCTCATCGTGATTTTTTTTCGGAAAAGTGGCACAAGTTAGAAGGGGTAGCAAAATTAATAAAATTTGCAAGCTTACCATACATTTTTGCTATTTTAATTTTTATTTTTCACTTAACAATATATCGAAATAGCCAAATAAAATGCGACTTTTGAATAAAATAATGCTAAACATTTGAAAAAAAATAAAATTATAAAAAAGTTCAGGCTCAGAATCTTTAAACTGCTCTCCTGAAAAATTTAATTTTTTGAGTTATGCCGGTTTTCTTAAGCATCGACGATACAAATAATAACTTACTTGGTTTCCATCATCAACCTCTGCTACTTGCAAAGCATACGTACATGAACATGCTACCTGCGCTGCCTACGCCTATGCTCCTTCTTACAATGAAAAAAAAAATGCATACACAATGGAATGAAATTCGTTCGGCGGAAGTTTCGAGAGAGACAAACCAGTTTATTTGGTTTTGCTTTCTTCGTTTTCAAAGTGTGTATTTAAAATGAAGATGACAGCAAAAGTTTAGACACAAACATTCTAGCTCAATTCATAACGCCATCTGCATTTAGTCGGCTAAAACAAAAAATTCGACATGATGGCACTATTATAAAGTGTATATACAATGCCATTGGAGGATAGATGTTGTGAATTTTGTTGGCCTCTATGTACGTTGTCATTGACATTGAAATTTGTTGGGTCAGCTGTTTCGTCAGCAAAAAGAGTTCTAATAGGAATTGAAGGAATGACTGTAGTAGTTCTAAACTACGACGCTTGTGAAACTGTGGGATTTCTGTGAGCGTTAGCTGCTGTCACATTCTCACACAAAGTTACATTTGCTGTTTGGTTCGCACTTCTATTGATGACTATATCATAGGTGTCCGGAGATCGAATAATGTTTAAATGTGTGTCCGTACTTTGATAAGGAGAATGACGTACGGGTCTGTTATTAATTGAACGGTTGTTAGTGGTGGGAGTATCAACGTTTATATGCTGCTTGCTCTGAGAGCGAGTTTGCATATTTCTGTTTGCATCGAAGGCTGTATTCCTTTTTTGCTTCGGAATAGCTCCGTTGCTCTCGTGGGTACTCATATTTATTGAATTTGGGTTTTAAACTTGAAGAAGCAAACCCAAGGAAGGTAAATTTTTAAATGTGTTGATATATTAATGGAGAAAAAAACTATTAAATAAATTTCTTTTATAGTTATAATAATAATAAACATGCCGATGTTAAGGTGATCTGGTTCGTGACATAAATGAAATAAGGTTTGGTGTAACATAAAGCTATAGAATGAAATAAAAAAAAGAAATATGCAGAGACACTTTGGAAGGTTTAGGTGTCTTCTATGGCAACTGTACCAAAGCTTAATAAACTGTAAGGTCAGGAATCATAGATGAACTCCCTAGGTGTTCCTTATGTACTATGTACATATGCGTAAGTATCTACATCCGTCGACCATGAAACCGAATAATATTCTAGTGCAACTAATTCTAAGATGTGGTATCTAATAAGAACAGGACTCCTAGAATATTTAATATAATAAAAGGTTCTGACAAAGAATTAAAATGCATGAGATGATATTTACAAAGACGTTTAATGTTTGCAGCTATTCACATACGAGCATTCGCAAGAAAACTCGTAATCAAAACTTTTTGAAAGATGTAAGGTGCTGCTGTTTTATTTTAAAGTGTTCATAAAATGGGGATGCAATGATTTCGTCCATTTATTTTGTGAGGGGTTGGTATACTGAATTCACTGCTGCTCCGAAGTTGGGCGCCAATTTTGTAATGATTACCCAGGGAAAATAAGGGTGGTACTTTTTTCATGTAGCAGAGGGTGGCACGCTTGCGATTTTGCACGGCGACAGCTCGTCGATGGGGGGATCTTTCTGCTACTTCCTGGTTACAAAATAAAAAAATACGTGCCATGGGTCCGAAGACACATTAGAAGAAGGATGTCACTATACAGTGACTAAACGTCGTTGTCCTGTCCGAAGGAGGTTTGCGAACGGCGAGGGTTCACAAGTCAAATAGAAAGTTGTAGAAATTGAAAAGACACCAATGATTCCGGTGCCGAGAAGGACCTATGAGAGAAAATACGGAACAGAGAAGAGAAACGTTCAGATGTTCGTGACCAAGCAGCACTTAGTTCTTGCTGCGTCATCGGCTTTTCCCAGCCTTTACTGTAGAATATAATCAACAGCTCCGTGGTTACCTTACGCCGGTTAACTGTTTAGAGGTAACCCCTTAATGTTGTTACACCAACTCCATTTACTATCACTTGTCACACCTCACCATCGCCAAAACTATTTACCTAGCCTATCATGGCTATTAAGTCAACACATTGTATTTAATTCAATACACACAATTTTATTCATTTAAATGTTCTTAATGTTAAGACCCGACTACTAAAGGCGATCCAAATTTGTAATTAATTTATACGAATTAATTTTAATACCTCACGCAATAAGGTCTACGTCAGAATAACATATACAATATTCTGAGATCTGTGGATACCAAATATACCCCAAAGAATTTACTTAAATAAAAACGTCAGCTTTAAATATTATTCGGAAGTAATTTCTTACAATAGGTCCGTTCGCGTACTTTATGTGTAGGAAAATGAAAAGTGTCAAATCTCCAAAATCGAGAGAGAATCCTCTCATTTCTAAGAAAAGTACGCGAACGCTTTTGTGTAAAAAGTTAAAAAAACATCTTAGTTTGGCTTGAAAAGAAGCAACAGCTGTTTTTTTTGCTGGCAAACTCATAGGATTTCATCATTTGACAGTTTTTATTTTCTTGCCAGCTGAAATTCTGTGTGAAGAAAAATGAACGAAACTACATGTTTCTTTCGTTCATCTTTTTACCATTTTCTCAGTACGCGAATGCGTTTGTGTAGTTTTGCACGAAAGTTTATATAAATTTACGTTTGCTTATTAGTTCGCGAACGGACCTGTTTGAAGTAACCTCCCACAGCAAATGTTAAGTTATACAAAGTATCTAACTAAAAAAATATTGGTTGATGCCAAAAGAATAATACACTTAAAGTTAGCACTTATATAAAGTTCAATTGAATCGAGGTGGAATTATATACGTTGATGTCCTTTTGACTTGCTGACTCCGGCTTGTGCGCACAACTCGTTGTCTGCTTTATCTGGACTTGGCTGTTGTAAAAGAAGTTATTAAAGTTTATGTATTTTGTATAATTCAAATGGCATTACCTGTGTTACAATCTTATTTTAACCTCAAACTATTTCTACTCAATGAGAATAATTATTACATACTAGAAGTCGCGGATGTTCGAAGAATTTTTCTTCGTTGAAACGCTGGGTGTGGAAGAAATTCTTATTTGTTGTAAATGCTGGTTGAAGAATTAATCTTCGCGTCTCGGCTGTTTGTGTAGAATTTATTCTTCTTGCAACAAGTGGATGAACTGGCTGGTGGTTGAAGAAATTATATTCTCCGGGTCTATGCTGGTGGTTGAACTGTGAGGTGGTTGAAGAAGTTATATTCTCCGTGTCTATGCTGGTAGTTGATCTGGCTGGTACTTGAAGAATTTATCTTCGTTGTAATGCTGGTGGTTGAAGAAATTATTTTCGCCGTTTCTATGCAGGTAGTTGAAATGGCTGGTGGTGAAGAAATTATTCTTTGTTTTATATGGCTGGTGGAAAAATTAATCTTCATTGCAAATGGCTGGTTGTGGAAGAATTAATCTTAGCGTCTCGTCTGTTTGTGAAGAATTTATTCTTCGTTGTTGCAGGTGGTGGTAACGAGATTTTATTTTGTGAAGTAAGGCTGGTGGTGAAGAAATGTTATCTTCGTTGTAGCAACTGGATGAAATGGCTGGTAGTGAAATGATCAGTGCGGCAGGTATCGCTCCCACATGGATATCCACGTGGTGAGAAACGACGATACCCGTGACCTAATCTACTCGTATAATGGACATGCCGGGGTATTTTCACACACTCATCGAATTAATAAAATCTCAATAATTACCTGGGATTTTATGCTAAGGCGCTTGGTCTGAGCCGAGTAATCCTTTTGCAGTGCAAGAGAAATGTTAGATTTCTCTGGCTTTTTGCCGACTGTTCCGGTGCGCAGGTTCTAATTGCCTTTTTCCTAGAGTTGTGACGCCCGGGCGAGGTTTCTCTTTGCCTAGTGCAGTGGTTACCGCCCCGCAGTATTGAAAAATACTTTTTCTCTCTAGTTTTACACTATTTGAACAAAAATAAACTTTTTATTTTATTTCCTTGCTTCTAGCACCCGAAACAATCGTGAAAGTTGAAAAGACAACGTACAATGGCGTCGTGCCTTTTATAGTTCTTTCTGATGTTTCGTTCGCATGATTTCCTCCGTGAAGTTGGTCACGATTGCACAGATTTGCAGCGGATGAATTGGGTTACTGTATACATGTTGTACAGTACGGTGCGAAAAGATTTTAAAGGCGCACGCTACAATTGCGAAAATATTTCTGAAAACGCGGACCACGTGTTTTTCCATTGCCAACGGTACGAAATCGAGAGGATTTCCCTACGGGCCCAATTCGGAGAGTGGCCCACTCCCGATAATGTGATAAACTATATGCTTCGGAATGACGAAAACTGGACCACTGTAAGTAACGTGGCGGTGCGTATACTCAGCGATCTTAGACGCTTAGAACGCCAAAGGAAATCTAATAGTTACAACAATAGAGCAACAAGCTAAGTCTTCATACCGACCCCCGCGAAGTAATGTCTTACGGTGGTTCCGCGGAGGAAACGAATCGGCCTGTTCGGGAAGGGAGGTGGTTTTAGCCGGTAGAAATCCGGCACTACCAATGGACGTTGGACCATTGGTGCCTCATGCAAGGTTTCCACCTTCCATCGCAAAAAAAAAAACAAAAAACTGTACTTGGTTGGTGACTGATATTGAATGGAATTGGAAGAATCATCGGTTCGCCCACTAGGAAATGCCCCGGGGTTAATGCCTGTACATCGTCTGGATCATCGCTCAAGGGATGCATCGGCCTTGAGTTCAGTACAACCTCTATATGTGCCAGTAGTGTTGAAAGCTGCTCATATGGAAGCACCTTCAACCCTACTATCCTCTTTAAGTGATATTTCATTGACTTGACGGCGGCTTCATAGATTCCCCCTTGATGAGGTGCTGCTGGAATCATGAATTGCCTTTCTGTACCCTTACTGGCGAGATGAGCCATTGCTCTCTTGTCTGACCATTTTTATATCGCTCTTTTTAACTCCTTGTAGGCTCCGACAAACGAAGTCCCGTTATCACTGTACATGCGTTCGCATCTGCCTCCTCGTACTATGAAACGTTCATAGCAAGCTATGAACGCTAGCGATGTCAAATCCGTCACTAGGTCGATGCGCACTGCCATAGTCTTCAAGCACACGAAGACTGTGACCCAGCATTTGGATCTAACGACTTGATCTAATTTTCGTCTGCTGACCTTCATCTCTAACGGGCCCGCGTAATCCACTCCACAGTGTTGAAATGGCTTCCCGGCCTGTACTCTATCAGCTGATCGGACATCAACTGATATTCTAACTTTTAGTTATACCTGGCACAAATGACGCAATTGTGCAAATATTTCCTTGCATCGGCACGAAGTTTTGGAATCCAATACTTCTGTCTCACGAACTGCATTATAACCTGTACTGTGCCATGCTTGGTTGCGTGGTGCGCGTGGTATATGATTAGCCATGCTAACCTGGATCCATCGGGAATTATGGCTGGATGCCTCATTTCACACGAGTTGTTGCTCCTGTCTAGCCTTCCCCCTACTCTCAGCAAGCCCCTTACATCTAACACTGGATTAAGCGGTTCCAGTTTGCTTCTCTCGGGCAGATCTGTACCGTTCTTTAATGCTGCTATCACTTTCCTGTACACCTCTTCTTGTGATTTTGATGATGTTGGCTCCTTTATACCTGTACCACCTCTACTCGCCCTTATTTTAAAGGTTGGCCTCACTGCCCAGTTGTTCATGAACTGGACCATATAGCTGACTATATTTAATAGTTTCACTAACCTATTCGCGTATTCTAACAGTGATACTCTACTGGCCGAATGACCTGCACCTATACATAGTATTGGTTGAAATGTTATAACCGTAAACACTTTCATCTCACTCCGTACCTGTACCGACGTGTCCTCCTTTACGTCCTTTACTGGCCATTCTGCCTGTGGTGATCGAAGCCATATTGGACCTTCCAATCACCATCTATTGTTTATTAACGCCGACGGCTTGTAGGGGTCAGCCTCAATAATAAAAATACGAATCCATTATTTCAAAGAAAATAATTCGGTCAATTCCACCTGAACTCAATCCCATCCTAATCCGACTCAACTTCAATCCCATGGTGAACGCACCCAACGAGTGTAAAAAGGGATTAAAGATAACGCATGCCAACCCTCAAATGTCAAAATCAACGAAACCCCAGTATCAACTACCTCTTTTATTCATTTCTTTTCTTTCGATTTGCAAGTCATCACCAAAATGGAGGACAGCATTGTCTCTACCAATTGGAAGTTTTTTTTGTTAAAGTAAAGTAAAAATCTCTAGGTTGAGTGTAAGAATAGGCGGATTAATTAATTTAGCACCATATCCATGGGCAATTAAATAATTGCACCTAAAGACAGTGCAATCCAGTCATCAGCACCACACCAATGTGCAATCCAGCCATCAGCACCAAACCAAAGTGCAATCCAGCCATCAGCACCAAACCAATGTGCAATCCAGTCATCGGCACCCAGAATTAAATTTCATCCAGTCATCTGAACCAAAACTCAGTGTTATCCAGTCATCAACACCAAAGCGTTGTGCCATCAAGTGAATTGCACAAGATTAACGAGCCATTCAGCGCAGCATGTACACATGCGTACTCCAGCATATAAGCATACCAGCAAATACACACGCGTACTCCAGTGCATGCAGCTCCAACGTGCGTGTAAATCTCTCCAGCATGTACACATGCGTACTCCAGACTTCATTAGTGCAGCAACTCAGCTACGCACCACACTAACGTGCCAACGATCGACCGGCCACACAAGAGGCAGGAGTCGCAACTCATCTACGCACCACACTAACGTGCCACCGATCGACCGGCCACGCAAGAGGCAGGAGTCGGAACTCAGCTACGCACCACACTAACGTGCCACCGATCGACCGGCCACACAAGAGGCGGGAGTCGCAACTCATCTATGCACCACACGAATGTGCCACCAATCGATAGCCATTCAAGAGGCCAAAATCGCAACTCATCAGCTGCAACAACACCGACACAGTAGCTAGCAATCAAGTGTAAATTTAGTTATCATATCACCTTTCACTTCACTAAATCGTAATAATTCCATCTAAGAGTGTAAATTAGTTCTAAAAAAGTTTAGAAAATAGAATTCTCGCGAATTTAATTACTAACCAGTCGATTGCATTCGTTATTTGTTCATACATATATATAGTCTAACCCGGTAAAGAGCTTATTGTGAAGATTTACACGATCTGGTGTTTAATCCCCTTGAAAATTCAATCTCCTTTAGCGTACAGGTAATAAGGATACTCTTCTGACCATCATGCTGTGCACAACATTATGGAAGATCAGCCGCGTTACTTCGGAATAAATCCGGTGAGTTATAAAAATCTATATTAAACAAAATAATACCAGAAAGTGAAAGTTTAGTAGAAATTTTAGTTGCATTTGTAAAAAATGCAAATTTCATCTTTTTGAGACTAAGTTCAAGATGAGCTAAAATATTAGATATCGAACTACATTATCCATACCATCGGGGTGTGAGAAAAGGAAAACCTAGCAAAAACTCGAACCATTGCATTCAAAGACAAACTTTGTATGCTCTGGTGCTTTAATATCATTGGTGAATGGTGAAATTGTAGTAGTATAAATTTAATTTAAATCAAAAATTAGAAGATGAAATTCCAATAATCTCATCAGAAAAAAACAAAGGCAATTATGTAATAAAATTATCTTATTTCTAAACCTTACAAATATAACACATGTAAATTCTTCCCTTCAGAATTTAAAAACTCATAAAAATATATGAGGGGCTATCTTACCACTGGTGGGGGATAGCTGATGAAAATTAGTGAATTCAGATGTAGCTACTTCAGCTTGAACAAATGGAATTATTTATTTGCATTTTCTTATTGTCTATTTACGAGTATACCATAAATTTAGCTTACAATGTAACCTTATTCTTATCGTAATACTAACACCACCTGCATTATGCCATCGTTGTGCTAAATTAGGTTGACCGATATTCGCCGTCACTCCAGTTGGTGTTGAGTAATGTGCTTATGCATGCATAATACTTATGCATGCGAGCGGCATTGTATTTAGTGTGGGTCACTAGGTAATGCAGGTCATGTTGCTTGTGTTAGCATTATGCAATTTGTTGTTGAAATCGTCAACATTTTGCCTCCTCCGGTGTTGGTTCCCAATTGATTTCGTAGGTCTGATTAGTTTTGATGTGGTCTGTTAACTCAATCTCGGTAGGGCAACTATTCCTATTTTTATGCTTGCCGTATTTTAAAATGACGGCTAGTAGGCAAATAATGATCATTGCGGCTGTGACGGTGGAACAAAAGCCAATTGTCCAATATTGGTGTCCCTTTATGATGTTCCAGTTGTGATCATGTAGCCGGTTAGGTGCCGCAGTTGCGTCTATGTCGTTAACCCTTAAAACCTCCATCAGATCCCTATTTAATGGGATGACAGTTTCATTAGTGAAGTAAACTGGGATCTGTGTTGATAGCGAAGTGTTTATGACTGCAATTGATTTGCTAAAGTGCATGATGATGCTTGTTTCTTTATCCAATTTTGCTTCTAGTCGAATGAACTTTGACTGAATGACACAGTCTGGAGTCACGTGCATGATGCCTGTGTTGTTTAACACGACTTCTTCCCGAGTTGGTCCACAGGTTACAAACAAGTGGTCCTTTCTGGTGTGATGAACATCCATGAGTTGTGGGTCCATAGTTCCTTCCATATGATGTGTGTTAGCCTTAGTATTCTCGTAGAGCATTGTTTGAACGATAGTTTTTTGTACAGTTGCTGTACAATGCAGTTTTCACTCTGGTCAATATTGTGGAATATAAATGGATGAAGTATGAATACTGTTTCGTTGAGCGTTGGTGCCTTCTTGACATCGTCTAGTGGTAATTCGAAGTATCTTTGCAGGTTGTAGTTGATCCCTAGAATTGTCTGCTGTATGTTTATCTCACGAAATGTTTGATCGTCTATCTTCTCAGGAACTGCATTAGGTTTGATTAGGTCATACTCATCAGCATCGGTGATCATTAGATATCCTGTCACTAAGATTTCCGTTGATGTTATGGTCATGTCCAGTTTGCTCATTGGGTCAGGTAGTATCTTCATCTCAGGGCCGAGTTTCTTCTCACACTTGTTAATCGTTTCTTCTAATGTTTTATGAGGTAAGAATTCAAACAAATGACTCCGTTTAAGATATGCATTCAATAACTTGTTGTATTTTGTTTCGATCTCTCGCATGTAGCTGAGAGCGATTAAGTATGCGTTCATCACGTGTATATTGATCTTGTTTTCATCCGTTAGTCGGTACCACGACTCCATCTTGTTGATCTCAATTAGGCCAGCGTTCAGTTTTTGTGTGAAACTGGTGATTTTCTTTGAGATTCTGGACTCTGTCTCATTGATACTGGAAATTGTAGATAGCATGATTTTGGTGTTCGCCTTTGTGCTTCTAATTAATTTCTTCTGATTATTGTCCAAATCTTCGATGTCATGGTACACCTCATCATTAACTCCGAATACTGAGTTAAAAACCGTTCCGAGTAATCCTCGTTTTTTCCTTTGCAGATGTGTTAGCTGGAGCCGCTTGAAGATTGAATGTACATTTTTCCATTCTTCATCCATGTGATACTGCAGTTCATCGCATTGACTCTCCTTTGTCACGGCCTTAGCCCTACTGCACAATTGAGCTATTTGGTCTCTTGTCTTGTTCATATTGACTTGATCCCGGATGATGTCTGTGATTGGGAATAGAATGCTTGTGCGTAGTACTCCTCGTTGGATTTTAGCTGTCCCTATTTGCTCTACAAATACTCCCACCTCTGGGTTAGTGACTGCGTATTTTGAGGCTGCTGGTATGGCAATCAGTAATAGTATTACCAGCGCAGTTGGCAGCTTCGATGGGATGGCTGATCTACGGTTTCCATATCTTGAGTTTCTTCCGGACCCGCTTGGTGCTAATGATCCTGATGCTTTCTGTTTTTGAATTCCGTCGTTCTGAGGCTTCGTGAGATTGTCTTCAATTGAAAGTAAGCATACCTTGGCAATTGGTCGTTTAATAATTCCCTTTTCGGTCTTGACCGTTACAACTCTGATGAGTTCATCAGCTCCATTGTGTACTTCAATGATTCTTCCCAGACCCCATTTCGACGGTGTCAGTAACTCGTTCTTCAGCAGTACCAGTTGGCCGATCTCGAGATTCGTTGTCAATTTTTTCCACTTGTGTCGTTGTTGCACTTTTTTCACATAATCTTCGTACCAGCGATAGCAAAAGTCTTGTTTAATTTTTTGGGTAAGCCTCCATCTTTTCAAGCTGCTCTGAGTCATATCCAGAATAATGTCACCCTCTGGTGTTTTTTTTTTTTTTTTTTTTTTTTTTTGTCGGGATGTGTGAAACTTTCTGCACTGGAGCACTCAGACTCAATACTGGTCCATTGTACTGCCAGGCAGACACACCACATTTTACTGTGGGAATTTACTCGTTTTTCTAAGAAAAACGAGAAGGCGCTTCAATGATAAGAAGCTTAGGTTTACAGCACTCACCATATCCGCACCAAATACCTGCCACCTGATACGAGCAAAAGCAGGACAATCACAGACGAAATGTTCCGCAGTGTCGTCGCTTTCTCCACAGGCTTCGCAGTTGGTGGTGTCGCTTAGGCCTAGCACCTTAAGGTGTTTGGCAAAAGCGTAGTGTCCCGTAAGAACGCCAGTAGTCTGTCTGCAGTCTTTTCTGTTGAGAGACAACAAGAATGCCGCGGATTTCCCACAGACGTCGGGGAACATTTGCTTAGTCTGTCTGCACCCTGGAGAGTCATACCAACGGCGATTGTGTTCATAGGAAACCCAACCGTCAATGGAATCCCTGACCGAGGACGCAGGCAGACAGATCGCTGGTTCAGGTCCTGAGAGGTCCTCCTCTGAGCCTTGTCTAGCAAGTTCATCGGAGATCTCATTTCCCGTGATCCCGTTATGACCCGGGACCCAGACAAGTTTAAGTGAATTCAGCCTTCCGACCGAATTCAGAGATATCTTGCATTCACGTACTATTTTGGAGGTAGTTAAGGGTTTGAGTAAGGCCTTAAGCGCAGCCTGACTGTCGCTACAGACGCAGATACTTCGCCCCCTCCACCTGTTCCTCGTAACATAGTCCATGGCCATTAGGATAGTATAAGTCTCTGTTTGGAAGACTGATGCATGTTTGCCTAACGGAAAGAAAAGTCTAACGCTATCGCTCTCCACGAAGACACCAGCACCAGATCCTTGATCGGTTTTGGAGCCATCCGTAAAGATTCGACTGCATTCCCTTCCAGGTTCAGAGTCCGGCCAGAGCCAGTCCTGGACGCGAGGAGAGTCGACCTCGTATTTGCGCTTTAGCCGAAGTTCCGGTGTCATCGCATCAGACGGCATATCCATAAGACAGGAGTCGAAGGACAACCGTTGCGCAAGTTCATCAAAACTCCAGTGCGAGTTATACCAAAAGCCACCTCTTGTAAGACGTGAGATAGCCTTGATTGTACAGCCCATGATGTAAACATCAAGGGGCGGAAGGTTCAATAGTGCATCTAGGCCGGAGCCAGGCGTGCTGGGGAAGGCCCCCGTGCAGCCGAGACATACCTGCCTTTGGAATTTGGCAAAAGCAGCAGTGACGTATTTACGTGAAAGCTTATTCCACCAAACAACCGATGCGTATGCTATAAATGGTCTTATCATAGCCGTATAAATCCATAGGACTCTTTTCGGTGATAAGCCCCATGTCTTGCCGAAAATGCCTTTGCACTGCCAGAAAATAGACAGCGCCTTGGCAGTCTTCAGCTCAACATGTTTGGACCAAAGAAGTTTGCTATCCAGGATGACTCCCAGATACTTTGCTTCATTGGAGAGTTGGATTGTGACGCCTTTTAGCACTAGCTGAGTCAACCCGACCAGCTTCCTAATTCTCGTAAAGAGAACAACCTCAGTTTTAAGAGGATTGACCGAGAGCCCATTCCTAGTGCACCATTCGTCGATCACGTCAAGCGCCGCCTGCGCCTTGGCGCATACAGTCGCTAGGCATGATCCAACAGAAAGCACGGCAACATCATCCGCGTACGCCTGAGCGTAAATATTAGAACTGTTGAGTGCGTTCAACAGAGAGTCGACCAGCATACACCACAGCAGTGGAGACATGACGCCGCCTTGCGGGCAGCCTCTGTTTACCCCCGCCATAACATAGCGGCCACAATCCGCATCCGCAACCAACGTTCTATTCATTAGCATTGCTTTAATCCACAACACCAATGGTTCGTCTACTCCGTGTTGTCTGGCGGAGCTGCACATGCTATCAAAAGTCGCATTGTCAAAAGCACCCTCAATATCGATGAAAATGCCCATCGCGTATTCTTTTCTGTCAAGCGCGCCTTCAATTCTACCAACTAGATTTTGGAGCGCAGTCTCGCAGGATTTTCCGCGTTGATAGGCATGTTGCATCGGAGATAGTGGGTGCAATCGCAAAGCACCTTTGCGCACGTGAAGCTCGACCAGCCTTTCCAAGCTTTTCAGCAAGAAAGAAGTCAGACTGATTGGTCTGAAGCTCTTGGCGAGCGAGTAGTCACTTCTGCCAATTTTTGGTATGAATGCCACTCTAAATGTACGCCAGGGTGTTGGAATGTATGCCAGTGCTAGGACAGCGGTAAAGATTTTCTTCATAGCCGGTAGCAGCTGGTTTGTACATTGTTGCAGCATGGCTGGGTATATTCCGTCCGTACCAGGCGACTTGAAGCCGTCAAAAGACGCAAAGGCGTATTTAATGGCCTCGTCCGTCACCACGGCCTTCGCAATATACCAGCTACGCCGAGTTGTTTGTCTTGGCTCACTCATAGTCTCGGTAATCGGGGCTGGTTGTGAACCAATTGTAATCTGGTTACCCGGAAAGTGAGACTCCAGCAGATAACTAAGAGTTTCCGCCTTCGTCTCAGTGAAGGTGCCATCAAGTTTTCTAAGTGAGTCCAGTTTGGCTGGTTTGCCCTTTTTCAGAACTTTAACCAACCTACTAGTTTCACCCAGCGTTTCAATCTTTTCGCAGAAATTCTTATAAGAAGCACTTTTCGATACCCGAATTAGCCTCTTATATTCCTTCTGCTTCGATCGGTAGAGATTCCAGTCTGTCTCCAAATCAGTCTTGAGTGACCTATTTAGAAGCTTTCTAGCTTCTCTACGAATTCTTTGCAGTTCCGAGCTCCACCAGGGAACCGGTGTTCTGCCAGGGGGTTTGCTTACTGGGCACGTCAGTTCAAAACAGCTAGTAATGGCACTATTCAGGTCTTGAACAGCTTCCTCTACCTTTTGTCTCGTCCTGAGTTTGGTTGGAGTTTTGAGAGTTTTCCCTAATTCCTCCCTGAAGCGTATCCAGTTGGTTTTTCTCGGATTCCTCCTCTCCTGCAAAGTTATGGCTTCGCATCCGATTTGGAATTCGATATATCTATGGTCTGAGAGGGACACCTCCGAAGAGATCCTCCAGTTAGTAACCGCCTTAAAGTATCTATTTGATAAAGTTAGGTCGATCACTTCCTGTCTTCTTGACGTCACAAAAGTTGGTTGCGAGCCAACATTGTTGATAGTAAGATCAGATGATAGAATGAAATCCAGGAGATGGTTTCCTCGCATGTTGCATTTGCTGCTGCCCCAAACAGTGTTTTGAGCATTGTCATCACAGCATATAACTAGGCCCATCTTCCTGGTGTCGCAATAGTCAATGAGTTCAGCAATTGCCCTCGGTGGTGGAGGCACTACCGAATCATAGGGGAGATAAGCTGACGCCACGATGAAGGTCTTCCAATTTCCATTCGTTTCGTAGCTAATGGCTGCAGCAACCAAATCTTGGCCACAAAATTGTCCAAGCTTAGTCGCTGAGAAAAGGTTCGACACAGCAAGACAAGCCCTTGGTCTCTCGGACCGCTCGTCACAGAGTATCGTAGTGCCACGGACACCTCCAAGGCCACAGATGCGATTTTTCCACACCCATGGCTCCTGTATGGATATTATGTGGGCTTTTGTATTCAACACAGAAAGCTTCTTACTGATGAGTGCAGTAGCAGCCTTGGAGTGTTGAAGGTTAATCTGAGTAAATCCAATCATTGGAAATACATCAGCTGGAAGTGTTCTAGTGGAAGGGCACGCAGAAGGTGCGCGCGCAGTTCCACCGACAGGAGTGCTTGAGGTCCTCTTCCTCCGTTTGTTCCTGTTCGCGCTATTGGAAGGGGAGGCAGCGTTGGTTTCAGTCAGCTGGCTGGTTTCGGTTGGGGTAACCTCTGCCGACCTGCATCTCTTTGCCGTCGCCGCCGGGGAAGGGCAGTTCTCAGCGCTTGCGCCTTCAACTGGCGGTGCAGTTTCTTCGCGCCGCACTATAGCCGCCTTTCTCCTTTTCCTCTTTCGCTGGCTCTTAGATGGACGCTGACCAGTAGACGCCGCCTCTGTGGACCGTTTCACCTGTTCGGTTTCGCAGGCCTCGTCGGCAGCATCACACCTATCGGCTGTCTGTCTATTGGTCTGAAGATTAAGCGTATCAGGTTGAACCTCTCCGCCACTTTCTTCATGTTTCCAGCCCAGTCTACCGAACGTGTCGGAGATAGAGCTGCAGGAATCTTCGGAAGCAAACCTTTTCGCAACTCTAAGGTCAACGCCTGTACATGCGGGGGGTATATGTATGTCGGTTGGGGCCTCCAGAATCCGTGCCCCGACCGTGGTCGAAAAGACCACGGGTGGATTTTCGCCCATGCGAGTACCACCTGGAGTATTTGAATCATTAAGTTGTTCCTGCATACTTGTTTTTTTTGGTTTGGTTCGCGATAGATCTTTGACGGTGTATAAAACGCCGCTATGACTCTAAAACCGCGGATCACGAACGTATCGTACCGAGGTCCCCCTATCCACCACCTGGGGACGCGCCTGGTGGGTAACCAACCCGACAGGCTCTGGTGTTATTAGTGGTGATCCAATGATGAAATGACCTGGCGTTAATGGATCCAGATCTTCAATGTCGTCAGTTAATGGACAGAGTGGTCTCGAATTGAGACAGCCTTCTATTTGTACCAATATCGTGTTCATCTCTTCGTAAGTCAGTTTATGATCTCCTATGACACGATTTAAGTGGTATTTTACTGATTTTACTCCGGCCTCCCAGAGTCCACCAAAGTGAGGAGCTCCGGGTGGGATAAAATGCCACTGGATCCCCTTATTGGTAAGCCTTGTTTGTAGTGCATCAATAATGTTCCTTGCTCCAACAAAATTTGTTCCATTATCGCTCTACAAGTGATGTACGGAACCCCTTCTGCTGATTATTCGTCTCAATGCTGCCATGAATCCGTCGGTTGTTAGATCAGACGTGAGCTCAATGTGCACCGCCTTGGTTGCCATGCAGACAAACAGTGCTATGTAAGCCTTGTGCGACCTCGTACCTCGAAGTTGTGAGCATCTTATGTTTGACCCTTCGGGTAGGGGCTAGAATTTACCCGAGGTAGGCATGCCTGTCGTAAGAGGCGACTAAAATCCAACCTCCGTATACCGAGCGTATAGTGTATACAAAAAATGCAATGAACAAAACGAAACGATTAATTACCCCAGGTGGCAGTCCAGCTTTACTGGAAAATCCACCCTCTTCGGAGGTCGGCTCTACGGATTCTGGGGAGAGCCGCTTATTGCAATCCATTGACCCTTTTATTAAAAGTTCAAGGGTATCTCGATCACCTCCATCAAGATCGAATAACCCCGGAAAAGAAGTCCGCCGGGAGCGCCAGCGCGTGAAAAACAGGACTCAGTGAAAAATACAAGTTTTGAGGAAGAAAATAAAGCACTCCGAATCAAGCTTAAGGAAATGGATCTACTCTATCAAGATCTTAAGAAAGAGATAGATCTGTTAAAAGAAGAAAATAAGGTCCTAAGGAACACTTATTTGCAGAAAGAACGCGAATGTACTCCTCCACGCCTAGCTAGTCCGGAATACCACACCGACGAAGAAGAGCTAGCACGCGAAACGAATCGGGTCCCTAAGAAAAGACCTACTAAAAAAAGGAGAGCTGGTTCTTCGCCCGAAGTCGAGTCCCCAAAGGAACAAAAGCGTAAAGTACCGCAAGAAAAACAACTCAAAGCGCAAATTCGCGCACCGCCTCCAATAAATGTCGTTGGTGTAACGGAGTATAATAAGTTGCACAGCCTCCTTAAAGGAACGTTAAAATCGAAATTTAAGGTCACATCTTTGAGGAATAATGCGTGGAAAATTAACGTTGATAACCACGAAGACTACCGGGCAATTTCTCACAAGTTAAATGCCGAGAAGTTCCAGTGGTATACTTTCGAAATAAAGTCTGAAAGGCCACATCGTGTTGTAGCAAGGGGACTCCACCCCTCATGCACCAAAGAAGAGGTTATTAACAACCTCCAAGCCAAAGGGTTTAAAATTCTTGATGCCGTTAATATCATCAAGAAGGAGAAGCAACAAACGGAAGAAGATAGGGATATCCTGGTAAGGCGTGGACTTCCGCTCTTTATGCTTACCTTCGATAGGTCTGATAACATCGAAGATATATACCGAATTAAATCTATAGTAAATATTGTGGTCAAAATCGAGGCTATGCGTAGAAATTCGAAAATAATTCCACAGTGCAAACGTTGCCAAGAATTTAATCATACGCAAATGTATTGCAAAAAAGAGCCGCGATGTGTGAAATGCGCCGGAAATCACTTTTCCCATGACTGTAGAGGAAATAAACAATCCTCCGCTACCTGTGCTAATTGTAAGGGAAAGCACCCGGCAAATTATAGAGGTTGTGAAGTAGCTAAGGAGTTGCAAAAACGGAGAGATGCGTTCCTCAAGCCTAAAAATAGGAATAAAAAACCGTTAGCCAAGCCGAAGTCTAAGACTGCCCAGGAGGTAGTAGGCAATACAAAACCTCCGGTTCAAGAGCGCAAAAATGTCAGAGAAAGAGAGACAACAGAAAAGCCCTCAACCTCTGTTGTCAAAAGAAACGCTATTGAAAAGTTACCATCAGGAAAGCCATCGAATAGTGGCCCTCGGACAGCCAGAGTGCAGACCTACGCTCAGGCCGCGGCATTCGAAGGAGCAAAAAACGTTGAAACTTCGCCGGACCCTGTTTCTCTCGTTTTCTCAGTTATTCTCGAGAAACTTGAAGAACAAAGTAAAATAAATAAAATTATTCTCGATCGGCTGGTTAAGCTCGAAAATAATTCATGGAAAACGCGCACTTCAAATACAACATGAATGAAAAACCAATGTTAAAAATATGCACTTGGAATGCAAACGGACTTTTGCAAAAACTTGACGTATTGGAAATATTCATACGTGAGAAAGATCTTGACATTTGCTTGATATCTGAAACTCACGCAAAAAAGGGATCGAATTTAAAAATAAAAGGATATAATGATTTCCACGCTTGTCACCCTTCGGGAAACGCGAGAGGTGGATCATCATTGTTTATTAAAGACTGCATTGAACAATACGAAGACCTGAAGATAGAGCTTGAAACTATGCAACTGTGCACGATTCGAGTAAAAAATAGTCACCGTACTCTTAGAATTTCATCTATCTACTGTCCACCGCGTTCCGCGATTGAAAAAAGTGATTACACGAACTTGCTTAAATCGCTCAAACCAAATTTCATTATTGGCGGCGATTTTAATGCGAAACACACGTTCTGGGGTTCTAGATACATCTCGCGAAAAGGTAGAATGCTCTATGGGACAGGTATGGAGTACAGTTGCGATTTCCACTCGACGGGCAAACCGACCTACTGGCCAACTGATACTTCAAAAATACCTGATCTGATAGATTTTTTCGTCGTGAAAGGAATAACTACCAACCACATTAAAATTGAAGAGAGCTTTGATCTGTCATCTGATCATTCACCGGTTATTTTAACATTGAGCGTAAAACTAGCCAATAACCTAGAGCCAGCGAGATTAACTGGTAGATCAACTAACTGGGAAGGCCTTAGGAACGAAATTGAAGAGAATGTTGAACTGAGCGTTCCACTTACGACACCCTATGAACTTGAGACTGAAGTTGATCGCTTCGTTGAGATCGTACAGCTCGCCTCCTGGAATAATACGCCTAATCCAAGAAAAACGCCGGCTAAATACGGCTTACGATATCCTCAAGAAATAAAAGAATTGGTCAACGAAAAAAGGAAGGCGCATAAAAAATGGCAACAGAGTCGCGCTCCGCAACATAAAGCGCATTTGAATTATTTGTGCAATTTGTTGAAGACAGCTATTAAGGATTTTAAAAATCGGGCGTTAGGTTCCTACCTTGAAAATTTAACAGCGAAAAAAGATTCCAATTATTCACTTTGGAAAGCTATAAAAGGCACCAAAAGGCCTAAAATCCCCGCGCCGCAAATTAAAATAAATCAAAATGAATGGGCAAGGGAAGATAAGGAAAAAGCGGACGTTTTTGCCGCCCATCTAGAAGAAACCTTTAAACCGTACGATGGTCAAGCGGTCCACGACAATATTAATAGGACGGAATTACTACCTGACAATTTAACACTCACAAGTGCAACGCTAAGGGAACTAAAACTTGAAATCGAATCTTTAAAACCTAAGAAAGCTCCTGGTTATGATTTGATCACTGGAGAAGTTCTCAAAGTCCTACCAAGAAAAGCATTAATTAAGCTTCTTCAGATTATAAATGCGGCACTCAGACTCAAACACGTGCCGAGCCAATGGAAAGTTGCGGAGGTCATAATGGTTTTAAAACCAGGAAAACCGCCAAATGAAGTAAAATCATATAGACCAATTTCCCTCCTTCCAGTGATATCCAAAGTTTTCGAGAGAATACTATTAAGGCGAATACAACCGGTTATAGAAGAAAATAATCTTATCCCTGACCACCAGTTTGGGTTCAGAACCAAGCATTCGACGATTGACCAAGTGCATAGAATTACTGACGTAATCGAGAAAGCATTTGAAGAAAAAAAGATATGCTCAAGCGTATTCCTTGACGTCTCACAAGCCTTTGATAAGGTGTGGCACGACGGCTTAAAATTTAAATTACGACAAGTTCTTCTCGGGAATAGACTCTTCCGTGTTAGAAATGGGAACGAATACTCGGAGCTCAAAGAAATTTCGGCCGGCGTACCGCAAGGTAGCGTCCTCGGGCCGCTTCTCTATCTCTTATATACGCGCGATATACCAAGAGAAAATGAAACTACCCTTGCTACGTTCGCCGACGACACCGCTATCCTTGCAGTAGGTAATACAATTGAAGAAACGACTGCAAAACTACAAATCGCACTGAATAAGGTAAATGAATGGACGAGGGACTGGCGGATCGCCCTCAACGAAACTAAATCTGTTCACGTGAATTTCACGTATAAGAAAACTAATGACTTGCCGAATACCCTTTGCAAATGAGGCGAAATACCTGGGAATGACTCTCGACGCAAAGCTAAAATGGAGTTCGCACGTGAAAATGAAACGTAAAGAACTCGATATCAAATATAGAGAAATGTACTGGTTACTCGGAAAACATTCCCAGCTCAGTACCGAGAACAAACTGCTTTTATACAAGCAAGTGCTAAAGCCGGTGTGGACCTACGGTATACAACTTTGGGGTTGTACCAAGAATACAAATGCCAATATTTTACAAACTTTTCAAAATAAAGTGCTTAGAGAAATTGTACAAGCACCATGGTATATTAGAAACGACGAAATCCACAGGGATCTCGGAATTCCAACAATCGAAGCTGAAACTAGAAGCTTCGCGAGAAAGCATAGAAACCGACTAATCGGACATACCAACAATACAGTCCGACAAATCTTGGATGAGAGCAATTTATTGCGCCGACTACAAAGAACGAAACCGTTCGACTTGGCAAGATAAGATTAACCGCGCCTAAATTGCGGAACATGCAGGATCTTTCATTGGATAGTAAACTGTCAAAAGTTATTATTTCGTGATAGAAAAATTGCTTGATAAGTTATATCTTAGTTGCAGTACCCATCAATCTATCGAAGGGAGGTGTTTTTAGTCAGTAAAAATCCGACACTACTATGAGCACGCGCTTGCTATTCTCATAGTGTCTTTGGAAGATCTTCACCTACCCTCTTACAAAAAAAAAAAAAAAAAAAAAAATCTTATGTTTATTGGACCAGCGTAATCTACTCCACAATGTGTGAACGGTCGCGAGAAGTTCACCCGTGCATCCGGAAGTTGTCCCATGAGCTGGCTTGCTTCCTTAGCCTTGAATCGAAAGCATTTAACGCATTGATTTACGATAGCCTTAACAGTGTTGGTTCCTCGGATGATCCAAAATTTTCTCCGGATGTGATTCAGCGTCAGTTTTACCCCACCGTGGAGAGTATGAATGTGAGATTTATTGATAATCAATGTTGTCAGTGGATGCAACGGTGACAAAATCATTGGATGTTTCTGCTCGCTTGACAAAATTGCATGTTTTAAGCGGCCTCCAACTCGTAATATTCCATTGGCATCGACGAATGGGTTCAGTGATGATATCGTACTGGTTTGCTTAAGTTCCTTCTTTTCAAGTAATTTCTGTATGTCATCGCTAAAGGCTTGTTGCGCTTCTCTCACCAGTGCTCTTTCTGCTTCCAGGAGTTCCCTTACCGTTAATTTTCCAAGTTGTAGTGGTTTGGCCTTCTTGCTCCTTAAGCAATTGTTCTTGAACCGTAGACAGTATGCGCTGATGCGTTGGAGTTTCGAGAGCGACGAGAAAGCGTGATAAATCCCGTCGTTGGATGTTGGGCTGCTGGTTTGCATCACCATACAGTCATGCGATTTCCGAAGCTCAGGCACACCTTGTAGTTCCATTACGATTTTGTCAGCTGGCCACTCTAGTTCGTCTTCCTTTAACCATGCTGGACCGTACCACCACAATGAGTTCTCAGTCAGAGTGTCTCCATATGACCCTCTGGACGGAATGTCGGCGGGATTTTCTTTTCCCGGCACAAACCTCCATTGTCCGTTAAAGTTTTGCTGCACGTACGATACCCGATTGGCGACAAATGTGTTCAATTTAACTGGGTGGTGCTTTAACCAGTTCAAAACAATGGTGGAGTCTGACCAGGCAACAACTCTGCTGTATTCCGTGTCTGCCCCTTGTCTGATATATTTCATTAGCTTCGTAAGTAATGTGGCTGCGCATAACTCCAGTTTTGCTAGTGAGACTTGTTTCACCGGGGCCACTTTGGTTTTGGAGGCGATAATGCAAACAGTCGTCGAGTCGCACTTGATTATTTTTTCATATACCACTGCTGCATATGCTGACTCTGAGGCATCCGCGAATCCGTGTAGTTCTATTCGCGATCCTTCTGATTGCTGCGTCCATCTTGGAATCCTCACCTTCTCCAGCGTGGACAGCCTGTTTTTGAATTCGTGGCATTCCTCAAGAATGTTCAATGGGACTTCTTCATCCCAACCGATTCCCAAAAGCCATAGCCGTTGGATAAGAATCTTTGCCTTTATTGTTATTGGTGACAACCAGCCGAACGGATCGAAGATTTTTCCAGCGTCACTCAGTATTGCTCGTTTGGTGCCCTTGTTGCTAAATGACGTGCAACTAACCTTAAATTGGAAGCAGTCTGTCCTCGGACACCATTTTATTCCCAAAATGCTAAATGTTGTGTCATTATTAAAGTCATATTCTGGTTCCATTTCAACGACTTCTCTGGGTAATGACATTATAAATTCTGAACTGTTTGATGTCCATTTGCGTAAGTTGAATCCACCCTTGTGTAGTAGCTGCGTTAATTCCTGCTGGATGCCTAAACATTCTTCTAGTGAGTTTGCACCTCCAAGGCAATCATCTACGTAGAATCCCTCAAGAACTGTTTTGCTTGCCCGTGGATATTGTTGTTTTTCATCTTCCGCTAGCTGGCATAGCGTCTTGACTGCCAAATACGGTGCTGATGCTGTTCCGTAAGTGACGGTTTTAAGCGCATATTCCTTGATTTTACCTCTGGGGCTGTCTCTCCACAAGATACGTTGCAGATTCTGATCCTCCTGGTCGACTAGTATTTGTTTGTACATTTTTTCGACGTCGGCTGTGAATACGGTTGAAAATTTCCTCCATCAAAGTAGTAACGAAAAAAGGTCTCTTTGAACTGTTGGTCCTATCATCATGATGCCATTCAGAGATTCTCCAGATGTTGTTCTCGCCGAGGCGTCAAATACTACTCTCAGCTTGGTGGTGGTGCTTTGCTCCTTTGTTACTGCATGATGTGGAAGATAGTAACTTTTTTGTGTTTTATCTTGTGGTACTTCCTCCATGTATGTGGCCAAGATCAAGATATTCCTGAATGAACTTGGAATACTCCTGCCTTAATTCTTCATTTTTTGCGAGTCTTTTTTCTAATGCAAAGAATCGCTTGAGTGCCATTTTTCGAGAATCGCCTAAAACCATGCGATCCTTTGACAGTGGTAGTTTGACAATGTATCGTCCTGTTTCATCTCTTTTGTGTGTCCGGCTGTAGTGCTCTTCACACATTACATCTTCTGTAGACCTGACTGGTGCGTTTCGAACCTCTTCTAGTTCCCAAAATTTCTTTAGCTCTTCGGCTTCACTGCAAACACTGATGCATGAGGTGATTAAGTGTACCTGCGTTTGCTTTCTTGGGGTTAACATCATGACTGGTCCCGATAGTATCCATCCGATCATTATGTTCTGCGCTATTTTAGTGTTCTTAGAGCCCTTGACTAATCCCTGCAGTAGAAGTTGCGGCAACACGTCTGCTCCAATCAATAACTCTATTTCTCTTGGTTGTGAGTACCATGGATCCGCCAGCTTTAAACCTTGGATATGTTGCCACTTGTCAGGCATTATCTGCTGTCCTGGCATCTTTGATGTGATCTTAGGCATTACTAGTGCCTCCAGTGTTAGGTTGACTCGTTCGTCATGAATGGAGTGGATGTTGAGTTGGCATACTGCAACGATTGGTGTTGCATGCCCGTTGATTCAATTGACCCTTGATTCGGTTTTGGTCATTGGCACCTTTAATTGACGGGCTAACCTCTCTGTCACGACGCATGATTGAGACCCTTGATCTATTAAAGCTCACACTGGTTTGCATTGCCCTTTAACTTGGATATTTACCATGGCTGTGGCAAGTAGTACTGTCCTTTCATCATTGTTGTTAGCTGCGACGGCGAAACCTGTCGTCGTTCCCCTGTATGCTGACTTCTCTGCTGCTGCCCTGCTTCCTCCTTGTGGGTAGTGAAGTAACGAATTATGTGGCTTCGTACATACCTTGCACCCCTTCCTCGAAGGACACACATTTGCATCATGTTCATCCCGTAAACAATTGAAACATAGATTCGACCTTCGAACCGCTTCTTTTCGAGCCTTCACCTTCATGCTCAGAAATTGTCTGCAGTTGAACAGATGATGGGACTCGCTGCACACTGCACAGCATGGTTGCGCCACTGTGGTTAGATAGCTTTTTGAGGTTTTTGCTCCTTGTGATGAATGATCACGGTTGACTTCGCGACTGCCTTCCAGTCCTCGGAATCTTTTCTCCACAAAGTCGAAAAATACACTTAGTTTTGGAATGTCTGTTGAGATTCCTCTCGATTGTTGATATAGCCTTCTTGACTCAGAATCAAGTTTTGGTAGTACCAACTGAATTACTAATGGATCCCATGAACTTACATCGACTCCCAAATTGTTGATGCCATACAAGACTTCCCTTGATGTGTCCATGATGGTCTTCAAGTCGAATGCACTTTCATTCCGCACTGGTTTCAATGTCAGCAAGGTATGTATGTAGCTATTGACCAATGCTGCTGCGTTTTGAAACCGTTTCTTGAGTAATTCAACTGCCGTTGAATAGTTTGTTGATGTTGGTGATAGGTGACTCACAATTCGTGCTGCTTCTCCCTTCAGGTTACCCTTCAAGTACTGCATCCGTTCTACATCGTTTATGGATTCGTTTTGGTGTACTAACTGCTCAAATAACTCCCAGAATGTTGTCCACTCTTCATACCTTCCGCTAAATGTTGGTATGGGAATGGTTGGAAGTTTGATCTGCTGTTGATTTATTGTGGGGACTCGTGGTGTTGAATCCCCTACCTGGAAATGTTCTTGTTCTCTGATCTGAATGTATGCATCCTGATACATCTGTTCCAACTTGATCAATTCAGTGTCGGCCATTGTGTCCAGATCTTGCTCAGCATCGTCTAGTGATGACATGATCTCCTCGTTTATATCCACCAGTTTGGTCCAGCAGTCCTTCAATTGTTCTAACTTAAATCTGAGGTAGACTGAATTCTGAGTCAGATCTAGGTTGGCAATTAGTCGGAGGAAGTTGGTTCTAAGAAGGTTTAATTTCTTGATTCTTGATGAGCACCTCACGTTGTTGACCGTCTCTTCGCTAAATTAGGTTGACCGATATTCGCCGTCACTCCAGTTGGTGTTGAGTAATGTGCTTATGCATGCATAATACTTATGCATGCGAGCGGCATTGTATTTAGTGTGGGTCACTAGGTAATGCAGGTCATGTTGCTTGTGTTAGCATTATGCAATTTGTTGTTGAAATCGTCAACAACACATGAAGAGACATTATATGGTTTCAGACGGGACTAAATGTTTCCTATTTGTTTACACTTTCTTTCGTGGTGTTATTATAGTATCTTTTTCAATAGCTTCGTCGTGTTTTGTCACCTAGTAGTGGTGCCACTCATCCAAGGCATTCACCTGGTATGTTCTCAGCTTATTGTTATACTTCTCCAATTTCACCATTCACCAATGATATTAAATCACCAGAGCATACAAAGCTTGTCTTTGAATTTAATGGTTCGAGTTTCTGCTAGGTTTTCCTTTTCTCACACCCCGATGGTATGGATAATGTAGTTCGATATCTAATATTTCAGCTCATCTTGAACTTAGTCTCAAGAAGATGAAATTCGCTATTTTACAAATGTAATTAAAATTTCTACTAAACTTTCACTTTCTGGTATTATTTTGTTTAATATAGTTTTATATAACTCACCGGATTTATTCCGAAGTAACGCGGCTGATCTTCCATAATGTTGTGCACAGCATGATGGTCAGAAGAGTATCCTTAGTACCTGTACGCTGAAGGAGATTGAATTTTCAAGGGGATTAAACACCAGATCGTGGAAATCTTCACAATAAGCTCTTTACCGGGTTAGACTATATATATATATGTATGAACAAATAACGAATGCAATCGACTGGTTAGTAATTAAATTCGAGAGAATTATAATTTCTAAACTTTTTTACAACTAATTTACACTCAGATGGAATTATTACGATTTAGTGAAGTGAAAGGTGATATGATAACTAAATTTACACTTGATTTCTAGATACTGTTTCGGTGTTGCTGCAGCTGATGAGTTGCGATTTTGGCCTCTTGAATGGCTATCGATTGGTGGTACATTCGTGTGGTGCATAGATGAGTTGCGACTCCCGCCTCTTGTGTGGACGGTCGATCGGTGGCACGTTAGTGTGGTGCGTAGCTGAGTTGCGACTGCTGCCTCTTGTGTGGCCGGTCGATCGGTGGCACGTTAGTGTGGTGCGTAGATGAGTTGCGACTCCTGCCTCTTGTGTGGCCGGTCGATCGTTGGCACGTTAGTGTGGTGCGTAGCTGAGTTGCTGCACTAATGATGCTGCGATTCCTTATGGGCATTTAAAATGCGGTAAAGTCTGGAGTACGCATGTGTACATGCTGGAAAGATTTACACGCACGTTGGAGCTGTATGTACTGCAGTACGCGTGTGTAGTTGCTGGTATGCTTATATGCTGGAGTACGCATGTGTACATGCTGGGATGCTTATATGCACGTGTTGGAACCGTACTGGAGTACGCATGTGTACATGCTGCGCTGAATGGCTCGTTAATCTTGTGCAATTCACTTGATGGCACAACGCTTTGGTGTTGACTGAATTAAATTTAATTCTGGGTGCCGATGACTGGATTGCACATTGGTTTGGTGCTGATGGCTGGATTGCACATTGGTGTGGTGCTGATGGCTGGATTGCACTGTCTTTTGCTGCAATTATTTAATTGCCCATGGATATGGTGCTAAATTAATTAATCCGCCTATTCTTACACTCAACCTAGAGATTTTTACTTTACTGTAACAAAAAAACTTCCAATTGGTAGAGACAATGCTGTCCTCCATTTTGGTGATGACTTGCAAATCGAAAGAAAAGAAATGAATAAAAGAGGTAGATGCGAGGTTGAACTTTCCTTTTATACCCCGGAATTCGTCCTCCATCTTGTAGTTGATACTGAGGTTTCGTTGATTTTGACATTTGAGGGTTGGCATGCGTTATCTTTAATCCCTTTTTACACTCATGGGATTGAAGTTGAGTCGAATTAGGATGGGATTGAGTTCAGGTGGAATTGACCGAATTATTTATCTTGAAATAATGGATTCGTATTTTTATTATTGAGGCCCCTACACACCAACTCATTCGTCGAACTCAAGAGACGATCAAATGAATGGGAAAATGGACAGCTATGAAAACGACCCACCCCTGAGATTATGTCCGAGGTGGTTATGCTCAAGTACGTCAATCTTTAGCGTGGAAGACACCTATGTCATTTCCCTTCATGTCCTGTTATTCAAAGGTGTTATTTGAAATAATGGATTTAATTCTTGCTTGGGTGAATTTGGGACACAACTTGGCGTTCCGCTTACGACTTTTGTCACTAAGCACAAAGTTTCTCTTGTAGACTACTTGTCCTAGTTGGAATTTATATGTTTTACTACGCGTGTTGTAGTTGCGCTCGTAGAGTTCATGGGCTTTGGCTAATGATTCTTTCAGATGGTTGTGAATAATATTCATCTTTGACGCTTTCGGTAGAATATCAAATTCGCAGTTGTTCAAGCTCTTAAAATTTTTGAGTAGGGAATAATCAGATCCATGATTGATCTTGCTTTGGCCGAAAAGTGCTTCATGTGGAGACATTCCGATGGCTGAGTGTATCGTTGAAAGCCGACCGAAAAGACCGAAGGCTTCAACAAGCCTAGACAGCACTCCGACGAGCCTAATAGCAGCAGTCATTGATGAGCAAGATTCCGATGGAAAGATCACAGCTGAGCACTGGCTGCTGACAGAAAACGTCATCCTTAAGGCTATGATGGTCAACATCCGAAATGGGGGACCAGAGTACGAGTTTGACGGGGCCGGATGGCACAAAGGTGTGAAGATAGTGGGGTGTGGAGACGGGCATACTCTTGAGTTTCTCTCCAAAACCATCGCCAGCATTGGCGAACTGTGGGAGGGAGCCAAACTGAAGGTCATACCCAGATCCGCACTGCCACTTAGACAGAAAGTCAACGTCTGGATACCACCCCCATTCGACAAAGAAGCGGACAAGAACATCGTGGTCCTCCTAGCTGGGCAGAACAAGAATATCCCGATCAAGGATTGGGTCAAGGTATACTCCAGAAGAAGTGGTGACGGCAAGGAGCTCTGCTTTGCAATAAACCAATCTTCTGCAGTCACCATAAGACAGACCCCAGGCAACAGACTGAAGTTCGGGCTAGGTGCCGTAAGGGCACGGCTGGATGAAGATGAAGAGCTAAAGGTTGCAAAAGCTGCTAGTGGTGCAAATTAATTTGCATCACTGTAAAGCAGCAACACACGACCTACTGCTGTTCATGTCTGAGATAAGCGTGGACGTGGCATTAATTCAAGAACCCTGGATTTTTAAAAATAAAATCCAAGGACTGAAATCGCCATATTACCATCTGTTCCACACTAAAGAAGAAGGTAAAGTACGAAGCTGTATTCTAGTCAAGAAAACTGTTGGTAACATATTTTTTCTTCACAGGTACAGCAATGGAGACACAGTGGCCGTAAAAATTGAAGCTCCGGAAAGGAACCTTATCCTCGCTTCAGTTTACATGGCACACGACGAGGAGAACCCACCATCTGATACAGTACGTGAATTAGTGGAGCACGCTAACACAAGGAACACATCATTGGTGGCAGGGTGCGACGCGAATGCACACCACACGCTGTGGGGCAGTGCAGGAATTAATAAAAGAGGTGAGTCGTTGTTTGAATATATTATTTCCACAAATCTAGTTTTGTGTAAAAGGGGAAACCAGCCCACTTTCCAAAACAGAAACAGGTCAGAAATTTTAGACATAACTCTCAAAAGCAACAATGATCATATCAGGGTAGAAGACTGGAGAGTTTGTCGAGAGAACTCTTTCTCAGACCATAATAGAATACTCTTTACAGTCAATCTACAATATATGGCACAACGAATTTTTAGGAACCCTAGGAAAACGAATTGGGCAGACTATGCGAAAACGGTTAGTGAGTACACACAACATCCAAAAGAGGACAATTTTGTCGACACTCACTCAATCGACAACGCAGTCGAGTATATTACCAAAACTATGCACAAAGCCTTTGTTAAACACTGTCCCATCTCTCGCAATCGCAAATCCAAAAAGGCAACTTGGTGGACCAGCGAGCTTCAAAAGCGGCGAACATTGGTAAGACAACTTTTTAACAAAGCAAGACAGAGTAAGACAGATGAAGACTGGACTAAGTATAGGTCCGAACTTAATCTATACACAAAAGAAATAAGGAGAGCAAAACTCGAATCCTGGAGCACGTTCTGCGAATCCATAGGGAGTACAAACGAGGCTGCCAGACTACATAAAGTACTATCCAAAGACCCCATGGTCCCAGGGTATATTAAACGTGCTGATGACTCTTGGACAGAGTCTAGCCAAGAAACTCTACAAACTCTACTAATGGATACTCACTTTCCGGAGTCTAGTGAGAACACTGGATGTGATGTCAACTACACCCCCGTTCCGCAAGACACACAACCGGACATGGCAATTGAAAGTATCATAACAGAGCACAAAATTGCTTGGGCAGTCGAATCTTTCCAGCCCTACAAATCGGCGGGACCAGATAATGTCATACCAGCAATGATACAACAGGCTCTCAATGTAATACTGCCATGGCTAAAAGCCATTTTCAAAAGCTGTATAAGACTCTGCTACATACCGCAAAGCTGGAAAGAAGTTAAAGTGATATTCATTCCCAAAGCAGGGAGACATATACACTGCACAGCAAAAGATTATAGGCCGATAAGTCTCTCCTCTTTTCTCTTAAAGACACTAGAGAGAATAATCGACTTATATACAAGAGACCTCTTAAACGAAAACAACCTATGCAGTACTCAACATGCCTACCTCAAAGGCAAGTCCGTGGAAACAGCCCTGCACGAAGTTGTGTCAATTATAGAAAAAGGATTACACCATAAAGAATTCACCATGGCAGCATTTTTAGACATTGAGGGAGCTTTCAACAATGTCAAAACAGCAGCCATAAAAACAGCGCTCGTAGACTTAGGAGTGAAAATAGAAATAACGAACTGGGTTTACGAAATGCTTAACAGCAGAGTAATTAACTCAGAGATCGGAGAGAGTACCATAAGGAAAACAGTGACCAGGGGCACCCCACAGGGAGGCGTCATATCTCCCCTCCTGTGGCTTCTACTGGTCAACAAAATCCTCACGACTCTAAAGGTCAAAAAGACGAAAATAGTAGCATACGCAGACGATATTGTAATTCTAATAAGTGGAAAGTATCTTCCCACTATCAGTGAACTCATGGAATCTGCCCTAAAAGAATTATCCTCGTGGGCGAGACCGAACGGCCTTGGAGTTAATCCAATCAAAACCGAATGTGTTCTGTTCACTAGGAAAAGAAAAATCGAGAATTTCGATATGCCGAAGATAAACGGAATTCGTCTGAAATTTTCCCCGGAAGATAAGTATCTGGGCATCATCCTAGACTCTCAGCTTACTTGGAAACGTAACACAGAGGAACGATCAAAAAAAGCACTATGTGCCTTCTACGCATGCAAAAAGACCTTTGGTAAACGTTGGGGTATGCGCCCTTACATAACCCATTGGATGTATACAGCGATCATACGACCCATACTTACATACGGGTCTATTGTTTGGTGGAAGGCAACAGAAAGGACTACCTATCTCCATAACCTCTCTAAGGTACAGAGACTGGCATGTATCGGCACAACAGGAGCAATGAGATCAACACCTCAAGCCGGGCTGGAAGTCATTTTAAAACTTCCCGCCCTTGGTGAATACATTCGCAGCATGGCAGCCAAAGGAGCCCTCCGCCTCAAGGAGGCTAACATGTGGAGACACAGCTCCTATGGGCACGGCTCCATAATTCACAATTACTTGGGTATCGATTTATCCAGGAAAACGGACTACATAATCCCCAATCGAAACTTCGAGAAAAACTACTCTACATATATACCCCAAAGAGAGAACTGGAACGCGCACGCCAGCGCACAAGAAATCCATATCTATACGGACGGGTCAAAAATGGATGTAGGTACAGGAGCAGGAGTTTTCTGCGAGCCCCTAGACATAAAGGACTCGTACAGACTCCCCAACGAATGCAGCGTCTTTCAAGCCGAAATAGTCGCCATAGACAAGGCAGCAGAAACAATCTCCGCGAAGAATCTGGATCCTTCCAAGATTACAATCTTCGTAGACAGTCAGGCGGCGATCAAAGCACTAGACAGCGAAACCACAAAGTCAAAAACAGTCAGGAACTGCCTAAAATCCCTTAACGAAATAGGCGAACGACACAGGATCACCCTCTGCTGGGTCCCCGGTCATAGCGACATCGTGGGGAATGAAAAGGCAGACGAGCTAGCAAGAACAGGGTCAGAACTTGACGCAATGGACGCCATTACGTCAATAGACATCCCAATTAGTGCAGCAAAAAGAAACATTGACCAAAAACTGAGGGAACAAATTAACACTACCTGGTCCCAAAGAAACGACTGTGTTATATCTCGCAGCCTATGGCCAAGAATCGACGAGAAAAGAACAAAGCACATTCTGGGAATGAATAAACAAGAAATACGTATCCTAACCGGCGTACTGACCGGCCACTGCACCATAGGAGTAATGGCAAACAGGCTGGGCATTAGCTCACCAGACTACTGCAGGAGCTGTCAGGATACAGAAGAAACCGAGACCATCAAACACCTGCTCTGCGAGTGTCCAAACCTCCAGACATCTCGACTTCGTTATCTGGGTAACAGATTTTTCGAAGACTTAGAGGACGTAGCGCAGGTACCACTGACGGACATAATCAGGTTTGTCAAGAAAACAGGTTGGTTCCAATAGGCCAACCAGCAAGAAAAATTTAAACGAAGCATGGTAAGTGTTTTTATTGTAAGTGAAGTTTTTACCACGATAAACAAAAAGGGATCACAATGGACCAATGGGCCCCCGTGCAAGCACAGTAATGGCTGTGCACTTCCCTTCAAACCTAACCTAACCTAACCTATTGCTTTGTGCTGATTGTGGTCTATGCGGACCATTCACAATTGGAGGTGTAGTTGCACGGAGCGTTGCTCTCACAGTCTCAGCAACTTGTTCTCTTATAATTTGCTCTCTCTGCTGAACTTTTCGCGTAATGTTCGCAACTCCGCCGTTATTCCTATTCCTATTGAAGCTTTTACTAACTCATCAATTTGCTGAGCTAAACTTTGATTTGCTAACACGGATTGGTTTGTGTTAGATTTGCGGGGAACAACTTCGGACTCCTCTATGGGGTTTCGGTGTCCGGCATTTGCACTACTGCAATGGGCAGCTGAGAAGGGTTGCTCATCTGTCATTGAAACTTGACTTCTGTTAAGGCTGTCGTTCCTGAGCGGTTGGGGATTTGCCACGTCTGCTGATGATTCAGCATCAACGTTGCGCATAGCCATTCGCTCGGCGCGACTTGTTTGATTAGTCTGGGTAAGATTGCCACTATTCATTAGCCTAGGTGGCATTATGCTTAAGTCTATGGTTAATTTAAATGAAAAAAAAACTTAACGTCTAAAAGTGAATTCAAAAAAAAATAATCGAAATGGAATGAATTCAAAAAACTTAAATTTAAAAAGAAAATGAAATCAAAACTGAATCTAATCGAAATATACAAAATGTCAATGTTTAAATTTAAGTCAGAATCAGACTAAGGTTTTTTATAACAAATACACTTTTTAATTGGTATTTAAATTTAATGTGCCAATAATTATAAATTCAAAAATTAAATTATCAAGAAAATTAAATGAACTTAGTCTAAATCTAAATATCAAAACTAGAAAATAATCAAATATCAAAACTAAATAACTGAAGTCAGGACTACTCCTCGAAGTCAGGCAATAAATCAAAACTAAACAACTGAAGTCAGGACTACTCCTCGAAGTCAGGCAAAATCAATCAAAAATCAAAATTAAAATGAAATAGTGCTGGGGAAAGTGATATTTTCTCCAATGGATCGCGTATGCTTCGGATACACGTTAATATTTTATTTCATTATCAAGAAATATGTTTTCTTATGTGATTGTTCTTTCTCTTGATGCTACAGACGGATTGAAGTCTTTTAAAACGATCATCCCGGTCATTTAATGACTGAAACTTGAATAGGTATGTCTGAAAAACTAAAAAAATCAAATAAATGTAAATGTCTAAATTTTCTTTTTACGTGGAGCAATGATTTGAGTAAGATTAAGGTTTTTAAGTTAACAGGTGTATCAAAGAACCGATAGTTCCGGTCGTATAATGAGCTGAATCTCCAAAACACGCGCTGTCTTAAAATCGTCAAAAACAACGTGTCTGGATTCATAAAACGGGTATCAAACGCTACAGGCTGACTGTGGTCTTTCAAAACCGATAGTCCCGGTCACTTGACGTTTGTCTTACGGGAACACGCACTATCTTAAAACGATGCCAAAGGTGTTAACAAAACATATTTCAGTTGTTGAGTCAGTATCCCAAACGCAACAGTCAACAGTGGTTTCAAGAACCGATAGTTCTGGCCGCTTGCCGATCTGAAACTACAAGTAAAATACGCTACTTTCCATAATTACTCCGGATAAGGATTATCTCAGCACGATGTTATTAACTCAGAAGACATCTTCCGAACATCTGCTAAAATGAACTATATTATTTATGACTAACCTTGTCAAAATCATTGTGGGAAAGAATATCCCTAATCCTTATATGTTAAGTGGATTGTCTTATTGTTTTTGAGTTAAATTGAACTAAATTTTTTTTTGGATAGCCGCACGTTGGAATCAACGTGGTTAAATTCAACAAAATTTTTCTTTTTGATAGCCCCACGTTCGGGCGCCATCTGTGTAACGGATTTTGCTGGACTCCCAAGAGCAATGATGAGTATTGAACCACCATCTTAAATAAAGTGAGAAGGCACCTATGTGAACTGCCATCTATATGTGTTGTCAGTCAATTTGACCTTCACACACATTTACGCAGCAATGACTCAACGATGTTATTATCTCTCTGAGAATACTAAGGCCACAGACTCCATTAATATCTGCAAAGAGTTGTTCGAGGGGTTGTCTAGTCGGTGGTCGCGATAGTAGAGCTGTGTCAATCGTTCAAATTTAATGATCGAATCGTTCAAGTATTGGTTGAAAAAATGATTCGGTCATTTCAATCAATCATTCAATCAATCAATGACAGATGGGACATGGGAGTATTGTATTGCTCCATTCAATTTCAATACAATCAAAAACCCCAATCATTCGTTCAATTTAGTTTCGATAGAGACAGATACATTCGAATGGATTGTAAGAGTGAATACACTCAAAAATACCAAAACGCCTTTGAATAATTAGGAAATGGAGGTTATTGCACAGAAGCGATATTTTTGTAGAACAAATATGTGTTGGTAAAACGAAATAAGCCGAAATAAATAAAAATGTTTTGATATATTAACACATTTATGGGTTCAGTAGATAAGAAATCAGTAATAAAGAAATGAATTAGTCAGAACAGAACAAAACTATTGACTCGATGAACGATTGACTTCGGGCATTGTGATTGGGGGATCTTGCTCCTACCACTAAACATAACCGCACATGTTTTACATGCCTGAATTTACGCTCCTAATTTAATAGATTTCAATTACATATTCTATATGGCTGCACATACATCGTTTGTCGACCATGAAATAAAATGAATGGGAATCTATATGTTGACACACTCTATTACTCTCCAATGACCCCTTTTGAACAAGTGAACCGAGATTGGTTCACTTCATACAAATTGTGGGTGTATCCTCAGCTCGATGGCCATATCACTTTCCCTCTCGCACTTTAATTTACGATTCCATGATTAAGAAGAAATATTTACTTTTAAATGAAAATATGACACTAGCATTATGCAATTATAATTCATATAATTTATTTAATCAAGAAAATAATAATCTTAATATGTATTAATTTTAATTTAATTTAACTTATTCATAAATCAAAAATTACAAGTTGAAATTCCAATAATCTCATCAGAAAAAAACAAAGGCAATTATCATTGAATAACTGCAAATAGAAACGGCACCGAAGCAAACATCCGCTACGCGGTTCATACGTCGCTGTAATCGCTTGTGCGGGTTTGTGAAATGGATTGGATAAAAATAAAAATGTATAATATCCCAACAAAAATATCCCTCAAGGAATGCCGGATGGGTAATTTTTTGTTATTAACCAGTTTAAGGTAGAATATTTCATACTTATCGTTGCTGTCGTTACGCGTCGATTGTTTTTATTTCCTTTTTACTTTTGGAATTTTTGTTAGATTTGAAAATGTTGTTTTCATGTTCATTGCGATTATAAAAATCAAATACATATGCATATGTAGCTATCATAATGATTGCAGATATGAATAATTATAGCTAGATATTATTTTGTTTTTCAAAGTATGTAATGTAGGTGCATAGGTAAGGTATGATATATATGAGCTGAGAACCTTTTCTGATAATTGTGCTTTTGTTTTTATATAATAAAGGTACATTTTTTAATTTTATTTCGATAGGTAGGTATTTAAAAAATAAATAAAATAATAAATAAAAAGTTCAAATTCATTGATATAATTCGAAGAAACGCATAAAAATAAAACAACACTATTAACAAATATGTATGCACAGTTCTAATAGGTAACACTGTTATATATGATTAAGTATTTATATCAAATTGTTTTAGTTTTCTTTTCGTGCATTTTGCCTTGGAGTTAATTACTTTTATTTTCGCACATAAAAGACCCGCATGGTGTGCTTGATCAATTCTTGATTGGGCTCTTCAATGGAACATGGAAGATCAAATAGGTTCCTACAAAAGTTTAAAAGAGTATTGAGGACATTTTGTTCGAAGCATAGAGTTTCAAAACGTTCCTCAAAACACTTTATAATTCTTTCAATTAACTCGACAAAATGTGTAGTAGGAATGACTAAACCATCATTAATAGTATCCTCATATTGACGAGCTTCAATAAGACCCTCGGCTTTTGTAGGGGACTCATTTTGACCCTCTTTGCACATAAATAATTTGCATGTTCTACAATGGGTTTTCTAAAATATATCCTGAAAAATAATGTGTTGCCATATCTTTCATAGTTGGAACTGTCTCTGATATTGTTAAATTCTCCCCATCAAAATCGTCATACTCGCAAGCATTGGAATCTTCATTGAATTCGGTGTCGCCATGACAGATAATATTAACATCACCTATGTAATATGATGGATACACAAACTAAGACACATATTAAGACAAAAACTGTGACGCAAACATTCTTACTTTGCAATACCGGAACTATCTTCGATGCTAGTGCATCATCGTCATATACTTCATCTGTAATTATATAACTACCATCCGGATCGAAGAACTCTATAATTATATTCAATACTTCATAGATTACAATTCCAGACGCTAATCGTGGCAACTAGAACAACAACTCAAAGTTCACACAAGGGCTTCCCCAGCCACAGACGATGGAATTGTAATTACTATCCATCCACACAATTTTCAAACGAAGGTGCAAGCGATGAGATTATGGTTCCGCTTCACCTTGAGCCGCGTTGTGTATGGTGTCAAATTGTGCAGGCGGATGGCAAATTTGAAACATTTATGTTTTTGAGAATTACTGCTGCAACAAGCATTTTATTTTATAGTATTAGTGAATAGGTGTAAATAATTAGAATAAGATTTTTGTATAAATAGGTTAAGAAAGACGCAATAAATTTAATCTTAAACTGGACACAGTGAATGTCTCATCTTAATTTTCAGGTCGGCTCTTTAGAAAAAACAACACTAAGGCTTTTCAGCTATCCAATTCCACTGGGCTTGGGCTAACTTTTCAATAAGCCCCATAGATTTGTAGGCGAGGTAGACTTTTAGTAAACATACATCACATGTATTACACTTTCATTTGTGTAAAATACACCCAACATATTCGACCACGTGAGACCGCTATTGGCTATATTGCTGACCGTTTTCGCAAAACAAGTGTGTTTAAGAACTTAATAACTAATTGCAGAATGTATTCTCTCGATTGAGCACAAAAAAATGGTTGCTTAATAAAATTACATGTGTTCTGTTAAAAATCATAGTTTAAACTGGATTACAAAAAAAAACACCATATCTCTAAACGACAAATGCGTACCAACCAGAGGAATGTACTTTGCTCCAATCGTGATCATTTGTTATTTACAATGTTCAAGTGACTTAAAAACTTAGTTAACTAATTGCGGAATGTATTTTCTCAGTTGAATACAAATAAACCACTCAATGAAATGTCCTGTCTTTTGTTCAAAGTTAATGTTAATACTGTCTTAAAAAAGAAGCCTATATCAGTTTAAATATAAAGTTCTGAACTAGTAACAAATTTGGAAAATATATGCAATGTAGTGGCTTCACACTCTAAGGCAATGTTTCAAGCCCAGCAAAAGAATACAAATTATGAAATACTAGCTGTCCCGTGCTCGCTTTGCTTTGCCAGTTTGCCACTTCTCAAATTTAAAACAAAATACTTGCTGATAAGAACTGATAAAGAAAACGTCGAGAATATCAATACTCATTATAATGGATATACTCTGAGTGTGACTCCCTCTCAATCTAATTTACATTTCATACCCTATCTTTCTCAATCCCATGGCCATGCGCCAAAAGAAAAAGCACATTACACAAAAGGTACGGGTAGAGAAACAGATTTGTGCCACACACACACACAAATTTTCCTTCACTCAACGCTGGGAAAATCCAACCATCTAGCTTCAATCGAACATTTTACTTTTTTGAATTGTATAAAAATTATAGTTTAATGCTTATTGTTCAACTTCAGGATAACCTACAAAGATAACCTACAAAGATTTATATCTTAAAATCTGTGTACATAATTGAACCTTATATTTAAAAAAATCCTATTTCATTTGGATGAGTCATTCCAAAGCTAGGAGCTAGAAAGCATTCGAGAGTTACAACTTTTCTTAGATATCAGCTTAGATCACCGCCTCTGGACAGCGGATGAAGCATTTTCCCGCGGTAAGAAGTAGCCTATGTCCATTCTCAGGCTCTAGACTATCTGTGTACCAAATTTCATTTAAATCCGTTCAGTAGTTTTGGCGTTAAATCGAGATAGACAGACAGACAGAGTTACTTTCGCATTTATAATATTAATATGGATAATAAATTAAATAAAAACTAAAGTTTCAATAGATTCTTATCCAATCGATACAAATCAATATTATTTTTTGTTGCTCCTGAAAAGTTAATGCTCATTGACTGATGTTGTTTCTGAAATAAACGATTCAATTGTTGTCACGCTACCTATTCACAAGAAAAATAAACATGGGAATATTTTGGGAAATTAATTTTACCTAATGCACGAATCTAGAAAAGCTGGTATATGCATACACTAAGTTAATACAAATTTTCGCCGCAATGAAGGTCCGTATGTCGCTTCAAAATGAGCGGTGTCCAATTCTATTTGTAGTTATTCAATGCAATTATTAAAGATATCTTATTTCTAAACCTTACAAATATAACACATGAAGAGACATTATATGGTTTCAGACGGGACTAAATGTTTCCTAACTTAAATTTTAACATTGACATTTTGTATATTTCGATTAGATTCAGTTTTGATTTCATTTTCTTTTTAAATTTAAGTTTTTTGAATTCATTCCATTTCGATTATTTTTTTTTGAATTCACTTTTAGACGTAAAGTTTTTTTTTTTCATTTAAATTACCCATAGACTTAAGCATAATGTCACCTAGGCTAATGAATAGGGGCAATCTTACCCAGACTTACCCAGCAACGTTGATGCTGAATCATTCAGCAGACGTGCCAAATCCCCAACCGCTCAGGAACGACAGCCTTAACAGAAGTCAAGTTTCAATGACAGATGAGCAACCCTTCTCAGCTGCCCATTGCAGTAGTGCAAATGCCGGACACCGAAACCCCATAGAGGAGTCCGAAGTTGTTCCCCGCAAATCTAACACAAACCAATCCGTGTTAGCAAATCAAAGTTTAGCTCAGCAAATTGATGAGTTAGTAAAAGCTTCAATAGGAATAGGAATGACGGCGGAGTTGCGAACATTACGCAAAGAGTTCAGCAGAGAGAGCAAATTATAAGAGAACTAGTTGCTGAGACTCAGAGCAACGCTCCGTGCAACTACACCTCCAATTGTGAATGGTCCGCATAGACCACAATCAGCACAAAGCAATACAAACAGAGTCCACATCGAGTCAGAACAGGTACCTAATCATTTCAGTGAAAATACTCGAAACTTTCTGCATCGATTAAATGATCTTAATCTAAACAGTGACTCACCACACGGAAGAAATATTCCAACCTGTTCGTCACAAAGTACGGTTGAATTCCGAAAGTGGGGAATCAAATTTGATAATCAACAAAAGACTGTTGACGAATTTCTTTTTCGTCTGAGTCGATTGAAGGAATGCTATGGCAGTTCGTGGGAAGAAATATTCCTACATTTCCATCTTTTCGTGGCAGGACGATTGGAAAACTGGTATTGGGTTTATCTCAAATCCGATCCCGCAGCTGACTGGCAAACCCTTCGCATGGCTCTGATCGAACAGTATAGAACTCTGGATACAGATTCAGAACTGTCTCGCCAAATGTTTGACAGACGTCAAGGTCATAATGAAACTTTCGACAACTTCTATAATGCTATTTCATTAATGAACACAAGACTTCGATCACCCAAACCACCCAGGGAAATTATGGATCTCGTTAAACAAAACGTGAAAAGTCGAATTGGTGAACTACTCATTACGTGCAACACTAACAGTCTACCAGAGATGGTCCACACATGTCGTACCAACGAGAAATATGTGAATCACACTGATGGAGTAAGACCAAGACAGTTCCATCCGAATAACCTTCGTAGACCGATCAACGAAATGATGAAGAAGCACCATTAGAAGTCGACGCATTTAATTTATCCCCTCAGAAACGTGATACCAGCATGTACACATGTTGGAACTGCAAGAACAAAGGCCATTCGTTTGTGCAGTGTCCTAATCCTAAACGGAACCTGTTTTGCTACAGATGTGGCAAAAAGAACACAACAACACCAAACTGTGTAAAGTGTTCGGAAAATCGAACACAGGGCAACTCGACAACCGGGCAGTTTTGTCCTGCAGGAAGGAACCCGGAAAGTCATCGGTTATGATGAAGAAGCACCATTAGAAGTCGACGCTTTTAATTTATCCCCTCAGAAACGTGATACCAGCATGTACACATGTTGGAACTGCAAGAACAAAGGCCATTCGTTTGTCCAGTGTCCTAATCATAAACGGAACCTGTTTTGCTACAGATGTGGCAAAAAGAACACAACAACACCAAACTGTTTAAAGTGTTCGGAAAACCGAACACAGGGCAACTCGACAACCGGGCAGATTTGTCCTGCAGGAAGGAACCCGGAAAGTCATCAGTAAGCTGTTCAAATTCTACCAGCTCACAAGCCCCAGACTTCCATAAAATCCCAGTTTTAGATGTAACAGCCGTGACAATTATAAAAAAACACCCAGACTTACCATTAAAATGTGAATTTCTTCAAGATTCTAAATCTCGGGCGATCCCATTTTTAGATGACCCAGACTTGAGGAATTCAGAAAACCCTGCCAGAACCACAAAACCCGTTTCACCAAAAAAGGTGGGCCGGTCACTTCACGAACGTTTGATTAACTATTATCAAGTGCGCAGCCGCATTTTCAAACGCATCGTAAAACTAAGAGATCGTTTTAGAGAAAAAAGACAAACACTTAAATCCATTGCAATCCCGAGATTGGTCGGCTTGAATGATCCAAGACCATATGCCAACGTTACAGTTTTCGGCCAGCAAATGCTAGGTCTACTGGACAGCGGCGCAAGCATAAGCTGCTTGGGAAAAGGATGTGTAGACATAGTAAAAAGCGCCAAAATCGTTCCAAAACCCGTTAACTCGTGTGTTAAAACAGCTAGTGGACAGTCGTAACGGATAATAGGATCAATCAACACGGAAGTGATTTATAAAGTTAGTCAATTTTTGGAAATCCTTCAAGCTAGCGCCCGGAGTGATTTCTGAAATTTCATCTGATACACTGCCCATTTTAAATGAACCAAATATGCATGATTTATCAGCGGTTCAGTCCTTTAAATTAGAAAGTGTCCATCCTTCAAATCGGATGAATATGCGAAGTTGATAAAGATGATTAAAAACAATAAAAACCAGCTTCCTGATCTACTTGTATCAAACAATTTTGTATACAAGAAAGTCAGATTTTGCACAGGCAATTCCGGAGTCGACGATTTAATTTGGAAACTTTGGATTCCCAAAAATCTAGCGAACTCTCTCATCCGATTAGGTCATGAACCAACACAATCTTCAAATGGACGAATATCTAAAACGCTATACCGTTTGCGTGAACGCTTCTACTGGCCTAATATGGCGGCCGAAGTTAAAGCCTTCATCGCGAATTTTGATATTTGTAAATCCACTAAAGCACCCAATTCAACTTTGAGACCGAAAATGGGGCAAGCCTTCATTGTGGAAAGACCTTTCCAACACATCTACATAGATTTTGTAGGACCTTACCCAAGATCCAAGTGTGGGAATATATATATGATCATCTGCGTAGATCAGTTGACCAAATTTGTTGTCGTAGCAGCACTACGTAAAGCTACTTGCAAAGCCGCAGTAAAGTTCTTAGAAGAGTCAATCTTTATGACATATGGAGTACCAGAGTCACTTCTATCAGACAATGGGAAACAGTTCACGTCAAAAGAATTGGCCAAGTTTCTCAAAAGTTACGGAGTGAAACACGTAAAAACAGCCTTCTACTCTCCACAAGCTAATGCAAGTGAAAGAGTAAATAGATCACTATTAGCAGCCATTAGGGCGTATATAGGACCAAAACAGGAGAACTGGGACAAATATCTTCCCCAAATAATGAGCGCGCTACGAACAACGATACACTCAGCCATCGGAATGTCTCCACATGAAGCACTTTTCGGCCAAAGCAAGATCAATCATGGATCTGATTATGCCCTACTCAAAAATGTTAAGAGCTTGAACAACTGCGAATTTGATATTCTACCGAAAGCGTCAAAGATGAATATTATTCACAACCATCTGAAAGAATCATTAGCCAAAGCCCATGAACTCTACGAGCGCAACTACAACACGCGTTGTAAAACATATAAATTCCAACTAGGACAAGTAGTCTACAAGAGAAACTTTGTGCTTAGTGACAAAAGTCGTAAGCGGAACGCCAAGTTGTGTCCCAAATTCACCCAAGCAAGAATTAAATCCATTATTTCAAATAACACCTTTGAATTACAGGACATGAAGGGAAATGACATAGGTATCTTCCACGCTAAAGATTGACGTACTTGAGCATAACCACCTCGGACATAATCTCAGGGGTGGGTCGTTTTCATAGCTGTCCATTTTCCCATTCATTTGATCATCTCTTGAGTTCGACGAATGAGTTGGTGTGTAGGGGCCTCAATAATAAAAATACGAATCCATTATTTCAAAGAAAATAATTCGGTCAATTCCACCTGAACTCAATCCAATCCTAATCCGACTCAACTTCAATCCCATGGTGAACGCACCCAACGAGTGTAAAAAGGGATTAAAAATAAGGCATGCCAACCCTCAAATGTCAAAATCAACGAAACCTCAGTATTAACTACAAGATGGAGGACGAATTCCGGGGTATAAAAGGAAAGTTGAACCTCGCATCTACCTCTTTTATTCATTTATTTTCTTTCGATTTGCAAGTCATCACCAAAATGGAGGACAGCATTGTCTCTACCAATTGGAAGTTTTTTTGTTACAGTAAAGTAAAAATCTCTAGGTTGAGTTTAAGAATAGGCGGATTAATTAATTTAGCACCATATCCATGGGCAATTAAATAATTGCACCAAAAGACAGTGCAATCCAGCCATCAGCACCACACCAATGTGCAATCCAGCCATCAGCACCAAACCAAAGTGCAATCCAGCCATCAGCACCAAACCAATGTGCAATGCAGTCATCGGCACCCAGAATTAAATTTCATCCAGTCATCTGAACCAAAACTCAGTGCTATCCAGTCATCAACACCAAAGCGTTGTGCCATCAAGTGAATTGCACAAGATTAACGAGCCATTCAGCCCAGCATGTGCACATGCGTACTCCAGTACGGTTCCAACACGTGCATATAAGCATCCCAGCATGTACACATGCGTACTCCAGCATATAAGCATACCAGCAAGTACACACGCGTACTCCAGTACATACAGCTCCAACGTGCGTGTAAATCTTTCCAGCATGTACACATGCGTACTCCAGACTTCACCGCATTTTAAATGCGCATAAGGAATCGCAGCATCATTAGTGCAGCAACTCAGCTACGCACCACACTAACGTGCCAACGATCGACCGGCCACACAAGAGGCATGAGTCGCAACTCATCTACGCACCACACTAACGTGCCACCGATCGACCGGCCACACAAGAGGCAGCAGTCGCAACTCAGCTACGCACCACACTAACGTGCCACCGATCGACCGTCCACACAAGAGGCGGGAGTCGCAACTCATCTATTCACCACACGAATGTACCACCAATCGATAGCCATTCAAGAGGCCAAAATCGCAACTCATCAGCTGCAGCAACACCGACACAGTAGCTAGAAATCAAGTGTAAATTTATTTATCATATCACCTTTCACTTCACTAAATCGTAATAATTCCATCTAAGAATGTAAATTAGTTCTAAAAAAGTTAAGAAATTATAATTCTCTCGAATTTAATTACTAACCAGTTTTCATTTGCATTCGCTATTTGTTCATACATATATATATATAGTCTAACATGGTAAAGAGCTTATTGGGAAGATTTCCACGATCTGGTGTTTAATCCCCTTGAAAATTCAATCTCCTTCAGCGTACAGGTACCTACTAAGGATACTCTTCTGACCATCATGCTGTGCACAACATTATGGAAGATCAGCCGCGTTACTTCGGAATAAATCCGGTGAGTTATATAAAACTATATTAAACAAAATAATACTAGAAAGTGAAAGTTTAGTAGAAATTTTAATTACATTTGTAAAATAGCGAATTTCATCTTCTTGAGACTAAGTTCAAGATAAGCTAAAATATTAGATATCGAACTACATTATCCATACCATCGGGGTGTGAGAAAAGGAAAACCTAGCAGAAACTCGAAACATTGTTTTCGAAGACAAAATTTGTATTCTCTGGTGATTTAATATCATTGGTGAATGGTGAAATTGTAGAAGTATAACAATAAGCTGAGAACATCCCAGGTGAATGCCTTGGATGAGTGGCACCACTACTAGGTGATAAACCACGACGAAGCTATTGATAAAGATACTATAATAACATCTCGAAGGAAAGTGTAAACAATTAGGAAACATTTAGTCCCGTCTGAAACCATATAATGTCTCCTCATGTTTTATATTTGTAAGGTTTAGAAATAAGATAACTTTAATAATTGCATTTGTTTTTTTCTGTTGAGATTAATGGAATTTCATATTGTAATTTTTGATTTATGAATAAGTTAAATTAAATTAAAATTAATACATATTAAGATTATTATTTTCTTATTTAAATAAATTATATGAATTATAATTGCATAATGCTAGTGTCATTTTTTCATTTACAAGTAAATATTTCTTCTTAATCATAGAATCGTAAATTAAAGTGCTGGAGGGAAAGTGATATGGCCTTCGAGCTGAGGATACACCCACAATTTGTATGAAGTGAGCCAATCTCGGTTCACTTGTTCAAAAGGAGTCATTGACGAGTAATAGCCAAGGTGTCGCTATACCCTTTCTAGGAATAGTTGACGGCGGGAGGGAATATAATAACAAAGCACTCTCGAATCTACTTCCACCTATAGATTCCCATTCATTTTATTTCATGGTCGACAAACGAGGTATGTGCAGCCATATAGGATATGTAATTGAAATCTATTAAATTAGGAGCGTAAATTCAGGCATGTAAAACATGTGCGGTTATGTTTAGCGGTAGGAGCAAGATGCCCCCCAATCCGGCGAGCTAGTTTGCGCATGTGCAAGCATGCCTATCGCGACTACCGACTAAACAACCCCTCGAACAACTCTTTGCAGATATTAATGGAGTCTGTGGCCTTAGTATTCTCAGAGAGATAATAACATCGTTGAGTCATTGCTGCGTAAATGTGTGTGAAGGTCAAATTGACTGGCAACACATATAGATGGCAGTTCACATAGGTGCCTTCTCACTTTGTTTAAGTGTGATGGTGGTTCAATACTCATCATTGTTCTTGGGAGTCCAGCTAAATCCGTTACAGGCTGCACACCTCTACTTAGCAAATCGGCTGGGTTCTCTTTCGTGTTGACATAGTGCGAGCATCTCACCTCTGTATTTGATTGAACCGAAGAGACTCGATTCGCTACGTACGTCTTTAAGTCACATGGGAGCTTTCTTAGCCAATATAATACGACCATTGAATCGGCCCATAGGAAGTAGGATGCATTTTGCAACTAAATTGATTCTTTCACCTGTACTAGTAGCCTGGACAACAGTTCCGAAGCCGCCAACTCCAATCTCGGGATGGATACTGTTTTTAACGGCGCCACGCGCGTCTTTGACACTAAGAAATTGCTTGTCACTGCGCCATCTGAATGTACTGTACGAATGTAAATTTCTGCTCCATAAGCTGTGTTTGAAGCATCACAGAACCCGTGCATCTGTACCTACATCTAACTCTTTCGAAGTACCTAACCATCTGCCTATACGGAATTCTTCTAAAAGAGTTATCTCTTCCCATAACTCTTTCAACCTGTACTCTATTTCTATGGGCATGCGATCATCCCATCCTGTACTTAACCTCCAAATGTCCTGGATCAAGATCTTGCCTATGACAGTGACTGGGGATACATATCCCTCATATAGCTGAGCTATGCAGCTAACGATCTTTCTCTTGGTGAGGATACCGATTAGCTTTGGTGTTTTCACTTCATACGTAAATTGATCTGTACTAATTAGCCATTTTAGTCCTAGAATGGATGATTTTTCTTCCCCAGAAAACACCATTGCCGCCTCTCCAGTGCCAGCATTCATCTCCTCCATAAATCCAGAGGAGTTTGACTTCCATTGGCATAACTCGAAATCGGCACCTTTCAATATTCTGTACATCTCTTTGGCTAATTTTATTGCCTTAGCTTCATCTGACTCGCCTGTGGTGCAGTCGTCCATGGAATAATCATTTTGGATTGCGTCGACTGCTTCTGGGAATTCTGACTGTGTTACTCTTGCCGCCTGTACTAGTGATCTGACTGCTAGGTCGACGTCAATCCAAATGTGATGACGGTCAACCAATACTCACGTAGTTTCTCTTGCCTGCATTTTCTCTAAAAGATGCGTTGCAGGTCCCATTGATCTTTACTGAGCCTGACCTGATTAAACATTTTCTTTATGTCACCGCATATCGCAATACGAAGCCTTCTAAAACGCATTATTATCTCATGCAGATCTCTCTGCAGCTTCTCACCTAACATCTGTACATCGTTTAAGGATATACCTTTATCTGTACGGCAACTTGCATCATAGACTATACGAAACTTCTTTTCTATACAGTGGTGGGGTATGTGATATACCACAGCACCTATATTTGTTTTTCTGTTCACAACCTGTACATGACCTAACTGAATGCTTTCACGCATTTTCTTGATGTGATTTTCTTTCAACTGTACGCACATCTCTAACCTTTTTTCCAGGCATATAAACCTGCGCAATGCGACTTCTCTTGAACTGCCCATCTTCTCGAACGCTTCTTTCAGTGGCACCTTTACCACAAACACGCCTTTGAGGCCAGGCTTCCCTTATATAGTGCATTAATGTCACTAACAATTTTTCGTCATTCGTTGCTTTTTTAATCTCTTCGAATGTTGTTGCGACTGTTCCAAACTCTTTCACATAACTAATGCATATTTCGTTCGACTTCAGTGTTTCAGACACAGCGTTGTCTACTGGCGAACGGGACAAATAGTCGGCTACATTACCTTTCGAATTAACGTGCTCCAACTCAAATTGGCGACATGGGCGGAATTCCTTTTTGTGAACCAAAAATTTAAATTAAAGGTTTATTGTCCGAAACCAATACAAATTTTCAACCAAAAACATATTGGTGAATTTTTTTTACCCCGAACATTATCACCAATGCCTCCTTCTCTATTTGTGAGTACCTAGTTTCTACCTCCGACAACCTTTGAGAAGCAAATGATATAGGTCGCTGCACCCCGTTATGATATTCGTGTGCTAAAATTGCAGTCACTCCTTTTGGACCCCAACTATTAATTTTAGGGGTATATTAGAGTCATAGTGTGCCAGTACTTGCTTCGAAGTAAGTAGTTTTTTTACTTGGCCAAAACATTCATCTTCCTCGCTACCCCAATGAAACCCCTTATCTCTTGAAAGCAAGTCATAGAATTTCCCTGCCGCCGATGCCAAATTAGGAATGAATTTCCTGTAAAAATTAATTATACCTAAAAAGGATTGCAGTTTCGCAAGTGACTTTGGAGCTGTTAACTTTAAAATAGCACTTATGCGTTCAGGATCCATATGAAGTCCTTTACTGTCAATAATATGGCCTAAATATTTCACTGAGGTAACTAGAAATTCACATTTAGTTTTTGAAACCCTTAACCCTGCCTCTGCTAATCTTTGCAAGACATCTCTAAGTATTTTCATATGCTCTTTTTGTGTTTTAGCACTTATCATTACATCGTCCATAAATACCATAACCCCTTTGATACCTGATAGCAGTCGTTCAATAATTTTTTGAAATAACGCCGGAGCGGGGGCTAAACCATAAACCAATCGAGTATATCTAAATAATCATTTCGTTGTCGAAATCGTTGTGAACTCTTTTGACTTCTCGTCTAAGACTATTTGCTGGTATGCCATGCTCAAATCTAATTTCGAGAATACCTTCGCACCGTAAACTTCAGCAAATAATTCTTCAATCGTTGGTAGTGAGTATTGATCAACACAAAGCTGGGAATTTAAGGTAACTTTAAAGTCTATCTTTTAATGTTAAAGAAGCTTTATGTTTGTTGAACGTTCCGAGTTTGTAATCGAATACAGATGGAAATGTTTCCAATATCTCTACTATTCCCTGGTCCAGATATTCAATCGAATTGAGTCCCTCAAACGAACATTAAAAGCTTCCATAAAATCACGACCTAGAAGTGGAGGACCCCCATTATCAACTACGAATATATCAAGTAGCACACTTTTTCCTTATAACCAATGGTTACCTCAGTTACACCGATAGGCGATATAGCATTTCCACTGTAACTTTTAAAACGTTTACCTGTTGAAACGATCTTGCAATTCTCCAAATGTTCCGAATACGTGGATAAAGAAATCGCCGAAACTGGAGAACCACTATCCAGCTCCATGCCCATCGCCACTCCGTTCACTGACACCTCTACCACAATTGTATTACTTCTTTCCTTTTTACTAAAATATAATAAAGACCAAGTCATCATCACTACTGTTATTGTTCAACATGAAATTAAAACTATTTCGGTTTTGGCTTTTTTCCACTGAATTATACATCTTACACATTTTTTGCAAATGCCCTTTTGTATTGCATTTTCTACATCTGAAGTTCCTAAAACGGCAATCATTATCTACATGGTTAGAATATCCGCAAACTCTGCAAAACATTTTCTCTTCTCGTTTCCCTTGCTGATGGTGTTGCTGCTGTACATTTTGTTTACGTTGATGTGATGAATTCCGCTGGTTGAAGGTTCCGTTTTCACAATTGTCGTCTCGCTCTCGAAATTATCACCGTATTGCTGCCTAATACAATCCACTGATGACGCAATTGTGATAGCTTTTTGAAAGGATAATGTTTCGACATCCTCCAAAAATAATTTATCTTTTGAATTGATGAATTTGTCACGTAAACACATTCCCAATTGATTCCCGAACTTGCAATTCTTCGCCAATTCTCGTACACCCATACAATCGTTGTTTCATGCTCGTCTTTTGCTGCCATATAAAATTTATTTCGCTCAGCAAATTCAGATATAGCTGACTCAAAATGTTTTTCTAATGCTGCGATGCATGTAACATAAGTCGTATTTTCATCACTTAATAACTTTGATTGGATTAGACTTTCGAGCAGTCTGTACGAAGTGGAACACAATCCTCCAATTAAATTGGCTTTTTGCTTTTTTGCGAATTTTACACCATCGTCGATGTCATTTACGATAAAGTATTGCTCTAACCGCACTTTAAACATCGTCCAGTCATCCTCATCATGGTTGAAAGTCGGTACTTTGGATAAATTCGTCATCTAGCTTTTGTTCTTTTGAAAATCCTCGTCGCCAATGTGATGTTCCAAATAAAACACGTCTTAAGCTGCTTACTATTTATTGTTTCTCTTTGACAATCACTTAAAGACTAAACGGTTAGTAACAAGAACTAGTTACTAACGCTCTTATACTCTATTACATTCTGCCACTCTTTGTGGTATACTGTAGTATGTATACATAATTATTACATGCAATACAACTAAGGGCATGCGGATGATATGCGAGCAAGATGCATGCTCCTAGTATATGCCCCATCTTTACTTCTCATGATTTTTCCTACACATTATAATCTACATACATTAAAAACCAATACCTTTTCCTTAACGCCAGCCATGTGTAGCTATTACATTATAAGTAATATAGTGCGTGTACATTATAAAAAAAACATAGGGACGGGATACAGTCCACTTGGGCGAACTGTTGGATACCCTATTCATATTATAAGTGGGAGTGACGATAGTCTTAGTATGGTTGAATTGTTAAGAGCGCTCTACATATTTTGTTATATAACATTTAAAGGATTTTATCGAAAAAATACGAAGCCTTTGTAAATAAAAACGCTCAATGCTCAAACTTTGGTTTTTCAATAAAATTGTTTTATTTAATTGTGGTCGTGTCAGTAGCCGGATATAAAACAACAATAAACATGAGCATAAAGGGCTCCTAGAGAGTATATATGTACTATAAATTTTCAGCTCAAACTTTGGATTTTCAAAAAAATAAATAAATTGTGAGCGTGTCAGTAGGCGGATTTTGATAATATTAAGAAAGTATATATTATAAATTTCAGCTCCCTAGCTCAAACTTTGACTTTTCAAAAAAAAATGTTTTATTTAATTGTGGGCGTGTCAGTAGGCGGATTTTAAAAATTGTATCTCCCGATCAGTTTTAGGAGCCATAGATCATATATAAAAAATTTCAGCTTTCTAGCTCAAAATTCGATTTTTTCGAAAAATTTGTTTTTTTTTAGTTTTTGCTCGTGTCTGTGAGCGGATTTCAAAAATTCTTAAACTTGATTATTTCGGGACCCTAGAGAGTATATGGTTAAAATTTCAGCTCTCTAGGTCCAGTTTAAAGGCCTAATTTTTGCCGACAGACGGACGGACGGACGGACGGACATGGCTAGATCGACATTACTATCGATGCTGATCGTAAATATAGTAACTTTTAGGGGACTACGGGCAATATTAAGGTATGTTACAAACTATGCGTCAAAATTAATATACCCTATTCTAAGGGTATACAAATTAAGGGGATATGATGTGATAGGTAGGGGGTGGGGTATATGGTTGGTGTTTTATTTGTTGGTTTCGATGGAAGTTTGGGGTAGGTTATCTCATATTGCAATGAAGTAATGTAAATAAATTTCTATAAATAAAATTATATTTGAATAAAAAACTGTTTTTTTTTTTGATTTTTATATAATAGCTAGCTGACCCGGCAAACGTTGTTTTGCCATATAAATTATTTCTAATGAATATTTTGGTAGAAAAATGAAAAATAACTAACTTATTGTAAGTGTGTGGGGATGTGGTCTATGAGTGAGAGAGGAATTGAGTGCTGTGGAAGGTTAGTCCCTTTCAGAACATTAGCGGATATTGGAGAGCGTCGTATGAACGGTGTATATCAGCAATGAACTCAAGATTATTTTTTCTTCTTCAAATCAGGATTTGTCGCGTCGCTGTGCGGTCGACAACCATGATTCCAGCAAAGTCGTCAACAATCATGCATGAAATCTACGCATGTGCTCTCCAGCTGGTGTTTTATCAGGATTGATGACAATAGCATGATTGTCAGTTTGTAATTTGTGCATGCGTGATTTGAATAATTTCAACAATTCATTGTGCTAATTCAATAGAGTACCTACCTCACGACAACGTCAGTGGCGAATGAACACAAAAAAACCAATAGCTGAATGAAATGAAGAAAACAATGGCGGGAAATACGTTCTTCGCGAATATTTCCAAAAAAGTTTATAACAAATCCAATTTTAACAAGAAAAAAGTTGCGGAACTAAGAAGGAGTATCCAAACCACGTTTTGGAATACTAAAAACTTAACATTATAATATGATTGTGTAAAAAAAATAAAACTGAAAAAGTGCGAATCGCGTAGTTGTGGCAAAAAATGTTTTTTGTTGCGATTATCTCGTAATAAGTTTATATTAAAGCGAATTATAACAAAAACTAATTTGCAGAACTAAGAAGGAGTATCCAAACACTATTTTGGAATACTAAAAAGCTAATAATATATTAACATTCTGTACGAAAAATAAAAGTGAAACCGTGACAATCGCGTTGTTGCTCAACATATTAAGGGTTTTTATACCCTATTCTAAGGGTATATTAATTTTGACGCGAAGTTTGTAACATACTTTAATATTGCACGTAGACCCCTAAAAGTTACTATAATGATCATTTCGGCAAAAAAGAAACATAACGTATAAAAAATACAAAAACATAAGCGATATTAATAACAATAAAGATACTTATACAAAATAATCATTTCGTATATCAAGTTCTTACTTTATAGACTTATTCTATGTCAGTCATGTTTAGAGTGAAAAGCCAGTTTGTGATTTTTTTCAAGAAAGAATGAAAGTAGTAAGTTGTTCTAATTGAAATGGGCAGATTATTGAATACAATTGCGGATGTCATTAAATAAAAATTCATAAAATGTGTTTTGTGTGAAACTAGAGTATCAACAAGGGCCAGATTATTAACCCGTAAGTTGTATATTGAAGAGTTTCTAGATGGAATATTACCACTTTGTTTAAAAAATTCTTTTAAAACTTTAAAAATATAGAGATGACGTAATGGTTGTAATCTTAACTCACAAAAAAGAGGCCAGCTTCCAGTTCGTCGACTTTTTCCACTAATGATACGAATTATATGCTTTTGGGCAATCAACATTGGTCTACGAGTGTTCATATAAGCACCTCCCCAACACACTATCCCATATTGCAATTTAGACTGAGTAAGTCGTAGTAGATCATTGTTAATACTTTTTTTGAGCTGAATGGCTTTAACAGATACATCTTTCGAGTTATCAGATTCATGTAAGTTTTGAGTGATTGAACATGAACTTTCCAGTTAAGGTTGCAGTCGATGATAACTCTTAAGTACTTAAAGTAATCAACAAGCTCAATTTACAACAAACAATTACGTGAGCACTGATTTTGTTCTAGGAAGTTATTTCTACCACAAACATGCAAACATAAAGCAAACTTTTGACAGTCATACGAGTGGAAAAATGCTTCAATCTCCCTAGGAAAATCCCCCGATAGCTTAAAACACATGATTTTAGTTTTATCACTAATAAACAATCTGTGGTACGCAAACCAAGCTCTAGGCAATTGTAAATCTTTACTTATGTTAGCAAAACATTCGAAATATGAAGAATCGATATAAGTGAAAGTTATATCATCTGCAAAGGCTCTACGATTTCCAGAAAAATTCTTGTGGAACAGTGAGTTAATGTTAATTAAGAATAGAGTCGGACCCAAAACAGAACCCTGAGGAACACCATTTTTCAACCTTAATACATTACTAAACAGCCCCCTTCGGGTAGGGGCTAGAATTTACCCGAGGTAGGCATGCCTGTCGTAAGAGGCGACTAAAATCCAAACTCCGTATACCGAGCGTATAGTGTATACAAAAAATGCAATGAACAAAACGAAACGATTAATTACCCCAGGTGGCAGTCCAGCTTTACTGGAAAATCCACCCTCTTCGGAGGTCGGCTCTACGGATTCTGGGGAGAGCCGCTTATTGCAATCCATTGACCCTTTTATTAAAAGTTCAAGGGTATCTCGATCACCTCCATCAAGATCGAATAACCCCGGGAAAAGAAGTCCGCCGGGAGCGCCAGCGCGTGAAAAACAGGACTCAGTGAAAAATACAAGTTTTGAGGAAGAAAATAAAGCACTCCGAATCAAGCTTAAGGAAATGGATCTACTCTATCAAGATCTTAAGAAAGAGATAGATCTATTAAAAGAAGAAAATAAGGTCCTAAGGAACACTTATTTGCAGAAAGAACGCGAATGTACTCCTCCACGCCTAGCTAGTCCGGAATACCACACCGACGAAGAAGAGCTAGCACGCGAAACGAATCGGGTCCCTAAAAAAAGACCTACTAAAAAAAGGAGAGCTGGTTCTTCGCCCGAAGTCGAGTCCCCAAAAGAACAAAAGCGTAAAGTACCGCAAGGAAAACAACTCAAAGCGCAAATTCGCGCACCGCCTCCAATAAATGTCGTTGGTGTAACGGAGTATAATAAGTTGCACAGCCTCCTTAAAGGAACGTTAAAATCGAAATTTAAGGTCACATCTTTGAGGAATAATGCGTGGAAAATTAACGTTGATAACCACGAAGACTACCGGGCAATTTCTCACAAGTTAAATGCCGAGAAGTTCCAGTGGTATACTTTCGAAATAAAGTCTGAAAGGCCACATCGTGTTGTAGCAAGGGGACTCCACCCCTCATGCACCAAAGAAGAGGTTATTAACAACCTCCAAGCCAAAGGGTTTAAAATTCTTGATGCCGTTAATATCATCAAGAAGGAGAAGCAACAAACGGAAGAAGATAGGGATATCCTGGTAAGGCGTGGACTTCCGCTCTTTATGCTTACCTTCGATAGGTCTGATAACATCGAAGATATATACCGAATTAAATCTATAGTAAATATTGTGGTAAAAATCGAGCCTATGCGTAGAAATTCGAAAATAATTCCACAGTGCAAACGTTGCCAAGAATTTAATCATATGCAAATGTATTGCAAAAAAGAGCCGCGATGTGTGAAATGCGCCGGAAATCACTTTTCCCAAGACTGTAGAGGAAATAAACAATCCTCCGCTACCTGTGCTAATTGTAAGGGAAAGCACCCGGCAAATTATAGAGGTTGTGAAGTAGCTAAGGAGTTGCAAAAACGGAGAGATGCGTTCCTCAAGCCTCAAAATAGGAATACAAAACCGTTAGCCAAGCCGAAGTCTAAGACTGCCCAGGAGGTAGTAGGCAATACAAAACCTCCGGTTCAAGAGCGCAAAAATGTCAGAGAAAGAGAGACAACAGAAAAGCCCTCAACCTCTGTTGTCAAAAGAAACGCTATTGAAAAGTTACCATCAGGAAAGCCATCGAATAGTGGCCCTCGGACAGCCAGAGTGCAGACCTACGCTCAGGCCGCGGCATTCGAAGGAACAAAAAACGTTGAAACTTCGCCGGACCCTGTTTCTCTCGTTTTCTCAGTTATTCTCGAGAAACTTGAAGAACAAAGTAAAATAAATAAAATTATTCTCGATCGGCTGGTTAAGCTCGAAAATAATTCATGGAAAACGCGCACTTCAAATACAACATGAATGAAAAACCAATGTTAAAAATGTGCACTTGGAATGCAAACGGACTTTTGCAATAACGTATTGGAAATATTCATACGTGAGAAAGATCTTGACATTTGCTTGATATCTGAAACTCACGCAAAAAAGGGATCGAATTTAAAAATAAAAGGATATAATGATTTCCACGCTTGTCACCCTTCGGGAAACGCGAGAGGTGGATCATCATTGTTTATTAAAGACTGCATTGAACAATACGAAGACCTGAAGATAGAGCTTGAAACTATGCAACTGTGCACGATTCGAGTAAAAAAAAGTCAGCGTACTCTTAGAATTTCATCTATCTACTGTCCCCCGCGTTCCGCGCTTGAAAAAAGTGATTACACGAACTTGCTTAAATCGCTCAAACCAAATTTCATTATTGGCGGCGATTTTAATGCGAAACACACGTTCTGGGGTTCTAGATACATCTCGCGAAAAGGTAGAATGCTCTATGGGGCAGGTATGGAGTACAGTTGCGATTTCCACTCGACGGGCAAACCGACCTACTGGCCAACTGATACTTCAAAAATACTTGATCTGATAGATTTTTTCGTCGTGAAAGGAATAACTACCAACCACATTAAAATTGAAGAGAGCTTTGATCTGTCATCTGATCATTCACCGGTTATTTTAACATTGAGCGTAAAACTAGCCAATAACCTAGAGCCAGCGAGATTAACTGGTAGATCAACTAACTGGGAAGGCCTTAGGAACGAAATTGAAGAGAATGTTGAACTGAGCGTTCCACTTATGACACCCTATGAACTTGAGGCTGAAGTTGATCGCTTCGTTGAGATCGTACAGCTCGCCTCCTGGAATAATACGCCTAATCCAAGAAAAACGCCGGCTAAATACGGCTTACGATATCCTCAAGAAATAAAAGAATTGGTCAACGAAAAAAGAGTCGCGCTCCGCAACATAAAGCGCATTTGAATTATTTGTGCAATTTGTTGAAGACAGCTATTAAGGATTTTAAAAATCGGGCGTTAGGTTCCTACCTTGAAAATTTAACAGCGAAAAAAGATTCCAATTATTCATTTTGGAAAGCTATAAAAGGCACCAAAAGGCCTAAAATCCCCGCGCCGCCAATTAAAATAAATCAAAATGAATGGGCGAGGGAAGATAAGGAAAAAGCGGACGTTTTTGCCGACCATCTAGAAGAAACCTTTAAACCGTACGATGGTCAAGCGGTCCACGACAATATTAATAGGACGGAATTACTACCTGACAATTTAACACTCACAAGTGCAACGCTAAGGGAACTAAAACTTGAAATCGAATCTCTAAAACCTAAGAAAGCTCCTGGTTATGATTTGATCACTGGAGAAGTTCTCAAAGTCCTACCAAGAAAAGCATTAATTAAGCTTCTTCAGATTATAAATGCGGCACTCAGACTAAAACACGTGCCGAGCCAATGGAAAGTTGCGGAGGTCATAATGGTTTTAAAACCAGGAAAACCGCCAAATGAAGTAAAATCATATAGACCAATTTCCCTCCTTCCAGTGATATCCAAAGTTTTCGAGAGAATACTATTAAGGCGAATACAACCGGTTATAGAAGAAAATAATCTTATCCCTGACCACCAGTTTGGGTTCAGAACCAAGCATTCGACGATTGACCAAGTGCATAGAATTACTGACGTAATCGAGAAAGCATTTGAAGAAAAAAAGATATGCTCAAGCGTATTCCTTGACGTCTCACAAGCCTTTGATAAGGTGTGGCACGACGGCTTAAAATTTAAATTACGACAAGTTCTTCCCGTATGCCTATATGATATTCTAGATTCATATCTCGGGAATAGACTCTTCCGTGTTAGAAATGGGAACGAATACTCGGAGCTCAAAGAAATTTCGGCCGGCGTACCGCAAGGTAGCGTCCTCGGGCCGCTTCTCTATCTCTTATATACACGCGATATACCAAGAGAAGATGAAACTACCCTTGCTACGTTCGCCGACGACACCGCTATCCTTGCAGTAGGTAATACAATTGAAGAAACGACTGCAAAACTACAAATCGCACTGAATAAGGTAAATGAATGGACGAGGGACTGGCGGATCGCCCTCAACGAAACTAAATCTGTTCACGTGAATTTCACGTATAAGAAAACTAATGACTTGCCAATTTTCCTAAACATGTCCCGAATACCCTTTGCAAACGAGGCCAAATACCTGGGAATGACTCTCGACGCAAAGCTAAAATGGAGTTCGCACGTGAAAATGAAACGTAAAGAACTCGATATCAAATATAGAGAAATGTACTGGTTACTCGGAAAACATTCCCAGCTCAGTACCGAGAACAAACTGCTTTTATACAAGCAAGTGCTAAAGCCGGTGTGGACCTACGGTATACAACTTTGGGGTTGTACCAAGAAAACAAATGCCAATATTTTGCAAACTTTTCAAAATAAAGTGCTTAGAGAAATTGTACAAGCACCATGGTATATTAGAAATGACGATATCCACAGGGATCTCGGAATTCCAACAATCGAAGCTGAAACTAGAAGCTTCGCGAGAAAGCATAGAAACCGACTAATCGGACATACCAACAATACAGTCCGACAAATCTTGGATGAGAGCAATTTATTGCGCCGACTACAAAGAACGAAACCGTTCGACTTGGCAAGATAAGATTAACCGCGCCTAAATTGCGGAACATGCAGGATCTTTCATTGGAAAGTAACCTGTCAAAAGTTATTATTTCGTGATAGAAAAATTGCTTGATAAGTTATATCTTAGTTGCAGTACCCATCAATCTATCGAAGGGAGGTGTTTTTAGTCAGTAAAAATCTGACACTACTATGAGCACGCGCTTGCTATTCTCATAGTGTCTTTGGAAGATCTTCAACTACCCTCTTACAAAAAAAAAAAAAAAAAAATTAACATACATACTTTGTTCCCCTCCGATCAAATACGATTAGCCATTCATAAAGTATTCCCCTACACCCAGCATTGTATAGCTTGCTTAAAAGAATTTCATGATCGACCAAGTCAAATGCCTTGGTCATATCAATAAACAATGCCATCGTAGATTGATCATCATTAATCCCCTTGTATAGTTCATACCATACTTTTAGAATTGCATCTTCAGTATATCTACCTGATCTAAGACCAAATTGATCATCAGAAAAAAAGTTAGTTTTTTTCAAGAAATGAAAGCATTCTAGTTTTAACTAATTTTTCAAAAAATTTCGAAAACGTAGAAAGCAACGAAATAGGCCTATAATCAGCTACGTTTTTACGGTTACTTTTTTTTAAAAAGTGGAATAACTTCAGCTCTTTTCAAAGAATTGGGAAACTTTCCCATACTAACACTTAAGTTAAAAATATAACATAAAATATCCACAATTTCCCTAGATATTTTTTTGTAACAAAAGAGCAGATACACCATCACTGGTACAAGAATTTTTACTTTGCATACTTTGAATTAATTTTTGAAATTTCTCCAGGCGAGAATTCTTCAAAACGAAAACTATTCCTTTGAGTTGTTTATTGTTTTTTAAATATTTTTAATTGTGCAATTACAACTATTGTGAAGCGGCCCCCTTACAGCTTCGGTAACACTAATAAAATAATTGTTAAAACTATTTGCTATTAATTGCCGGTCAGAAGTAATATCATTATTGGTAAAAATATTAGAAATATTATTAGAGACATCCATTCATTTTTAGTGTTGCCCCTGAAACGTATGAAGCGGTTGGTGTAATATGAATTGCGTGACTCAGTAGTTAAATTTTTAACACGTTTGCAAAGCTTAGAATAATATTTGACTATATTTAAGTTTTGTGGATGCTTTTTACACTTCACAGCAAAACTATTTTTCAGTTTTATTTGCTTTAACAATCTTGGTGTCATCCAAGGTTCCAAAAATTTTGTTCTGCTTGTGTTATTCAAATGAGTCTTTGAATTTTCAATATGCTTATGGAAAATTTAAGTAAATTGATCATAAGCTTCAGAACGATCGCTTATAGAAAACACAGATTCCCAAAATTCAAACCTTAGTTTTGCACGCAGTAAGTTGAAATCTAAAACAATGTTTGCCCTTTCCATCTGTCTCCGTGGTGAATTATCAATGTCACACACATTCAAAGCACATAAATGATGATCAGTTATTTTATGATTATGCACTTCACCTGTAAATATTAATTTATTCTTCTTATTGAAACGTACAAAAATATGATCTATGCAACTTCAACTTGAGCTTGTTACACGAGTTGGAGCATTTATTAAACTCTTTAACCCAAATGAAGACATCAAAAGCATATAATCATTAGTGTCATTATCATTTTCTTTCAATAGATCAATATTTATGTCACCCAAAACTATTAAATTTTTATCTGTTATAGTATTTAAAACATCATAAAACTCCTCAATAAAACTTTTTTTGCTTAAAAAATGCAAGCGATAAATTCAAAGCATTGCATACCAATAATTTTTGTATACAAAGTTTATTCGGATGATATCGGCACTAACAAATTCAATTTCCGAGTGATCACACACAACATCATTTTTTATGTATACTGCAACACCACCAGCAGAATAAGATTCATTACATTTAGAGTACGATGTATACCCATCAATATTATAAAAATCTATTTCATTTTCATTAACCCAAATTTCACTCAACACTAGCCGCGTTTCTTTGCACGCGGATATAGGGATGGCATCAGAAAACGACCATCGCCGCTTAAGAATTCATCAAAAAAAACTTGGCAGCACGCATGCACCTATAACATGCTCCGTGACACAGCTGTAAGTTGTAGTTAAGAAATTTGTATTGAAAATCCTGAAATTGAAAAATATTTACTTCCGCCAATTGAAATTGATGCCAAGCATATTCTAAAATTATGAAAAACTATTTCACATTAACAGATTTGCTAAATTCAATTACCTTTATAATGAAGTTTGAAAAAAAATAATAATAAAATCACGAACAAAATATTCGGCGGGATGTGTTAGTGGTCGGAGGGATGTCAAACGTTGACATTTCCTGAAAAATTTATCGCACCGATTCATCAGAAACGAAGAAAATGGGTTTTGGAAGCACTGTTTATCCCCGCTTAATGACTTAGCGGCCATAGCTATCCCCGCTAAAGTTAGCGTGTATAGGATAAGTTGTTGTTGTCTTTTACATGCAAATTTCAAATTATCCCTATATCCACGTGCAAAGAAACACGGCTACTATAACCAACGGTAGACTTTTAATCATTATACTCTGCAGGTCCCCGAAAGATGTTACTAACATAGACTGTCATAGCTTGACGTGTTTTATTTCTTTAATTTAGTTTGTTATCCGTGAAAAAAACTAGTGTTTAGTGTAGTGTTCTATACGCTTCTTAATACTAGATCATTTAGTTTGTTTTAATTGTTTCTATTGATTCGGCTTTTTTGTGAAATAAAAGTTCTCTTGGTATTTTTTGGTAAGCGGTTGTTACTGTTCTTTTTATACCCTATTCTAAGGGTATATTAATTTTGACGCATAGTTTGTAACATACCTTAATATTGTCCGTAGACCCCTAAAAGTTACTATATTTATGATCAGCATCGATAGTAATGTCGATCTAGCCATGTCCGTCCATCCGTCCGTCCGTCTGTCTGAAAAAATTAGGCCTTTAAACTGGGCCTAGGGAGCTGAAATTTTAACCATATACTCTCTAGGGTCCCGAAATAATCAAGTTTACGAATTTTTGAAATCCGCCCACAGACACGCCCACAAACTCAAAAAAAAAAACAAAATTTTGGAAAAAATCGAATTTTGAGCTAGAAAGCTGAAATTTTTTATATATGATCTATGACTCCTAAAACTGCTCGGGATATAAAATTTTCAAAATTTTATTGAAAAACCAAAATTTGAGCTAGGGAGCTGAAATTTATAATATATACTCTCTAGGGGCCCTTTAAGCTCATGTGTAAATATTTTCAAAATCCGCTTACTGAGACGCCCACAATTTAAAAAAAAAACTTTTTTGAAAATCCAAAGTTTGAGCTAGGGAGCTGATATTTATAATATATACTCTCTAGGGGGCCCTTTATGCTCATGTGTAAATATTTTCAAAATCCGCCCACTGTTAAATTTTTTTTTTTTGAAAAATCTAAGTTTGAGCTAGGGAGCTGAAATTTATAATATATACTTGTGGTGTAAAATATCGTCTGAGTACACACTCGAGACAACGAAATGCATGGCTTGCAATATTATTCGTGAGAGCTTGGACGTTCCCACGAACTGCAGGTGGAGACACCGTTTTGTTCTGGATACTTTTACACCACATTCGACTTCGCTTGACTTTGAGACGGAGAGTCTGTTCTGAGATCTAAAAGAAAGAGGTTGTTTTCTTGTGCGGAATTGAAGACAACTAAAAGGAACGCATAACATAAATTGGCGCAGCCGGTAAATTTTTAGTGCATTCAACTCGACCCGCTCGTTTAGGAAAAAATATAATTGTGAATTGAAAATTAAAGTGAGTGTTGTATGGTGTAAAAGTGCAGGCAAAACAAAATATATAAATAAAATAAAATCATTTGGTTTGACATTCAGGAATACGAAAAAATAAAAAGCCAATCACTGATTAAAAATCAGTTAATTAACTTAAACCATCTAAGAAAAATAAAAATGATCGAATCAGCCAACAATTGCACCAAGTATTTTATAGAAGAAACATACCAGGGAAGCAAAAACGGGACAAAGGAAAGGAGACCCCTGTTAAGCGTTCCAACCGGACAGAAGAAACAGAAGAAGAAGAATCAGACCAGGACACCACCAGGACAACAGAATGAGACCCGGAGAACACCCTCAACTATAGAAGATTAAGAAGCGGAAACACATATAGAAAAGTAAGCGACCTTAAGAATATTATAATAGAAAATAAAAAATTAGATAAGGAATTAATAACATTAGTTGATAGTTTTGATAGGCAAATAAATAGTGGAGGATATAATAAACTTAGGAAAGAAACTTCTGAATTTAAGGAAGATATTAGGCAATTCAAACAACAAACAACGGCAATAATAAAGTCTGTCCCTGATCTTCCATATTCCCTAAACAGAAAAAACACTAAAACAATTTTTAATACGGCAAACAGAGCAATGGCCCATGGCGCGGGTAATGAAACACATGAGCTCGATCAGAGTATGTTTGACATTCCATCCCAACAGACGAATTTAGTTCAGTTAATAACGAATCTGGTTCCTAATTTTGAGGGGGAACATAGTGCACATTTAGTGACGGATTTGCAAACCTTTATAAACTGTTGTAAGCAGGTAAAATCTTGTTTAAGACCCGAGCAGGAAAATAATTTCTGTCAGCTAATTCAAACTAAGCTGAAAGGAAATGCGTTTGTTGTTATGCAGAATAGCAACTTTTCAAACTTCGATGAAATCGAAAAACAGCTTAAGGGTCATTTTATGCCTAGAAAGTCTTATATTCAAATATCTAATGAGTTAAGACAATGTAGGCAATTCCCGACGGAAACTCTTACTTCGTTTTTAATTCGTTTAAACAATTTAGTGGCACAGTGCAAGTTAGCAGCCATTGAACAATTTCCAGCGGATGCAAAAGCATTAACTACTGACTCCGAACTTGCAGCTATATATTCAATAAAATCGGGAGTGTTAAGCCCAACAATAAGGCAATACCTACTAACAGCAAAAAAAACAAATCTTAAACCCTTATGCGATCAGATTTTGAAAATAGAGCTTGAAAGTGTAAGTATGATGAATCCTTTCAATGTACAGTCCTGGCCTCCCCAAAACCATAATTTCTCGTCATACCCCTATATGCCCATTTTTAACAATAATCCCCAGATGCACCAAGGGCATCAATATGATTTTCCTTACAATAATATGCCAGTAACTTCAATACCATATCATCAGCCACCCAATAGTAATAACTATACATTAAATCTGCCCATAAAAGATAACGAAACTCAAAGTTTTTCAATGAGGCAAACATATAATGGCCATAATAATATAAAATGTAGTTTCTGCGACAAGCCGAATAATTCCTATGCAGAATGCAGAAGAAGGAAGAATACGCCATTCTGTATTAACTGCAAGGTTTATGGACATGACGTAAATACATGCTCGAAAACTGAAAAAATATCTAAGAGTGTACATTTCAATCGTGAGAAGCAAAAAAACAAATCCACGGTTAAATGTGAATTTTGTTTGCGAACGTCGCATACCATTACCGAATGTTTCGCCAGAAAATCATGGGAAAGTAGAAACTCGGGAAACAGGCAGCGGTCGACCGAAAACTCCCCGGCTCGACATTAATTGCAAACAGTGGGTCAAACACTAACAACCTCGTGCATTTGCCACTAGATATCGCAAAAAACAAAAGCGTCAGTTTGTTGGTAGACACAGGGGCGGACATAAGTCTGCTCAAGGCCAAGTGTACGAATGGTTACCCCCCAGATTCCTCCAGAAATGTAAAAGTTAATACTATACCTTGGCCATAGGTCGTACGCTCGGTTCCAAAATGGGTAAATTCCAATTACCAAGGGAATTACCTTGCGATATCCAAATCATTAATCAAAACGATTCAATTCCCGCTGATGGACTACTGGGTAATAACTTTTTAAATGAGCATTGCAATGTAGAAGGGCCAAATAAATTATTACGTTTCCCAAAAACAAACTACAACCCTTCTGAGTTCGTAATACCACTCACTACAGGTAAAAAAGAGAGAAAAGAGACTCTGAGAGAAATTTCTACTTCTTCGACCTGTAATTCAACAGGCCATTTAATCAGAAAAACAATGCCTTATTCTGAGCCGATTAGAGCCGAAACCCATAAGAAAAACAAAACTAATTTAACACCCAATCTTGAAGGCAAATTGCAACCAAAATCAGGACACGTGGAGAAAAAACCCTACAAATGCACCCAAACACTTCTTTCCTATCTCTCTATTCTTTCTAATACCAAGTAGCTTACACTGTGTTCTTAGCATTATAAGGGTACTGTAACAGAAAAAAAAATCCCTTTAGCGTAAGCAAATTATAAAAAAAAAAAAAACATTAGAAATGAGACTCCGAGAGAAATTTCTTCTTTGTCCACCCCGCTTACTACTAGTGAACCCGAAGTGAATAAAAATAAAGGAAGTTTGATAATACCACCCCGTAGTAAGGCCATACTAAAGATCCATTCGGATAATACAGAAGAAATGGTTTGTCTGTCTAAGCAAATCGAAGGCGGTGTGTACATTGCCAACTGCATTGTCAAGCCGGTCAATAATCAAGTGCACATCGGAGTTTTAAATATCACTTCGAATGAGGTCGATTTTGAACCACTTATTCCTAATCTGGAATATGAACGGTTAGATAAGTTCTCCGTGAACTCTTGGAAAGGAAAAGAGTTTGACGGGCAGAACTTAAGTTACTATCAAAAACAAAAAGCAAATAAATCCAAGCGATTTAACGAAAAAGATACACCGGGTCATGTCAACATTTGTAGTTTAAATGCCCACATGTCACCCGAAACTCTGCCTATAAAGCGGATTTCACTTTTCAATGAAAATATATGTTTTGATAGTACAATCAGTTCAAAGGAAAAGGAAAGTGTGCTTCAAATATGTCACGAATATAACGATATATTCGGCCTTCCAGGCGACAAACTTACGTATACCTCCTCTGTAATGCACAATATTCCGACAGTTGCCGATCAAGCCCCAGTAAATTCAAAAATTTATAGATTACCGGAATCCCATAAATCAATTATTAACCAGCAAATAACGGAAATGCTAGCGGGAAAAAATCATTATCCCCAGCAAAAGCCCTTGGAATTCCCCATTGTTGGTAGTCCGAAGAAGCCAGGATTAGATGGAGAGTTGCGATGGAGAATAGTCGTCGATTTTCGTAAACTAAACGAAAAAAACAGTCGGTGACACATGTCCCCTTCCGAGAATAGAAGACATTCTTGACCAACTGGGCAACTCCAGATACTTTTCAACCCTTGATTTAAGAAGCGGCTACCATCAAGTCTTAGTTAATCCTAAGGATCGCTAGAAAACTGCATTCAGTACAGCCTATGGTCATTACGAATTCTTGCGAATGCCGTTTAGTCTGAAGGGAGCCCCAGCTACTTTCCAACGGTTAATGAATTACGCATTGACTGGGTTACAAGGTTTTGAATGTTTCGTTTATCTCGACGACATTGTTATCTATGGACGGAATATTGACGACCTTAATACTAAATTGAAAACAGTGTTTGGCCGTCTAAGGTTGAACAATCTGAAGCTCCAACCTCAGAAATGCAACTTTCTAAGAAAAGAAGTAATTTATTTAGGCCACAAATGCACAAATATTGGGGCCCTACCAGACCCGGATAAAGTTGCATGCGTTCTCAGTTTCCCTAGACCAACCAACATTAAAAGACTACAATCCCTCCTTGGTTTGTGTAATTATTATAAAAAATTTATAAAAAATCACGCTGAACTAACATTACCTCTAACGAAATTATTACGAAAAAATGTAAAGTTTCAGTGGAATGATAATTGCGAATCAAGTTTTAATAATATTAAGACGATACTGACAAGTCCTCCTATTTTTAGATACCCAAATTTCGAAGAACCATTTCTACTCACAACTGACGCTAGCAAGGAGTCTTTGGGGGCTGTTTTATCCCAGGGATGCATTGGAAGCGACCTTCCCATTTCATATGCAAGCCGGGCTCTAAATCCCGCTGAAAAAAACTATTCAACTACTGAAAAAGAACTCCTGGCAATAGTGTGGGCCGTCAGAAACTTCCGTTGCTACTTACAGGGTAGACATTTTATGATCTACACCGATCACATGCCTTTGAAAGGAATTCTGAAAGCAAAAGATGCATCTTCCCGCATTATAAGACTTGTACTAAAGCTGTCCGAATTTGACTTCTCTATCGAATACAAACCCGGTAGAAAGAACAGCAATGCGGATGCACTTAGTCGGATTCCGCGCATAAGCGAATCTGATAGTGAAGAAGAAAGTCGAACGTTTGTGGTTAAGGCTGACGTACATCACTCCTTAGACTCGGACGTTGAGGAAGAGTCGAGATGTTTTGCTGTCACTCGATCAAAGGCAAAAGAAAATACAACTCAGGAAAACGACCAAACCGGGTCAAGCCCTATTTTATCAGACAAAGGTAACCATGATAGTTCTAAAATGGCCCACCAAAGTTCCCCAGTGGTTTCAGATACTTTACACACCTTTTCAAATTCCGCATCCATACAGAAATACATTATTCCCTCGAAATCAGATATCCCTATAATTTTGCATGACTATCACGATACTCCATTTGGAGGTCACCAAGGGGTTAAAAAAACCTACGGTAGCATTCTTCGTAAATATAAATGGAAAGGTGTGGTTCGTGACATTAAAAACTATATAAAGAAATGTAGTAAATGTCAAAAAAATAAAACTTGACGAAACAAAAAATCAAACCACCAAAACCATAATTTCAGTATGTTTCCCCATCCTACTAGGCACTGTACTTTGTTGCTTAATTTATTACTGATTAAAATTAAATATAAGATAACTTTAGCTTGCTCCAAAAATTCTAACGAAACTACAGAATAAACTAAAAAAAAAAAAAAAATATTCATGTTATTCATATAACATAGATTTTGTTAAAAATTTATATTTAAATTAGTAAGACATATTTGTTATTAAAAATAAAAATAAACTAATTGTTTAATCTAAAAATAAAAATAATATTCATGTTATTCATATTTTGTGAAAAAATTGTATACTTAAATAAATAAGACATATTCGTTCTTAAAATAAAAATAAACTAATTGTTTAATCTAAAAATAAAAAAAATAATAGTCATGTTATTCATATTTTGTTAAAAAATTGTATACTTAAATAAATAAGACATATTTGTTATTAAAATAAAAATAAACTAATTGTTTAATCTAAAAATAAAAAAAATAATATTCATGTTATTCATATTTTGTTAAAAAATTGTATACTTAAATAAATAAGACATATTTGTTATTAAAATAAAAATAAACTAATTGTTTAATCTAAAAATAAAAATAATAGCAAATGTATTCATGTTATTCATATAACATATATTTTGATAAAAAATGTTATACTAAAATAAATAAGACATATTTGTTATTAAAATAAAAGTAAACTAATTGTTAAATCTAATTATAAAAAATGTATTCATGTTATTAATACAAAAACTATGTTGTTAAATAAAGATGACTATCTTTCTCAGGGGGGGAGGAAAATGTGGTGTAAAATATCGTCTGGGTAACTGTATCCCATACGGAACAGTACACACTCGAGACAGGCGAAATGCATGGCTTGCAATATTATTCGTGAGAGCTTGGACGTTTCCACGAACTGCAGGTGGAGACACCGTTTTGTTCTGGATACTTTTACACCACATTCGACTTCGCTTGACTTTGAGACGGAGAGTCTGTTCTGAGATCAAAAAGAAAGAGGTTGTTTTCTTGTGCGGAATTGAAGACAACTAAAAGGAACGCATAACATACTCTCTAAGCGATAGGAATAAGAATAGGGTATCCAACAGTTCGCCGAAGCGGACTGTAGCCCGTTACTATGTTTATACCCTATTCTAAGGGTAAATTAATTTTGATGCATAGTTTGTAACATACCTTTTTTTTTTTTGTCGGGGTGTGTGAGACTTTCTGCACTCAGACTCAATACCGGTCCATTGTACCAGGCAGACACACCACATTTTACTGTGGAAATTTACTCGTTTTTCTAAGAAAAACGAGAAGGCGCTTCAATGATAACGAGCTTAGGTTTACAGCACTCACCATATCCGCAACAAATACCTGCCACCTGATACGAGCAAAAGCAGGACAATCACAGAGGAAATGTTCCGCAGTGTCGTCGCTTTCTCCACAGGCTTCGCAGTTGGTGGTGTCGCTTAGGCCTAGCACCTTAAGGTGTTTGGCAAAAGCTTAGTGTCCCGTAAGAACGCCAGTAGTCTGTCTGCAGTCTTTTCTGTTGAGAGACAACAAGAATGCCGCGGATTTCCCAATTTCGTCGGGGAGCATTTGCTTAGTTTGTCTGCACCCTGGAGAGTCATGCCAATGGCGATTGTATTCATAGGAAACCCAACCGTCAATGGAAACCCTGACCGAGGACGCAGGCAGACAGATCGCTGGTTCAGGTCCTGAGAAGTCCCCCTCTGAGCCTTGTCTAGCAAGTTCATCGGAGATCTCATTTCCCGTGATCCCGTCATGACCCGGGACCCAGACAAGCTTAAGTGAATTCAGCCTTCCGACCGAATTCAGAGATATCTTGCATTCACGTACTATTTTGGAGGTAGTTAAGGGTTTGAGTAAGGCCTTAAGCGCAACCTGACTGTCGCTACAGACGCAGATACTTCGCCCCCTCCACCTGTTCCTCGTAACAAGTCCATGGCCATTAGGATAGCATAAGTCTCTGTTTGGAAGACTGACGCATATTTGCCTAACGGAAAGTAAAGTCTAACGTTATCGCTCTCCACGAAGACACCAGCACCAGATCCTTGATCGGTTTTGGAGCCATCCGTGAAGTTTCGACTGCATTCCCTTCCAGGTTCAGAGTCCGGCCAGAGCCAGTCCTGGACGCGAGGAAAGTCGACCTCGTAGTTGCGCTTTAGCCGGAGTTCCGGTGTCATCGCATCAGACGGCATATCCATAGGACAGGAGTCGAAGGACAACCGCTGCGCAAGTTCATCAAAACTCCAGTGCGAGTTATACCAAAAGCCACCTCTTCTAAGACGTGAGATAGCCTTGATTGTACAGCCCATGATGTGAACATCAAGGGGCGGAAGGTTCAATAGTGCATCTAGGCGGAGCCGGGCGTGCTGGGGAAGGCCCCCGTGCAGCCGAGACATACCTGCCTTTGGAGTTTGGCAAAAGCAGCAGTGACGTATTTACGTGAAAGCTTATTCCACCAAACAACCGATGCGTAAGCAATAAATTGTCTTATCATAGCCGTATAAATCCATAGGACTCTTTTCGGTGATAAGCCCCATATCTTGTCGAAAATGCCTTTGCACTGCCAGAAAACAGACAGCGCCTTGGCAGTCTTCAGCTCAACATGTTTGGACCATAGAAGTTTGCTATCGAGGATGACTCCCAGATACTTTGCTTCATTGGAGAGTTGGACTGTGACGCCTTTTAGCACTGGCTGAGTCAACACGACCAGCTTCCTCCTTCTCGTTAAAGAGAACAACCTCAGTTTTAAGAGGATTGACCGAGAGCCCATTCCTAGTGCACCATTCGTCGATCACGCCTGCGCCTTGGCGCATACAGTCGCTAGGCATGATCCAACAGAAAGCACGGCAACTTCATCTGCGTACGCCTGAGCGTAAATATTAGAACTGTTGAGTGCGTTCAACAGAGAGTCGACCAGCATACTGTTTACCCCCGCCATAACATAGCGGCCACAATCCGCATCCGCAACCAACGTTCTATTCATTAGCAATGCTTTAATCCACAACACCAATGGTTCGTCTACGCCGTGTTGTCTGGCGGAGCTGCACATACTATCAAAAGCCGCATTGTCAAAAGCACCCTCAATATCGATGAAAATGCCCATCGCGTATTCTTTTCTGTCAAGCGCGCCCTCAATTCTACCAATTAGATTTTGGAGCGCAGTCTCGCAGGATTTTCCGCGTTGATAGGCATGTTGCATCTGAGATAGTGGGTGCAATCGCAAAGCAGTTTTGCGCACGTGAAGCTCGACCAGCCTTTCCAAGCTTTTCAGCAAGAAGGAAGTCAGACTGATTGGTCTGAAGCTCTTGGCGAGCGAGTAGTCACTTCTGCCAATTTTTGGTATAAATGCCACTCTAACTGTACGCCAGGGTGTTGGAATGTATGCCAGTGCTAAGACAGCGGTGAAGATTTTCTTCATAGTCGGTAGCAACTGGTTTGTACACTGTTGCAGCATGGCTGGGTATATTCCGCCCGTACCAGGCGACTTGAAGCCGTCAAAAGACGCAAAGGCGTATTTGATGGCCTCGTCCGTCACCATGGCCTTCGCAATATACCAGCTACGCTGAGTTGTTTGTCTTGGCTCACTCATAGTCTCGGTAATCGGGGCTGGTTGTGAACCAATTGTAATCTGGTTACCCGGAAAGTGAGACTCCAGCAGATAACTAAGAGTTTCCGCTTTCGTCTCAGTGAAGGTACCATCAAGTTTTCTAAGTGAGTCCAGTTTGGCTGGTTTGCCTTTTTTCAGAACTTTAACCAACCTACTAGTTTCACCCAGTGTTTCAATCTTTTCGCAGAAATTCCTATAAGAAGCACTTTTCGATACCCGAATTAGCCTCTTATATTCCTTCTGCTTCGATCGGTAGAGATTCCAGTAACATACCTTAATATTGCCCGTAGACCCCTAAAAGTTACTATATTTATGATCAGCATCGATAGTAATGTCGATCTAGCCATGTCCGTCCGTCCGTCCGTCTGTCGGCAAAAATTACGCCTTTAAACTGGGCCTAGAGAGCTGAAACTTTAACCATATACTCTCTGGGGTCCCGAAATAATCAAGTTTACGAATTTTTGAAATCCGACCACAGACACGCCCACAAACTCAAAAAACCAAAATTTTGGAAAATATCGAATTTTGAGCTAGAAAGCTTAAATTTTGTATATATGATCTATGACTCCTAAAACTGCTCGGGATATAAAATTTTCAAAATCCGCCCACTAACACGCCCACAAATAAATAAAACAATTTTATTGAAAAACCAAAATTTGAGCTAGGGAGCTGAAATTTATAATATATACTCTCTAGGGGCCCTTTAAGCTCATGTGTAAATATTTTCAAAAGCCGCCTACTGAGAAGCCCACAATTTAAAAAAAACTATTTTTGAAAATCCAAATTTTGAGCCAGGGAGCTGAAATTTATAATATATACTCTCTAGGGGGGCCTTTATGCTCATGTGTCAATATTTTCAAAATCCGCCCACTGACACGCCCACAATTATTATTTTTTTTTTTTAAATCAAAGTTTGAGCTAGGGAGCTGAAATTTATAATATATACTCTCTGAGCGATAGGAATAAGAATATGGTATCCAACAGTTCGCCGAAGCGGACTGTAGCCCTTCCCTATGTTTTTTTCTTGTTCTCCTCCTTCAATTATATGTATACATATTTATGTGCAGTTTAGTTCCTTGTACTTTCTTATTCCTAAAATTTGTCTCCGTTTATTATTGACTACTTTGGTGTAGCTGGCTAATGTGACGTGCATGTAATTTATAGTATGCGAGTTCAATACTGGTTGTATCATAATATCTGTAATTATACCCTATTCTAGGGGTATATTAATTTTGACGCATAGTTTGTAACATACCTTAATATTGCCCGTAGACCACTAAAAGTTACTATATTTATGATCAGCATCGATAGTAATGTCGATCTAGCCATGTCCGTCCGTCCGTCCGTCCGTCCGTCCGTCCGTCCGTCCGTCCGTCCGTCGGCAAAAATTAGGCCTTTAAACTGGACCTAGAGAGCTGAAATTTTAACCATATACTCTCTAGGGTCCCGAAATAATCAAGTTTAAGAATTTTTGAAATCCGCCCACAGACACACCCACAAACTCAAAAAAACAAAATTTTGGAAAAAATCGAATTTTGAGCTAGAGAGCTGAAATTTTTTATATATGATCTATGGCCCATAAAACTGATTGGGACATAAAATTTTCAAAATCCGCCCACTGACACGCCCACAATTAAATAAAACAAATTTTGGGAAAAATTGAATTTTGAGCTAGAAAGCTGAAATTTTTTATATATGATCTTTGGCCCATAAAACTGCTTGGGACATAAAATTTTCAAAATCCGCCCACAATTAAATAAAATATTTTTTTTGAAAAACCAAAATTTGAGCTAGGGAGCTGAAATTTTTAATATATACTCTCTAGGGGCCCTTTATGCTCATGTGTAAATATTTTCAAAATCCGCCTACTGACACGCCCACAATTATTTTTATTTTATTTTTCAAAGTCCAAAGTTTGAGCTAGGGAGCTGAAATTTATAGTATATACTCTCTAGGTGCCCTTTATGCTCATACTTAAATTTTTTTTAAATCCGCCTACTGACACGCCCACAATTAAATAAAACAATTTTATTGAAAAACCAAAGTTTGAGCTAGGGAGCGTTTTTATTTACAAAAGCTTAGTTTTTTTCGATAAAATCCTTTAAATTTTTGTCACGCCCACTTATGAGATATAGGAATAAGAATAGGGTATCCAACAGTTCGCCCAAGCGGACTGTAGCCCGCCCCTATGTTTATTACTTAAAAATAAAGCCACTAAGGAAACACTACTTCATTATTATTACTTTAAAATAAAGCATAAAGCTTAAAAAACAACATTTATTACTATATATATATATAGAGCAGAGTATTTACTGAAACTTATTTTCCTGCTGTACCAAATGTTTCTAAAAAAGATCATTTCGCCTTTTTATTTCCTCTGTTCTTTCTTTGAATGCCGCTGGTTTCTTCTCCTGGTAGTTTTTTTATACCCTATTCTAGGGGTATATTAATTTTGACGCATAGTTTGTAACATACCTTAATATTGCCCGTAGACCCCTAAAAGTTACTATATTTATGATCAGCATCGATAGTAATGTCGATTTAGCCATGTCCGTCCGTCCGTCCGTCCGTCCGTCCGTCGGCAAAAATTAGGCCTTTAAACTGGACCTAGAGGGCTGAAATTTTAACCATATACTCTCTAGGGTCCCGAAATAATTAAGTTTACGAATTTTTGAAATCCGCCCACAGACACGCCCACAAACTCAAAAAAACAAAATTTTGGAAAAAATCGAATTTTGAGCTAAGAAGCTGAAATTTTTTATATATGATCTATGACTCCTAAAACTGCTCGGGATATAAAATTTTCAAAATCCGCCCACTGCAACGCCCACAAAAAAATAAAACAATTTTATTGAAAAACCAAAATTTGAGCTAGGGAGCTGAAATTTTTAATATATACTCTCTATGGGCCCATTAAGCTCATGTATAAATATTTTCAAAATCCGCCCACTGACACGCCCACAAATAAATAAAACAATTTTTTTGAAAATCCAAAGTTTGAGCTAGGGAGCTGAAATTTATAATATATACTCTCTATGCGCCCTTTATGCTTATGTGTAAATATTTTCAAAATCCGCCCACTGGCACGCCCACAATTATTATTATTTTTTTTTTTTGAAAATTCAAAGTGAGCTAGGGAGCTGAAATTTATAATATATACACTCTAGGGGCGCTTTATGCTCATGTGTTAATTTTTTTAAATCCGCCTACTGACACGCCCACAATTAAATAAAACAATTTTATTGAAACACCCAAGTTTGAGCTAGGGAGCGTTTTTTTTGATAAAATCCTTTAAATGTTATATAACAAAATATGTAAAGCGTTCTTAACAATTCAACCATACTTAGACTTTTGTCACGCCCACTTGTGAGGGATAGGAATAAGAATAGGGTATCCAACAGTTCGCCCAAGCGGACTGTAGCCCGTCCCTATGTTTTTTTTCTGTTTCTATTGTTTTTTTTTCTATTTAAAATCCCAGTTCTAAAATGGATTGCAGCGCTAATAAATGCTTTTAATCCAAAAATTCCTCCAATCCTCTTTTTGCCTGTTACTTCCCTTGTGGCATGATGTTCCATGCTAAATCTGTTGGCTCAACGAATGCATTTATGGATAAAGTCAAAGCTTCGGAGATCGCCTTATGGTACTGCTCTCCGTGTCTAAAATTGTCACTTTCCACCCTTGCTTTCAAAATGTCAGTTTTCAAGGCTGACATACTGAAATTATCGAAAGGGTTTAAAGACTTACTCGACAATTTCAATACCACCGTCCTCAACGTATCAACATTCTCTGATCTTCATTTTTCGGCAGATGCCTCAACGTCTACTGACCCTGAGTTGCCGACTAATGAAATAAAGCAGTGTACCCAACGGGCCATGGATACATTGATTTCATTTGACACAACAGTTTCCCTAACTGTTGAAGCTACCCCTGAGCCCATTGTTTATTTAGCATCGCCCTCATCTACTCTACTCGCAGGCAAAAGGAAACGCGATATGCCTTCCTCTGCGTTGAATCCAAAGGCAAAGGTTTAACCTTAGGAGTCAGCGAAAAAACTCAAACGAGGCGCCCACTCTTAATGTTAGTCCCATATATATAAATCATTCCTTAGGTACAGAATCTGGAACTATTGAATCGAATCCCAGGCCGAAATCTATTTTCATTTCTCGACTAAAACCAAACACTTCTTCAGACGATGTCCTGAACCATTTGGTCTCGAGAAACTGTTGCGTTACAAAACGCTACAAAAGTGTTGTTTCTTCCCAACCAATCCACTTCCATACCCGATTCACTTTTTCGCCCCGGTCTTTCCATTTTTCTGTCGTTCCTACTGGGAGATTGGTTAACTGGCCGCCTCTGATTGATTCCGATCAAGGTCGCTCGTTTCCATGAGTTCTGGGGGCCGACAAAAGCAGTTATCGTGCCCAACGGACGGTTGGTGTTGCGACAACGATGGGTGGGGGAGGACGATCCCTTGGCACACCCCAACGCGAACAGAAAGGGTAATCAGAAAGACCCATTACGACACCCCAACGAATCAGCGAAGGGTGTGGGTAGATATCTCTTAAAGAAACACCCCAACAAACATAGCTGAACCCAATCAGGGCAGGTGGCCCACAAGTTAAAAGGGCGGTGGCGGACGGCCTTGATAGAGACCCCCTTATACAAATCGCAAACGACCAGATGGCAGGTGGCCCAAGTTGACACAGAAAACAACGCAATGCCGAACTAGTAAAACGAAACACTGAAGAATAAAAACCAAATATGCAGACAATACATTGAAACGAAGACATCAATGGCCAAGGCCCAACGAATACAAACATTGTAAGAAATGGCACGCTATCCAGGTTCCCCTTCCCCTAAATCTGCTCGAGAGTCCACCGGGTTAGAAAAGTTTCGCGGAGAGTAATTTTAAGCTTCCTTCTCCTCAAACACTTCACAGGTTTTCCAATTTGAGACATCAGCTGGTATAGTCCCAAAACAAGAATCTAACTTCACTCGGTTCTTTGTCTTTTCTTTTCTCTTTTTTATTAATTAGTTTTTTTATTTCGTGGGGACATTTTCGCGTTCTAATTACTTTCTCGATTCTCACATTAAGTGGCTTGTTTAATTGTTTAAGTGTTTGTGAACTCGTCCCATTAGGATCTTTTGGGGAGTTGTGTGAATGCGTCCATCGAATCGTTCGGCCTGAGAAACCTTCTTAGAGTTTGGGCGAATTCAAAAACGGATGAGTGAGTGAGACGGAGACGGTGGCACACTACAGTAGAGTGACTGAGTGATCGCTAAAATAAGCCGTAGTGGATTCCGTCATTGCTGAATGTGGGCGTATGAGTGAGAGAGAGAATGGTCCATGACGGACAAATAATCCTCGAAGTGGACAAGGCGGCACGTCTTGGTTGACCATCAAAGGTTTTAGGCAGTTTTTTTTTCAGTGTTGAGAATCGAGCGAGGTTTTAGTCGTAAATTAAAATTAAAAAGTAGTCTAGTTTAGACTTTGATTTTTCTGAGTTTTTTTAAATTTCGTGGGAGAACAAAAAAAGGGCAGAAGACGAGCGGAGAAGATAAGTGGCAGGACAGGCAGCGATATCCTAGAGGTCACGACAGGAGTGTTAGAGACAAAGGAAATTTACAAATAAGTAGAGTGTCTTATTATCTTGTTCTTTTAAGTAGTGCGTTTGTGTTTGTGCCCTTGAAACCCAGTAGGCTTTCGTTCCGGAACTTTCCCAAAAATTACGTGACGCGCGACCTCTTCAATTTGTCTTTGTGTCCATTCGGGAATTCCAACGGCGATCTTCCTTTGTTCCGCAATTTAAAGTAAATTTCAATAAATCGACCGTTGCTCCCCAGAGCTATATAACGATTTGAAATTCTTCTTGTTTTATTTCACCACAATCATATCTTATTTTCAGTATTTCACCGTCGGCAATTTCTATCAAAGGTTTCACAATTCCTTTTTCAAAAAGATTGTGTGGCGCCCATTTTACCCCTTTTCCACTATTCAATTCATCTGCGAACCCACCCCAGCTGAGTGACCGAGGCGGTAGCATACAACCAGCTACCCGTTGCACTTTTCCAATATTGCATCGGCGAATTAAATTTGACATTTCTCATTGATCGACTTTTAACCATCGGCGCAGCGGCGGCTGTAATTTGCTCGCGTTTTAATTTGGTTTTCACGCAGTTAAATTCGTTTAATTTGTCATTATCCACCCTTAATAAAAGTGCAACAATTGGCGCCCAACGTGGGGCCTGTGAGAAAAAATATCTTTAACCCGTCAATAAAACAAATCTTAAATCGATATTTATACACGTGATTACATTATAGAAAATTGCTGTATTATTTGCCGACGGTGTTTTCCCCCAACTTTGTGGTACAGTGTTGTTGGTAGAATCCCCAGGGAAGTGTTTGTGTATTTACTTTTTGTTGGTTCATTTACTTTGCTTCATTTTTCTTAATTGTAGTAGATAATTTTTGTGGGAATTCGACGTCATCATACCTGAAATCATCTGGTGAGAAAACCCAGTCAAAACCCCAATTGGAAAACGAACCGGCTTACTGGAAATATATTTGTTTGCAAGTAAGATCGTTTTATTTACTTTTTTGAATTTGGTTTCTTTGACATTTCGATATATAGACCTACCTATATACCTACCTACATAATATTTATAATTATTATATTGATTAATTTGCTAAAACTGCTCTATATACATAGAATATAGCCATACATAAGTGGTTCGACAAGAAATATATTTTTACGGCACTTTTTCCTACGGAAGTTATTTTCGTGCCTGTGTTGGTTCTTCTTATCGGTTTTGCGTTGCGTAAGGTTGCCATCATTCGATATTTATTCGGGGATATCTTTTTTCTCAATTTATTCGATTTTTTTTTCTTTTCCATTTTTATAATTACATACATTGATCATTGGCATTGCAGTAGTACAGAAGTTATTTAATTTTTTTTGTCGTTCGGTGGTAAGGTTGCCATCATTTCACATTTATTCGTGGGCATATTTTTTATCATTTTTATAATTACATACACACATTGATTATCGGCATCGCAATATTACGGAAGTTATTTTCTTTTTTTGTCGTTCGGTGGTAAGGTTGCCATCATTTCACATTTTATCGTGGACATATTTTTTAAAAAAAATTTGTTCTATTTGCTTTTTCTCATTTCATCTTGTTGGTTGGGAATTAGTTATTGTTGTGAATCACCTTTAGCTAACATTTCGCATTTTTCGTTTATAATTTGGGATTTGAATATCCAATGAGTATTAAATTGCTTTAGTTTCGGGAAAGCAAAATGGAAATAAACCGATTAGCTCAGGACGAGCTCTATTACGAAGTCGATATCCGTGGACTTTCGCGGGGCAATGTAGACTCCATGCGACGAGCGTTAAGGGCCGCGAGATTGCTTGAGCGACGTGGTTCGGTGGGCACACAGAGTGATTATCCGTTCAGTTTCGAACAGGACTGTGATGCCATCGAAAGGAAGATAGCTGAAGTCGAGATTCTCTTAAGAGAGCCTCCAACGAACCCGAAATCTGGTGAATACCTCAAAGTTGTCACCAAAATAGAGTGGGCTTTGGCGCGGTTGGACAGGGCCGTCGCAGAAGAACCGGAAGTTGTTTCCGAAAAGGGGAAACTTCGCAATCGGTTAATAATGCTTTTAGGTATCCTAACCGATTGCGAAGGTGAAGACAATAATTTTAACGAAGAGCCCGAGGAAAAATGGACCACTTCGGGGACGGGGAGGAAAGATCCTAATAGCCCTCTCCAAACATCTGAACGATGTGCGCAGAGGATTGAGAAATGGGATGTGAAGTTCACAGGAGAGCGTTGTGGAACGTCAGTGAATTCGTTCCTGGAAAGGGTGGAAGAACTTCGTCAAGCCAGGGGGGTGACGGAAGCCCATTTGTTTAGGTCGGCTGTTGATTTGTTCGTCGGGAAGGCTCTTCTATGGTTTAGGGCGGTTAGGGTCTCGATGTCGACGTGGCAAGATTTGGTTAGGGAACTTAAAGAAGAATTTCTTCCTCCTAACTACGACGATCTCCTGTTGGACGAGATCAGACGTCGTACACAGGGCAAGGAGGAATCCATCGGCGTATACGTGGCGACGATGGCGAACATGTTCCGGATGTTATCTGAACCTTTTTCGGAAAGGCGTCAGCTGGCGATTCTTCAAAGGAATCTGGCCCCGTTCTACCAAACACAGCTTGGATTGGCCGATCCCAAGTCGGTCAACGATTTGGTTGTGTTGGGTAGACGGTTGGAGACGGTCAGGGCTAATGTCGAAACATTTGCTCCCCCTCCTAGTAATCGTAGTAGGAACCTGTTGTAGCCAGACTTGGCATATGTTGCGGTTCAGGAAGAACCCATGGTTGCTTTCGTTGGGCGGAACGAACAACCCGATAGGACCCTTCGCTGTTTTAATTGTAATGGGGAAGGCCATTACGCTAGCCGTTGTTCTGCTCCTAGGCGTTGTATTGGCTGTGGGAGAGTAGGAGTCTCCCGCAGGGATTGTCACACGTGTTCGGGAAACGGGCAACGCACTCTCGGGTCAGTAGGACGAGAGCGCCGTTGAAGTCCGTTGGGTTTCCTACTGGTAACCAACCGGCTCATCGTAGGGAAATTGTCCAGATAGGTTTTACACTCGATTCAAACAGTAGTGATAGGCGTCCGTATGTAAGGGTTAGCATTTATGGGGTTAACTTGTTAGGGCTTTTAGATTCCGGAGCTTCGCGATCGATCATCTGTAGGGATGGTTGGCAGATTTTAAAAGATTTAGGAATAGGGCTTGTTAAAGGCAACATAGATAGGGTTTCATTAGCGGATGGTGTAGGTGTAGCTGTAGAGGGTGTAGTTTCGTTGCCAATATTAGTGCAGGGAAAAGTTGTTTTGTTGGAGTGTCTCGTCATACCGAGTCTTCCACATGTCCTAATTCTAGGAGCCGATTTTTGGGCTTTGTCGGGAATCGTCCCGGATTTGAGAACTGGACAGTGGCACTTTTCGAGCCAAAGTTCGTTGGCTTCTATCTCCAACATTCAAGACTTATCCGAGTTGGACGAGACACAAAGACAAAGGTTAGGGAATTTTGTCGATAGAGTTTCCAAAGATATGCCTGTAGGTCTTGGTTGCACCCATCTAGTGGAACACAAGATTAAGACCAATGCTGAGCCGATAAAACAGCGGTATTATCCGGTTTCTCCAGCGGTCCAGGTACATATCGATAAGGAGTTAGGAGAAATGATTAGGGACGGTATCGTTGAGAAATCGAATAGCCCTTGGGCTTCTCCCATAGTCATGATTAGAAAAAAGGATAATTCTTATAGGTTTTGCATAGATTATAGGAAGCTTAACAAAGTTACTGAAAGGGATGCTTATCCTCTCCCTTATATATCGGCGACTTTAGATAAGCTTAGGGATGCGAAGTTTCTTTCCTCCTTGGATATTAAGTCCGCTTATTGGCAAATCCCTGTTGACGAAAGTTCGCGGCCTTTTACGGCTTTTACTGTTCCTAATATAGGACTATTTCAGTTTAAGAGAATGCCGTTCGGGTTACACAATGCGCCAGCGACCTGGCAGCGCTTTATTGACACGGTGCTTGGGGCCGATTTGGAACCGCACGTGTTTGTGTATCTTGATGACATCATCATAGTAACCAACTCCTTCGAACAGCATTTAGAGATTTTAGAAGAAGTTTTTAAACGTTTATGTCGTGCAGATTTAAAGGTTAGCGAGGAAAAATGCCACTTTTGCAGACCCTCTTTGAAATTTTTAGGTTATATAGTTGATCGCAATGGCTTACATGTAGACCCTGAGAAGGTGGAGAGCATGGTGAACATCCCTGCGCCCAAGAATGTCAAGGAAGTTCGGAGTTTTATCGGAACGGTTTCCTGGTATAGGAGATTTGTGCCAAACTTTGCTGTTTCGGTTAAACCGTTATCCGATTTACTTCAAAAGAACAAGAAGTTTTGTTGGACGGAAGCTTGCGAGGAAAGTTTCAGGAAGGCTAAGGAATGTTTGGTAGCTGCACCCATCCTGACCTGTCCAGATTTTACGAGGCCTTTCGTGGTTCAGACCGATGCCTCGGATTTCGGGATTGGGGCTGTCCTTAGTCAGACGTTTGAGGAGGGCGAGAAGGTGATATGCTATTTGAGTAGGTCGCTTAACCGATGCGAAAAGAACTACTCAACCACAGAGAAGGAGTGTTTAGCTGTGTTGTGGGCCATAGAGAAGTTGCGACCATACCTCGAAGGTGTACGATTCAAGGTCATTACAGACCATTACTCGTTGGTATGGTTGAGCAAGTTGAAGGATCCAGCAGGTAGGCTGGCAAGATGGGCTGTACGGTTACAGCAATTCGACTTTGAGATTATTCATCGGAAAGGGAAGGAACATGTTGTGCCAGATATGCTTTCGAGAAGCGTACCGGTAGTTGCCGGGATTTTAAAACACAGTGACCCTTGGATAAGGAAAATGATCAAGAAGGTCGAAGCAAAACCATTAGACTTTCCTTCGTGGCGTGTAGAGCAGGGACTTTTATATAAATTTGTTAGGGCCAGTCATGTTGTAGTGCAGGGTTATAGTTCCGAATGGAAAATAGTAGTAGGGAAGAATGATAGGGCCAATATTTTGAATCAATGTCATGACAATCCGCTTTCAGGGCACATGGGGGTTAAAAAAACATTCGGTAGGGTAGCAGAAAGATATTACTGGCCGAAGATGCGGTCAGATATCACTAGGTATGTTAGGAATTGTAAAGTTTGCCAAAGTGTAAAACCGGTCAACGATAAGCCGGCTGGGTTGATGACGGAGAGGAAAGGGGTAACCAATCCGTGGGAGATGATCTGTATAGATCTTGTTGGTCCACTTCCAAAATCAAGTAGAGGTTATGTCTACATGCTGACTGTTGTTGACTATTTCACCAAATTCCCTCTTTTGTTTGCCTTGAGGTCAGCGACGGCCAAATCCGTATGTAGGGAGTTGGAGGATAATGTCTTTTTATTGTTTGGTGTCCCTAGGATCGTTATCTGTGATAACGGTCCACAATTTAAGAGTAAGGAGCTGAAGAGTCTTTGCGAAGGGTACGGATCAACGATTAGGTTCACCGCACATTATCACCCTCAGGCGAATCCGGCGGAACGGATAACCCAAATCATCAAGACCACACTCCGGGCTTATGTTTCCGAAAATCATAGGCAATGGGATCAGCAATTAGCCAAAGTGGCGTGTAGCATCCGCACAGCACAGCATGAAGTTTTAGGGGTATCGCTGTATTACGCCAATTTCGGTCGAGGAATGGTGACTTTCGGACAAACGTCCTTAACCGCTATTCCGTGTGCTAGGGATAGTAGTACAGGCGACACAGCAAGTAGGTTCAGGAAGCTTAGGCTAGAGATAGGGAAAAAGCTAGCAGCGGCAACCAAGAAAGCATCGAATTCATACAACCTTAGGAGAAGCGATGTACAGTACCTTCCAAATGAACTGGTTTGGAGAAGGAACTTCATTTTGTCGGATGCGGCAAAATACTACGCGGCTAAACTAGCGCCGAAATACATAGGTCCATTTCGAATAAGTAAAAAGCTATCACCGTGGACATATACCTTAGAGGACGAAGATGGCAAGGATCGAGGGACGTGGAACGTCAAAGACCTCAAGCCATATTGCGACGACCCCGAATATGATCAGCGTGTGAGTCGCGTAACAGGACGGTTACGCTAATAGGAACTGAGAGCTTTATACTATGTGATGTTCATTACCTCTCGCCAGGGGCGATCGAGAAGTCGATGTTCCTTGTTAACATTGTGTTGTCTGGTACCCTTTTACTTCGGCCTTTCTGTCGAAAAGCCAACTTCTCCTCTTCAGGAGGTAAGGGTGGAGTTTGTTGCGTTACAAAACGCTACAAAAGTGTTGTTTCTTCCCAACCAATCCACTTCCATACCCGATTCACTTTTTCGCCCCGGTCTTTCCATTTTTCTGTCGTTCCTACTGGGAGATTGGTTAACTGGCCGCCTCTGATTGATTCCGATCAAGGTCGCTCGTTTCCATGAGTTCTGGGGGCCGACAAAAGCAGTTATCGTGCCCAACGCACGGTTGGTGTTGCGACAACGATGGGTGGGGGAGGACGATCCCTTGGCACACCCCAACGCGAACAGAAAGGGTAATCATAAAGACCCATTACGATACCCCAACGAATCAGCGAAGGGTGTGGGTAGATATCTCTTAAAGAAGCACCCCAACAAACATAGCTAAACCCAATCAGGGCAGGTGGCCCACAAGTTAAAAGGGCGGTGGCGGACGGCCTTGATAGAGACCCCCTTATACAAATCGCAAACGACCAGATGGCAGGTGGCCCAAGTTGACACAGAAAACAACGCAATGCCGAACTAGTAAAACGAAACACTGAAGAATAAAAACCAAATATGCAGACAATACATTGAAACGAAGACATCAATGGCCAAGGCCCAACGAATACAAACATTGTAAGAAATGGCACGCTATCCAGGTTCCCCTTCCCCTAAATCTGCTCGAGAGTCCACCGGGTTAGAAAAGTTTCGCGGAGAGTAATTTTAAGCTTCCTTCTCCTCGAACACTTCACAGTTTTTCCAATTTAAGACATCAGCTGGTATAGTCCCAAAACAAGAATCTAACTTCACTCGGTTCTTTGTCTTTTCTTTTCTCTTTTTTATTAATTAGTTTTTTTATTTCGTGGGGACATTTTCGCGTTCTAATTACTTTCTCGATTCTCACATTAAGTGGCTTGTTTAATTGTTTAAGTGTTTGTGAACTCGTCCCATTAGGATCTTTTGGGGAGTTGTGTGAATGCGTCCATCGAATCGTTCGGCCTGAGAAACCTTCTTAGAGTTTGGGCGAATTCAAAAACGGATGAGTGAGTGAGACGGAGACGGTGGCACACTACAGTAGAGTGACTGAGTGATCGCTAAAATAAGCCGTAGTGGATTCCGTCATTGCTGAATGTGGGGGTATGAGTGAGAGAGAGAATGGTCTATGACGGACAAATAATCCTCGAAGTGGACAAGGCGGCACTTCTTGGTTGACCATCAGAGGTTTTAGGTAGTTTTTTTTCAGTGTTTAGAATCGAGCGGGTTTTAGTCGTAAATTAAAATTAAAAAGTAGTCTAGTTTAGACTTTGATTTTTCTGAGTTTTTTAAATTTCGTGGGAGAACAAAAAAAGGGCAGAAGACGAGCGGAGAAGATAAGTGGCAGGACAGGCAGCGATATCCTAGAGGTCGCGACAGGAGTGTTAGAGACAAAGGAAATTTACAGATAAGTAGAGTGTCTTATTATCTTGTTCTTTTAAGTAGTGCGTTTGTGTTTGTACCCTTGAAACCCAGTAGGCTTTCGTTCCGGAACTTTCCCAAAAATTACGTGACGCGCGACCTCTTCAATTTGTCTTTGTGTCCATTCGGGAAATAGCGATAGCAGGCCATTTCTAACGGCGATATTCCTTTGTTCCGCAATTTAAAGTAAATTTCAATAAATCGACCGTTGCTCCCCAGAGCTATATAACGATTTGAAATTCTTCTTGTTTTATTTCACCACAATCATATCTTATTTTCAGTATTTCACCGTCGGCAATTTCTATCAAAGGTTTCACAATTCCTTTTTCAAAAAGATTGTGTGGCGCCCATTTTACCCCTTTTCCACTATTCAATTCGTCTGCGAACCCACCCCAGCTGAGTGACCGAGGCGGTAGCATACAACCAGCTACCCGTTGCACTTTTCCAATATTGCATCGGCGAATTTAATTTGACATTTCTCATTGATCGACTTTTAACCATCGGCGCAGCGGCGGCTGTAATTTGCTCGCGTTTTAATTTGGTTTTCACGCAGTTAAATTCGTTTAATTTGTCATTTTCCACCCCTAATAAAAGTGCAACAAAACCTGATTCCAAAAGATGACTCAATCAAATGCACCAAAATCAGCAAGGCTGATGGGTTTGTTGCGTCTTTCAAGATTGTTGCCCCTTCAGTATATTTTGAAAAGCTGTGAAATAGCACTGCATGGCCTCATAATACATTAGTTAAAGAATTTACACCCCGTTCGACAAAAAGTCGCATTAAAGATTGTCCGTCCGTGTTAAAAAACCAAGTAGGCTGTCCTTCTACTATCAAAATGTAAGGGAACTCCGCACAAAAACCGCTGAAGTATATTTAAACTCCCAAGCCCTCTCTCATGATATCTTCTCCTTGACGGAAACATGGCTTAATGCCGGAATTTTAGACACGGAACTCTTCAATCATGAGTTCTTCGTATTCAGAAACGACCGTCATACCAATGACCTGAAAGCGCTTGGAGGAGGTGTCCTGATCGCTGTTCGTTCCAACCTTGACTCACAAAAGATTGACATTCCATTTCAACTTAATGTCGAAGTTATCTGTGTAAAAATTGCACTTAAGAACAAACATTTATATGTTGTTAATGCGTACATTCCATCGTCTCGTCTATGTTCTTTGTATTCGGAACTTTCTATGGCACTAGACCATATTTTTGACATATCTTGTTGTGACAGCACTGTCTTACTTATAGGCGACTTCAATCTGCCACATATTGGATGGGTACCTTCTGAGGATGATTCTCATCTCATCCCGTCCTTTGACTCTGCCCAACAAGAGCTCGCTTTACTTGACAACATTTTGTCTTTTGACTTACAGCAAACAAGCTGTATAAAAAATTTCAGAAATCGAACTCTCGATCTTGTTTTCTCTTCTGACTCTGTTAGTACTCTGGTTCTGGAATCCCACTTCAGTATAACTAACATAGATAAAAATCATCCACCCTTGGATGTATTTATTGAACTAGGCGCACATTTGTAGGAAAATAGTAATTCGTATGACCGTTCCCAATCTTTTGACTTTCGGAAAGCAAATTTTCAAAGGCTTTCTGATGAAATTAACAGCTTTAATTTTAACCTTACTGCCTTATCTGAAATTGAAGATGCAGTAGGTTCTTTTTATTCTTTGATGGATAACTGCATGAAAAAAGTGATTCCTGTGAAATCCTCTAGGAATCTGAAAACGTCCCATCCCTGGTACACTAAAGAGCTCAAATCGATACGAAACAGACGTAATAGGGCTCGGAAGAAAGTCTCTGCCACTCAGATCTTGAACTCTATTTCACAATATTCAATAAATTCAAATCTTTACCCTGCAGCTTATATATTGACTATATAAGTAAAATGGTATGCTCTTTAAAATTGGACCCCAAACTTTTCTGGGGTTTTGTCAATTCGAAGAAAAAAATCGATGGTTATCCATTGAAGCTTACTTACAATAGTTCTACAACTGGTGATTCGCTAGACGCAAGCAATATGTTTGCAGATCATTTCAGTAAGTCATTTAGGGAGACCCCTCTTCACATTGATGATCAATATTTTAGTTAACTAACTAGCTGTTCCCAAATAAGTTTTAGTAGTATCTCATTCGATTTGAAAACAATTTTAAAATGTATTTCTTCTCTGAAGAATGACTATTCATCAGATCCTGATGGCATTGCACCGATTGTTCTTAAAAAATGCAGTCATGCAATTGCTCCATATCTTAAGTATCTGTTTGAATTGTCCATTAGTACAGGTAAATTCCCTAATCTATGGAAAAGTGCTTTTATCACACCTGTATTTAAAAAAGGCGAACGTGGTCATATCACTAATTATAGGCCCATCTCAAAGCTTTCGTGTATCCCTAAGCTTTTTGAACAAATTGTTTGTGAAAAGTTAATATTTCTTTGTCGCAATATAATTTGTAATGAACAGCATGGATTTGTAAGAAACTGTCATTAATCTATTAAGTTTCTTGCACGATTGTTCTAATGCCTTGGAGAATAAGGACGAAATGGATTGCATATACACTGACTTCTCTAAGGCTTTCGAACAGCTGTCCCATGAAATAATCGAGTTTAAGCTCATTGCTTTTGGTTTCCCACCATGTTTCATAAAATGGGTTAATTCATACCTTAGATCAAGGGTTTATCAAGTGAAATTTAGAGGATCGCTATCTGTATCTTTCACAGCTCAGTCTGGAGTTCCCCAAGGAAGTCACCTCGGACCAATTTTATTTATACTTGCCAATAATGATGTTAAGGCATGTATAAATCATAGTAATATCCTGATCTACGCTGATGATATGAAAATATATAAATCTATCACTAGTCAGCAAGACAGAATGTTTCTTCAATCTGACATTCATAGCTTCGCCAATTGGTGTGATAAAAACGGTTTATCCCTGAACCGAACTAAATGTCAACATATGACATTCTCTAGAAAGACTATCCCTTCCACCTTTCAATATTCTCTGTCTCAACATATTCTTTGTAATGCTGATAATTTTAAGGATCTTGGGGTTTATTTCGACCCTAAACTGGTTTTTGCTAAGCATATTAATTATATTATTAATAAATCTAATTCTATGCTGGGCTTCGTAAAAAGGTGGGCCAAAGAATTTAATGACCCTTACGTTTCTATGTCATTGTACAATTGTTTTGTCCGTCCGATTCTAGAGTATGCCTCTCAAGTTTGGACACCGTTCTACAACATTCTTTCAAATCGAATAGAGGCCATTCAACGTAAATTTATTCGATTTTCACTTAGAGGACTTCCATGGGATGATCCATTTAACCTTCCTCCCTACAGTCAACGTATCAAGCTTCTTCAAATGTTACCCCTTTCTCAACGAAGGCTTAATAGCGATAACATTTTTTTACAGCAGTTATATCCGGTCAAATACTCGTAGATGCACCTGACTTGCTGTCGTCTATTGGCTTTAATTTTCGTGGTGGTGCCCATAATTTACGCAGTGTTGAATTATTGTTTATCCCCCATCATAGAACGAATTATGGGAGCCATGATCCTATTAGTCGCATGAGTAGAATCTATAATCTAAATGATCATGTGATTGACATGCATGTTAGTAAAATTAAGCTAAAAAATATTTTGCGTAATAATGCTTTAATGTCTTAAATTGTTTGCATTATTTTGTGTCTGTGTTAGTATTTTCTAGGTACATAATTATTGTATTTTTAATTGTTTTGCCCTTACTAACACCTGCACTAAATGATGAGCCTGTGAGAGCACTTTTTGTGCCGGCAATTTCTGCTTGTGTTGTAATTGCTTGCGTTAAGCACTCCACGACACAGAGCTGATAGTGCATTAATAATCAAATTTAAGAATTTTGGAAATGCGCCCACAAACTCAAAAAAAAAAAAAAAAAAAAAAACACAAATTTATCGAAAAATCGAATTTTTAGCTAGAAAGCTGACATTTTTTATGTCCGTTGACTCAAAAAACTGCTCGGGAGATAAAATTTCTAAAATCAGCCCACTGACACGTCCTCACCGCCCATAAAATAAATTTGTAAAAATGTAAGTCGTTCATCTGGCATTGGCAGCAATGAGCAAACTTTGTGATGAACTTGGCCTTTGATTTTGAATGTTGAATGGAATTGTTGACCATTTGCAGCATTATTTTTAATTATTTCTGTTGCTCCGAACGATGTCATTTGGAAACATGAATTGGATGTTCGAATTGACTTCAAGTACAGGTTAGAATCTGGATCCGTACCGGTAAGTAAGGCGATCAATGGTTCAGGTGGTGTTTCAATTTCCAGTAGTTGCACTTTTCCTGACGCCCAACACTTTGAATTTAGCGCATTACAATGAGGACATTCCTTGTCCATAGCACCAATCCACATTCGAATGCTAGCCGAAGGAATGAATCGTATGTAGATACTCGATGTACCTGTTGGCGTTGTTGGTCATTTGCTCTGCATGTGTTAACTACGAACCGGCGCGCTGGTCTTTGTTCCAATCGTCTTTGTTGATTTCGTTCAGGTTGTGCCCCTTGTGATTGTGATTCACGCAATTGCGCCATGCTTACACGTGCGTCTGCATTATCTTGTTGGATTTGTTTGTCAGTTCTTTGGGCTCTTCTATTTCGTATGTCTATCGTTTAATAATAAACAAACTAATAAATGATAAATCAGTTATCGATCACTGAGAGTTGAAGATTATTACAGTAGTAATATCGCTATTGAAAAGAAGTTTGAAAATTGAGGGTTATATGTATTTTTGAATGGCAAATCATAAAAAAATAAAAATAAAAATTTTGTCCAAAAAATAAAAAAAAAAAATTGTAGTAGACCACCATTATTACTTAGTGGTATAAAAAATAGTTTACCCCTTTTTCTCAGACCTACCATACACAAAAAGTTTCATAAAAATCGGTCAAGCTGTTTCGGAGGAGTTTGGTTACAAACACTGACAGGAGAATTTTATATATATAGATAGTCTATACTCAAACATATTTTTAATTGTTTTTTGTTTTGGTAATGTTAATAAGAATTTATTTATTTTTTATTTACTATCGGTATGAGAAAAAAGAGAAAATGGTGAAAAGTGGTTAATGTCAAATTTCTTTGCAACTTAATTTTTTTTTAATCATTTCATTTCATTTATTTCATTTAAATGCTTTGTACATTAAGATATAAAATGCGAATCTTGCCAAAAGAATAAGCTATCCAAAAACACTAAAATTCAAATGAAAATAACTACAACAAGCAGAACACCCTTTGAATGAATAGCTTTGGATATTGTAGGACCATCGCCGGCTTTGTATATAAAATTTATAGTATTCTCACTTCGTGCATTCGACGATACGACGCCTCACGACTAGCGAACACCAATAAAGAATCTAAAAAAATGTTTCTGTACAATGTTGGAGGACTCCAAGTATACATATTTGACTATACATATTTGTAATTATTTTTGTTGTCTACCATTCTCGTAAATATTTGCAATGCATACTCTTTAATTACTCTTTCCTTCGTTTATAAAGAAGATTTCTATAAGTGTGTGTTTTTGTCGTTTATTTATTAAAGTTATTTTTGTTTACTTCTCATGATTTTTCCTACACATTATAATCTACAAACATTAAAAATCAATACCTTTTCCTTAACGCCCGCCATGTGTAGCTATTACATTATAAGTAATATATTGCGAGTACATTATAAAAAAAAAACATAAGGACGGGCTACAGTCCGCTTGGGCGAACTGTTGAATACCCTATTCTTATTATAAGTGGGAGTGACAAAAGTCTTAGTATGGTTGAATTGTTAAGAGCGCTCTACATATTTTGTTATATAACATTTAATGGATTTTATCGAAAAAAAACCAAGCCTTTGTAAATAAAAACGCTCCCTGCACAAACGTTGGTTTTTCAATAAAATTGTTTTATTTAATTGTGGTCATGTCAGTAGCCGGATTTTAAAAAAATTAACACATGAGAATAAAGGGCCCCTAGAGAGTATATATTATAAATTTCAGCTCCCTATCTCAAACTTTGAATTTTCAAAAAAAAAAAAATAATAATTGTGGGCGTGTCAGTGGGCGGATTTTGAAAATATTTACACATGAGCATATAGGGCCCATAAAGAGTATATATTATAAATTTCAGCTCCCTAGCTCAAACTTTGGATTTTCAAAAAAAATTGTTTTATTTATTTGTGTAGTGGGCGGATTTTGAAAATGTTTTATCCCGAGCAGTTTTAGGAGTCATAGATCATATATAAAAAATTTCAGCTTTCTAGCTCAAAATTCGATTTTTTCGAAAAATTTGTTTTTTTTTAGTTTTTGCTCGTGTCTGTGGGCGGATTTCAAAAATTCTTAAACTTGATTATTTCGGTTCACTTGTTCAAAAGGGGTCATTGACGAGTAATAGAGTGTGTATGGCCAAGGTGTCGCTATACCCTTTCTAGGAATAGTTGACGGCGGGAGGGAAAATAATAACAAAGCACTCTCGAATCTACTTCCACCTATAGATTCCCATTCATTTTATTTCATGGTCGACAAACGAGGTATGTGCAGCCATATAGGATATGTAATTGAAATCTATTAAATTAGGAGCGTAAATTCAGGCATGTAAAACATGTGCGGTTATGTTTAGCGGTAGGAGCAAGATGCCCCCCAATCCGGCGAGCTAGTTTGCGCATGTGCAAGCATGCCTATCGCGACTACCGACTAAACAACCCCTCGAACAACTCTTTGCAGATATTAATGGAGTCTGTGGCCTTAGTATTCTCAGAGAGATAATAACATCGTTGAGTCATTGCTGCGTAAATGTGTGTGAAGGTCAAATTGACTGGCAACACATATAGATGGCAGTTCACATAGGTGCCTTCTCACTTTGTTTAAGTGTGATGGTGGTTCAATACTCATCATTGTTCTTGGGAGTCCAGCTTAATCCGTTACAGGCTGCACACCTCTACTTAGCAAATCGGCTGGGTTCTATTTCGTGTTGACATAGTGCGAGCATCTCACCTCTGTATTTGATTGAACCGAAGAGACTCGATTCGCTACGTACGTCTTTAAGTCACATGGGAGCTTTCTTAGCCAATATAATACGACCATTGAATCGGCCCATAGGAGGTAGGATGCATTTTGCAACTCCATTGATTCTTTCACCTGAACTAGTAGCCTGGACAACAGTTCCGAAGCCGCCAACTCCAACCTCGGTATGGATACTGTTTTTAACGGCGCCACGCGCGTCTTTGACACTAAGAAATTGCTTGTCACTGCGCCATCTGAATGTACTGTACGAATGTAAATTTCTGCTCCATAAGCTGTGTTTGAAGCATCACAGAACCCGTGCATCTGTACCTACATCTAACTCTTTCGAAGTACCTAACCATCTGCCTATACGGAATTCTTCTAAAAGAGTTATCTCTTCCCATAACTCTTTCCACCTGTACTCTATTTCTATGGGCATGCGATCATCCCATCCTGTACTTAACCTCCAAATGTCCTGGATCAAGATCTTGCCTATGACAGTGACTGGGGATATGTACTCATATAACTGAGCTATGCAGCTAACGATCTTTCTCTACCGATTAGCTTTGGTGTTTTCACTTCATACGTAAATTGATCTGTACTAATTAGCCATTTTAGTCCTAGAATGGATGATTTTTCTTCCCCAGAAAACACCATTGCCGCCTCTCCAGTGCCAGCATTCATCTCCTCCATAAATCCAGAGGAGTTTGACTTCCATTGGCATAACTCGAAACCGGCACCTTTCAATATTCTGTACATCTCTTTGGCTAATTTTATTGCCTTAGCTTCATCTGACTCGCCTGTGGTGCAGTCGTCCATAGAATAATCATTTTGGATTGCATCGACTGCTTCTGGGAATTCTGACTGTGTTACTCTTGCCGCCTGTACTAGTGATCTGACTGCTAGGTCGACGTCAATCCAAATGTGATGACGGTCAACCAATACTCACGTAGTTTCTCTTGCCTGCATTTTCTCTAAAAGATGCGTTGCAGGTCCCATTGATCTTTACGGAGCCTGACCTGATTAAACATTTTCTTTATGTCACCGCATATCGCAATACGAAGCCTTCTAAAACGCATTATTATCTCATGCAGATCTCTCTGCAGCTTCTCACCTAACATCTGTACATCGTTTAAGGATATACCTTTATCTGTACGGCAACTTGCATCATAGACTATACGAAACTTCTTTTCTATACAGTGGTGGGGTATGTGATATACCACAGCACCTATATTTGTTTTTCTGTTCACAACCTGTACATGACCTAACTGAATGCTTTCACGCATTTTCTTGATGTGATTTTCTTTCAACTGTACGCACATCTCTAACCTGTTTTCCAGGCATATAAACCTGCACAATGCGACTTCTCTTGAACTGCCCATCTTCTCGAACCCTTCTTTCAGTGGCACCTTTACCACAAACACGCCTTTGAGGCCAGGCTTCCGTTATATAGTGCATTAATGTCACTAACAATTTTTCGTCATTCGTTGCTTTTTTAATCTCTTCGAATTTTGTTGCGACTGTTCCAAACTCTTTCACATAACTAATGCATATTTCGTTCGACTTCAGTGTTTCAGACACAGCGTTGTCTACTGGCGAACGGGACAAATAGTCGGCTACATTACCTTTCGAATTAACGTGCTCCAACTCAAATTGGCGACATGGGCGGAATTCCATTTTGTGAACCAAAAATTTAAATTAAAGGTTTATTGTCCGAAACCAATACAAATTTTCGACCAAAAACATATTGGTGAATTTTGTTTACCCCGAACATTATCACCAATGCCTCCTTCTCTATTTGTGAGTACCTAGTTTCTACCTCCGACAACCTTTGAGAAGCAAATGATATAGGTCGCTGCACCCCGTTATGATATTCGTGTGCTAAAATTGCAGTCACTCCTTTTGGACCCCAACTATTAATTTTAGGGGTATATTAGAGTCATAGTGTGCCAGTACTTGCTTCGAAGTAAGTAGTTTTTTTACTTGGCCGAAACATTCATCTTCCTCGCTACCCCAATGAAACCCCTTATCTCTTGAAAGCAAGTCATAGAGTTTCCCTGCCGCCGATGCCAAATTAGGAATGAATTTCCTGTAAAAATTAATTATACCTAAAAAGGATTGCAGTTTCGCAAGTGACTTTGGAGCTGTTAACTTTAAAATAGCACTTATGCGTTCAGGATCCATATGAAGGCCTTTACTGTCAATAATATGGCCTAAATATTTCACTGAGGTAACTAGAAATTCACATTTAGTTTTTGAAACCCTTAACCCTGCCTCTGCTAATCTTTGCAAGACATCTCTAAGTATTTTCATATGTTCTTTTTGTGTTTTAGCACTTATCATTACATCGTCCATAAATATCATAACCCCTTTGATACCTGATAGCAATCGTTCAATAATTTTTTGAAATAACGCCGGAGCGGGGGCTAAACCATAAACCAATCGAGTATATCTAAATAATCATTTCGTTGTCGAAATCGTTGTGAACTCTTTTGACTTCTCGTCTAAGACTATTTGCTGGTATGCCATGCTCAAATCTAATTTCGAGAATACCTTCGCACCGTAAACTTCAGCAAATAATTCTTCAATCGTTGGTAGTGAGTATTGATCAACACAAAGCTGGGAATTTAAGGTAACTTTAAAGTCTATCTTTTAATTTTAAAGAAGCTTTATGTTTGTTGAACGTTCCGAGTTTGTAATCGAATACAGATGGAAATGTTTCCAATATCTCTACTATTCCCTGGTCCAGATATTCAATCGAATTGAGTCCCTCAAACGAACATAAAAAGCTTCCATAAAATCACGACCTAGAAGTGGAGGACCCCCATTATCAACTACGAATATATCAAGTAGCACACTTTTTCCTTATAACCAATGGTTACCTCAGTTACACCGATAGGCGATATAGCATTTCCACTGTAACTTTTAAAACGTTTACCTGTTGAAACGATCTTGCAATTCTCCAAATGTTCCGAATACGTGGATAAAGAAATCGCCGAAACTGGAGAACCACTATCCAGCTCCATGCCCATCGCCACTCCGTTCACTTTTTTCCACTGAATTATACATCTTACACATTTTTTGCAAATGCCCTTTTGTATTGCATTTTCTACATCTGAAGTTCCTAAAACGGCAATCATTATCTACATGGTTAGAATATCCGCAAACTCTGCAAAACATTTTCTCTTCTCGTTTCCCTTGCTGATGGTGTTGCTGCTGTACATTTTGTTTACGTTGATGTGATGAATTCCGCTGGTTGAAGGTTCCGTTTTCACAATTGTCGTCTCGCTCTCGAAATTATCACCGTATTGCTGCCTAATACAATCCACTGATGACGCAATTGTGATAGCTTTTTGAAAGGATAATGTTTCGACATCCTCCAAAAATAATTTATCTTTTGAATTGATGAATTTGTCACGTAAACACATTCCCAATTGATTCCCGAACTTGCAATTCTTCGCCAATTCTCGTACACCCATACAATCGTTGTTTCATGCTCGTCTTTTGCTGCCATATAAAATTTATTTCGCTCAGCAAATTCAGATATAGCTGACTCAAAATGTTTTTCTAATGCTGCGATGCATGTAACATAAGTCGTATTTTCATCACTTAATAACTTTGATTGGATTAGACTTTCGAGCAGTCTGTACGAAGTGGAACACAATCCTCCAATTAAATTGGCTTTTTGCTTTTTTGCGAATTTTACACCATCGTCGATGTCATTTACGATAAAGTATTGCTCTAACCGCACTTTAAACATCGTCCAGTCATCCTCATCATGATTGAAAGTCGGTACTTTGGATAAATTCGTCATCTAGCTTTTGTTCTTTTGAAAATCCTCGTCGCCAATGTGATGTTCCAAATAAAACACGTCTTAAGCTGCTTACTATTTATTGTTTCTCTTTGACAATCACTTAAAGACTAAACGGTTAGTAACAAGAACTAGTTACTAACGCTATTATACTCTATTACATGCTGCCACTCTTTGTGGTATACTGTGGTATGTATACATAATTATTACATGCAATACAACTAAGGGCATGCGGATGATATGCGAGCAAGATGCATGCTCCTAGTATATGCCACATCTTTACTTCTCATGATTTTTCCTACACATTATAATCTACATACATTAAAAACCAATACCTTTTCCTTAACGCCAGCCATGTGTAGCTATTACATTATAAGTAATATAGTGCGTGTACATTATAAAAAAAACATAGGGACGGGATACAGTCCACTTGGGCGAACTGTTGGATACCCTATTCATATCAAGTACTAACATAGACGGTCATAGCTTGACGTGTTTTGTTTTGTGCGCGTTCTATTTCTTTTATTTACCTTGTTTATTGTGAATTAATTAGTGTTTAGTGTAGTGTTCTAAACGGCTTTTTAATTTTTGATCATTTAGTTCCCTTTAATGATTCTTCTGATCATCCATTTGTTTAATAAAAGTTGTCTCTTTGTTTTTGCTTGGTAAGCGGTTGTTACTGTTCTTTTTTTTTTTTTTGGCTTTGCTTTTCAATTATATGTATGTATGTTGAAGTTTATTTCTCTTTGCGTTCTTATTTGTAAAATTTGCCTTAATTAATACTGACCCCTTTGGTGCAGCTGGCTAATTTGTCGTGCTTGTAATCCATATTGCGCGAGTTCAATACTGGCAATAACATTACTTTTTTTTTTTTTTTTTTTTTCTCTGTTTCTATTGTTTTCGTTTTTTTTCTCTCTTTATAATCCCTGTTTTAAAATGGATTGCAGCGCGGATAAATGCTTGGAATCTAAACATTCCTCCAATCCTCTTTTTGCCTGTTATGGCCCTTGTGGCATGATGTTCCATGCTAAATGTGTTGGTTCAACCAATGCATTTATGGATAAAATTAAAGCTTCGGAGATCGCCTTATGGTATTGCTCCCCGTGTCGAAAATTGTCACTGTCCACCCTTGCTTTCAAGATGTCAGTCTTCAAGGCTGACATACTGAAATTATCTAAGGGGTTTAAAGACTTACTCGATAATTTCAATACAACTGTCTCTAACGTATCAACATTGTCTGACCCTCATCATTCGGCAGACGCCTCAACGTCTACTGACCTTGAGTTGCCGACTAACGTAGTAAAGCTGTGTACCCAACGGGCCATGGATACATTGACTCTGGTTGACACAACAGGTTCAGCAACTGTTGAATCTACCCCTGAGCCCATTTTTAATTTAGCACCGTCTTCATCTACTCTACCCGCAGGCAAAAGGAAACGTGACATGCCTTCCTCTGCGCTAAATCCAAACGCTAAACGATTTAATCTCAGGAGTCAACGAAAAAACTTAAACGATGCCCCCACCCTTAATTTTGGTCCCTCAGGCATCAATCATTCCTTAGGTACCGAATCAGGAACTATTGAATCGATTCCCAGGCCAAAATCTATTTTCATTTCTCGGCTAAAACCAAACACTTCTTCAGACGATGTCTTGAACCACTTGGTCTCGAGAAACTTGATTCCAAAAAATGACTCAATTAAATGCACCAAAATCAGCAAGGCTGATGGGTTTGTTGCGTCATTCAAAATTGTTGCCCCTTCAGAATATTTCGAAATACTGTGCAACAACACTGCATGGCCTCAAAATACGTTAGTTAAAGAATTTATACCCCGTCCGACTAAAAATCGTAGGAAAGTCTGTCCGTCCGTGTTAAAAAACCCAATAGGCTGTCCCTCTACTATCAAAATGTAAGGGGACTCCGCACAAAAACCGCTGAAATATATTTAAACTCCCAAGCCCTCTCTCATGATATCTTCTCCTTGACGGAAACATGGCTTAATGCCGGAATTTTAGACACGGAACTCTTCAATCATGAGTTCTCCGTATTCAGAAACGATCGTCATCAAAATGACCTGAAAGCGCTTGGAGGAGGTGTCCTGATTGCTGTTCGTTCCAACCTTGAGTCACGAAAGATTGACTTTCCATTTCCACTAACCGTCGAAATTATCTGTGTAAAAATTACACTTAAGAACAAACATTTATATGTTGTTAATGCGTACATTCCATCGTCTCGTCTATGTTCTTTGTATTCGGAACTTTCTATGGCACTAGACCATATTTTTGACATATCTTGTTGTGACAGCACTGTTTTACTTATAGGCGACTTTAATCTGCCACATATTGGATGGGTACCTTCTGAGGATGATTCTCATCTTATTCCATCCTTTGACTCTGCCCAACAAGAGCTCGCTTTATTAGACAACATTTTGTCTCTTGACTTACAGCAAACAAGCTGTATAAAAAATTTCAAAAATCGAACTCTCGATCTTGTTTTCTCTTCTGACTCTGTTAGTACTGTTGTTCTGGAATCCCACTTCAGTATAACTAACATAGATGACAATCATCCACCCTTGGATGTATTTATTGAACTGGGCGCACATCTGTACGAAAACAGTAATTCGTATGACCGTTCGCAATCTTTTGACTTTCGGAAAGCAAATTTTCAAAGGCTTTCTGATGAAATTAATACGAGTAGCCTTAATTTTAATCTTACTGCGTTATCTAATATTGAAGATGCAGTCGGTGCTTTTTATTCTTTGTTGGATAACTGCATGAAAAAAGTGATTCCTGTCAAATCCTCTAGGAATATGAAAACGTCCCATCCCTGGTATACTAAAGAGCTCAAATCGATACGAAACAGACGTAATAGGGCTTGGAAGAACTATTTAAAAAGTCTCTACCATTCAGATCTTGAACTCTATCTCACATTATTCAATGAGTTCAAATCTTTATCCTGCAACTTATATATTGACTATATAAGTAAAATGGAATGCTCTCTAAAATTGGACCCCAAACTTTTTTGGGGATTTGTTAATTCTAAGAAAAAAACCGATGGTTATCCATCGAAACTTACTTACAATAGCTCTACAACTGCTGATTCGCTAGATGCAAGCAATATGTTTGCAGATTATTTCAGTAAGTCGTTTAGGGTGACCCCTCTTCACATTGATGAGCAATATTTTAGTTATCTAACTAGCTGTTCCCAAATAAGTTTTAGTAGTTTCTCATTTGACTTGGAAACAATTTTAAAATTTATTTCTTCTCTGAAGAATGATTATTCATCAGGTCCTGATGGCATTGCACCGATCGTTCTTAAAAAATGTAGTCATGCAATTGCTCCATATCTTAAATATCTGTTTGAATTGTCCATTAGTACTGGTAAATTCCCTTATGTATGGAAAAGTGCTTTTATCACACCTGTATTTAAAAAAGGCGAACGTGGTGATATCACTAATTATAGGCCTATTTCAAAGCTTTCGTGTATCCCTAAGCTTTTTGAACAAATTGTTTGCGAAAAGTTAATATTTCTTTGTCGCAATTTAATTTGTATTGAACAGCATGGATTTGTAAGAAACAGATCCACTATCACTAATCTGTTAAGTTTCTTGCATGATTGTTCTAATGCCTTAGAGAATAAGGACGAAATGGATTGCATATACACTGACTTCTCTAAAGCTTTCGACCAGCTGTCCCATGAAATAATCGAGTTTAAGCTCAGGGCTTTTGGGTTCCCACGAAGTTTCATAAAATGGGTTAATTCATACCTTAGATCAAGGGTTTATCAAGTCAAATTTAGAGGATCGCTATCTGTATCTTTTACAGCTGAGTCTGGAGCTCCCCAAGGTAGTCACCTCGGACCAATTCTATTTATACTAGCCATTAATGATGTTAAAGCATGTATAAATCACAGTAATATCCTGATCTACGCTGATGATATGAAAATATTTAAATCTATCACTAGTCAGCAAGATAGAATTTTTCTTCAATCTGACATTAATAGCTTCGCCAATTGGTGTGATAAAAACGGTTTATCCCTGAACCCTACTAAATGTCAACATATGACATTCTCTAGAAAGAATATACCTTCCACCTTTCAATATTCTTTGTCTCAACATATTCTTTGTAATGTTGATAATTTTAAGGATCTTGGGGTTTATTTCGATCCCAAACTGGTTTTTGCCAAGCATATCAATTTTATTGTTAATAAATCTAATTCTATGCTGGGCTTCGTAAAAAGGTGGGCGAAAGAATTTAATGACCCATGCGTTACTATGTCATTGTACAATTGTTTTGTCCGTCCGATTCTAGAGTATGCTTCACAAGTTTGGACGCCGTTCTACAACATTCATTCAAATCGAATAGAGGCCATTCAACGTAAATTTATTCGATTTGCACTTAGAGGACTTCCATGGGATGATCCTTTTAACCTTCCTCCTTACAGTCAGCGTATTAAGCTTCTTCAAATGTTACCCCTTTCTCAACGAAGGCTTAATAGCGATATCATTTTTTTACAGCAGCTTATATCCGGTCAAATAGATGCACCTGACTTGCTGTTGTCTATTGGCTTTAATTTTCGTGGTGGTGCCCATAATTTGCGCAGTGCTGAACTATTGTTTAGCCCCCAACATAGAACGAATTATGGGAAGCATGAGCCTATTAGTCGCATGAGTAGAATCTATAATCTAAATGATCATGTGATTGACTTGCATGTTAGTAAAATTAAGCTAAAAAATATTTTGCGTAATAATGCTTTAATGTCTTAAATTGTTTGCATTATTTTGTGTCTGTGTTAGTATTTTGTAGGTACATAATTATTGTATTTTTAATTGTTTTGTCCTTACTAACACCTGCACTAAATGATGAGCCTGTGAGAGCACTTTTTGTGCCGGCAATTTCTGCTCGTGATAGTTGCTTGCTTTAAGCACTCCACGACACAGAGCTGATAGTGTAAAAAAAAAAAAAAAAAAAAAAAAAAAAAAAAAAAAAAAATATTATAAGTGGGAGTGACGATAGTCTTAGTATGGTTGAATTGTTAAGAGCGCTCTACATATTTTGTTATATAACATTTAAAGGATTTTATCGAAAAAATACGAAGCCTTTGTAAATAAAAACGCTCAATGCTCAAACTTTGGTTTTTCAATAAAATTGTTTTATTTAATTGTGGTCGTGTCAGTAGCCGGATATAAAACAACAATAAACATGAGCATAAAGGGCTCCTAGAGAGTATATATGTACTATAAATTTTTAGCTCAAACTTTGGATTTTCAAAAAAATAAATAAATTGTGAGCGTGTCAGTAGGCGGATTTTGATAATATTAAGAAAGTATATATTATAAATTTCAGCTCCCTAGCTCAAACTTTGACTTTTCAAAAAAAATTGTTTTATTTAATTGTGGGCGTGTCTGTGGGCGGATTTCAAAAATTCGTAAACTTGATTATTTCGGGACCCTAGAGAGTATATGGTTAAAATTTCAGCTCTCTAGGTCCAGATTAAAGGCCTAATTTTTGCCGACAGACGGACGGACGGACGGACATGGCTAGATCGACATTACTATCGATGCTGATCATAAATGTAGTAACTTTTAGGGGTCTACGGGCAATATTAAGGTATGTTACAAACTATGCGTCAACATTAATATACCCTTAGAATAGGTATAATAAATAAATTGTGAGCGTGTCAGTAGGCGGATTTTGATAATATTAAAAAGTATATATTATAAATTTCAGCTCCCTAACTCAAACTTTGACTTTTCAAAAAAAATTGTTTTATTTAATTGTGGGCGTGTCTGTGGGCGGATTTCAAAAATTCGTAAACTTGATTATTTCGGGACCCTAGAGAGTATATGGTTAAAATTTCAGCTCTCTAGGTCCAGTTTAAAGGCCTAATTTTTGCCGACAGACGGACGGACGGACGGACATGGCTAGATCGACATTACTATCGATGCTGATCGTAAATATAGTAACTTTTAGGGGTCTACGGGCAATATTAAGGTATGTTACAAACTATGCGTCAAATTTAATATACCCTTAGAATAGGGTATACAAATTAAGGGGATATAATGTGATAGGTAGAGGGTGGGGTATATGGTTGGTGTTTTATTTGTTGGTTTCGATGGAAGTTTGGGGTAGGTTATGTTTATTGCAATTACGTAATGTAAATAAATTTCTATAAATAAAATTATATTTGAATAAATAAGTGTATTTTTTTTGGATTTTTATATAATAGCTAGTTGACCCGGCAAACGTTGTTTTGCCATATAAATTATTTCTAGTGAGTATTTTGGTAGAGAAATAAAATAACTAACTTATTGTAAGTGTGTGGGTATGTGGTCAATGAGTGAAAGAGAGTAATTTTCGTGGTGGTGCCCATAATTTACGCAGTTTTGAATTATTGTTTAGCCCCCATCATAGAACGAATTATGGGAGGCATGAGCCTATTAGTCGCGTGAGTAGAATCTATAATCTAAATGATCATGTGATTGACTTGCATGTTAGTAAAATTAAGCTAAAAAATATTTTGCGTAATAATGTTTTAATGTCTTAAATTGTTTGCATTATTTTGTGTCTGTGTTAGTATTTTGTAGGTACATAATTATTGTATTTTTAATTGTTTTGTCCTTACTAACACCTGCACTAAATGATGAGCCTGTGAGAGCACTTTTTGTGCCGGCAATTTCTGCTCGTGCTAGTTGCTTGCTTTAAGCACTCCACTACACAGAGCTGATAGTGCATTTAAAAAAAAAGAAAAACAAAGAGGAATTGAGTGCTGTGGAAGGTTAGTCCCTTTCAGAACATTAGCGGATATTGGAGAGCGTCGTATGAACGGTGTGTATCAGCAATGAACTCAAGATTTTTATTTCTTCTTCAAATCAGGATTTGTCGCGTCGCTGTGCGGTCGACAACCATGATTCCAGCAAAGTCGTCAACAACAGGTGCATGAAATCCACGCATGTGCTCTCCAGCTGGTGTTTTATCAGGATTGATGACAATAGCGTGATTGTCAGTTTGTAATTTGTGCATGCGTGATTTGAATAATTTCAACAATTCATTGTGCGCATTCAATAGAGTCCCTACCTCACGACAACGTCAGTGGCAAATGAACATAAAACAAACCAATAGCTGAATGAATTGAAGGAAAACAATGGCGGGAAATACGTTGTTCGCGAATATTTCCAAAAAAGTTTATAACAAATCCAATTTTAACAAAAAAAAAGTTGCGGAACTAAGAAGGAGTATCCAAACCACGTTTTGGAATACTAAAAACTTAACATTATAATATGATTGTGTACAAAAAATAAAACTGAAAAAGTGAGAATCGCGTAGTTGTGGCAAAAAATGTTTTTTGTTGCGATTATCTCGTAATAAGTTTATATTAAAGCGAATTATAACAAAAACAAATTTGCAGAACTAAGAAGGAGTATCCAAACACTATTTTGGAATACTAAAAAGCTAACAATATATTAACATTCTGTACGAAAAATAAAAGTGAAACCGTGACAATCGCGTTGTTGCAAAAAAATATTTTTGTTTGGAATAAGTTGAAAAGCTTTCTAAATAAACATTTTAGATATCTAAAAACAATTGAACAGCGTTTTTGGTCAACATATTAAGTGTTTTTATACCCTATTCTAAGGGTATATTAATTTTGACGTGAAGTTTGTAACATACCTTAATATTGCCCGTAGACCCCTAAAAGTTACTATATTTATGATGAGCATCGATCGTAATGTCGATCTAGCCATGTCCGTCGTACGTCTGTCGGCAAAAAAGAAACATAACGCATAAAAAATACAAAAACATAAGCGATATTAATAACAATAAAGATACTTATACAAAATAATCTTTTCGTATATCAAGTTCTTACTTTATAGACTAATTCTATGTCAGTCATGTTTAGAGTGAAAATCCAGTTTGTAATTTTTTTCAAGAAAGAATGAAAGTAGTAAGTTGTTCTAATTGAAATGGGCAGATTATTGAATACAATTGCGGATGTCATTAAATAAAAATTCATAAAATGTGTTTTGTGTGAAACTAGAGTATCAACAAGTGCCATATTATTAACCCGTAAGTTGTATATTGAAGAGTTTCTAGATAGAATATTACCACTTTTTTTTTAAAGAATTCTTTTAAAACTTTAAAAATATAGAGATGACGTAATGGTTGTAATCTTAACTCACAAAAAAGAGGCCAGCTTCCAGTTCGTCGACTTTTTCCACAAATGATACGAATTATATGTTTTGGGCAATCAAGATTGGGCTAAGAGTGTTCATATAAGCACCTCTCCAACACACTATCCCATATTGCAATTTAGACTGAGTAAGTCCGTAGTAGATTATTGGTAAAAACTTTTTTTGAGCAGAATGGCTTTAACAGATACATCTTTCGAGTTATCAGATTCATGTAAGTTTTGAGTGATTGAACATGAATTTTCCAGTTAAGGTTGCAGTCGATGACAACTCCTAAGTACTTAAAGTAATCAACAAGCTCAATTTGAAAACAATTACGTGAGCACTGATTTTGTTCTAGGAAGTTATTTCTACCACAAACATGCAAACGTAAAGCAAACTTTTGACAGTCATACGAGTGGAAAAATGCTTCAATCTCCCTAGGAAAATCCCCCGATAGCTTAAAACACCTGATTTTAGTTTTATAACTAATAATCAATCTGTGGTACGCAAACCAAGCTCTAAGCAATTGTAAATCTTTACTTATGTTAGCAAAACATTCGAAATATGAAGATTCGATATAAGTGAAAGCTATATCATCTGCAAAGGCTCTACGATTTCCAGAAAAATTCTGGTGGAACAGTGAGTTAATGTAAATTAAGAATAGATTCGGACCCAAAACAGAACCATCAGGAACACCATTTTTCAACCTTAATACATTACTAAAAATCCCATTTACATACACACTTTTTTCCCTTCCGATCAAATACGATTTTAGCCATTCATAAAGTATTCCCCTAAACCCAGCATTGTATAGCTTGCTTAAAAGAATTTCATGATCGACCAAGTCAAGTGCCTTGGTCATATCAATAAACAATGCCATCGTAGATTGATCATCATTAATCTTCTTGTATAGATCATAACATACTTTTAGAATTGCATCTTCAGTATATCTACCTGATCTAAGACCAAATTGATCATCAGAAAAAAAGTTAGTTTTTTCAAGAAATGAAAGCATTTTAGTTTTAACTAAATTTTCGAAAACGTAGAAAGCAACGAAATAGGCCAATAATCAGCTACGTTTTTACGGTTACCTTTTTTTAAAAAGTGGAATAACTTCAGCTCTTTTCATAGAATTGGGAAACTTTCCCATACTAACACTTAAGTTAAAAATATAACATAAAATATCCACAATTTCCAAAGATATTTTTTTTAACAAAAGAGCAGATACACCATCACTGGTACAAGAATTTTTACTTTGCATACTTTGAATTAATTTACAAATTTCTCCAGGAGAGAATTCTTCAAAACGAAAACTATTCCTTTGAGTTGTTTCTTTTTTTAAATATTTTCAATAGTGCAGTTACAACTATTGTGAAGCGGCACAGGGGGTCTTACAGCTTCGGTAACACTAACAAAATAATTGTTAAAACTATTTGCTATTAATTGCCGGTCAGAAGTAATATCATTATTGGTAAAAATATTAGAAATATTATTAGATTTAATTTGCTGCCCTAAAATACAATTTACTACTTCCCATTCATTTTTAGTGTTGGCCCTGAAACGTATCAAGCGGTTGGTGTAATATGAATTGCGTGACTCATCAGTTATATTTTTAACACGTTTGCAAAGCTTAGAATAATATTTGACTATATTTAAGTTTTGTGGATGCTTTTTACACTTCACAGCAAACATATTTTTCAGTTTCATTTGCTTTAACAGTCTTGGTGTCATCCAAGGTTTCAAAAATATTGTTCTGCTTGTGTTATTGAAATGAGTCTTTGAATTTTCAATATGCTTATGGAAAATTAATTTTATTTGGAAACATGAATTGGATGTTCGAATTGACTTCAATTACAGGTTAGAATCTGGATTCGTGCCGGTAAGTAAGCCGTTCAATGGTTCAGGTGGTGTATCAATTTCCAGTAGTTGCACTTTTTCTGACGCGCAACACTTTGAATTTAGCGCATTACAATGCGGACATTCCTTGTCCATAGCACCAATCCCCACTCGAATGCTAGACGAAGAAATGAATCGTATGTAGATACTCGATGTACCTGTTGGCGTTGTTGGTCATTTGCTCTGCGTATGTTAACTACGAACCGGCGCGCTGGTCTTTGTTCCAATCGTCTTTGTTGATTTCGTTCGGGTTGTGCCTCTTGTGATTGTGATTCACGCAATTGCGCCATGCTCACACGTGCGTCTGCATTATCTTGTTGGATTTGTTTGTCAGTTCTTTGGGCTCTTCTATTTCGTATGTCTATCGTTTAATAATAAACAAACTAATAAATGATAAATCAGTTATCGATCACTGAGAGTTGAAGATTATTACAGTACTAATATCGCTATTGAAAAATGGGGGTTGGTGGTAGAAGTTTGAAAATTGAGGGTTATATGTATTTTTGAATGGCAAATCATAAAAAAATAAAAATAAAAATTTTATCCAAAAAATAAAAAAAAAAAATTGTAGTAGACCACCATTATTACTTAGTGGTAAAAAAAATAGTTTACCCCTTTTTCTCAGACCTACCATACACAAAAAGTTTCATAAAAATCGGTCAAGCTGTTTCGGAGGAGTTTGGTTACAAACACTGACAGGAGAATTTTATATATATAGATAGTCTATACTCAAACATATTTTTAATTGTTTTTTGTTGTGGTAATGTTAAAAAGAATTTATTTATTTTTTATTTACTATCGGTATGAGAAAAAAGAGAAAATTGTGAAAAGTGGTTAATGTCAAATTTCTTTGCAACTTAATTTTTTTTTAATCATTTCATTTCATTTATTTCATTTAAATGCTTTGTACATTAAGATATAAAATGCGAATCTTGCCAAAAGAATAAGCTATCCAAAAACACTAAAATTCAAATGAAAATAACTACAACAAGCAGAACACCCTTTGAACGAATAGCTTTGGACATTGTAGGACCATCGCCGGCTTTGTATATAAACTTTATAGTATTCTCACTTCGTGCATTCGACGATACGCCGCCTCACGACTTAAGAACACCAATAAAGAATCTAAAAAAGTTTCTATACAATGGACGCCAAGTATACATATTTGACTATACATATTTGTAATTATTTTTGTTGTCTTCCATTCTCGTAGATATTTGCAATGTATACTCTTTAAGTACTCTTTCCTTCCTTTATAAAGAAGATTTCTATAAGTGTGTGTTTTTGTCATTTATTTATTAAAGTTATTTTTCTTTACTTCTTATGATTTTTCCTACACATTATAATCTACAAACATTAAAATCCAATACCTTTTCCTTAACGCCCGCCATGTGTAGCTATTACATTATAAGTAATATATTGCGAGTGCATTATAAAAAAAAACATAGGGACGGGCTACAGCCCGCTTGGGTGAACTGTTGGATACCCTATTCTTATTATAAGCGGGAGTGACAAAAGTCTTAGTATGGTTGAATTGTTAATAGCGCTCTACATATTTAGCCGGATATAAAAAAATATTAAGCATGAGCATAAAGGGCCCCTAGAGTGTATATACTTTAAATTTCAGCTCCCTGGCTCAAACATTGGGTTTTAAAAAAAAAAAAAAAAAATTGTGAGCGTGTCAGTAGGCGGATTTTGATAATATTAAGAAAGGATATATTATAAATTTCAGCTCCCTAGGTCAAACTTTGACTTTTCCAAAAAAATAGTTTTATTTAATTGTGGGCGTGTCAGTAGGCGGATTTTAAAAATTGTATCTCCCGATCAGTTTTAGGAGCCATAGATCATATATAAAAAAATTTCAACTTTCTAGCTCAAAATTCGATTTTTTCGAAAAATTTGTTTTTTTTTTTGAGTTTGTGGGCGTGTGTCTGTGGGCGAATTTAAAAAATTCTTAAACTTGATTATTTCGGGACCCTAGAGAGTATATGGTTAAAATTTCAGCTCTTTAGGTCCTAATTTTTGCCGACAGACGGAGGGACGGACGGACAGACATGGCTAGATCAACATTACTATCGATGCTGATGGTAAATATAGTAACTTTTAGGGGTCTACGGGCAATATTAAGGTATGTTACAAATTATGCGTCAAAATTAATATACCCTTTGAATAGGGTATACAAATTAAGGGGATATAATGTGATAGGTAGAGGGTGGGATATATGGTTGGTGTTTTATTTGTTGGTTTCGATGGAAGTTTGGGGTAGGTTATGTCATATGACGTAATGTAAATAGATTTATATTTGAATAAATAAGTGTATTTTTTGGATTTTTATATAATAGCTAGCTAAATTATTTCTAGTGAATGTTTTGGTAGGGATATGAAAGGAAACTAACTTATTGTAAGTTTGTAGGGATGTGGTCAATGAGTGAGAGAGGAATTGAGTGCTGTGGAAGGATAGTCCCTTTCAGAACATTAGCGAATATTGGAGAGCGTCGTATGAACGGTGTGTATCAGCAATGAACTCAAGATTATTATTTCTTCTTCAAATCAGGATTTGTCGCGTCGCTGTGCGGTCGACAACCATGATTCCAGCAAAGACGTCAACAACAGGTGCATGAAATCCACGCATGTGCTCTCCAGCTGGTGTTTTATCAGGATTGATGACAATAGCGTGATTGTAAGTTTGTAATTTGTGCATGCGTGATTTGAATAATTTCAACAAATCATTGTGCTCATTCAATAGAGTATCTACCTCACAATAACGTCAGTGGCAAATGAAAAAAAATTAAAAAAAAACAATAGCTGAATGAAATGAAGGAAAAGAATGGCGGGAAATACGTTCTTCGCGAATATTTCCAAAAAAGTTTATAACAAATCCAATTTTAACAAAAAAAAAAGTTGCGGAACTAAGGAGTATCCAAACCACGTTTTGGAATACTAAAAACTTAACATTATAATATGATTGTGTACAAAAAATAAAACTGAAAAAGTGAGAATCGCGTAGTTGTGGCAAAAAATTTTGTTTTTTGCGATTATCTCGTAATAAGTTTATATTAAATTGAATTATAACAAAAACATATTTGCAGAACTAAGAAGGAGTATCCAAACACTATTTTGGAATACTAAAAAGCTATCAATATATTAACATTCTGCACGAAAAATAAAAGTGAAACCGTGACAATCGCGTTGTTGCAAAAAAATATTTTTGTTTGGAAGCAAATAAGTTGAAAAGTTTTCTATACAAACATTTTAGATATCTAAAAACAATTGAACAGCGTTTTTGGTCAACATATTAAGTGTTTTTATACCCTATTCTAAGGGTATATTAATTTTGACGTGAAGTTTGTAACATACCTTAATATTGCCCGTAGACCCCTAAAAGTTACTATATTTATGATGAGCATCGATCGTAATGTCGATCTAGGCATGTCCGTACGTCTGTCGGCAAAAAAGAAACATAACGTATAAAAAATACAAAAACATAAGCGATATTAATAACAATAAAGATACTTATACAAAATAATCTTTTCGTATATCAAGTTCTTACTTTATAGACTAATTCTATGTCAGTCATGTTTAGAGTGAAAAGCCAGTTTGTGATTTTTTTCAAGAAAGAATGAAAGTAGTAAGTTGTTCTAATTGAAATGGGCAGATTATTGAATACAATTGCGGATGCCATTAAATAAAAACTCATAAAATGTGTTTTGTGTGAAACTAGAGTATCAACAAGTGCCATATTATTAACCCGTAAGTTGTATATTGAAGAGTTTCTAGATAGAATATTACCACTTTTTTTTTAAAGAATTCTTTTAAAACTTTAAAAATATAGAGATGACGTAATGGTTGTAATCTTAACTCACAAAAAAGAGGCCAGCTTCCAGTTCGTCGACTTTTTCCACAAATGATACGAATTATATGTTTTGGGCAATCAAGATTGGGCTAAGAGTGTTCATATAAGCACCTCTCCAACACACTATCCCATATTGCAATTTAGACTGAGTAAGTCCGTAGTAGATTATTGGTAAAAACTTTTTTTGAGCAGAATGGCTTTAACAGATACATCTTTCGAGTTATCAGATTCATGTAAGTTTTGAGTGATTGAACATGAATTTTCCAGTTAAGGTTGCAGTCGATGACAACTCCTAAGTACTTAAAGTAATCAACAAGCTCAATTTGAAAACAATTACGTGAGCACTGATTTTGTTCTAGGAAGTTATTTCTACCACAAACATGCAAACGTAAAGCAAACTTTTGACAGTCATACGAGTGGAAAAATGCTTCAATCTCCCTAGGAAAATCCCCCGATAGCTTAAAACACATGATTTTAGTTTTATCACTAATAAACAATCTGTGGTACGCAAACTAAGCTCTAAGCAATTGTAAATCTTTACTTATGTTAGCAAAACATTCGAAATATGAAGATTTGATATAAGTGAAAGGTATACCTATCATCTGCAAAGGCTCTACGTTTTCCAGAAAAATTCTGGTGGAACAGTAAGTTAATGTAAATTATGAATAGATTCGGACCCAAAACAGAACCATCAGGAACACCATTTTTCAACCTTAATACATTACTAAAAATCCCATTTACATACACACTTTGTTCCCTTCCGATCAAATACGATTTTAGCCATTCATAAAGTATTCCCCTAAACCCAGCATTGTATAGCTTGCTTAAAAGAATTTTATGATCGACCAAGTCAAGTGCCTTGGTCATATCAATAAACAATGCCATCGTAGATTGATCATCATTAATCCGCTTGTATAGATCATAACATACTTTTAGAATTGCATCTTCAGTATATCTACCTGATCTAATATCAAATTGATCATCAGAAAAAAAAGGTGTGAGCCACGCTGCACTCACGGTATAGTTGATGTGTAAACATGTAGGCTCGTCAGTGTTGCATGTGGAAATATCACAGAGGTTGTGGTTTTGATAAACAAGAGATTAGGGTATTGTATTGAAATAAGACCATGATATATATTTAATGTCAACGACAAAATTTATTTAATGTTTGACCGAACAAATAATTGGTTTGTGAAAGCTGAAGTAGGAGACTTACACCGTCGACTCAAGTGTGTCGATGTACCGGGAAAATAAAGCATCGATTGTCGTTTAAGTGACATTCTTAAATCGGCCATCGGTTACCGAAGTACAAATCGATATTTTTCCTCTTATCTTCAACTGATGTACAACAAACTACAAGCTATACAACCTCAATTATTCAAAACAAATATACTTCCACACAACTTTTCGGTGTTTCGTGAGGACATAATAATCTCTAAAATTGAACATACATAATTAATAAAAAAAAACAACGACACGCGGTTGTTCTCAAACGGTCACCCATCTACGTACTAACCGCGCCAAACGTCGTTTAATTGCGGTGATAATTGAACATACATAATTAATAAAAAAAAAAACAACGACACGCGGTTGTTATCAAACGGTCCTCCATCTACGTACTAACCGCGCCAAACGTCGTTTAATTGCGGTGATCGGTCGAGCAGCGATTTACTCACGTGGTAATGAAAATTAACGGGAAAATCTGACGATGACGGTGACGAGAAAATCTGACGATGATGGTGACGCTAGATATTTCCAACTAGCCCTTACCGAGAAAAAATATATTTACACATCAACGAGAGCAAAAATGTTTACACATTAAAAGTTAGTTTTTTCAAGAAATGAAAGCATTCTAGTTTTAACTCATTTTTCAAAAAATTTCGAAAACGTAGAAAGCAACGAAATAGGCCTATAATCAGCTACGTTTTTACGGTTACCTTTTTTTTAAAAAGTGGAATAACTTCAGCTCTTTTCAAAGAATTGGGAAACTTTCCCACAGGTCAGGTTAGGTAGGTAGACGTGGCTGTCAGCCAAGGCCAACACACTTAGACCAATGATAGGTCCATTGTGGTACCACACAGATCTGGGGATTACCCTCACTGCTCGTTGAACCAATAGGAGCTTCTTATGAAGCGCGAAAGACTTCTAGCGCCATTGCTGGCTAAGTCGCTTGTGTCATTGAACAAGAAGTCCCCTAGATGGAGATTTCTTCTATGGGAGAGCGCAGGACACATGCAGAGAAGGTGAAGTACAGTCTCCTCCTCCTCCTCCTCGTCCATACAGCTTCTGCAGAAGTCATTTGAGCACACACCGAGTCTAGATGCGTGCCTGCCTATTAAGCAGTGACCTGTGATAACACCTATATTGGAGCTAATATGCAGTCGGTTTAGTGAGATTAGACACTTAGAGCGTCGCAGATCCAGCTTTGGCCAGATCCGCTTAGTCGCTAGACATGTATTGCTACTCGTCCACCTAAGGTTTGTTCTCTCGATTGCGGATAGCTTAAACAAGAGTTTACAAGTAGCGATTGGTATACCTAGGGAACCTTTATCAGGTAAAGGAGGTAATGTGGTTCCTTTTTTGGCGAGATCATCAGCCCTGCAGTTACCTGGAATGTCCCTATGCCCCGGCACCCAACAGAGGTGAATATTGAACTGCTCTGCCATCTCCGAAAGAGATGATCGGCAGTCTTGGGCTATGATGGAATTTGAAGAGACTGAGTCCAGGGACTTAATCGCGGCCTGACTATCCGAGAAGATACGGATATCCTTTGAGGATATCACATTCCTCTTCAGCCACGTCAGGGCTTCTTTTATCGCCAAAATTTCCGCCTGGAACACGCTACAGTAATCAGGAAGACGGAAAGAGAGGCTAAGATTTAGCTTTTCTGAGAAGACTCCACCACCTACCCCATCGCTAGTTTTTGATCCATCGATGTAAAAGTGGATCGATTTATCATTCGCAAATGCATCATCATCCCAGAATGATCTGGAAGAAATGGTGATTTGGAAGTTTTTAACGAACTGCAAACGGGGTATGGTGTAGTCTCTGTTTCTGGGTAGAGACTTAAAGTAGTCTAGAATAATGGAGTGGCCAATATTGTTATTGGTCGAGGTAGCTTTTAAGCGGACAGCGGAACATGCCGCTGTTTGCATGCTAAATATATCCAGGGGTATCAGGTGTAGCAGAATGTCCAGAGCAGCGGAGGGGGTAGTTCGGAGTGCTCCGCTAATGCATAGACACGCTGAACGCTGGACTTTGCCCAGCTTGTCGCGGTTAATAGCTTTTTCTAGAGCAGTCCACCAGACAACCACCCCGTAAGTAAGAATTGGTCTTACCACCGATGTATATAGCCAGTGCTATATATCAAGGAAAGCAACCATGGTATACTCCTTGTGATGGAGGGAGTATTCGATTGTGCGTACTAAGGAATGACGGTACGCATGCTGAGCTGTAGACAGCAATTGCGGGTTTATGTGCATACGGAGGTGGATATCAATCAATCGCTCCAGCGTTTTGAGGAGGAATGAAGATAGACTAATAGGTCTGAGGTCCTTTGGACTGACATGGGAATATTTGCCAGCCTTGGGTATAAAAACCACTTTTACTTCTCTCCAAGCCCGGGGGATATGTACCAGATTTAGACAGCTTATCATGATCATCTCCAGCACAGGCAGGATGATATCCGCTGACATTTGTAGTTCGGCAGGTATTATGCCGTCTGGTCCTGCAGACTTGAAGGGTTTGAAGCTTTGTAGCGCCCAAGTCAGCTTGTCCCTAGTTATCAGACCGTGAGGGTAAGTTACCTGTGCATGTGACCTGTTAAGGCTATAATTGCCGGTAATATTGGAGCTACCTGGAAAGTGAGTATCAAGTAGCAGATTGAGCGATTCTTCGCTAGATGTCGTCCAAGAGCCGTCTGCCTTCTTAAGGCAGCTAGGCATAGTAGGATTTGAAGCAAGGATTTTTCTTAGCCTAGATGCCTCAGAGGATTCTTCTATTTTTCCACAGAAGAGTCTCCATGGCGTTCTTTTGGCTTTCCTTAATTCTTTTTTGTATAATTTGAGGGATTCCTTGTAGGAGTCCCAATCGTTTATAGCTTTTGAGGTTTTAGCAAGATTGAAGAGTCTCCTGCACTCCTTTCTAAGTGGTCCCAGCTCAGTGGACCACCACTGAGGCTTCTTTTTTCCCCTAGGTTGTACGAGGGGACACGATGCAGACATTGCTTAGTTAAGGGCCAGAGTAAGCTCATCGACTTTATTGTCGAGCTCGTTGGAGTTACAGGGGGGACTTAAGAGTTCCGAGTTAACACGTTTGCATAGAGTTTCTCTGTATAATGGCCAGTTGGTTTTCCGAGGATTGCGGAATGAAGGTTGGCATGGGGGATCAATGTTAAGGTTGAATAAAAGATATCGGTGATCAGAGAACGAATGATCAGCCGATACTTTCCACCCCGTTATCATGTCGTTGATGGTATCGGAGACAAGAGTAATATCGAGGACTTCTTGTCGGTTTTTGGTAATGAATGTGGGTTCATTACCTAGGTTACAGACAATGAGGTTAGTACTTAAAAGATATTCAAAAAGTGACTCACCTCTGTTGTTAATATCTGAGCTGCCCCATACGGTGTGATGAGCGTTAGCATCACAACCGATTATGAGTTCAGCTTTCTGCCTCCTTGCTTCATCGACCAGCCTCTCTAGGTTATCACCAGGGAGAGGCCCCACGTGATCGTGGGCGAGATAAGCTGATGCCAACCAGAATGATCTGCCTGCAGTCTCCAGTCTTGCCACAGTCATATCTCGATCGCTGAAATTAGGGAGTAAATAAGCATTAATATTACTTTTCACTAGTATGCACGATCTGGGTTTACCTTTATCAGTCACATACAGTGGGTAGTATCCGGGAGTCCTGAGTCCTCGAATCTGGTTGTGTACAATCCAGGGTTCTTGGATCAAGACGATGTCTTCCGCGCCTTTGGCTAGACGAAGAATGAGTGCGGCCGAAGCCTTAATGGAGTGTTGGAGGTTAATCTGTACTAACTGCAGCATTTTCGCTACAATCAGGCAGAGATACCTCCACCACGGTGTTGTTCAGGCCTTCCAATTCCGAGGATGAGCTGAGAAGCTCGTCTTCACTCAGAAGAACCTTGTCTAGATAATCAGTCTCCATATCTGACAGGACGTCGGAAGTGGATGGTGATTTTTTGGGCAAAGAGGGTTCATCATCCTCCAGCGAGGGGAAGGAGATTGAAGCTCCAGGATCTGAGACTGCGATCAAGGAGTCAGAGGGGGGAGGAGGAGGAGGGGGTAGTTTACCCGCATCCATTTCGTCCTTTTTATAGACCCGCATTTTGACATCGTCCCATGCGAATCTAATCATGTAGTCGTTCTGGGCCAGAGGAGCCAAGGTTTCTTGGTTGATTACAACCACGACACATCTGTAATCGCCCTTCAGCTCTTCCAGTTTGGCAACTTTCCAGTTGTGAGTCGGAAGTGAAGGGTTGCTCAATTGTAGGACTTCCAGGATGCCCTCAGGGGTGGATGGATCCGCAGTGATCCAGATGCGAGATCTTGGTCGGCAGGGGATGTCTTCCCTCGCAACAACCTCGAGCTTTGCGCCAGGCCACACCTCTCCAAGCCTGCTTATTGCAAGCTTGTAGAGATCGGCCGATCTTTGGTCATCACACGCGACCAGTTTGATGTGACCTTGATGCCACCCGCCTTCATGCGTAAGCGGAAGAGGTCCGGGATGATTCCTTATGAAGGTGGAGAAGGAGCGCGAAAGCGCTCTCTTAATCATATCCCACTTCTCCTGGTTGATGGGCCCGTCAATGTCGTTGCGATCGATGACTGCGACCACAATCTTGTCCTTCAAGATGTCGCTGAAAGACCTGAGAGGTGTGTTGGTGGGAGAGATGCCGGTGTTGTGCACTCTCTGCCTCTTGGGAACCGAGCTGGTTCCTTCCACTGACCTCTGGCGTTTTATCGACGGGTCGCAGGACTTAAGGATCTGCTGCGCCCAATCTAGTTTGGCTATTTGTGCAGGCGTCCTATCCTTCTCCGCGATGGTGCCACACATCTGCTGGATCCGGATGGCATTGCGTCGTTGCTTGTAAGAAGCCTTGGATCTGTTGATACGGGGACGCTTGGTGTTGGAAGGGAGGGGACCATGATTCACAGTCCCATCACCATCAAGTTTTTTATTGTCAACGCTTTTGCCGACTTTTGCAGGAGGACCATGAGTAGCCACAGTCCGTCCCACAGTCAGCTTAGAAGCGTTGACAGCAGACGTTGTTGTCATGTTAGGGCCGGCAGAGGGGGGACCATGAGTCACAGTCCTCTCCCTGTCGGAGGGATTTATTAAGCTCGCAACCACTAGTGGAGGGACCATGTGTATCCACAGTCCCGGCACTAATTGGTGCCAGGTGAGCTTTGCCGGTAGATAGCAAGGTCGCCGTGCTACCGTCCGGTATAGAAGGAGAACCGGCCGTAAAATTGTTTGTTTTGTTTTGTTTTTATTCATGTTAGATCCCACGAGTAGCGGAGAAAAGAGGTACATCTGCACAGAGATCCGCATTGTGCAGATAAGGCTAGTTAATCCGGAGGGCGCCAGGTATCCGGATACTCCGTGGGCGACTGAGCTATTTGATGACTGGGCCCCCAGCCAGGTTGACTCTCGGCACGGGTCGTATTACACCTTAGTCCAGCCCAGGTGGTAAAGGAGGGGAAAGGGGAAGGACGTTTTGTCCTGTGGAGGTCACATAGTAGCACGTACACGTTCTTAACTTGCGCCTTGAAAAGAAAAAGAGGAGAGGGGACGTAGAGTCCGGTTCAGTACTTGGTTGACGCTTGTCAGCAGCCTGTCTGTCATGGGTGGCCCTTAGACAGCATAGCCTGTTGAACCTGCGCCGTAAGCCTTCGCACCGGTACCATCGAATGCAATGATGGTACACACGTCAAGGTGACTGATCCCCGCGAAGGAAACTTTCCCATACTAACACTTAACTTAAAAATATAACATAAAATATCCACAATTTCCCTAGATATTTTTTTTAACAAAAGAGCAGATACCTCATCACTGGTACAAGAATTTTTACTTTGCATACTTTGAATTAATTTACAAATTTCTCCAGGCGAGAATTCTTCAAAACGAAAACTATTCCTTTGAGTTGTTTCTTTTTTTAAAATATTTTCAATAGTGCAGTTACAACTATTGTGAAGCGGCACAGGGGGTCTTACAGCTTCGGTAACACTAACAAAATAATTGTTAAAACTATTTGCTATTAATTGCCGGTTAGAAGTAATATCATTATTGGTAAAAATACGAGGGCGGGTCAATAAGTCCGTGACTTTTGGAATAAAACACAGATTTTTTGATAAAATTTTTTTTTTCTTTTTCAACGTAGTCTCCCTTGAGCTCTATAAACTTTGTCCAACGCTTCTCCAATTTTTTTATCCCTTAAAAAAAAATGATTTGTCGAGGTCCTCAAAATAGGCCTTTATTTGCGAGTTGACTTCATCATTGGAGTCAAATCTTTTTCCACCAAGCCATTTCTTCAGGTTTGGGAACAAGAAGTAGTCGCTTGGAGCCAAATCTGGAGAATAGGGTGGATGAGGGAGCAATTCATAGCACAATTCATGGTTTTTTGCCATGGCAACTGCACATGTGTGCACCCTTGCATTGTCTTGGTGGAAAAGAACTTTTTTCTTGCCCAAATGAGGTCGGTTTTTTTTCAAATCGTCATTGAATCGGTCCAATAAGTTGGCATAATATTCCCCATTGATTGTTCTTCCCTTTTGAAGGTAGTCAATGTGGATTATCCCGCGTGCATCCCAAAAAACAGTCGCCATAACTTTATTGGCTGACAAACCCACCTTGGCCTTCTTTGGCGCCGATTCACCCTTAGAAACCCACTGTTTTGACTGTTGTTTGGTCTCTGGTGTCTTGTGATGGATCATGTTTGTGAGCAAACGCGGCACCCATCTTGCGGAAAGCTTTCTCATGCGCAAGTGATCATTCAAAATTGAAACCACTGAGCCATGCGAGATCCCTACGGCTTCCACAATCTCTCGTACTTTCAATCTTCGGTCGGCCAACACCATATCGTGAATTTTTTCGATTGTTTCGGGTGTAGAGACCTCAACTGGGCGTCCAGGACGTTCGGCATCTTCAGTGCTTGTACGGCCACAACGAAATTCAGTAAACCACTTTTTTACCATTGAAATCGATGGTGCAGAGTCCCCATAGTATTTTTCAAGCTTAGCCTTGGTCTCGATAATGGTTTTTTTTCGCAAGAAATAATGCTTAATAAGCACACGAAATTCACTTTTTTCCATTTTCTCCTCAAATTAGTGAGTAGTCTGATAAAAATAGCTGTCAAACACAAACTAACTGACGCAGCAAGTTTAAATTTTGACAGGAGTCAACTGACAGATGCCTGTTGACAGGAGCAGTGTTGCCGTTTCAGTAAAGAGGTCAGAAATTCAAAAAGTCACGGACTTATTGACCCGCCCTCGTATTAGAAATATTATTAGAGACATCCATTCGTTTTTAGTGTTGCCTCTGAAACTTATGAAGCGGTTGGTGTAATATGAATTGCGTGCCTCAGTAGTTAAATTTTTAACACGTTTGCAAAGCTTAGAATAATATTTGACTATATTTAAGTTTTGTGGATGCTTTTTATACTTCACAGCAAAACAATTTTTCAGTTTTATTTGCTTTAACAATCTTGGTGTCATCCAAGGTTTCAAAAATTTTGTTCTGCTTGTATTATTCAAATGAGTCTTTGAATTTTCAATATGCTTATGGAAAATTAAGGTAAATTGATCATAAGCTTCAGAACGATCGCTTACAGAAAACACAGATTCCCAAAATTCAAACCTTAGTTTTGCACGCAGTAAGTTGAAATCTAAAACAAAGTTTGCCCTTTCCATCTGGCTCCGTGGTGAATTATCAATGTCACACACATTCAAAGCACATAAATGATGATCAGTTATTTTATGATTATGCACTTCACCTGTAAACATTAATTTATTATTCTTATTGAAACGTACAAAAATATGATCTATGCAACTTGAACTTGAGCTTGTTACACGAGTTGGAGCATTTATTAAACTCTTTAACCCAAATGAAGACATCAAAAGCATATAATTATTAGTGTCATTATCATTTTCTTTCAATAGATCAATATTTATGTCACCCAAAACTATTAAATTTTTATCTTTTATAGTATTTAAAACATCATAAAACTCCTCAATAAAACTGTTTTTGCATAAAAATTGCAAGCGATAAATTCAAAGCATTGCATACCAATAATTTTTGTATACAAAGTTTATTCGGATGATATCGGCACTAACAAATTCAATTTCCGATTGATCACACACAACATAATTTTTTATGTATACTGCAACACCACCAGCAGAATAAGATTCATTACATTTAGAGTACGATGTATACCCATCAATATTATAAAAATCTATTTCATTTTCATTAACCCAAATTTCACTCAACACTAGCCGTGTTTCTTTGCACGCGGATATAGGGATGGCATCAGAAAACGACCATCGCCGCTTAAGAATTCATCAAAAAAAACTTGGCAGCACACATGCACCTATGACATGCTCCGTGACACAGCTGTAAGTTGTAGTTAAGAAATTTGTATTGAAAATCCTGAAATTGAAAAATATTTACTTCCGCCAATTGAAATTGATGCCAAGCATATTCTAAAATTATGAAAAACAATTTCACATTAACAGATTTGCTAAATTCAATTACTTTTATAATGAAGTTTGAAAAAAAAAAAATAATAAAATCACGAACAAAATATTCGGCGGGATGTGTTAGTGGTCGGAGGGATGTCAAACGTTGACATTTCCTGAAAAATTTATCGCACCGATTCATCAGAAACGAAGAAAATGGGTTTTGGAAGCACTGTTTATCCCCGCTTAAGGACTTAGCGGCCATAGCTATCCCCGCTAAAGTTAGCGTGTATAGGATAAGTTGTTGTTGTCTTTTACATGCAAATTTCAAATTATCCCTATATCCGCGTACAAAGAAACACGGCTACTATAACCAACGGTAGACTTTCAATCATTATACTCTGCAGGTCCCCGAAAGATGTTACTAACATAGACTGTCATAGCTTGACGTGTTTTGTTTTGCGCGTGTTTTATTTCTTTAATTTAGTTTGTTATCCGTGAAAAAAACTAGTGTTTAGTGTAGTGTTCTATACGCTTCTTAATACTAGATCATTTAGTTTGTTTTAATTGTTTCTATTGATTCGGCTATTTGTGAAATAAAAGTTCTCTTGGTATTTTTTGGTAAGCGGTTGTTACTGTTCTTTTTATACCCTATTCTAAGGGTATATTAATTTTGACGCATAGTCTATATAGACTAATATCGCTATTCAAAAATGGGGGTTGGTGGTAGAAGTTTGCAAATTGAGGGTTATATGTGTTTTTGAATGGCAAATCATAAAAAAATAAAAATAAAAATTTTGTCCAAAAAATAAAAAAAAAAAATTTTAGTAGACCACCATTATTACTTAGTGGTATAAAAAATAGTTTACCCCTTTTTCTCAGACCTACCATACACAAAAAGTTTCATAAAAATCGGTCAAGCTGTTTCGGAGGAGTTTGGTTACAAACACTGACATAAGAATTTTATATATATAGATAGTCTATACTCAAACATATTTTTAATTGTTTTTTGTTGTGGTAATGTTAATAAGAATTTATTTATTTTTTATTTACTATCGGTATGAGAAAAAAGAGAAAATGGTGAAAAGTGGTTAATGTGAAATTTCTTTGCAACTTAATTTTTTTTTTAATCATTTCATTTCATTTATTTCATTTAAATGCTTTGTACATTAAGATATAAAATGCGAATCTTGCCAAAAGAATAAGCTATCCAAAAACACTAAAATTCAAATGAAAATAACTACAACAAGCAGAACACCCTTTGAACGAATAGCTTTGGATATTGTAGGACCATCGCCGGCTTTGTATATAAACTTTATAGTATTCTCACTTCGTGCATTCGACGATACGACGCCTCACGACTTGCGAACACCAATAAAGAATCTAAAAAATGTTTCTATACAATGTTGGAGGACTCCAAGTATACATATTTGACTATACATATTTGTAATTATTTTTGTTGTCTTCCATTCTCGTAAATATTTGCAATGCATACTATTTAAGTACTCTTTCCTTCGTTTATAAAGAAGATTTCTATAAGTGTGTGTTTTTGTCGTTTATTTATTAAAGTTATTTTTGTTTACTTCTCATGATTTTTCCTACACATTATAATCTACAAACATTAAAAATCAATACCTTTTCCTTAACGCCCGCCATGTGTAGCTTTTACATTATAAGTAATATATTGCGAGTACATTATAAAAAAAAAACATAGGGACGGGCTACAGTCCGCTTGGGCGAACTGTTGAATACCCTATTCTTATTATAAGTGGGAGTGACAAAAGTCTTAGTATGGTTGAATTGTTAAGAGCGCTCTACATATTTTGTTATATAACATTTAATGGATTTTATCGAAAAAAAGCCTTTGTAAATAAAAACGCTCCCTGCACAAACTTTGGTTTTTCAATAAAATTGTTTTATTTAATTGTGGTCATGTCAGTAGCCGGATTTTAAAAAAAATAACACATGAGAATAAAGGGCCCCTAGAGAGTATATATTATAAATTTCAGCTCCCTATCTCAAACTTTGAATTTTAAAAAAAAAAAAAATTAATTGTGGGCGGATTTTAAAAATATTTACACATGAGCATATAGGGCCCATAGAGAGTATATATTATAAATTTCAGCTCCCTAGCTCAAACTTTGGATTTTCAAAAAAATTGTTTTATTTATTTGTGGGCGTGTCAGTGGGCGGATTTTGAAAAGTTTTTATCCCGAGCAGTTTCAGGAGTCATAGATCATATATAAAAAATTTCCGCTTTCTAGCTCAAAATTCGATTTTTTCCAAAATTTTTGGGCGTGTCTGTGGGCGGATTTCAAAAATTCGTAAACTTGATTATTTCGGGACCCTAGAGAGTATATGGTTAAAATTTCAGCTCTCTAGGTCCAGATTAAAGGCCTAATTTTTGCCGACAGACGGACGGACGGACGGACATGGCTAGATCGACATTACTATTATATATTACTATCGATGCTGATCATAATGGCAATATTAAGGTATGTTACAAACTATGCGTCAAAATTAATATACCCTATTCTAAGGGTATACAAATTATGGGGATATGATGTGATAGGTAGGGGGTGGGGTATATGGTTGGTGTTTTATTTGTTGGTTTCGATGGAAGTTTGGGGTAGGTTATCTCATATTGCAATGAAGTAATGTAAATAATTTTCTATAAATAAAATTATATTTGAATAAAAAAGTGTATTTTTTTTGGATTTTTATATAATAGCTAGCTGACCCGGCAAACGTTGTTTTGCCATATAAATTATTTCTAATGAATATTTTGGTAGAAAAATGAAAAATAACTAACTTATTGTAAGTGTGTGGGGATGTGGTCTATGAGTGAGAGAGGAATTGAGTGCTGTGGAAGGTTAGTCCCTTTCAGAACATTAGCGGATATTGGAGAGCGTCGTATGAACGGTGTGTATCAGCAATGAACTCAAGATTATTTTTTCTTCTTCAAATCAGGATTTGTCGCGTCGCTGTGCGGTCGACAACCATGATTCCAGCAAAGTCGTCAACAATCATGCATGAAATCCACGCATGTGCTCTCCAGCTGGTGTTTTATCAGGATTGATGACAATAGCATGATTGTCAGTTTGTAATTTGTGCATGCGTGATTTGAATAATTTCAACAATTCATTGTGCTTATTCAATAGAGTACCTACCTCACGACAACGTCAGTGGCAAATGAACACAAAAAAACCAATAGCTGAATGAAATGAAGAAAACAATGGCGGGAAATACGTTCTTCGCGAATATTTCCAAAAAAGTTTATAACAAATCCAATTTTAACAAGAAAAAAGTTGCGGAACTAAGAAGGAGTATCCAAACCACGTTTTGGAATACTAAAAACTTAACATTATAATATGATTGTGTAAAAAAAAATAAAACTGAAAAAGTGCGAATCGCGTAGTTGTGGCAAAAAATGTTTTTTGTTGCGATTATCTCGTAATAAGTTTATATTAAAGCGAATTATAACAAAAACAAATTTGCAGAACTAAGAAGGAGTATCCAAACACTATTTTGGAATACTAAAAAGCTAATAATATATTAACATTCTGTACGAAAAATAAAAGTGAAACCGTGACAATCGCGTTGTTGCTCAACATATTATGTGTTTTTATACCCTATTCTAAGGGTATATTAATTTTGACGCGAAGTTTGTAACATACTTTAATATTGCACGTAGACCCCTAAAAGTTACTATAATGATCATGTCGGCAAAAAAGAAACATAACGTATAAAAAATACAATTCGTATATCAAGTTCTTACTTTATAGACTTATTCTATGTCAGTTATGTTTAGAGTGAAAAGCCAGTTTGTGATTTTTTTCAAGAAAGAATGAAAGTAGTAAGTTGTTCTAATTGAAATGGGCAGATTATTGAATACAATTGCGGATGTCATTAAATAAAAATTCATAAAATGTGTTTTGTGTGAAACTAGAGTATCAACAAGTGCCAGATTATTAACCCGTAAGTTGTATATTGAAGAGTTTCTAGATGGAATATTACCACTTTGTTTAAAAAATTCTTTTAAAACTTTAAAAATATAGAGATGACGTAATGGTTGTAATCTTAACTCACAAAAAAGAGGCCAGCTTCCAGTTCGTCGACTTTTTCCACTAATGATACGAATTATATGCTTTTGGGCAATCAAGATTGGTCTACGAGTGTTCATATAAGCACCTCCCCAACACACTATCCCATATTGCAATTTAGACTGAGTAAGTCGTAGTAGATCATTGTTAAAACTTTTTTTGAGCAGAATTGCTTTAACAGATACATCTTTCGAGTTATCAGATTCATGTAAGTTTTGAGTGATTGAACATGAACTTTATAGTTAAGGTTGCAGTCGATGATAACTCTTAAGTACTTAAAGTAATCAACAAGCTCAATTTACAACAAACAGTTACGTGAGCACTGATTTTGTTCTAGGAAGTTATTTCTACCACAAACATGCAAACATAAAGCAAACTTTTGACAGTCATACGAGTGGAAAAATGCTTCAATCTCCCTAGGAAAATCCCCCGATAGCTTAAAACACATGATTTTAGTTTTATCACTAATAAACAATCTGTGGTACGCAAACCAAGCTCTAAGCAATTGTAAATCTTTACTTATATTAGCAAAACATTCGAAATATGAAGAATCGATATAAGTGAAAGCTATATCATCTGCAAAGGCTCTACGATTTCCAGAAAAATTCTGGTGGAACAGTGAGTTAATGTTAATTAAGAATAGAGTCGGACCCAACAGAGAACCCTGAGGAACACCATATTTCAACCTTAATACATTACTAAACATCCCATTTACATACATACTTTGTTCCCCTCCGATCAAATACGATTAGCCATTCATAAAGTATTCCCCTACACCCAGCATTGTATAGCTTGCTTTAAAGAATTTCATGATCGACCAAGTCAAATGCCTTGGTCATATCAATAAACAATGCCAGCGTAGATTGATCATCATTAATCCCCTTGTATAGTTCATACCATACTTTTAGAATTGCATCTTCAGTATATCTACCTGATCTAAGACCAAATTGATCATCAGAAAAAAAGTTAGTTTTTTCAAGAAATGAGCGCATTCTAGTTTTAACTAATTTTTCAAAAAATTTCGAAAACGTAGAAAGCAACGAAATAGGCCTATAATCAGCTACGTTTTTACGGTTACCTTTTTTTAAGAAGTGGAATAACTTCAGCTCTTTTCAAAGAATTGGGAAACTTTCCCATACTAACACTTAAGTTAAAAATATAACATAAAATATCCACAATTTCCCTAGATATTTTTTTGTAACAAAAGAGCAGATACACTATCACTGGTACAAGAATTTTTACTTTGCATACTTTGAATTAATTTTTGAAATTTCTCCAGGCGAGAATTCTTCAAAACGAAAACTATTCCTTTGAGTTGTTTATTGTTTTTTAAATATTTTTAATTGTGCAGTTACAACTATTGTGAAGCGGCACAGGGGGTCTTACAGCTTCGGTAACACTAATAAAATAATTGTTAAAACTATTTGCTATTAATTGCCGGTCAGAAGTAATATCATTATTGGTAAAAATATTAGAAATATTATTAGAGACATCCATTCATTTTTAGTGTTGCCCCTGAAACGTATGAAGCGGTTGGTGTAATATGAATTGCGTGACTCAGTAGTTAAATTTTTAACACGTTTGCAAAGCTTAGAATAATATTTGACTATATTTAAGTTTTGTGGATGCTTTTTACACTTCACAGCAAAACTATTTTTCAGTTTTATTTGCTTTAACAATCTTGGTGTCATCCAAGGTTCCAAAATTTTTGTTCTGCTTGTGTTATTCAAATGAGTCTTTGAATTTTCAATATGCTTATGGAAAATTTAAGTAAATTGATCATAAGCTTCAGAACGATCGTTTATAGAAAACACAGATTCCCAAAATTCAAACCTTAGTTTTGCACGCAGTAAGTTGAAATCTAAAACAATGTTTGCCCTTTCCATCTGCCTCCGTGGTGAATTATCAATGTCACACACATTCAAAGCACATAAATGATGATCAGTTATTTTATGATTATGCACTTCACCTGTAAACATTAATTTATTATTCTTATTGAAACGTACAAAAATATGATCTATGCAACTTGAACTTGAGCTTGTTAGACGAGTTGGAGCATTTATTAAACTCTTTAACCCAAATGAAGACATCAAAAGCATATAATCATTAGTGTCATTATCATTTTCTTTCAATAGATCAATATTTATGTCACCCAAAACTATTAAATTTTTATCTTTTATAGTATTTAAAACATCATAAAACTCCTCAATAAAACTGTTTTTGCTTAAAAATTGCAAGCGATAAATTCAAAGCATTGCATACCAATAATTTTTGTATACAAAGTTTATTCGAATGATATCGGCACTAACAAATTCAATTTCCGAGTGATCACACACAACATAATTTTTTATGTATACTGCAACACCACCAGCAGAATAAGATTCATTACATTTAGAGTACGATGTATACCCATCAATATTATAAAAATCTATTTCATTTTCATTAACCCAAATTTCACTCAACACTAGCCGTGTTTCTTTGCACGCGGATATAGGGATGGCATCAGAAAACGACCATCGCCGCTTAAGAATTCATCAAAAAAAACTTGGCAGCACACATGCACCTATGACATGCTCCGTGACACAGCTGTAAGTTGTAGTTAAGAAATTTGTATTGAAAATCCTGAAATTGAAAAATATTTACTTCCGCCAATTGAAATTGATGCCAAGCATATTCTAAAATTATGAAAAACAATTTCACATTAACAGATTTGCTAAATTCAATTACCTTTATAATGAAGTTTGAAAAAAAATAATAATAAAATCACGAACAAAATATTCGGCGGGATGTGTTAGTGGTCGGAGGGATGTCAAACGTTGACATTTCCTGAAAAATTTATCGCACCGATTCATCAGAAACGAAGGAAATGGGTTTTGGAAGCACTGTTTATCCCCGCTTAATGACTTAGCGGCCATAGCTATCCCCGCTAAAGTTAGCGTGTATAGGATAAGTTGTTGTTGTCTTTTACATGCAAATTTCAAATTATCCCTATATCCGCGTGCAAACAAACACGGCTACTATAACCAACGGTAGACTTTCAATCATATATACTCTGCAGGTCCCCGAAAGATGTTACTAACATATACTGTCATAGCTTGACGTGTTTTGTTTTGTGCGTGTTTTATTTCTTTAATTTAGTTTGTTATCCGTGAAAAAACTAGTGTTTAGTGTAGTGTTCTATACGCTTCTTAATACTAGATCATTTAGTTTGTTTTAATTGTTTCTACTGATTCGGCTTTTTGTGAAATAAAAGTTCTCTTGGTATTTTTTGGTAAGCGGTTGTTACTTTTCTTTTTATACCCTGTTCTAGGGGTATATTAATTTTGACGCATAGTTTGTAACATACCTTAATATTGCCCGTAGACCCCTAAAAGTTACTATATTTAGGATCAGCATCGATAGTAATGTCGATCTAGCCATGTCCGTCCGTCCGTCCGTCCGTCCGTCCGTCCGTCGGCAAAAATTAGGCCTTTAAACTGGACCTAGAGAGCTGACATTTTAACCATATACTCTCTAGGGTCCCGAAATAATCAAGTTTACGATTTTTTGAAATCCGCCCACAGACACGCCCACAAACTCAAAAAAACAAAATTTTGGAAAAAATCGAATTTTGAGCTAGAAAGCTGAAATTTTGTATATATGATCTATGACTGCTAAAACTGCTCGGGATATAAAATTTTCAAAATCCGCCCACTGACACGCCCACAAATAAATAAAACAATTGTATTGAAAAACCAAAATTTGGGCTAGGGAGCTGAAATTTATAATATATACTCTCTAGGGGCCCTTTAAGCTCATGTGTAAATTTAAAAAAAACTTTTTTTGAAAATCCAAAGTTTGAGCTTGGGAGCTGAAATTTATAATATATACTCTCTATGGGGCCCTTTATGCTCATGTGTAAATATTTTCAAAATCCGCCCACAATTAAATTTTTTTATTTTTTTTGAAAAATCAAAGTTTGAGCTAGATAGATAGATATTTTATTTCGTTTATAATTTACAATTTGTTATAGCACAATTTACATAATTCAAATACAGAGATATGACAGCTTTATGTCTTTCTACTGAAAAAAGTTTACAAGTGACAAAAATTAACATAAATTAGAAAAATGTTTGTTTTTGAGGAAAAACAACGACTAAAAACCTCAAATTAAGGAGAAAAAAAAAAAAGATGATAATAAATAAAATATACATGAATGCATAAATAAATAAAAATAAAATATACATGAATGTATAAATAATATAAATAAATAAATAAATATATAAATAAATAAATAAGTTATAAATAAATAAATAAATAAATAAATTGTTTAATCGGTAAATAAATAGATATATCAATAAATAAATAAATAAATAAATAAGTAAATAATAAATATATAAATAAATAAATAAATAAATAAATAAATAAACAAGTAAATAAATAAATAAGTGAACAAATGAATAAATAAGTAAATAAACAAATAAACAAATAAACATAAATTAATTGACAAATAGATAATATCAAATTGATAACATACAAATAAATTAACAAAAAGTTGAATATTGCGTTAGGTAATATGAGTAAGGTTAGTGATATTCAATATTTAATTGATTAATAAGAGGATTGTCTGGGATATCACATCTGATCTTAAATGTTTCTATTAGTTTGCGTATTCTGAAGGAGATCATTTCAACATTTGCTCTTGCATGTAGGTCTAGCGTAGAGTGATGCCATGGGAGGTTAAGCATCATTTTTAATAACTTGTTCTGTGCGATTTGCAACTTTTTAATGTGACATTCAGCACAATTACCCCAAACCGGGCAGCCGTACAATAAGATGGATTGAAAAATTGTTTTATGAATTAATATTTTGTTTTCATTTGAAAGTGATGACTTTCTATTTATAAATGGATATAATATTTTTATGCCAATATTTATTTTGTTAAGTGTTTGCATAGTGTGTTCTTTAAACGTCAGTTTTGAATCAAAGTTTGAGCTAGGGAGCTGAAATTCATAATATATACTCTCTCAGCGATAGGAATAAGAATAGGGTATCCAACAGTTCGCCCAAGCGGACTGTAGCCCGTCCCTTGTTTTTTTCTTGTTCTCCTCCTTTCAATTATATGTATATAATCAAGAAAAACAAAATATTTTGTATTACAAGAAAATTAAGCAAGACAAGAAATACATGTAAAACAGATCGAAGGAGGCAAATATCAGGTAAGCCTTTACAAAAAATTTAAATAATGTAGCTCGGCAAATTTTCAACTTGATCGATATCAAAGTCAAGGAGCCAAAACTTTACCCTGTTAAGGAACGCGTATAAGGTTCTAATGATTCGTATTTGTTCAGGAAGTCTGTTAAAAAGTTTCAAGATATAACTGTATATGAATTTCTAAAGCTTGTAGTGCGAAAAGGGGGTAAAGCAACAACATTTCTTAAGTTCCTTCGTAGGCTATAAGCATCGAGTATAGGACTTTGCGTATATAATAACAGTTCAGAGGTATGTGCAAGTACCCCCCCAATCCGGCGATCTAGCTCGTGCAATCGCAAGCATGCCTACCGCACTTCTCCGTCTGAACAACCTTTCTGAATACTCACTGGGGTACTGAAGGAGTCTGTGATCCTTTGGTATAGTGGTGAGGTAGTTAAGACATCCCTATACTCCCAGTTTTTCGACTATAACTGACTAACGTTCCTGAGTCTGTTGTTTCTTCTGATTCAGGAGAATAACCAGGCGCTTTAGGAGTATTATCTAGGTAAACCAGAAATCAACGATTTTCCACCAGTCTTAACATTTATTTGGAAAGGGAACACCTAATTTATTAACTTCGCAGTGGCGCCCAGCGAGCAAACGCTGCTCGTGGAGCATTCTTAACTGAGGACAACATCTCTCGGTTGGAACTACATACGACCACTTTATTTCCATCCATCTAATCATTATAAAATTGGCACCCTTGTAGAGCTGTTTGGTGTTTTAACATCACAAGATTCGTGTACATGTGTTAGGTGTTTATTTTATTATAAGATGACGCCCAATTAAAATAGTGCTTCAAACAGTAAATGATCGGCTTACAATGGTGACTCGAAAGCCTTCTATATTCCTTTACTGGCGATTTTTATTGTTGGTGTTCTTTTATTATAAGGTATATTCTTTTATAGGTGTTATCATATCAAATTATTATAAGGTGGTGCCCATTACAATAATAATGTGGTGTTTTATTACATATTTGGCGCCCAACGTGGGGCCCGGGAATTAACGTGATCACGAAGGAAGGACACTTAAAATAGTGTAAAACTAATTACAATTCCTAATACCATCTTTGGATTCGGAACATTCCAGTTCCAAAAGACGAATTTGACTTGTTAGTCATAACAAAATATTTAAAATAACGTAACTCAATTGTTTAGATACGGTTCTTAAGTTCGACAAGCGACCAGAACTATCGGTTCGTAGAAACCACTGTCTGCTTGCTGCGTTTGAAGTACTGTTTCAACGAAGATGTTAGTACACTCATGAAAAATTTTCACAAGTTTTTATAAGAAGTCATACGATTTTCTGAAGTTTTATTATGTCCGCCAGGAATTGGTTAATAAAACCAAGCTCTGGGTCTGTTGCGAATAAAATAAGAAGGAAACCGACTCTTAAGAAAGATAAAGCAAGTTTCTAGACCACAAAGCGAATTAGCAAACATTTTACGACACAGTTACCTGTTTAACTGTTAAAGATTTAGTTTTCCCATGCACAATTTTATGATATATTTATTTTCGATTTTTGATTTATTTTTCTAGTATAGTACATATCGAGGAGTAGTCCTGATATATTTATTTTGATTTTGATATTTTTGATTTATTTTGTTCTTATATGATAATTATATATTATAAATTTAGATTTTATACTTCTAGTACAGTATAATTTTAGTTTAGTTTTACAATCCTAAACTAGGAAATTTTATATTTTAAGTCTATCTGAAATAAAATTATTTCAGAATAACATCCTTTTGGTGCAGGACCACCGTAGTCTGATTCTGACTTAAACGCAAATCCAAACCTTTAATCCGTTTGACCATATTTGTGAATTTATTTGAAATTTTGAAAAATGCCAGCAATATGCCAGCCAAACCCAATACCAGGGGCAATCGACCCTTGGCAACCCAATTAAATCGTTCCACGCGAAGAGCACCCCGTGATAGTACAGCTGTTTTAGCAACAAGTACTTTGATCACACAGCCTCGCGAGAATGATGTTTATGTAGCTGATAATGATAGTCAAGATTCGACATCGAATATGCAAATGTTTGCAAATGTTCAGTGCAATAGTGCAAATGCAGGACATCGGAACTCCATAGATGACTCCGTGCGCATTCAAACTGTTCCCAGCACTAACCATTCTGTTCTTGCAGACAGGAGCCTAGCTCGATATATTGAAGAAGTTGTTACTGCTTCCTTAGGGCTAACTAGAACCGAGGAACTTCGAACCTTAAGCGAAGAATTAGAAAGAGAACGACAGGTCATGCGTGAGCAAGTTGCCGAAACGGTACGAGCAACTTTGAATGCACCTACACCTCCGCGTATACCCCAAGAGGATAATGTCCATAGAGTAGACGTCAATGAGCCTAGGATATCGTAGGCACAAATTCCAACCAATCTTAGCGAAGACGCACGAGATTTTCTAAGGCGACTCAATGTCTTAACCCTAGAATGCATAAGGGTTTTTGAATAACGTTAACGCATATGGGGTTCCTGAGCACCCCAGTACTTTGGGTTAAAAATGACAGCAACTTATAACACAATCTTATAAAATGTATTTATTTTATTATAAAATAATGTATTTATTAACTAAATTAACAAAAAAAAAATACATTTCATTCACAGCCTTAGTAATTAAAAAAAAATTAACAGGTTATTTAGTGGTGTGACCATATGGGGTTTCAAAAATTCCAAGAAAATGTAGCTTCTTAAGCTTGGATCCTTAAATTTTTTTCTTGTTTCCGAAAGAAGACATATATGGCAACATAAGTATATGTAAAAAGTTTTAATTTTGTAAGTCTTACCCGCATATATTTTTAATCCTTTTTTTCAACATATAAAGACAGCTATAGCATACTTCGAAGCGGTGATCTGGGCAAATGTGCCTTTGGCAAATACTGCACGCCGTTTTCGTCTTTTTATCACATGTCCTAGGACATAAAAAGCACCTTCCCTGCTTTGGAATCTTCTTTTGAGGTTCTCTTATTAAAATATCCTCGCAATGCTGTGGATCACCTTCCATTGATTCTCGAAGAACTTTTTCGATGGTACCTCTCAAATGACTGTGCATAGTTTGTTTTAACCGCTTTTGCATGTATGGTTTTGCCAAAGACTAATATATACTTTACTTATACTTTTTATTTTTATAATTGTTTCCCATCGAATACAGAACCATTGCATTGATTTCCGCCTGATCGAGCATACCATAAAAATATCTAATAGGCCACCTTCGAGTCTTTCTGGCAACGGAGTAATTATGAGAAAGCTGATCCAACATATCGACGCCACCTTTTGTCCGGTTATAAAACTCAATGATCTCGGGTTTTCTTGTCTCCGAATCAACTTCGTTATTTTTATGAAGGGAAGATACCAGCAGAACTCCTTTTCCTTTTTTCGGAGTAAAGGAAACCAAGGTTAGTTTGTGTTTGAAAGCAAATTGAGAAGAGAGTACTTCCTTCTTTCGGTTGGGTAAGAAGGATGGTGGCACTTCAACTTTGTTTTTTCGCAACGTTCCGACAACAGTAAGATTATGCTGCGTTAGCATTGTTTCGATCAACTGAATTGATGTAAACCAATTGTCCATGGTTAAATTTCTTCCCGTACCATGAATGCTTTCACCAATTTGGCGAACCAACTCCAGCGGAATCGGGTCATTTGATTTTCTTTTTTCTTTCCCAACGTAAGGAATCCCAGAAACCATATAATATGTGCGAGCATCACACATCGTTATAATTTTTATGCCGTAGTTATCTGGCTTCGTAGGAATATAAATTTTAAAAGGACAATTACCTCTGAATCCCAAAAGCTGTTCATCTATTGTACAGTACTCGTGGGGTGTATAATATTTTGAACAGTTTGAATTAAATTTTTCCCAAATGAATCCGACTGGGGCCAGTTTATCCGAGCGACATCTCGTTGCCCTGTCATCGAATCGGATACAATTAATTAAGAACTCAAACCTATTGAGCCCAATTATAGCCTGGAATATCTTGAGCACTTTTTAGTCCACATGTCTCTGGTGTTCCTTCGACCCTGTTTTTGCTCTCCAGCAATGTAGAGTAAACCAATGACGGCACGGATCTCTTCTTTTGTTGTGTCGACCATGATTCCGGAAGTTTGAGGTTGAGCAGAAGTTGAAGGCGATGGAACACATTTTTGACGTTGGTTGCTGATCTCGATATTAGTATTTTTAATTAAAGCTTCTAATACAACATCATCGAAAAGAAGATTCCATGATTCAACCTCTGATGTTACAAATTTGGCCTCACCTTTGTAACCCGGCATTTTTAAAACAATATTTCTCGCTGCTGTCCGTCCAATTGATGATGAAGGCTGTGTCGTCCAGCGAAATCCTTTTTTTCCTAAAATAACTCCCAAGTGATGCCTTTCTTCTGAATTTTCTTCATTATCTTCGCAATCAGTAGCCATGATTTCATCGTCTTCTTCAGAATCCGCCTATACGTCATCTAAGCAGGCTTCATCTTCTATGTCCATATTGTCACCGATGTCCAAAAGGAGTTGCCTTATCTCGTCCTCATCGTGGATGGCTCTATTTCGGGACATATTGTGCAAATAATGTAATAAGTTTGCAGTTCTGTAATTGTGGAACATTTTGTCATGTAATTCTGAAATGATTCATTAACTTACCTTGTTAGAGTTCCAAAAATTAATAAAAATGTATTCACTTGTCTTTCAAAACTAAAATTACACTAACACATATGGGGTGCCAGCACACCCCAGTGACCACGATATCTACAATCCGGAGAGGGGAAATGCACTAAACATCTTTCAGGTATAAAGTAATAACAAAATAAATAAAAGTCATGGCACTCTTCAAAAATAACTACTTTTATTTTTAAAAATATAACCCTTTTAATTTTGAAGTGGGGTGCTAACGCACACCATATGCATTCTAGGGTTAAACTTAAACTCAGACTCTCCTCCGGAAAAGAACATTCCGACCTGCAATTCTCAGAGAACAGTGGAATTTCGAAAATGGGGCTTGAAATTTGATAATCAAACTATTACGGTAGATGAATTTCTATTTCGGCTAGAACGGCTGAAAGAAGGCTACGGAAGTTCGTGGGAAGAAATCTTCCTACAGTTTCATCTATTTGTAGCAGGACCAGTTGAAAGTTGGTACTGGGTCTTCCTCAAAACCAATCCCAATTCTGACTGGAACAACCTACGCCTAGCTCTGATTGATCAATATCAAACTCTAGAGACAGATTCCGAGCGTTCGCGACGCATGTTTGATAGACGCCAAGGTCCTAATGAAAGTTTTGATGACTTACTACATCATTACTCACATGAATACCAGACTCTGTCTCCCAAAACCACCATCGAACTGATCAAACAAAACGTAAAACATCGTATTGAGTTCTTAACCCGCCAATGGTGATGCAAATTTGACTTTGATCAATGGTGACGCCGGTCTCACGCACCGGGGTTTTCAACTGAAGATTTTTCGAAACGTGTTACTGATAGTTCATGTTTTTTTTTAATTATGCTCTTTGACAATAAAACAAAGATATTTAATCAATTTAAGCTCTTTTATTTCAATAATTAAATTCACAATTTTTTTTTATTATAGCATTAAAAATAACAAAGTTTTTAGTAATATATTTTTCAAAATTAAGAAAAAAATAAAAGATCACATGTCCATTAAGGAAAATAACGTTTTTTAGTCTTTCGACATTTGGAACTTCTACAAAATAAACAAAAATTGGTATCCTTCCAAACAAAAAAACATAGGGGCGGGCTACAGTCCGCTTGGGCGAACTGTTGGATACCCTATTCTTATTCCTATATCTCATAAGTGGGCGTGACAAAAAATTTAAAGGATTTTATCGAAAAAACTAAGCTTTTGTAAATAAAAACGCTCCCTAGCTCAAACTTTGGTTTTTCAATAAAATTGTTTTATTTAATTGTGGGCGTGTCAGTAGGCGGATTTAAAAAAAATTTAAGTATGAGCATAAAGGGCACCTAGAGAGTATATACTATAAATTTCAGCTCCCTAGCTCAAACTTTGGACTTTCAAAAATAAAATAAAAATAATTGTGGGCGTGTCAGTAGGCGGATTTTGAAAATATTTACACATGAGCATAAAGGGCCCCTAGAGAGTATATATTAAAAATTTCAGCTCCCTAGCTCAAATTTTGGTTTTTCAAAAAAAATATTTTATTTAATTGTGGGCGTGTCAGTGGGCGGATTTTGAAAATTTTATGTCCCAAGCAGTTTTATGGGCCAAAGATCATATATAAAAAATTTCAGCTTTCTAGCTCAAAATTCAATTTTTCCCAAAATTTGTTTTATTTAATTGTGGGCGTGTCAGTGGGCGGATTTTGAAAATTTTATGTCCCAATCAGTTTTATGGGCCATAGATCATATATAAAAAATTTCAGCTCTCTAGCTCAAAATTCGATTTTTTCCAAAATTTTGTTTTTTTGAGTTTGTGGGCGTGTCTGTGGGCGGATTTCAAAAATTCTTAAACTTGATTATTTCGGGACCCTAGAGAGTATATGGTTAAAATTTCAGCTCTCTAGGTCCAGTTTAAAGGCCTAATTTTTGCCGACGGACGGACGGACGGACGGACGGACGGACGGACATGGCTAGATCGACATTACTATCGATGCTGATCATAAATATAGTAACTTTTAGGGGTCTACGGGCAATATTAAGGTATGTTACAAACTATGCGTCATAATTAATATACCCCTAGAATAGGGTATAATAACAAAAAAATACATCTCAAAAACTAAATTTCTATAGGTAAACCGCTGCTGCAATACGGCACTACGTGTTCAAGTCACAAATATTTTTGACATTTGTGGCAAGAGTACTTGCTTTTTCTGTTTTTTTTTTCATCCACACCCATAGCACCGACCAATTCTTGAAGGACCCCATGTCCCGCTTCAGATATGTAAAATACGCGAATAATAAAAAAATATTTTACTTACATACACGGTGACGCACCGTCTCACGCACCGGTTAGTAAAAAAAAACATAGGGACGGGCTACAGTCCGCTTGGGCGAACTGTTGGATACCCTATTCTTATCGCTATCCCTCATAAGTGGGCGTGACAAAAGTCCAAGTATGGTTGAATTGTTAAGAACGCTCTACATATTTTGTTATATAACATTTAAAGGATTTTATAAAAAAAAACGCTCCCTAGCTCAAACTTGGGTGTTTCAATAAAATTGTTTTATTTAATTGTGGGCGTGTCAGTAGGCGGATTCAAAAAAATTAACACATGAGAATAAAGGGCCTCTAGAGAGTATATATTATAAATTTCAGCTCCCTAGCTCAAACTTTGAATTTTCAAAAAAAAAATTAATTGTGGGCGTGTCAGTGGGCGGATTTTGAAATTTTTTTATCCCGAGCAGTTTTAGGAGTCATAGATGATATATAAAAAATTTCAGCTTTCTAGCTCAAAATTCGATTTTTTCCAAAATTTTGTTTTTTTTTTTGAGTTTGTGGGCGTGTCTGTGGGCGGATTTCAAAAATTCGTGAACTTGATTATTTCGGGACCCTAGAGAGGATATGGTTAAAATTTCAGCTCTCTAGGTCCAATTTAAAGGCCTAATTTTTCCCGACGGACGGACGGACGGACGGACGGACATGGCTAGATCGACATTACTATCGATGCTGATCATAAATATAGTAACTTTTAGGGGTCTTCGGGCAATATTAAGGTATGTTACAAACTATGCGTCAAAATTAATATACCCTTAGAATAGGGTATAAAAAATGCACAACGTGTGCTCACTAAGCAGGTTCGACGTGAACTGATGGTGGGGGACGTGCAATGCGGCAGCTACTCGAAATTGCAACAAAAAACATTAACGGAGAATAAAGTTATTCGATTTTTTAAACACACCCGGTCTCACAGACCAATAGGTCACCATTGGCGGGTTAATGCGGAACACAAAAGCGTCAAACTGAAGCAAGGTGAGGTGGTTGGAAAGTGTGTACCGGTTACTGCCATCACGGAACTATCACAGGAAGGTGTTGCGAAGCCTCGTTCACCAATGGGAATGACTGAGGTGAAAATAACTTTATTCCAGCACTGCGATCTGAATCAGTAGCAGCAAGCCATGACAGGGAACCTCATCAACGAGTTTGCTGATATATTCGCTTCGCGGGACTGCGAGTATGGCCGAACACACCTTGTACAACACCGGATAGACACTGGAGATGCGAGACCGATTCGTCAGCCTCCCAGACGATTACCATTGGCTAAGCAGACGAATATTGCAGATATGGTGTCGACGATGGAGAAGGAAGGAGTAATCGAATGCTCTAAAAGCCCATGGGCATCTCCAATTGTTCTAGTCAAAAAGAAAGATGGCAGCACTCGGTTCTGTGTAGACTATCGCCAACGGAATAGTGTCACCGAAAAGGATAGCTACCCTCTACCAAGGATTGACGATACGCTGGATACACTGTCCGGAGCCCGATGGTTTTCCACTGGCAAGTGCAGATCCATCCGGAAGACCGTGAGAAAATAGCTTTCACAGCAGGAAACGGGCTCTGGCAATTCACAGTAATGCCATTTGGACTGTGTAACGCGCCGGCAACCTTTGAGCGTCTAATGGAGCGTGTTTTGTTGGGGCCAACATGGAAACCATGTTTGGTCTACTTGGATTATGTCATCGTGGTTGGAAAAACGTTTGAAGAACATCGAGATAACTTGAGGGAAGTGTTCCAGAGACTACGAAGTGCTCAATTAAAGCTTAACCCGAAAAAGTGTGATCTCTTTAGATCTGAGGTCAAATATCTGGGGCACATCATCTGGTTCGAGTAAGGACTGACCCAGTGAAGGTCGATGCGGTGAAAAATTGGCCCGTTCCCAAAGACGGTTTGTGAAGGACTTTGCAAGGATCGCAAAGAGCTTGCATCAACTGACGGAAAAGGGAAAACCATTCAAATGGTCAGGAGAATGCGAAACGAGTTTCAAGAGTCTCAAACACCAACTGTGTGATGCTTCAAATCTAGCGTACCCTACTCCCGGAAAAACATTTATTATAGATGCCGACGCTAGTAATGTTGGGGTCGGAGCCGTTCTTTCGCAGATCCATGATGGCCAAGAGAGAGTAGTTTCCTATTGCAGTAAAGTGCTATCCAAGCCGGAGAGGAACTATTGCGTAACCAGGCGGCTACTCCTGGCTTTGATCGTGGCAACAAAGCACTTCCACAAATACTTTAATGAGCATAAATTCTTCCTGCGTACAGATCATGCGTCTCTAATGTGCAGTTTAAGAACTCTGAAGGACAAGTCGCGAGGTGGATTGAACGGCTGCAGATGTATGACTACGAGAAACAGCACCGAAAGGGAACTCTTCACTCCAACGCAGATGCCTTCTCCCGGCGACCCTGCAAGGCTGATTGTAAACATTGCGTACGCCAGGAGGAAAAAGATAAAGTATCAGTCCAACGGTTGAGAGCTCAGCCCATTAGCGGCTGTAGTGCACGGGAGATCCGGAATGCCCAACAGGAAGATCCGGATATCGAGCCGATTCACGCCTGGAAGGAACATGAGTGCAAGCCGGACTGGCAGCAGATCTCCAATAAGAGTCCGGAACTGAAGGCATACTTGGCTTAATGGGACTCACTTCATGTTCAGGATGGCATTTTGAGGAGAAAATGGGAAAGTTCGGAAGGAACATCAGCCGTGATGCAACTTGTGGTACCCAGATCGAAAGTCAACGAAGTGCTTAGGGAACTGCATGATGGAGTGTCCGGAGGTCACTTTGGAGTAAATGAGACACTCGAAAAAGTGCGAGAACACTTTTACTGTATTCACGCAAGAGACGATGTCGAAAACTGGTGCCGAAAATTCGCCACTTGCGCAGCCAGTAAAGGCCCAAGATGAAAAATGCAAGGCAAGATGCAACAACGTTGGAGCGCCCTTTGAAAGGATTGCAGTAGACATCGCAGGACCGTTTCCAGAAACCAACAGTAGAAACCGCTATATCCTCGTAGTGATGGACTACTTCCTTAAAAGGCCTGAAGCATTTGCCATACCTAACCAAGAAGCTAAAACCGTGGTAGAGCAGATTGTCCACAACTGGGTAAGCAGATTTGGCGTACCAATGGAATTGCACTCGGACCAAGGTCGAAACTTCGAGACTAAGATCTTTCAAGGGGAATGCCAGCTACTAGGGATTAAGAAGACAAGTTGTTCTTCTCCACAATCGGACGGAATGGTGGAACGCTTCAATAGAACCTTAAGCGAACACCTTTCTAAGGTTGTTGGCGACTGCCAGCGGGACTGGGACAAGCAGATCCCCATGTTCCTATTAGCTTATCGAAGTGCAGTTCATAACACAACAGGACATACTCCATCTGAAATCCTTTATGGTCGAACCATCCGGTTACCTAGTGAATTGATATTTGGATCTCCGACTGATGAAGCAACGAATGAAGATGAATATGTTGCGGATCTCAGAGAAATCATCAGAAACATTCATCGGAAAACTAGAGATAAGATTTGGATATCCAGCAACCGCATGAAGACGAGGTACAATACAAAAGCAACCACCACAGGATTCCAGGAAGTAGATCTGGACACAATCCCGAAAACCAAAATCCCGAAAATCAAAAATCGCGAAAATCCAAAATCACGAAAACCCAAAATCCAGAAAATCCAAAATCCCGAAAAGCCAAAATCCCGAGAAGCCAAAATCCCGAAAAAAGAATCCCGAAAACGAAATCCCGAAAAATTATATAAAATAAAAAATTTGCGCAAATTGGTCTTTTATATAATTTTTCGGGAACGTGTCCATCGTGAAAACCAACAAACAGCTTGAGAAACTGTTTATTGCCGGCTACAAAAAATACAAGGATACATTTTACTGGGAGTGTGAGCAGCGAAAGCGTTCTGAAATAAGTTATCTCAGATTAATTGCGTACAATATGAACTTGTTATTAAATATGGTTTTGTCATCGTTTTGATATGTTTTTGTAAGGCTTGAACTGTTTTTTTTTTTTGCGTGTAGCTAGGTGAAAATCGTTAAAAAACATCGCTTGCGAGCTTTGCGATAGTATGGGACTTGAATCATCCACTAAAAACACCCAGGGAAGGCATGATGTTACCATCCTTCCAGTAATCGCACCTAGTCTAAAGACTAATCAGCAATTTTGTTTTAACATTTGCTTATGTACTTATGTACTGTTTTTAGGAACTAACTTTGGTTTGTTACCTTTTTTTCTTAATTCATTATCACTTTGTTCGTGTGATTATGTTGTAAAACATATTTTTCTTTCCTAATTACCTAGTTAACTAGTTCAAATGGTTTAACTCTATTTAATCTTCTAACTAAATTGTTGTTATTAAGTAGTTGAACTACTTCTAAATTAGCATGGTTGCGAGGCCTAACTTCATGTCTTCTTGCGACCTTCCGAACCTCGTCCTGTACCATTTAAATTTTTAGATCCCTATGTAGATCAGCATTACGTATGTACTCGTACCACGGTGCATTAACAATATTGCGTAATACTTTGTTTTGAAAGCATTGTATGCTTTGAAGATTTGTCTTTCTTGTGCACCCCCATAACTGGAGGCCATATGTCCAAATTGGTTTTAATATTTGCTTGTAGAGAAGCAGTTTGTTGTAGATTGAGAGGCATGAATTCCTCCCTATTAGCCAATACATTTTATTGTATCGTATATTTAGTTCATCTCGTTGCAAAGGTGGCAACAGTAGTTTCGTCATTTTGTGGTAGGTCGTTCGTGTATAGGAGGAACAGTACTGGTCCCAACACACTACATTGCGGTACTCCTGCTTTGATGTGTTTCAATTCGGAGTACTCATTCTCTTGCTTAATTCTAAATAATCGTTGCATTATATACGACTCTAGTATTTCATGATACTTTTTTGGAAGATATTTTTGTAGCTTACGGATTAATCCTTTGTGCCAGACTTTATCAAAAGCCTGTGTTACATCAAGGAAGATGGCAGAGCATATTTGTTTTTCTTCTAAAGCGTTTTCTATTATATCAGTTATTCTGTGGACCTGATCTATTGTTGAGTATTTATTTGTGAATCCAAACTGATGGTTTGGGATCAGTGTCTTTTCTTCTAGAATCGGATGGAGTCGTTTTAGGAGCATTTTTTCGAATAGCTTTGACAGGATTGGCAGCAATGATATCGGCCGATATGACGTTACTTCACTGGGCAATTTTCCCGGCTTAGGTACCATGATAACTTCCGCAACCTTCCACATGCGCGGAACATACCTTAGTCTGAACGCAGCATTTATTATCTGTGCTATTTTTTTCATACCTTTCTTAGGCAGTTTTTTCAGAATTTTACCCGTTATTAGATCAAATCAGGGGGCTTTTTCGGGTTGATCTTTTCTTTTATTTCTTTGGCTATTTCCCTAGAGGTTACCTACTGCTGGAATCGATCTCTCGTCTTCGCACATTTCTTCCGTTTGTTGGGAAATATCATTATGGTCATATGGCTTGAAAACGTTTTCAAGATGTTCCGCAAATAGATCCGCCTTTTGTTTGTTTGTTTTAGCCCAGTTATCACTGCTGTTTTTCACTGGCGGAATGTATGCCGTTGGTCTTTTAATTTTTTTTGTAGCCTTCCACAGTGAGTATTCTGTACTAGCATCGTTTGTCAGATTTGTAAGGTATATTTCCACCGATGCATTTTTAAATTCTGCTATCCTTTTATTGTTTAAGCTATTAGGTCTACTTTTATCACTTGGAGCTCTTGACAGTTGCCATCGCTTGCGAGCTCGTTTCTTTTCTGATATAATGTCGCAAATTTCGTTGGGATACACGTTTCTTTTTACTTTGCTCTTTAATTCAGGCGTTGCAGCCCATGCAGCCTTTTGTATAGCTAGGGTGAAGGACTGTACTTCACTTTCTAATTGCTCTATTGTATTAATTGTTGTGGATAGTTCGATGCGTTCATCTATTAAATATCTGAAATATGTCCAGTCAGTTAGTTTGTTTACTAGACGTGGGTTGTGTTCATTCATATTAATTATATTGCCAAGTGTAAGCAACACAGATGAGTGATCTGAGTCAAGATCTGGCCCTTCCTTTAACTTGGGTTAGTATTTGAGGAAATATTCTTAGTTAAGAAGAAGTCGACAACATCCGGGATTTTGTTCCTATCCGTGGGCCAGTAAGTAGGATTTCCCGTTGAATGGTAGTTAACATTGTTTTTTTTAATATATTCAAGGAGTTCTCTTCCTCTTGTATTTGTTAATCTTGATCCCCAAGATATGTTCTTAGCGTTGACATCTCCGCCTATTATGAATTTATTTCCGAATTTACGGAAGAGGCTTTCAAAATTGTTTTGTTTCAGCCTGTAGCTAGGAGAACAATATGCCGCTGCTACCGTTATCTGCCCGCTACTTGTTTTTATGTTTACAGATTTCGCTTGTATTTCACACGACTGGTATTCTTCATCTTCTTCGTATCTAACATCTTCCTTAATAATTATAACTGCGGCCCCTCCTCTTGCTGTATTTTGAGGATGTGGGGTTTGGTATGTCTTGTATCCGCGAAGTTCGTATTTTGTTCCAATTTTAAAATGTGTCTCGGAGACTAGACATATGTCAATTTTGTTTATGTCGAGAGTCGCTTGCAATTCGTCTTTATGATTCTCGAGACCATTAGCATTCCACAATAAGATTTGTATGTTTTTAGCCATTATGATCTTTTAGGTACAGTTCTTTTATTACGGTTTTGTTTTTCAAGGAGAGATATTCTTTCCAGAATTTTCTTATTATTCTTTTCCATGTCTCCCATTCTGTTAAGGATTCTTTGCATGATATCCTCCATAGCATTAATGGGAGGCTTGGGGTTTTACAACGTTTTTCGAAGCAACCTCTGCATATGTTTTCTGTGCACCGGTTATGAGGCTTAAGTTTTCATTTTCGCTTAAGGGTAGATTTCCTTTAGCACCTTTAGATTTCGGTCTCAAGTCTTTTTTGTTTCTTTTTTCTCAGTTTTTGGTTGCGTCTTTTTGAACAGGCTTTTGCATTTTCTTTAGCTTGTTGTCTTTTACCTGCTGTATCTCTTTTGCAACTACACACCCTCTGTAGTTAGCTGGGTGTCTTTCGCTACAATTGGCGCATTTAGGGGCAGCATTTTTTTCCCTTATGCAGTCTTTTGTATGGTGGTCTCCTGCACATTTAACGCATTTCGGGTTTGAGTTGCAGTATTTGTGAGTGTGACCATGCTTTTGGCAGTTCTTACATTGAGGAACTACCTTTGATTTCCGCAAAGGATGAATTTGAACTTTCATTCGTAAGATATCTTTAATTTCATAAATTTTTTTGATGTCTTCATCTTGCTCAAAAGTAAGCAAAAAAAAAAAAAAAAAAAAAAAAAAAGCATGAACATCGGGAGCGGTGCTTTACTCTTGTACTTAAGCATGTTGACAACTTCAAGTATTTTGAAGTTTTTCTTTATTAGGTCATTTGCAATGCGTTCAGGTGTGCATGAGTAGTGTAGTTTCTATGCAACAACCTTTATTGGTCTTGTTTGTTTATTTTCAAACGAGTACCATTGAACTTTTTTCTGGTTTAGCAATTTTGTTAAGTTTCTGTAGGATTCTTCATTAACCACATTAATTTTAACATCATTGCTATTTAGGAGAGCTGTATTAGCTTTTATTTTATTTTCCTCTAAACTATTCAATAAGCCTTCGTACTTCGTAATACAGAGCACTATAATTGGTGGAGGCTTTATTGTTTTGAGTGGTTTGGTTTCTTTACCTTTCATCTTTTCTGGGCTTTTCTGGGTCACTTTTGGTGGTGAAAGCTCCGGAGACCTGCTCATTTTTCTTTTTTTGTTCCTTTTTGTTCCCTTAAAGGAACTGTTTTTGATGTTTTTTATTTTGTTAAATAAATTTGCCAAATTTTTTTGTTGCTACAATAAAATTTTTAGTTTCATTTTCGGGATTTTGGTCTTTCGGAATATTGAATTTTCGGGATTGCGGCTTTTCGAGATTGTAAGTTTTCGAGATTTTAGTTTTTCGGGATTGTGGCTTTTCGGGATTTTGGATTTTCGGGATTTTGGGCTTTCGGGATTACGTTTTTAGGGATTCTGTCCGACTCCCGATTTATGCAGTAACGTTAGCAAGTTAAGTGATATGTGTCATATTGTTTTGAGCGAAACAAATTAATATTACAGCGTACAGTTGTGTGTGTTTGATATGAAAAAAACAGCTTATCTATTTGATTACCTGCACCACCCCCCCCATAATTTTTAAAATGTTTAAATCATATTTGTCTATTTTATATATGCATATTATTGTCTCATTTTTTAACCAGGCAGGTAAGATTTTAGTTCTTACAAATGTTTCGGAAGCAGACAGAGGACTTTACATATGTTTAACATCGTTTCAAAACGGAACCGACGAATTTGATGAACAGAATGATACAAGCAATAACGAAACCTCTTATAGAAGCAATGTCAATGATAAAAGATATTTCGACTGTACATCATCAAATACTTCTAAATCAACACCACTCTTTACATCTACAATGACACCAGTTGTTCAGAATTCAATACAAAATCTTACCCACATTGAACATGAATTTCAGGCCTATCTCAAAGCAAATCTAAGTGTGCGCACGGCTCCAGGTCCTGTTTCGCAATTATATTTTAGAGCCTCTACAATTCTTGGCTTTCTTATCTGGAGATTCAATAAGACTAACTCCGGGGGCTACCCCGTTCGGAGTTTTACTGCCGAGTTTCGAAACGTGTCATACAGCGATACCGAAAATCATAAGTACGAACACGAATGGAGTCGCATGGATCCCATTAATATTGCTCCGAATGTCGTAAGTATATATTTTGTATATATCGGATTTTAATTGTTTTAGTTGTGTTTAGCAAAAAAAATTATATTTAAATGATGTGTGTCGTTAAATGTAGTTGGAAGAACAGTTCAAATATTTAGATAGGGTATGTTGTAAGTTGCATTCCCGTGTACTGTATTTATGGTAGAATATAATTTTATAAGTGTTTGTGCGTAGAGATAGAAATGATATAAATAAAATTCGAATTAGTTTTATATTTAGTTAACTCTATTGAGAATATTTTGTGTAACAATAATTGCATGTACATATCTGCTCGATACATCATACTGTGCATCAAATCTTTGCTGAATAAACCATTCAAGTTTTTTTTACCAAATTAAGAATAGGTAAATAAAATGTATTTAAATTTGATAATTGGCCTTCCTGTTTCTCCAACTCAAATTGAATAGCGCTTAGTTTTATATCAGGTGTCAATAATATAAAACCACTTATAATATGTTTCGGTTCATCTGGTTAGCATTTCAGTTAGTAACGTAACGTTGCTAATCGAAATTTATATAAATTCTTTGATGCTGAGAAGAACAAGACGAAATATGTAGAAATTTATACTACAGTAAACCAAATTTAGATTGTAGAATGACGGAATTGTAAATTATCAGCTTGAACTAAATATTAGTCTGAATCTATTTGAAAGAACTACAACCACTTGTGTTTTTTTGAACACCTTTTGAAAATGATTGAATTCATTTATTTAGAAAGATTAACCGATAGATAAATTTAATAAAAGGAGAAGGTGGAGAAAGAGACTCAAATCAAGTCACTCAAGGTATATTTGGGTTAATTTTATTGGAGAATTAAATATTTTATTGCAACCACTTATGATTTCAGAGGAATATCGAAGTTGTCATCTGAAATGTTCTCCGTTCCGTGTAATCGCGGAATTGAAATTTCGTCGCAAAATGTTGAATATCGGGTGTATGTTAACGTACTATCTTACGGAGGATTCAAAAACTGTATTTTTTCAATCCATCTCGATAAACTGTCAAAACATCGGCACCTTACAATATCTTATAAAATTGTGGCAAGCTTACTAAGAACATTTGAGAATGGATGACAAAAAAGAAAAAAGAAAGAAAGTCGGTATATCAAATTCAAATTCTCAGCAGTTAAACACAAACAAATAAAGTTGATAAAAGTAATTAAGAATACAAATTAAAAACCAATAATAGTTTTGAAGACTTGAAATTTAAAATATTTTTAGTTGCCGGTAACCAGAAAATATGTTCTAAATCCCGTTTAAGCCTTGTGCTTGCACCTTGAATCATTCAGATTTTCCGCGGAAGTGAAATCTACAATTGGAAGCATTAACGAAAATTGAAGCTCTAATATAAGGGATGAATAGGGAGTGTGAATTAATTGACAAAACCTGTGTGCTAATTAAGTCCCATCCTATATATTGGTGGTTGACGTGAAACTGGAGATACGTTTTAAGAGGCCTCTACCCAGAAATCGAGCAAAAGTGCAAAAAATTACATTTTGTTTCTCGAACTGTCAAATTATTACTGAAGCTACTGAATTGAAACTTAATGCACTTGAAAGAACAGAATTTCCTCTTCAAAAACATCGGAATAGTTTGTTAAAAAAAACATCTCAGTTATTTTTTATTTATTCCCAAAGGTGTTTGGGAAAATTTGCATAAAATCGATTTACTATTAGCCAAACCATTATAAGACAGAGTACTATACATCTGAGATCACTAGCTCAGCTAAAAGGGAATATCTAAAACACCAATAACGTCGAGACAGATCTTGAAATTTATCTGGTTTGGAAAATACAGGTGTTTATCAAACAATATTTTGAAATATTGAACTACTTTTTTCATGCGTGAATATTGATGCACGTATGTTTCAATTTTTACTCAGAACAACAAAGTATCATATCAGCTAACAGATCCAATACAAATATATATTTATTTACGTGTATTTTGTCACAAAATACCGAGTTTAAATTACATGTTTTTTTCAAAAAATTATTTTGTACGTTGCTTAGTTTATGAACTTTAGCAGGAAAAAAATCCAAATTTCCCGTGAAGGTGGCGATAGTTGTGTAGTCTGATCTCAACAGCCAATCAGAACAGCACGCAATCAGCCATAAAGTGATTACCTTGTGTTTTATTGCTCTCGGAGGTGTGTTCTAAATGAAACCGGTTTGGTGTGAAGTCTGAAGTGCGATTTCAATAAAAGAAATCATGTGTGGATGTGTAAGCAGATCTATTTCTGTGGCGATTCGAAGGGATTTTGCATTTTTGTTTCGCTGACTGTAATTAAAAATGAGTGAGGGGTTGATAAAGGCACTTTTCAAGATCTGGATCAAGCTAATACTTTCAGTTTAAAATTTGTTTACAGAAAATTATTTAAACTAATAAACAATATTCCAAAAATAAAATCATGATATTAGTCAGGATTTTCAGATACCCTAAAGTTTCATTGTAGAAAAGTTGATTATTGAAAAGTGCATTGATAGGTACCCTTCAGACCGTGAATATTATTGAGTCTGGGTGGATTGGAAGATTGGTGAATGGTGGTTTAGGCTAAATGGGATAATGTAGCCCTGCGCTGTTGCCTTTGGCTTTATTATTAAGCTTCCCATTATAAAAAAAAATAATCAATAACGACACTTTGACTGCATACGTATTTCCTACTAGGTACAGAAAATGCGAACAATAAGTGAAATCAGGTAAAAATAAATCCTAATAACCACTTGAGAAAAAGGCTGCATAGGTAGGTACGCAATACATTTTTATACCCTATTCTCAGGGTATATTAATTTTGATGCATAGTTTGTAACATACTTTAATATTACCCGTAGACCCCTAAAAGTTACTATATTTATGATCAGCATCGATAGTAATGTCGATCTAGCCATGTCCGTCCGTCCGTCGGCAAAAAATAGGCCTTTAAACTGGGCCTAGAGAACTGAAATTTTAACCATACACTCTCTAGGTTCCCGAAATAATCAAGTTTACGAATTTTTGAAATCCGCCGACAGACACGCCCACAAACTCAAAAAAAACAAAATTTTGGAAAAAATCGAATTTTGAGCTAGAAAGCTGAAATTTTTTATATATGATCTATGACTCCTAAAACTTCTCGGGATAAAAAATTTTCAAAATCCGCCCACTGACACGCACACAAATAAATAAAACATTTTTTTTTAAAATCCAAAGTTTGAGCTAGGGAGCTGAAATTTATAATATATACTCTCTAGGGGCCCTTTATGCTCATGTGTTAATTTTTTTAAAATCCGCCTACTGACACGCCCACAATTAAATAAAACAATTTTATTGAAACACCCAAGTTTGAGCTAGGGAGCGTTTTTTTGATAAAATCCTTTAAATGTTATATAACAAAATATGTAGAGCGTTCTTAACAATTCAACCATACTTAGACTTTTGTCACGCCCACTTATGAGGGATAGGAATAAGAATAGGGTATCCAACAGTTCGCCCAAGCGGACTGTAGCCCGTCCCTATGTTAAATGGTGTTGTCGGTTTTTTCAAAATGCTTTTTTAAAGGCGTATCGACTTGATCCAGGTATGTAAAAAAAATATAATAATTGAAAATGCTAGAAGCTAAAACTAAAAATATCAGGTTTTCTATCCTTAGGTATGCAGAATTAAATGGGTTGGGGTTTTTTGACCTGAGACTGCGGGAGCTCGATGTTTAATTCTTTGCGTGAGTGCAATATATGTGAGTGTAAGGATTGCAATCCAAGGAAATCCTAGTGTAGGTATAAAACGTTTACTGAAGAGATACTGTAGAGACAAGGAAATAACGCTTATAAAATAATTTGAAGAACAAATTATTCATTCAGTACCTTTTTACCCATTGAAAACTGAGAAGTGTAGACCTATACGATATACATAGTTAAGAGTGATATTTATAGTGAAGAAAGACGGGAGTCGGACAGAATCCCGAAAAACGTAATCCCGAAAAACGTAATCCCGAAAGCCCCAAATCCCGAAAATCCAAAATCCCGAAAAGCCACAATCCCGAAAAACTAAAATCCCGAAAATCCGAAATTCCAAAAGATTAAAATCCCGAAAATGAAACTAAAAATTTTATTGTAGCAACAAAAAAATTTGGCAAATTTATTTAACAAAATAAACAAAATAAAAAACTTCAAATAAATAAAACAGAACAAAAACAGTTCAAGTCTTACAAAAACATATCAAAAACGATACATGACAAAACAATATTTAATACAAGTTCATATTGTACGCAATTAATCTGAGATAACTTATTTCAGAACGCTTTCGCTGCTCACACTCCCAGTAAAATGTATCCTTGTATTTTTTGTAGCCGTCAATAGCCAGTTTCTCACCCTGTTTGTTTGTTTTCACGATGGACACGTTCATTTCTACTTAAGACTTCAAACACAAAATGTCACTGATAAAATATAAAGTTTTTAATTATAAAGGCATGCACCATACTCACTTTGTATTACGATGTTCACTGTCTAACAAAAATCTAGTCGGTCAGCTATCACACTATTTGAGATCAGCTCAACTGAATGCACATTGCGAATTACAACACAAACAATTGCAAAACATTAATACGGTAAATGGAATGGACAAACACTTGTCTATTTTACATTCAAAATAAAATAAAGAATCCCGAAAAATTATATGATATTTGAATTATATATATTAAATGAAAAATTTGCGCAAATTTCGTTGTCTCTTTTTTCGTTATTTTGACTTTTCGGGATTTTCTGGATTTTGGGTTTTCGAGATTTTGGATTTTCGGGATTTTGGATTTTCAGGATTTTGGTTTTCGGGATTGTGTCCCCAACCTAAGAAAGACACATAGATTAAAGGAAAAAGAACTTAAAATAACAACCTTTAGTGAAAAAAATGGGAAAAAGAAAGTTATGCTACAAGTCAAAGAAAAAAGAACACTAGCAGCCAACAGGAGCCGTATATTACAAAATAAGTAAGTTCATCTGACTAACATCAACAGTCGTTCCGCAACTCTCGAAGAGACAGGACGGCTAGTTACGGAAAATTTAGAGCAAAAAAGTTAGACAGATATAGTGGTAATTAGCCTAATGAAATTCTAATAGTCGATTAGCTTAGTAGGCTGAGTGTCTGACTCTCAGTCGTTCCGCAGCTCTCATCGAGATAGGTCGGCTAGTTAGTGTTCAGCGGGAAAAAGGATAGTGTATCGATTATAACAGCGATTTAGCCAAGTGTTTTTTAAGTCCAAAGTTGGCTTAGTAAGCTAGGCGTCCGACTTTGACGCCGGAGACTCGGGTTCGATTCTCGGCCAGTTTTCAATTTTTTAATTTTATTTTTTTATCGGAAATATAGTGATAGAGACACAAAAATAAACAAAAAAAAAAGTGCCGCATTATCAGGCGATGGACCCCGGAAAATCGGTGGTCCCGCTTACGGGTGTGGGTGTGCCGTTGCGACGTGTGGTGCGAACACGTGAGCCGGCAAAAAAATTAGCAGCAACAACAGCAGCAACAACAGCAGCAGCAACAACAGCAGCAACAACAGCAGTAACAGCAGTAACGAAAGCTGCAACAGCAGTCACAAAAACAGCGGCAGCTTGTATGCCAAAGGCAGCTTTAAATGCCATGACACCAAGCCCAACAGCGTGTTCCGCGTTGCCCAGGCGGGGATCTTCGCAGGCAACACCAGCAACAAAAACATCAACAACAACAACAGCAACAACAACAACGCCAACAATAAAAGCTCTCGCTACAACGCCAGCAGTAACTGTAAGCGAGGAGTATAGGGCAGTGGAAAAACGCCGGCGGAAGTTAAATCCGAAGCCGAACCTTTCAGCCAAAAGAAGGTTAAACTTGGCAGGCCATAGTGTGGCATCATCGGTGGCTGCATCCGATGATGACGGAGCACACTCCAGCTCTTATGAGTATGATGGAGGAGAGGGCCGGTACGTCGGAGAGGGAAACTCCTTCAAGGACTTACCGGTCGATGACGAGGAAGTCGTACAAATGGACGACGAAAAAGAGGATGATGAGGAGGCGCAGCTGGACAAGCTCATAAAAGAGCTGCTGGAGAAGCGCGACCAGTTGCGCAGAAAGAAGCTGCAGCAACAGCAACAACAAGCTGTGCTCAAGCAGCAAGAGCAACAACAACTGGAGGTGAAGCAACAACAACGGCAACATCAACAACAACAACACCAACAACATCAACACCAACAACATCAACAACAACACCAACAACAACAACAACAACAACAACAATCTAAGCAGTCACGGAAGGACAAAATACCACCCATTAACGTGAGTAATTTCGACATTGTAGATAGTATTAGGATTTGTAAATTAATAACAAAAAATTTCCATGTGAAAAGGCTTTCTGCTAACAATCACATAATTATATGTGAAAAAATAGAGGAGTACCAGAGGGTGCGCGCCTCTTTGGGAGAGGTGAAAACCGAGTACTTCACGTACACCCCAAGGCAGCAAAAGTTAAAAACCGTGGTACTGAAGGGAATCGATCCCTCAATTAAAACGGAGGAGCTTGAAAGAGAGCTAAAGAATTTTGAAAGCGACGACCTCCATTTCGTGGGGGTCAAGCCGTTTTCCTCGGCTGTGGCAAGGGGTGATAACCGTCACTTACCATTCTTCCTAGTCCAGCTTACTCCCGACAGCAAAATCGACAGGCTGCGAAATATCCGCTTCCTGTACTACCATGCTGTAAGGTGGGAGAAAATAAAGAGGTCAGATCGCATACTTCAATGTATGCGCTGCCAAAGGTTCGGGCACGCCGCAGCTAACTGCAACATGCAGTTTAGATGCGTGAAGTGCGATAAGGACCACATACATGGTGAATGCTCTCTAGGTAAGGAGAGAGTCGAAGACCGGAGTGTACTCTCCTGTGTGCTCTGCAGGAACTCTGGACATCCCGCCAACTTCAGGGGTTGTCCAAAGTACCAAGAATTGAAAAAGAGAGTCCAGGCCCGCAAACAGCAGTCTGAAGATGATAGGCGTCAGAAGAGTCGCTCGTTCGCAAATTTTGTGGCACCCAACGTGTCCTTTGCCCAAATGGCAGCTGGACCGGGTCAAGCCCACATGACATCAAACCAACCAAAGGTAGCCCAAAAGGCACCTGAGGTGGATCTGGACTTAAAATCGATCCTTCTGTCTCTGCACGGAAAGATCGATAAGTTCCAGAAACAATTAAATGAACAAGCGGCCCGAATTGACTTTATCTATTCGGAGCTGTTTGTGGGGTCTGGTGTGCCATAAATCTAATGGCTACGCTGGATGAGGGAAACTTAAAGATCCTTGCTGTGAATGTTAATTCACTAGTCAGGATCGAGAAAAGAACGTCACTTGCCAACTTGTTGAAAACCGAAAACCCGGATGTGCTTTTGGTTAGCGAAACTAAGCTAAATCAGAAGCACAAATTGGGATACAAAAACTATCATGTAATAAGAAGAGACCGGCCTCACTCCACTCAAGGTGGTGGGGTTGGAATCTTAATTCGAGAAGGCCTGCGCCATAGGGTTATATATAGCGGGGACGTGCGTAGGTTCCAGTTGTTGGAAGCATGCATCATATGCATTCCTCTCCATAGCCGGAGGAGAATGTATGTGGTGTCGCTTTACGCACCTGCAGCACCTCCACCCAACCAATTTATGACAGAGCTCGAGACACTTTTTCGTAGTCTGCAGCTGAACTCGGAGGAGAATTATTACTTCTTGGCCGGAGATATTAATGCCAAACATGCGGCATGGGGAAATGTTACTGCAAATCCCAGGGGCAACCAGTTTCACGACTGGTGGCGCCTCAATATGATTGAGTACAAACTCGAGTTGTACGCGACGGATATCCCTTCCTTCCCAAGAAGTGGTGCTTTCCTGGACTTGGCCTTAACGGACGCAAGACTTCAACTGACAAACATAGACCAATACACGCGGAACTGTTTACGTGCGTTTGAGTACGATAGTGACCACTACGGACTCGCCGCCGCAATACGGATCCCGAACGAGCAAACGCTGCTGGAGGAGTACGAAGCAGTGTGTCCATTCGATTATCGGAGGGCACAATGGTCGCGCTTCTCCAGATTGTTAAAGCGAGATATACGTTCGAGTGGGATCGACCCACCGACAAACAGTAACATGACAAATGATGACATTGATCGGCATTTATTGCAAATGGACGACGCCATCAAACGAACTATGGAACGAACTATTCCTCGGGTAGGACGTTCCGACGACGATCAGACAGAAAAGTACAGAAACCCTACAATCGACGCACTATACCGACAGAAAAGTAGACTGCTCTCGAGGCTTAAACGGCTGTACAGGCAATTTACTGATCGCGACGACCCGGAGGTAAGGATGCTGAAGTCAGAGATCCGAATCCTGAAACAGCTGATAAAAGAAAATTACAGAAAATCTGTAAGTCTGTATTGGGGCAATAAAATTCGGGCTATTAAAACCTGTAGTCCGAATATGTTCCCACAGATAAATAAGTTGTTCAGGAGGAAAGATCACAATGATATTCCTTGTGTTCGAATCTCCCAGACAGCAGAGAACAGACAGACAGTACTGACTGCTGGAATAAGTCCAGAAAGTGTCGCTTCAAACGACGATTTTTCGTGGTCGAGGACCCACAGGAGAAAGTGGATTTGCTGGGCGCTTGTTTCGAGGCCGTGTATACGGTGAACAATCCTGTTGGGGATGGATGGTGTCCCAAACGTCGTATTGAGACACCTGCCTTTGGAGGCTGTAGATATTTTCACCACGCTGTTTAACAATGCGCTGAATAATGCACATTATCCGGCGCATTGGAAGGTAGCTGTGGTACACCCTATCCCGAAAAAATGTAAAGATAGGACGAACCCTGCCAATCTCCGGTCAATTAGCTTGCTTCCGAATATTAGCAAGGTCTTTGAAAAGGTTGTCAATAGAGCCCTGTTAAAGTGGGTCGAGGACAATAACATAATCCCGGACAACCAGTTTGGTTTCAGGGCGAGGCGTGACACTATTCATGCCGCGTCGAAACTGGTTTCCGACATTCAGTGGAATAAATGCAAGAGCCAATGCACGGGTGCTTGTCTGGTTGATTTTGAGAAGGCTTTCGACACCGTATGGTTAGAGGGACTTTTCTACAAGTTGACCAGGCGGGGGATGCACAAACCTTTGCTATATGTAATTTATAATATGCTTATGGGAAAGAAGTTCGTTGTCAAATGTGGCAACGTGACTTCGAGCATAGCCTTTGAAATTAAAAACGGTTTACAGCAGGGGGCGGTCAATTCTCCGATCCTGTTTAACATTTACACGAATGATCTGGTGGGTTCACTCAGACATGCTATAGCGTATGCCGACGATTTGGTGGCATACAGATCAGGTCCTAAAATCGAGGTCATTAATATCCTTTTGCAGCGTGACTTCGATCAAATTAAGCGATATTGCGACGACTGGAAGTTGAAAATCAACTTTCAGAAGACGGAAACAATCTTGTTCAGAACTCCATTGGCTGGGGCCTCTAGGGATACCAGAAAAAACTGGAAGAAATTGGCCATTATTGGACAAAATGGGCAGCCATTGGCGGTGAGAAGCGTAGTTAGATATCTGGGTATCTGGCTTGACCAGTATCTGTATTTCGATAGACATATAGTTGCTTGTCTTGCTGGGGCCAAGAAGGCTTATGCTCTGACAAGGAGACTGTTTCATAGCAGTCAACTTGACTCTAGAGTGAAGGTCGTTTGCTACGTGGCCCTTATAAGGCCGATCATCGCTTATGGTTGTCCATTGTGGTTTAATATAGCGCCTAGTTATATGGAAAAGATTCGGGTTTTGGAGAGACAATGTCTTAGGACCTGTCTCCGGTTGTTCCGAACGCCCGAATCCAACTATATAAAATACTATCCCAACAAGGTCCTATACGATGGGGCTCAGTTGAATAGGATTGACAATTTCCTCATTAAGGTCACTCGAAGGCACGTTGCAAGGGCGATGGCCAGCGACAATAGTCTGATATTTGGGGCTTACTACCCCAATGAAATGTACATAGAGAGTACGCTCCGGTCTGGCTTTATCCCGCCAGAGGCATTTATCCATATTGATTCATAAGGGCTGGTACAGACGAGGGATGGTATCCCGGTCTTATACCATCGCTACCGCAGCGCGAGAGATAAGCGGCTCCTCCATGACGGGGACGTCGCCAATGCTCATGAGCTCCTCCGTTTTAGTACCGCAATATCGGAGAGGGATAGATTCGACACGGAAAAGCAATTCGCCGAATTTTGGTGGCTTGTTGAGGGGGGAGGGGTCAACATGCCCTCCCAGGACGGTGCGTTACTCTAGGTAACATCCTCTTAGCTTATAAGTTAGATTAAGTCAGCAAGGCAACGAGTGCTCAGAAGCCTAATTATAGTTAGAATATGCTAAGTAGTTTAAGTAAGTAGAGTAGGTAGTTTGTAATTTGTTTTTTTATATGAAAATATAAAATTTGTTAAAGATTCCGAGTTTTCTTAACAATTTTCTCGATGAAAACATAATTATGTAAGATTATTTCGTAAAATAATTTTTAGGCCGAAAGGCAATAATTATAAGATATAGTTAAGTTTAGGGCGTCCGCATAAGGATCAATAATCTAGAATAAGTATCCTGTTAATTTTAAGTTAGATTTAATCATTTTTGTCTAGTATGTAAGTTGATATAAGCTAATAATTAATAAAAATGAATTTAAAAGTAAAAGTAAAGTGTCTGACTCTGACGCCAGAAGCGTGGGTTCGATTCCCAGCAGGAAGGAATTAATTATACCCTATTCTAGGGGTATATTAATTTTGACGCATAGTTTGTAACATACCTTAATATTGCCCGTAGACCCCTAAAAGTTACTATATTTATGATCAGCATCGATAGTAATGTCGATCTAGCCATGTCCGTCCGTCCGTCCGTCCGTCCGTCGGCAAAAATTAGGCCTTTAAACTGGACCTAGGGAGCTGAAATTTTAACCATATACTCTCTAGGGTCCCGAAATAATCAAGTTTAAGAATTTTTGAAATCCGCCCACAGACACGCCCACAAACTCAAAAAAACAAAATTTTGGAAAAAATCGAATTTTGAGCTAGAGAGCTGAAATTTTTTATATATGATCTATGGCCCATAAAACTGATTGGGACATAAAATTTTCAAAATCCGCCGACTGACACGCCCACAATTAAATAAAACAAATTTTGGGAAAAATTGAATTTTGAGCTAGAAAGCTGAAATTTTTTATATATGATCTTTGGCCCATAAAACTGCTTGGGACATAAAATTTTCAAAATCCGCCCACTGACACGCCCACAATTAAATAAAATATTTTTTTTGAAAAACCAAAATTTGAGTTAGGGAGCTGAAATTTTTAATATATACTCTCTAGTGGCCCTTTATGCTCATGTGTAAATATTTTCAAAATCCGCCTACTGACACGCCCACAATTATTTTTTTTTTATTTTTGAAAGTCCAAAGTTTGAGCTAGGGAGCTGAAATTTATAGTATATACTCTCTAGGTGCCCTTTATGCTCATACTTAAATTTTTTTTAAATCCGCCTACTGACACTCCCACAATTAAATAAAACAATTTTATTGAAAAACCAAAGTTTGAGCTAGGGAGCGTTTTTATTTACAAAAGCTTAGTTTTTTCGATAAAATCCTTTAAATTTTTGTCACGCCCACTTATGAGATATAGGAATAAGAATAGGGTATCCAACAGTTCGCCCAAGCGGACTGTAGCCCGCCCCTATGTTTTTTATAGTTTATTTGAAAAACATTGATAGAGACAATAACAAAAGTGTGAAAAATAGGTGTTAACAAAAAGTGTAGTACGGGGTAGGCGATGGACCCCGGAAATGGTGGTCCCGCGTACGGGTGTGGGTGTGCCGTTGCGACGCGTGGTGCAAACACGCGAGCCGGCTAAAAAAACATTTGCGGTAACAACGACCGTAGACCAACAACATCAGCAGCAGCAAAAACAGCAGCAGCTATAACGTCAGCAGCAACAACAACATCAGCAGCAGCAGCAGTATGTATGCCAAGGGCAGTAGCTGCAAATACAAATAAAATGGCAACAACAACACCAACAAATACAACAGCGGGTCGGTCGTTGACCAGGCGGGTGAGTCTCACAGGCAACACCAGCAACGGCAGCATTAATAGCAGCAACAAAGGTGGCAGAAAACAAAGCTACAGAGCAGCAACAGCAACGAAAGCTTCCACTACAGCGACACCAAAAGCTGTAAACGAGGAGTTCCGAAAGGTTGAAAAGAGCCGACCGCAAGTTAAAGCAGAAGCCGAATTTTTTCTTCCAAGAGAAGGCAGGCCATAATGTGGTATCATCGGCGCCTGGAACCGATGAGGATGGAGCAAATTCCAGCTCTTATGAGTTTGAAGGTGGAAATGGCCGGTATGTCCGAGAAGGAAATTCCTTCAGGGGCCTTCAGGTTGATGACGAGGAAGTCCTCCAAATGGACGAGGAGGCGCATCTGGACAAGCTCATAAAAGAGCTACTGGATAAGCGCGACCAGTTGCGCAGAAAGAAGCTGCAGCAACAGCAACAACAAGCTGTGCTCAAGCAGCAAGTTCAGCAACAACTTCAGGGGAAGCAACAACAACGACAACACCAGCAACAACAACTACAACAACAACAACAACAACAACAACAAAAACAACAACAACAACAACAACAACAACAACAACAACAACAACAACAACAACAACAACAACAACAACAACAACAACAACAACAACAACAACAACAACAACAACAACAACAACAACAACAACAACAACAACAACAACAGCAGCAACAACAACAACAACAACAACAACAACAACAACAACAACAACAACAACAGCAACAGCAGCAACAAAAGACACAACCTAAGGTAAAAATTCCACCAATAAATGTGAGTAATTTTGAAATAGTACATAGCATTAGGTTATGTAAACTTATCACAAAAAATGTTCATGTGAAAAGGCTATCAGCCAACAAACACATAATTTTATGTGAAAAAATAGAGGAGTACCATAGGGTTCGTGCCGCCTTGGGAGAGGTTAAGACCGAGTACTTTACATACACCCCAAGGGAGCAAAAACTTAAAACCGTTGTGTTGAAGGGAATTGATCCCTCAATAAAAACGGAGGAGCTAGAAAAAGAGCTCACACTTTTTGAACTGAAACTAAATAAAAGAAAAACTAAATCAAAATTTGTGCATGGGAAAACATTACTTCAACGGGTAATCTTGGTATAATCGGATACATTATACTACTTTATTTCATTTCATTTACAAGAACTATGTTTCGCATTAGACATCCTATGCCAGTATTCACAACTTCTTGTCTCTCTATCTCAGACGCTGCGGACGGACTGTGGTCTCAAAGGACCGATAGTTCCGGTCGTCTGATAAACTGAACTTCACTATGTATACTTTTAAACATATGTTATCCTGAAAGATGTAATCAGGGATGTAATTGATCTTTTTCAAAGCAAATATAACTGAATTAAAGAAATCTTCGAATTTTCTTTATATGTGGGGCAATGATTTGATTGTCACGCACGCCAACGGTTGGGAAAGTAAATTAAAAATTAGGTAAATTTCTCCGCTGCATAAAAGAGCAGTGACCTTCGATTGGTAATCAATTTAGGTATTTAGCTAAGAGGTGTATTTATGATGAGAATAAGTATATTGATAGGGAATTCAGATAATTATGACAACTCCACCTTTAAAATTCATTTACCCGACTTTGTATTAGGTTATGCTTTAGATTAAGTTTTGTTTATGTTTAATAAATTTATTAAATTTTCTATACTTACATATATATATTTTTACTTGTAGTTAGACACATTTCAAATACGTCTGTTTAATTTGTTTTCGTGCATATGGGTAAGCTATTCTTTTCATCGGTTACAGGAACGTGCCAATAATGTGAACTTAATTGAGGTCACATATCTGATTAGGGGTCATTACAAGCATAGGGTAGAGTAGACCCCATGGAGTCTCTCTATCTCTCCAGGGATAGGTGACTGCGGGGAGGGCAATACCCAAGGGAACCATCATCCATCTCAAGGTTTTCCGAATTCGCTAACTTACTTTGTGGCCATTCAATAGAAACACAGTGAATACATTTACATATAATTAGCATATGCAATTAACAGATACTCCCAACAACTTTTAGGCATGAAATAAATATAATAACAGTTCAGAGGTATGTGCAATCCGGCGATCTAGCTCCTGCAACCGCAAGCATGCCTACCGCACTTCTCCGTCTGAACAACCTTTCTGAATACTCACTGGGGTACTGAAGGAGTCTGTGATCCTTTGGTATAGTGGTGAGGTAGTTAAGACATCTCTATACTCCCAGTTATTCGACTATAACTGACTGACGTTCCTGAGTCTGTTGTTTCCTCTGATTCAGGAGAATAACCAGGCGCTTTAGGAGTATTATCTAGGTAAACCAGAAATGAACGATTTTCCACCAGTCTTAACTAGACATTTATTTGGAAAGGGAACACCAAATTTATTAACTTCGCAGTGGGCCCAGCGAGCAAACGATGCTCGTGGAGCATTCTTAACTGAGGACAACATCTCTCGGTTGGAACTACATACGACCACTTTATTCCATCCATCTAATCATTATAAAATTGGCACCCTTGTACAGCTGTGTGGTGTTTTAACACCACAAGATTCGTGTATATGTGTTAGGTGTTTATTTTATTATAAGATTTATTTATTTATTTATTTTCATCAATGGATAACAATGATCTGCTGATTACATAAATACAACGTTATGACTTAATCATTACATAATTCAAGAACTATTTTTTTAAAACGATATCTTGTCATGCAAATGTCAACTTCATTGCAAACTGAGTTAAATAGTTTCAAAGAGCGAGTAATAGGTTCATTCACACCATAATTAGTTCTATGTAAAGGAACATGAAACAGCTCAGTACGATTCCTCAAACTCCTTTCAGGAACATAAAGGGACAAGAGAGAAAGCAAATCACCAGAATTTATTCTGTTGTCAAAAATATCTTTAACAAAAAGAATGCATTGAGTTGGCCTACGGCATTCAAGTTTCTTTAAGTCAATGAGAGCACATCTAGAAGGATAATCGGGCAAATCTCCAGACCAGTTAAATTTTCTTAAAGCAAAACGCGTGAATCTTTTTTGTATCCTTTCTATTCTTAAGTTACGGTTTTCATAAAACGGAGACCAAACTACGCAACAATATTCTAAAATAGGCAAAACCAAGGCCATAAATAATGTCTTAAGTGTGTACACATCCTTGAATACAGATGAAGTTCTCTTTAAGAAACCTAGCATGGAATTACCTTTTGCAACCACAAAGTCAATGTGATATCTAAAATCGAGTTTCATGTCAAAAAAGACACCAAGGTCTTTGACTACCTCAACTCGCAGTACGTTCTCATCATGGAATTTATAATTGAATTGAATCAAGGAAGGTGACCTCGAAGCACTAAATATTTTACATTTTGTAAAGTTCAATTGGAGGTGATTATACTTACACCAATTCAGAAAAAGTTCAATATCCAGTTGCAGATGCAAACAATCCGACTGAGAGGAAATATCTAGATAGATTTTCACGTCATCCGCGTACATCAAACATGGAGAATGTTTAAGCCTGACTGGTAGGTCATTTATAAAAATAATAAAAAGGAGCGGACCCAGATGACTCCCTTGTGGTAGCCCCGATAACACATCAATAGGTTTTGAGAAGTATCCATCAATGTGAACCACTTGGCTTCTGCTAGATAAATAAGAACTCAACCATTTGATGAAGCTGGTATTAAAACCTAACATTCTTAATTTTTGCAGAAGTAGGCCATGGTGAACGCGGTCAAAAGCTTTTACAAAATCTGTATATAAAACATCTATTTGTCTGCCTTGTTCCATTTTCTTAATACAAAAGTTTGTAAAAATACTTAGGTTCGTACTGCTTGACCGACCCTTAATAAAACCATGTTGTCTGGGAGACAAATGATTTTTTATTGCAAAATAAAGCTGTTCGGTGACCATTTTCTCAAAAAGTTTAGGTATAGCGGACAACTTGGAAATTGGTCTATAATTTTTTACCAAATGTTTGAGGCCACTCTTATAAATTGGATCAATGAAGGATATTTTCCATTCGTCAACAAAATTACCAGACACCATCGATTTATTAAATAAAAGGGCCAAAACAGAGCAGAGTGAAGAAGAACAATTCTTTAAAAATATAGGCGGAACGGAATCATACCCAGCTTTTTTAGAGACATCCAACTCATTCAAACCCCTAAGAACATCATTCTCAGAAAACTGAGTTAGAGAAAAATCTGTTATTTGAGAAAATTCAGAGTATAGTATATCAATATCTGGAATAACATCATTATTGTATGAAGTCTGAAAAAAATTTGCAAAAAGATTACACGAAGATTGCAAATCATTAGACTTATTATCCTCATACTCCATACATTGCGGAAATAACGAGTTTTTTCGTTTAGAATTAACAAATACCCAAAAGGATTTGCTATTTTTTTTTTATATTAGCTTCTGTAGAGCTAATATATTGCATATATAGAAAGTTACTGAGAAATGCGAATTCTTTTCTTAATCGAAGGAAATTTACCCGATCTTCTAACCTCTTAGTTAACTTGGAACGCTTGAAAGCCTTGTTTTTAGCATTCTCTAAGTTCTTAAGTCTTTTGTTGAACCACGGTAATTTAAAGGACTTTTTTTTAATGAGAGTAGGTACGAAAAGTTCAATACCTTCGAACAATACTTTCTTAAAGAGTTCATACATAACTTCTAGTGATTTGCCCCCTAGTAACTCCTCCCAATTTATATTATTAAAAAAATTATTCAGTGCAATGAAATTGGCTTTTTCAAAGTTAAACATTTTTCTATTCATTAGCCGAGTTGATGCAAAATTATAGTATTCAAAGGACAAACACAAAGCTTTATGATGAATAGAATTTCTTACAAACGGGAAATCCGCCACTTCTAAATAATATTTGAAATCGACTAATATAAATTAAATCTAATATCCTATTTAGATCGTTTCTTACAAAATTAATTTGATGCAAGTCAAACGAGGAGAATGAATCAATGACTAACGTTTCTATGTCTTTATTAACATTAAAAGGAACCAGAATTTTGTCATCTTCTAGATAACACCAAGAAATATCACCAATGTTAAAATCGCCTAAAATAAGAGGAAACTGGTTACTCGTTAATTCATTCACCAAAGAATTAATATTAGAGACATGATTTGAATATATTTCGATTGAAACTCTAGGACGAATATAACTAGCAATAAAAAATAAATCCATTGAAAGAGAAGAACATTTGGAGCTTACGCAGACACAAAGTTGCTCGAGTTCCACTGAGTCGTTCGCCAGGCTGCATTGTTTACTATTTAAATTTGATTTAACTGCAATCATGACTCCACCACCAAAATCCATTCCAGATAAAATTGATCTATCCTTACGGTACACAGAAAAAGAGGAGTCGAAAAGATGACGCCCAATTAAAATAGTGTTTCAAACAGTAAATGATCGGCGTACAATGGTGACTCAAAAGCCTTCTATATTCCTTTACTGGCGATTTTTATTGTTGGTGTTCTTTTATATGTGTTATCATATCAAATTATTATAAGGTGGTGCCCATTACAATAATAATGTGGTGTTTTATTACATATTTGGCGCCCAACGTGGGCCCGGGAATTAACGTGATCACGAAGGAAGGACACGGAAAATAGTGTAAAACTAATTACAATTCCTAATACCATCTTTGGATTCGGAACATTCCAGTTCCAAAAGACGAATTTGACTTGTTAGTCATAACAAAATTTTTAAAATAACGTAACTCAATTGTTTAGATACGGTTGGTTAAGCGACCGGGACTATCGGTTCATTTGAAACTACTGTCTGTCTGCAGTGATGTCAACGATGTCACCAATTCGATGGTGGTGGCAATGGTGCAGTAGTAGTGTATTCGCTTACGGAATGGAAGGTCGTGCGTTCGAATCCCGGCCAAGTCCATTACTTTATACCGAATACATGAAATCGTAATCTCCCTAAGTAACTTAGACACCACCCGTGGAGAAAAAAACCTACAACTACACCCAAACACTTCTTTCATATCTCTCTATTCTTTCTAATACCAAGGAGCTTACACTGTGTTCTTAGCATTATACGGGTACTGTAACAACAGAAAAAAAAATCCCCTTAGTGTAAGCAAATTATAAAAAAAAAAAAAAAAATGTCTCAATTGCACCTTTGACTTAAATTCAAATCGTTACTACACATTTTCATTATGTTCATTTTAATTGAATATGCTTAAATCCTTTTTATTCAGTTTCGTTGAGCGACCACGACTCTCGGTTCATTGAAACCATTGTCCGTTCGAAGCGTTCAAGAATTGTTCCATAAGTCCAGTAAATGACTGATAACACCAACCATATTTGGTTATGATGTAGGAACATGCCTTGTGGTGGTTCAGTTCGACAAGCGACCAGAACTATCGGTTCGTAGAAACCACTGTCTGCTTGCTGCGTTTGAAGTACTGTTTCAACGAAGATGTTAGTACACTCATGAAAAATTTTCACAAGATTTTATAAGAAGTCATATGATATTCTGAAGTTTTATTATGTCCGTCAGGAATTGGTTAATAAAACCAAGCTCTGGGTCTGTTGCGAATAAAATAAGAAGGAATCCGACTCTTAATAAAGATAAAGCAAGTTTCTAGACCACAAAGCGAATTAGCAAACATTTTACGACACAGTTACCTGTTTAACTGTTAAAGATTTAGTTTTCCCATGCACAATTTTATGATATATTTATTTTCGATTTTTGATTTATTTTTCTAGTATAGTACATATCGAGGAGTAGTCCTGATATATTTATTCTGATTTTGATATTTTTGATTTATTTTTGATTTATTTTGTTCTTATATGATAATTATATATTATACATTTAGATTTTATACTTCTAGTACAGTATAATTTTAGTTACAATTTTAGTTTAGTTTTACAATCCTAAACTAGGAAATTTTATATTTTAAGTCTATCTGAAATAAGATTATTTCAGAATAACATCCTTTTGGTGCAGGACCACCATAGTCTGATTCTGACTTAAACCCAAATCCAAACCTTTAATCCGTTTGACCATATTCGTGAATTTATTTGAAATTTTGAAAAATGCCAGCAATATGCCAGCCAAACCCAATACCAGGGGCAATCGACCCTTGGTAACCCAATTAAATCGTTCCACGCGAAGAGCACCCCGTGATAGTACAGCTGTTTTAGTTACAAGTACTTTGATCACACAGCCTCGCGAGAATGATGTTTATGTAGGTTAGGTTAGGTTAGGTTAGAGTGGCTGTCGGCACAAGGCCGACACACTTAGACCTGGGTTAGGTCCATTGTGATGCCACACGGATCGATGGGTTCCTCCACTTCTAGTTAAACCATTTAGAGCTTTTTATGAAACGCGATAAACTTCTAACGTCAGAGTTAGCCAAGTCGTTAAGATTGTTAAGCAATAAATCTCCCAGATAAAGATTTCTATTATGGGAGAGAGCTGGACATGTGCAGAGAAGGTGAAGTTTAGTCTCCTCCTCCTCCTCGTCCAAGCAACTTCTACAGAAATCGTTCGAATAAACGACAAGCCTCGATGCGTGCTTGCCTATCAGAGAGTGCCCTGTAATTGCACCTATAGTGGAGCTAATATGCAGTCGATTTAGTGAGATCAGACTCTTAGAGCGTCACAGATCAGGCTTTAGCCAGATGTGCTTAGTCGCTAGACATGTAAGGGGTTTTTCAATAAGAGCGCTACAAAAGTTTTTTTTAAATAAAACAAAAACGGTTTTGGATATCAAAGAAATTCTTTATTCCTGTGAAAGTACGTTCGATGCCATTATGTATAGAACTCGATTTCTTTTGCATGGCCACCACGGGCACGCTTGCAGAAGTCCAGACGTTCGATATTCGTACGAAGTTCATCAATCATCGCTGGCTTGTTGGCATAGACCATAGACTTGACGCAGCCCCACAGGAAATAGTCTAACGGCGTCAAAACGCACGACTGAGGCGGCCAAGCGACTGGACCATTTCGTGAGATAACACGGTTTCCAAACTTGGTTTCCAATAAACTGATTGTGGCATTCGCTGTGTGGCTTGTGGCGCCGTCCCGTTGGAACCACATGTCCTCCAAGTCCATATCACCCAATCGGGGCCACAACGACGTCACAGAGATGCCCAACGACGTCAAAGAGATGCCCAACGCTTGCGAACGACGTGTGAGACACACTTTTGAGCTTTCTTCAACTGAAGCCTCAGCGGCAGTAATATTCTCGACACTACGGGCATTTCTTTGTCTCACTGGCACGGGAACATTTTGTACTGTGCTTGTGGATTCAAATTTTTCCACTAGACGCTCAATTGTTGATCTGCTAGGACGATTATGACGACCATAAATTGGACGTAGCGCTCTTAACGTTGAGGCCACTGACTCCGAATTTCGGTAGTAAATTTTAATAATTTCGACTCGTTGTTGGCTCGTATATCATTCCATCATGAAATGGCAAACCTTACTGAAGAGAAATGTCAAAAGAGCGGCAGGAAATTCGGCGTCGTTTTTCTGTCCCTGTCGCTCTACTTTTGTAGCGTCCCTGTTGAAAAACCCTTTATTACTACTTGTCCACCTAAGGTTTGTTCTCTCGATTGCAGATAGCTTGAATAAAAGTTTGCAGGTAGCGATTGGGATACCCAGAGAACTCTTTTCAGGTAAAAGGGGGAGTTGGGTTCCCTTTTTGGCGAGTTCATCAGCGCTGCAGTTTCCAGGAATATCTCTATGCCCCGGCACCCAACAGAGGTGAATGTTAAACTGCTCCGCCATCTCCATAAGAGATGAACGGCAGTCGAGGGCTGCAATGGAATTTAAAGATACTGAATCCACGGACTTGATCGCGGCCTGATTGTCCGAGAAGATACGGATATCCTTTGTGGATATCACATTTCTCTTCAGCCACGTCAGGGCTTCTTTTATCGCCATAATCTCCGCCTGGAATACGCTACAGTGATTAGGAAGATGGAAAGAGAGACTCAGATTTAGCCTTTCGGAGAAAACGCCGCCACCAGCCCCGTCACTAGTCTTTGATCCATCGGCGTAGAAGCGGATCACTTTATCTTCCTCAAATTCAGCGTCCTCCCAAAATGATCTGGAAGGAATAGTGACTTGAAAGTTCTTCCCGAACTGTAATTGGGGTATGGTGTGGTCTATGTTTCCTGGTAGAGACTCAAATGAGTCCAGAATGATGGTGTGGCCAATATTGTTGTTAACCCACTGCGAGGTAGCCTTAACGCGGACAGCAGAACAGGCAGCTGTTTGCCTACTAAAAATGTCGAGGAGTAACAAATGTAGCAGGATGTCTAGTGCTGCTGAGGGGGTGGTACGGAGTGCTCCGCTTATGCACAAACCTACTGTGCGTTGGACTTTGCCAAGCTTAGCACAAAAAATGCTAATCTTTTACCACCAGAGGGTGGGTCGATGTGCGGCATCTTGTGTTTCCTGGAGAAGAGGATTAATTCTGTTTTGTGGGGGTTGATACCCAAGCCACATCAATTAGCCCATTTCTTTAGCTTGTTGAGAGCGTTATGCATAATTTCTTTTATAGTATTGAGGTACTTTCCGGAGACGGCTATAGCAATGTCATCCGCATAAGCAATCACCCTGCAGCCCACCCCTTCCAGGTATATCAGTAGTTCATTCACCACCAAATTCCAGAGAAGACCTCCTGGCGGATGAAACGCCGAGTTTTGAGTTGATAATCCGACTTGTGAGCAGTAGATTGATCAATTCACCAAGCGAACCCTCCACATTCAGTGCTGTCAGTGCATCTGTGATTGCAGATGTACATTGTTAATGGCGCCTTCTATATCCAGAAAAGCAGCCATAGTGTACTCCTTGTGATGAAGGGAGTATTCAGTAGCGCGTACCAGAGAGTGAAGGGCGGTTTCAACTGACTTACACTTACAGTATGCATGTTAGGACGCAGATAGAAGTTGCGTATTTATGTTGGTACGTAGATGGATATCAATCAGTCGCTCCAACGTTTTGAGGAGGAATGATGATAAACTAATAGGTCTCAGATCTTTTGGGTTGACATGGGAGTATTTCCCGGCTTTTGGTATAAAAACCACTTTCATTTCTCTCCAAGCCTGAGGAATGTATGCCATTTTTAAGCAGCTGTTCAGAATCATCTCCAATACTGGTGTGATGATATCCGAAGACATTTGTAATTCGGCAGGTATTATGCCGTCTGGTCCTGCAGACTTGAAGGGTTTGAAGCTATTTAGTGCCCAGAGCAGCTTGTCCCTTGTAATCAGACCTAGAGAGTGAGTCACGTGTGCCAGTGATCTATTCAGATCAGCGTACCCGGTAATGTTGGAGCTACCTGGGAAGTGAGTATCAAGTAACAAATTGAGCGATTCCTCGCTAGATGTCGTCCAAGATCCATCAGCTTTCTTAGACAGCTGGGCATGGTTGGATTTGAAGCTAGGATTTTTCTTAGCCTTGATGCCTCAGAGAATTCTTCTATTTTGCCACAGAAGAGTCTCCAGGATGATCTTTTGGCTTTCCTTAGCTCTTTTTTGAATAATTTGAGGGCTTCCTTATAGGAGTCCCAGTCAGTAAGTGATCTCGAGCTTTTAACGCGACTGAAGAGTTTCCTGTAATTATTTCTGAGTGGTCCTAATTCCCGGTTCCACCAGTGTGGCTTTCTCTTTCCCCTAGGTCGTATGAGGGGACAGAAAGCGGACATCGCTTTATTGAGAGCCGAGGTAAGCTCATTGGCCTTGCAGTCAAGCTCGGAAAAGTCGCAGGGTGGACTTAAAAGTTCAGAGGTAACTAGTTCGCGAAGAGTTTCTCTGTATTTTCGCCAATTGGTTTTCCGAGGATTGCGGAAAATAGGTTGGCAGGGAGGATCAACATTGATGTTGAATTGAAGATAACGGTGGTCAGAGAAGGAGTGGTCAGCCGAGACCTTCCAACCCGTTATCATGTGGTTGATGGTATCGGAGACAAGAGTAATGTCAAGGCCTTCTTGTCGATTTTTGGTAATGAAAGTGGGTTCATTACCTATGTTACTTACAATGAGGTTGGTGCTTAAAATATAATCAAACGTAGGGACGGGCTACAGCCGCTTGGGCGAGCTGTTGGATACCCTATTCTTATTCCTATCCCTCATAAGTGGGCGTGACAAAAGTCTAAGTATGGTTGAATTGTTAAGAACACTCTACATATTTTGTTATATAACATTTAAAGGATTTTATGAAAAAAAACGCTCCCTAGCTCAAACTTGGGTTTAATTGTGGGCGTGTCAGTAGGCGGATTTAAAAAAAATTAACACATCAGCATAAAGGGGCCCTAGAGACTATATATTATAAATTTCAGCTCCCTAGCTCAAACTTTGAATTTTCAAAAAAAAAAAAAATTATTGTGGGCGTGTCAGTGGGCGCATTTTTAAAATATTTACACATGAGCACAAAGGGCCCATAGAGAGTATATATTATAAATTTCAGCTCCCTAGCTCAAACTTTGGATTTTCAAAAAAATTGTTTTATTTATTTGTGGGCGTGTCAGTGGGCGGACTTTGAAAATTTTTTATCCCGAGCAGTTTTAGGAGTCATAGATTATATATAAAAAATTTCAGCTTTCTAGCTCAAAATTCGATTTTTTCCAAAATTTTGTTTTTTTGAGTTTGTGGGCGTCTGTGAGCGGATTTTAAAAATTCGTAAACTTGATTATTTCGGGACCCTAGAGAGTCAGCTCTCTAGGTGTAGTTTAAAGGCCTAATTTTTGCCGACAAACTGACGGACGGACATGGCTAGATCGACATTACTATCGATGCTGATCATAAATATAGTAACTTTTAGGGGTCTACGGGCAATATTAAGGTATGTTACAAACTATGCGTCAAAATTAATATACCCTTAGAATAGGGTATAAAAAGTAACTCACCCCTGTTGTTGATATCCGAGCTGCCCCATACGGTGTGATGTGCGTTAGCATCGCAACCGATTATGAGTTCAGCCTTCTGCCTCCTTGCTTCTTCGATCAGTCTCTCCAGGTTATCACCAGGGAGAGGGCCCACGTGGTCGTGGGCGAGATATGCCAATGCCAACCAGAGTGATCTGCTGCAGTCTCCAGTTTCGCAGCAGTTATATCCCGATCGCTTAAATTATTGAGTAAATAAGCAATAAGGTTTCTTTTCACTAGTATGCACGATCTTGGTTTACCTTTGTCGGTCACATACAGTGAGTAATATCCAGGAGTCTTGAGTCCATGAACCAGGTTGTGTACAATCCATGGTTCTTGGATCAAGACGACATCTTCCCCGCCTTTAGAAAGGCGAAGAATAAGAGCGGCCGAAGCCTTGATTGAGTGTTGGAGGTTAATCTGGATTAACTGCAGCATTGTCGATACAATCCAGAGGCACCTCCACCACGCTGTTATTTAGGCCTTCCAATTCCGAAGACGAACTGAGAAGCTCATCTTCACTCAGAAGAACCCTATCAAGGAAATCGTCAGTCTCCATATCCTGTTACTATTCGCTTTTACTCCGACAATTTGTTGTAAACACAATTGTTATTTATATTTTAACTCAATTTATTGAAACACAATTGTTATTTATATTTTAACTCAATTTATTGAAACACAATTGTTATTAATTTTTAACTCAATTTATTGAAACACAATTGTTATTAATTTTTAACTCAATTTATTGAAGGCTTGTTCTATATTTTTATTGCCTTTAAATTTTTGTTGCAGTTGTAAACACAATTGTTATTAATATTTTGATGCTAATGCGCTCACGGGTGAAGATAGACTGTCACATTTTAATTGTCTGCCCTGCCTACGAACATAATTTTGTCACCGTACGGCGAAGGTGATAGGTGATACCTTTGAGAACGCTAGCAGTGACCAGTTCACTCATGTAATTTGACTTAGGATAGATAAAAGGTAGACAGACCCACGTATGCGGGTAATTTGGATTATGATAGAGCGCGAGATATTTGGAATAAGACACGATACAAAATTATTGCATCGTGGGAAGATTTACGTAAGCAAAGAAATGTGCGATGTGAGAAGAAGAGATATGTGAATAAGATAGGATAGGTAATTAGGATACAATAGAGTCATATTTGCGTATGCAATGGTGATTTGAATTGTAGTAAAGGTAGGCATATTTATGTATGCAACAAATCCTTCACCCCTAATTAAAGAGTATTATTCTTTGGAGAGGAATAAGACTCGGAAAATGGTTATATTCGGTACCAGTTTGGAGGCAGAGCAGGACAATTTAACAAAGTTTTTTTTTTTTTTTTTTTTTTTTTTTTTTTTTTTTTATTTTTTTTTTTATAGCAATTTATTAATTAGTAGTTAATTATATATATATTCTTTTCCTATTTAAATCTGTTTAAAGGTTTATATAAAATTATAATCATTATATAATTTTTTTTTTTTTTTTTTTTTTTTTTTTTACAAAACAGTTGTAGGTACTATTTTATTTAATGCTACTTCTACAAAGATTTATTTTTAGTTTTCCTTTATTTTTAAATACTAGGTAGGTATGAATATATCCTTTATTTTTAAATACTATGTAGATATGAATATATATCATTTTTGTCTATAGTCTATACAATATTAAGTTAAGTGTTCTTAAATCTAATCAATACATTTAGGTGTTTACTACGCCACCATATGGTTGCTACATCATTTATATTATACTGTTTCATTAATCTCTTAAATAATACGACAATCATGCTTGAACATAAAAATGACATTTAAACATCTTGTATTGTTATCACTAACACCAATTACATATAGATTATTATTATTTATTTATGTATGTATTATCATTTTTGTTAAAACTAGGTACATGATTATTTTTTTTTTTTTTTTTTTTTTTTTTTTTTTTTTTTTTAAACACTTATGTCCACAATTTGCAGAGATGCGGTCTTTGGAGCAGATTTAGTTTTAGGAAGAGATTTAGAGCGAACAAGTGTTTTTGGACTGGTGGTCGTCAGTTCTATAGTCACTGGGGTTTCCTTTTGTCTTGAATCGGAAACCATCGGTCTTGAGTGGTCAGTATCTGATACATTTTTGACAACTTGTTCTTGTGGTTTAGAAAGTTTCTGTTGTCTGTAGTTTTTCAGTAATTTCAAAAACAATTTTGTAAATGCGAAAAGTACAGCGCACGCTATTAATGTACTAGTCAGTGATATAGATATTACGGGGAGAGAATGAGACGTCCGATTGGGGATATGAATGCTGTTCAATTTTGTTTTTATATCTTCGAGAGAGTGGGTACTTTTATATATGATCTCATTTGTATCTGGGCCTATTATAACTTGGGTGTGATTCACATTTGGAACATTGGAAGTGAGGGTAGTAAGGTTTAACTGAGAGAGTTCCGTACTAGCGGGGGGGAAATATTGTGGTTGTATAATATAGAGAGGGGGCCTCGAGTCACCCTGATAGTAGATTGTTTTGTCGAGAACTTCCACTTGACAAGGTTCGTTAATTGTTAGGATGCCTTGTCCTGTTAACTTAGGGGTTGATAATGACCTTGAGCAGACTATGTGAAGGACGGTAGGACTAATAACCGAATACAACCAAGTATTTGGTCTAGTCATTTTAATAAATGTGTCTTGAGAGGGAACTTGTACTCGATAATGACATTGGGTACTATCGTTCAGAGGGTTAAAAAATGCTTTGACAATGCACTCTTTTGTGGCTGTTGCGCGCGTTATTGGAATCTCTAGTTTCCCCACGTAAGTGGTTATGTTCAATCCACGGGTGATAGTTACAAACGATTTGATATCTCCGCTCTCGAATAGGAGAAACTCTTGGGATTCAGTTTGAGATGCTATATGGGAATACTTTACATCAGGTACTAGAGAATGTCCTGCTGAAAGGTGTACGGGGAAACAGATAATTTTAAAAAATTGCATCCGGGGTAATGCGAAAATTGGTAGAGTGATTTTCACTAATAGTTTTTCTTGTAATAGATGCGATTTTACTTCTGCCGTTTGGTATAACATTGGCAAACAGTTCTTGCAGATTGGGTTAGACTTTTGGTAAATAGTCGAAAAAGCGTTTGGGGAGATTAATAAAGGGTGTATTTGGTTATTGCTGGAAGCTAATATTATGTCTATTAAAGTGGTTTGGCGGGTTTCAATTTCGAGGACTTGTAGGAGGATACTTGTTACGATCTCCTGCCTCATCTGTACTTTGGCCAACTCATCGGTTAATTGCATGATTTCGTTTATCTTAAAACCAATTTGTTGCTGTCTATCCATTAAAGTTTTTAAAGGCGTTTGAATTTGTTTAAGTGTAGTGCTAACTACTGTTATTTGCTGTAGGTTCAATTCAGCTAGTTTCTTTTCATCGGTTTGTAGGTCCTCTAGTTTGCTGTAGATTTCCTCTTCATTTTCACTATCCATTGTGCCGAAAAGATAATGAAACACGTTTCCGATGCCGTTGAAGAGTGACCTTGGCTGCCTGGATCTCGGGAGTAGTTCGTAGATTATTTTTGTCCGATTTTTAATAGTTTGCATCACCGCATGTATGTGCCGTTGCTGTAGTGAGCAATGGTCTTTGTTAGTGCTATTTTCGCTGATACACAACTGGCTGACAAGGTGTTCTGCATGTTCTGCCAGCCTTGTTTGATTTCCTAATTCGGATAGGTCTATTTCCGTGAGCACGGTCCAGGTGTTGTGGTAAACCCATAAATCGCCTAAGCCTTCGAATATTATTCCTGTTTTGTTGAGAGAATTCACCGTGTATGGTTGCTCGAAAGGTTGACCAGAGGGAAGCAGCATTGTTAAGAAAATAATCATGAGCTCCATAATGTACTGTAGGAAGATGGGAAAAGGAGAAGTCAGACAGTAAGACATAAAATGTGTCATGTGTTAGTTTCATTTTGCATTATTCATAGTAATGCTTAAGTCGATTGTTATGGATCACAATTTCTTTTCTACCAAATTTGATAGCTGTGTTTACGGGTCCTTTTATACTTGTCACTGGATAGGGCCCTCTCCATATGGGCGATAATTTCCCTTTTCGATTTTCGCTTTTGACGAGTATGTTATCTCCTACATGAAACGAGTGAGGCCTTATGGTTTTATCGAAATAGTTTTTCGACCTCTGTTTGCTTGCTAAAAGGTTGCGTCTGGCTATTGAATAGGATTTTTGCAGTCTATACCTTAGAAGATGGTAGTAACTTTCATGGTTATAGATGGGTTCGGGCTCTCTTTTTAAGTTAGATGGAATGTCAGGAGTGAAACCATATAAACATTCCATAGGCGTGAGTTTTGTGCTATCATGGAAGCTATTGTTGTAAACAAAGGTCGCTGTTCGTAAGAACTGATCCCAAGACTTGGGATTTTCATCAGTTATGCTGCGCAGATACTCCACTATTGGTCGGTGTGCTCGCTCAAGAGCACCATTGGACTGAGGGTGGTAAGCAGATGTCTGCAATTTTTTTATTTTAAGCAGTCTGCAGAGCCCTTTAAATATGCCACTGAGAAAATTTGTTCCCTGGTCCGTAACAATTCGTTTTGGAATACCGAATCGTGTAATTATATGGTCAAAAACCACTTGAGCCACAGTTTGAGCCTCTGCATTTGGCATGGCGTGGCAGTCAATAAATTTGGTTAGATTGTCTTGAAACGTTAGGATATATAAATTACCAGAGTCTGATTGTTCTAATGGGCCCACGATATCTAAATACACCTTATCGAAAGGTTTTTCTGCGATATCTGTGATCATCATTGGCATTCGTGTAAGAGGTGTTGCTTTCATGATCTGACATTTTTTACACCTTTTAATGTAATTTTGTATGTCTCTGAGCATGTGCCGCCACCAATACTTTTTCCGAATTCGTTTATATGTTTTTATCACCCCTTGGTGACCACCAAAAATCGAGTTGTGGTAGTCTTTAAGAATAGTTTGTATTTCCTCGGGACTAGTGATTATCTCTATGGGTTTTGTGCTTGTTTCTTGCAACTCCACTGCGCTCTGTATTAGGGATTCTTTAAGTTTTTCAGAATCGCTTGGTTTATCTGTAGGTGCTGGCTCAGGAGATGGACTTTTCTTTTGTGATTGTAACCGCGTTACAGCATTACATACTGCTGTATTTACCGGTAGAATGTCGATGAACTTATTCGGTGGTTGGTGCACCTCGGCTTGTACCTTAAAAGGCTCTGTAGTTTCTTGTGTGATTGATTGAGATGCATTCAAATTCGCACAAGATTTGCACTCTGCAGATTCTGTAATGGTTGGCTGTGCTTTCTCGGCTTCGTACTCAGCATAGGTTAAGATCCTGTCTGTATCTGCACACCTTTTGGGTTGCCGTTCTTGTGCAGACTTGGCCACGTTACATTGGGGAATTCGACTAAGGGCATCAGCATTGGTATTGTATTTGCCTGGCTTGTATTCTATTTTGTAATCGAACTCCGACAATTTGTGATGAAATCGAACGAGGCGAGTGGTTGGGTCTTTTACGTTGAATACTCCCTTTAAAGGCTTATGATCTGTGTAGACAGTGAATTTGCGCCCTTGAAGGTAACATCTAAAATTTTTGGTAGCCCATACAATAGGTAATAGCTCTTTCTCAATAGTGGAGTAGTTACGCTCGGCTTTGTTTAAAGTGCGACTAGCATATGCAATGGGCTGATCTCTTCCTACGTCGCCCTGTGATAGTACCGCTCCGATCGCTTCGCTGCTCGCATCCGTCGTCAGATTAAAACGTTTAGCAAAATCGGGGTAGATCAGAAGAGGCGGTGAGACCAGCTGTGCCTTGATTTCTTGAAATGCTATTTGGCATTTCTCAGTCCAGGTGAACTTTACGTCCTTACGGAGTAAGTTTGTAAGAGGTCGGACTATTTTAGAAAATTGTGGAATAAATTTACGGTAGTAGTTGGCAAGTCCCAAAAAGGATTGGACCTGCCTAACTGTTCGTGGAGATGGAAAATTTTGAACAGTTGCAGTTGTGCTGGGATTTGGCAGTGCCCCTAATTCTGAACATACATGTCCCAAATAAACTACTTCCTTTTGTAGGAATCTGCACTTTTCCGGCTGCAGTTTTAAGCTATTTTTTCGTAATCTATCAAAAACCTTTTTTAGTTTATTGTTGTGATCCGTGAGGTTTTTCCCGTAAATCACTATGTCATCCAGATATACAAAGCATTCAATACCTTGTAACCCGGTAAGGACATAGTTCATCAAGCGTTGAAACGTAGCCGGAGCCCCTTTTAAACCGAAAGGCATACGTTTAAACTCATAGTGTCCATAGTTCGTGCTGAAGGCGGTTTTTGGTTGATCCTTTGGATCTACCATAACTTGGTGGTAGCCATTGGCTAGATCGAGCGTGGATAAATACCGGGAGTGACCAAGTTGGTCAAGTATGTCCTCAATTCGAGGTAGGGGGTAAGCATCACCAATTGTGCAATCATTCAGTTTGCGAAAATCAACCACTACTCGCCATCTGATTTCACCATCCGGACCCGGCTTTTTAGGGACTACCAGGAGAGGTGAGTTCCAAGGACTTTTGCTAGGTTGGACTACGTTATCTTCCAACATCTCCTTTAACTGTTCATTTATAACTTGCCTCTTTGTCTGGGGCAGTCTATACATTCTTTGGTTTATTGGCGCCTGGTCCTGTAGCAATGGGATTTCATGTGTTACTGCGGTTGTGTATGAGAGGCGATCGCCTTTTAAATGAAAAATATCACAATACTCATTGCAGAGGTTTATTACTGCGTTCTTTTCTTCAGAATTAAGGTTTTTTCCAACAGTGAGCTCGTTTTTGAGTTTCTCTACACGTAAGTTTAGTTGGGGGTCGTCCGGAAACTCATTGTCCGGGTACGTGTATTTTACGTGGTGATTTAACATGGTCGTCCCTGGAACATGTTCATTTTCGGTTTCCAGAGGGATTATTTTATAGTTTTGCGCTGGACTTAATAGTAACTTTAATTTCTGTATGGGTACTGTTTGGTCATTTGTATTGAGAGCACTTATTAAATATCTATTTTGGCCTGAAGGCAAGATACAATTGGAAAGGAAGATTCCATCGCATACCTTATCGGGTAATCAGAGCATTTCTTCCGTTAATTCTAGAGGAACTGTTATAAACGTTTGTGACCGTTCAGGCAGGCTGAATGGTTTATCAAGTACAATATCAAAACTCTTAAATTGATCATAGGCGTTGTTTGCGTCCGTATTGTTTATTACGGCATAACAAGCATCCTTTGTCGAGGCTTCGCAGTCAACATTAGAAACGACACAGCTTTTGGATTGGGCGACTGTTGGCTCCAATTTTGCTGTGTGTTGTCCCTTTTTGACTGCCCTTTTAGGACTTGAACTAAGATCTGAGTAATTTAGAGGTATTGTTAGCTCCTGTGGATTGGTTATCGTTCCGGGAAATCTCAGTTGATTGTTAGGACCATCCACGTTACAATGATTCGAAAGGAAGTCGTTTCCGAGTATTCCGTCGTCCGAAAACGTTGCCGTATAATCCAGTACTTGGAAGGAACATGGAATACTAGATTTAACCTTAAAATGCCCCTGACAAGCACCAATACTGTTTCCTTTTCCAAATGGTGTTTCTAAAGTACATGCCTTATCGGTGTCAATTTTCGTTCCTGACTTAAGTGAATTAATTTTTATTAAACTAACTTCGGAGCCAGTGTCCACGATTAGTTTCGCTTGACCTTTACGGCCTATGTCGAGGGGAAGAACTACCGTGGGGACACTGCACTTGGGCTTCCGAAGGTACCTTTGTGGGTTTTCTTTTATTTTTAATGTCGAGCCGGGGTTTTTGGGCTCGACTGCGAGGAGTTTCCCTGGTTTCCCGATTCCCATCTGGCTTTTTGTCTACATTCATTAAGTAAGTGGCCTAGCCGGCCACAAAAATCGCAAGTTGTTCTTACATTGTATACCCTACTGGAGTTTAAAGGTGCTGGGGTTGTCGGTTGGTTCCTGTGATGCATGGGAATGTTACCGCGATTTTCCGATTTTCGACAGTCTCTCACATCATGGTTGTAGGCTTTACAGGTGGTGCAGAAAGGGGTATTCTTCCTAGTGATACAATCGCTATAGGTGTGTCCCCTTTTTTGGCAAAAACTACAAATCAATCTAGTAGTTAAGAAATTCAGGGGTTTGCTATCTTTAAACCTAGTATTTTGCTTTTCGGGAATTAAACGATTTTGAATGGGTGTTTGTGGACTACCTTGGAAATGAGACTGCGTGAATTGTTGTGGGCCGTTGAGGAAATACGACGGCGGACCTTGCTGTGGGCTGTTTGGGAAATAAGACTGCGGACCTTGCTGTGGGTGGTGTGGGAAATAAGACGGCGAGGGGGTGACGTTGGGTTTACTTGTACCTGGATAATAAGGGGCAGGCGAATATGATTGTGGGTTCAGAACAGTTTGTTGCAGTCTCTCCATATCTAGGGCTTTCTGCACTAAATTTTCAATTGTTCCATCTCCTACCGTTAGAAGGTATTGACAGAGATGCGGGTTCGTAACTCCTGTTTTCAAGGAATTTTTGGCAAAATCTTCCAGCTGTGTTTTCACAGCAGGAGCTGCCATTGAACCATATTTGTGGTCCGCTGCCTCCTTGCAAAGCTGCAGCATCTGCTTTATTCTAGCCGTAAAAGCGATGAGAGTTTCTAAGGGGTACTGTCTCATTGTGATTAACTTATTTACCACTTCGTGGTAGGTTTCCCTTGGCAAGTACGTTCGATTGAGGAGCTGTTCGGCATCCTCGAAGGATGTTATTTGGTTAGATGCGACTAATAAATAAGCATCACCTCTCAGTCTCGTAGGAAAAATCTGCACAAACGCTGGGTGTTCTTCCTCAGATAGGCATTCAAGTACCTTCTTACAACAGCCCAGAAACGTCTGTAGATCTGTGCTCAATGATGGGCTGTGTTCGCCCGAAAATATAGGAACTAGCTGAGCAGTCAGTTTGGCTATTTTGCAATAATCGACTGACATTTTAAAATGGGTATGGGGTTTATTTTCGATGGTTTCCGATTCAAAGGTAAACTCCTGTTCGGATTCAGGAAAGGAAATATTTAACCACTTTAAAGAAATTTCGCTATCCCTCGAATCACTTTCACTACTAATCCCACGTGTTAACTTATGTTCTACCGCGAGCGGGTGCGATTGACCGTGAAAATCTAACAGTTCCTTTTTGAAGTCTGCAGTCGCTTCTTTCAATTTGCGAATTTTACTGAGTCTTTGTTCTCTCGTTTTTTCTAATTCATTATTTAAGTGTTCGCACTGCAGGACTGTTAAATTTTCACTGTTTCGCGTTTTTTCTAATAGTAATCCTAAATAGTCACTTAAACTTACAGAATTATTGCTGCGTAACACCGTCCCGGATCGAAGTCTTCTCGGTGAAATAGGTGCTGGTTGCGGTGATTGTCCTCTTGAAGTTCCTGGTTGGGGTTGTCCTGCGGGATTCTGGCTAGGAGTTGAGTCCTCTCTCGGTGGTGTAGAGGTCATCTACCTCAGTATACCCTCGAAACCAGACTCAGTTCCGAGATTAAGGGTAAAGGAGTCTTGCCCAGTATAAGGTTTTGGTAGTTAAGGCTTTTCAAGCTATTACCAGTTTAAAACTGTTGCTTCCTTAATCCTACCGGCTGCGCCAATTTTTGTTACTATTCGCTTTTACTCCGACAATTTGTTGTAAACACAATTGTTATTTATATTTTAACTCAATTTATTGAAACACAATTGTTATTTATATTTTAACTCAATTTATTGAAACACAATTGTTATTAATTTTTAACTCAATTTATTGAAACACAATTGTTATTAATTTTTAACTCAATTTATTGAAGGCTTGTTCTATATTTTTATTGCCTTTAAATTTTTGTTGCAGTTGTAAACACAATTGTTATTAATATTTTGATGCTAATGCGCTCACGGGTGAAGATAGACTGTCACATTTTAATTGTCTGCCCTGCCTACGAACATAATTTTGTCACCGTACGGCGAAGGTGATAGGTGATACCTTTGAGAACGCTAGCAGTGACCAGTTCACTCATGTAATTTGACTTAGGATAGATAAAAGGTAGACAGACCCACGTATGCGGGTAATTTGGATTATGATAGAGCGCGAGATATTTGGAATAAGACACGATACAAAATTATTGCATCGTGGGAAGATTTACGTAAGCAAAGAAATGTGCGATGTGAGAAGAAGAGATATGTGAATAAGATAGGATAGGTAATTAGGATACAATAGAGTCATATTTGCGTATGCAATGGTGATTTGAATTGTAGTAAAGGTAGGCATATTTATGTATGCAACATCCGATTAGATATCGCTTACGGAGAGTGACGATTTTGCTGTTGCCGCACGATCGGCGGATTCATCGTCCTCCAGCGAAGGGAACGAGGTAGATGGCTCATCGTTCGAGGGTTCAGGGTGAGGAGAAGGAGGAGGAAGTTTTCCCGAATCAAGTTCGTCCTTCTTATACACCCTCATTTTGACCTCGATCCAGCCAAACCGTATGAGGCCATCGGTCTTTGCCAGAGGAGCCAAGGTTTCCTGATTGATGATGACTACCGCACATGTGTGGGAACCCTTTTGCTCCTCTAGTTTCGCCACCTTCCAGTTATGGGTCGGTAGTGTGGGGTTGCTTAATCTTAGAATGTCTAAGACGCCCTCTGGGGTGGATGGAATTGGGGGGATCCATATACGCGATCTTGGCCGGCAGGGGATGTCCTCCCTCGCAACGACCTCGAGCTTTGCGCCGGGCCACACCTCTCCAAGCCTACTGATCGCAAGCTTGTAGAGGTCAGCCGATCTTTGGTCGCTACATGCGACCAGCTTAATGTGGCCTTGATACCACCCGCCTTCGTGAATTAGCGGAGGTGGTCCCGGGTTTTCTCTCACGAATGAGGCGTAGTTGCCCGAGAGCGCAGAAAGTACATCATCCCATCTTTCGTGGGAGATAGTGCCGTCTATGTGACTACGGTCTATAACCGCGACCACAATTTTATCTTTAAGGACCTCGCTAAACGGCCTGTGAGATATGACAGTGGGAGGGTTGCCGGTGTTGTGCACCATCTGCCTCTTGGGAACCGAAATGGTCCCTTCCACTGATCTCTGGCGTTTTGTTGACAAATCCCCGCTAGGTTTGCTGAGGATTTGTAGGGCCCATTCCAGTTTCGCGATTTGGTCCGGGGTCCTATCCTTCACCGCGATGTTGCCACACGTACGCTGGATCCGAATGGCATTTCGACGATTTTTGTAATTCGCCGAGGACGGATTGCGATGACGCGATCCGGCGCTGTTGGTGTGGGTAGGACCATGATGCACAGTCCCACCCCCGCCAGAATTGGGTTTTTTTGTGGGTCTAGCGCCACTGATTTTGCCGACACCAGAAGGACCATGAGTAGGCATAGTCCCTCCTTCAGTCAGCCTTGCAGAAGCGGTGGTGGTTGAGGGGCCAGCAGGGGGGGACCATGATGCACAGTCCTCTCTCTGTTGGGAAAGGTTTTTTTTGCTCGCAACCGCTAGTGGAGGGACCATGTGTATCCACAGTCCCAATCCTAGCTGGTGCCATAAGAGCTTTGCCGGTAGAAAGCTTGGTCGCCGTACTACCGTCCGGTTTTAAAGGGAAACCAGAAGTAAAATTTGTTTGTTTTGTTTGGATTCATATTTAAGTCCCACGAGTAGCGGAGAAAAGAGGTCCATCTGCACAGAGATCCGCATTGTGCAGATAAGGCTAGTTAATCCGGAGTGCGCCAGGTATCCGGATACTCCGTGCGCGACTGAGCTATTTGATGACTGGGCACTCAGCCACGTTGACTCTCGGCACGGGTCGTATGACACCTTACGTCCAGCCCAGGTGGTAAAGGAGGGGAAAGGGGAAGGACGTATTGTCATGTAAAGGCCGGTACACGTACTTAACTTGCGCCTTGAGAAAGAAAAGAGAAGAAGGGGACGTAGATTCCGGGTCAATACTTGGTTGACGCTCGTCAGCAGCCTGTCTTTCATGGGTGGCCCTTAGACAGCATAGCCCGTTGAAGCTGCGCCATAAGCCTTCGCACCGGCACCATCGATTGCAATGATGGTACACACGTCAAGGTGACTGACCCCCGCGAAAGATAAGATGTAACTGATAATGATAGTCAAGATTCGACATCGAATGTGCAACCGTTTGCAAATGTTCAGTGCAATAGTGCAAATGCAGGACATCGGAACTCCATAGATGACTCCGTGCGCATTCAAACTGTTCCCAGCACTAATCATTCTGTTCTTGCTGACATGAGCCTAGCTCGATATATTGAAGAAGTTGTTACTGCTTCCTTAGGGCTAACTAGAACCGAGGAACTTCGAATCTTAAGAGAAGAATTAGAAAGAGAATGACAGGTCATGCGTGAGCAAGTTGCCGAAACGGTACGAGCAACTTTGAATGCACCTACACCTCCGCGTAGACCCCAAGAGGATAATGTCCATAGACTAGACGTCAGTGAGCCTAGGATGCCGTTGGCACAAATTCCAACCAATCTTAGCGAAGACGCACGAGATTTTCTAAGGCGACTCAATGTCTTAACCCTAGAATGCATAAGTGTTTTTGAATAACGTTAACGCATATGGGGTTCCTGAGCACCCCAGTACTTTGGGTTAAAAATGCCAGCAACTTATAACACAATCTTATAAAAATTATTTTTTTTATTATAAAATAATGTATTTATTAACTAAATTAACAAAAAAAAAATACATTTCATTCACAGCCTTAGTAATTAAAAAAAATAAACCAAGAGGTTATTTAGTGGTGTGACCATATGGGGTTTCAAGAAATCCAAGAAAATGTAGCTTCTTAAGCTTGGATCTTAAAATTTTTTTCTTGTTTCCGAAAGAAGACATATATGGCAACAAAAGTATATGTAAAAAGTTTTAATTTTGTAAGTCTTACCCGCATATATTTTTAATCCTTTTTTTCAACATATAAAGACAGCTATAGCATACTTCGAAGCGCTGATCTGGGCAAATGTGCCTTTGGCAAATACTGCACGCCGTTTTCGACATAAAAAGCACCTTCCCTGCTTTGGAATCTTCTTTTGAGGTTCTCTTATTAAAATATCCTCGCAATGCTGTGGATCACCTTCCATTGATTCTCGAAGAACTTTTTCGATGGTACCTCTCAAATGACTGTGAATAGTTTGTTTTAACCGCTTTTGCATGTATGGTTTTGCCGAAGACTAATATATACTTTACTTATACTTTTTATTTTTATAATTGTTTCCCATCGAATACAGAACCATTGCATTGATTCCCGCCTGATCGAGCATACCATAAAAATATTGAGCCCAATTATAGCCTGGAATATCGGTTAGCATTTTGTAGTCCACATGTCTCTGGTGTTCCTTCGACCCTGTTTTTGTTCTCCAGCAATGTAGAGTAAACCAATGACGGCACGGATCTCTTCTTTTGTTGTGTCGACCATGATTCCGGAAGTTTCAGGTTGAGCAGAAGTTGAAGGCGATGAAGAATCGGCTGGTGGAACACATTTTTGACGTTGGTTGCTGATCTCGATATTAGTATTTTTAATTAAAGCTTCTAATACAACATCATCGACAAGAAGATTCCACGATTCAACCTCTGATGTTACAAATTTGGCCTCACCTTTGTAACCCGGTATTTTTAAAACAATATTTCTCGCTGCTGTCCGTCCAATTGATGATGAAGGCTGTGTCGTCCAGCGAAATCCTTTTTTTCCTAAAATAACTCCCAAGTGATGCCTTTCTTCTGAATTTTCTTCATTATCTTCGCAATCAGTAGCCATGATTTCATCGTCTTCTTCAGAATCCGCCTATACGTCATCTAAGCAGGCTTCATCTTCTATGTCCATATCGTCACCGATGTCCAAAAGGAGTTGCCTTATCTCGTCCTCATCGTGGATGGCTCTATTTCGGGACATATTGTGCAAATAATGTAATAAGTTTGCAGTTCTGTAATTGTGGAACATTTTGTCATGTAATTCTGAAATGATTCATTAACTTACCTTGTTAGAGTTCCAAAAATTAATAAAAATGTATTCACTTGTCTTTCAAAACTAAAATTACACTAACACATAAGGGGTGCCAGCACACCCCAGTGACCACGATATCTACAGTCCGGAGAGGGGAAATGCACTAAACATCTTTCAGGTATAAAGTAATAACAAAATAAATAAAAGTCATGGCACTCTTCAAAAATAACTACTTTTTTTAAAAATATAACCCTTTTAATTTTGAAGTGGGGTGCTAACGCACACCATATGCATTCTAGGGTTAAACTTAAACTCAGACTCTCCTCCGGAAAAGAATATACCGACCTGCAATTCTCAGAGAACAGTAGAATTTCGAAAATGGGGCTTGAAATTTGATAATCAAACTATTACGGTAGATGAATTTCTATTTCGGCTAGAACGGCTGAAAGAAGGCTACGGAAGTTCGTGGGAAGAAATCTTCCTACAGTTTCATCTATTTGCAGCAGGACCAGTTGAAAGTTGGTACTGGGTCTTCCTCAAAACCAATCCCAATTCTGACTGGAACAACCTACGCCTAGCTCTGATTGATCAATATCAAACTCTAGAGACAGATTCCGAGCGTTCGCGACGCATGTTTGATAGCCGCCAAGGTCCTAATGAAAGTTTTGATGACTTACTACATCATTACTCACATGAATGCCAGACTCTGTCTCCCAAAACCACCATCGAACTGATCAAACAAAACGTAAAACATCGTATTGAGTTCTTAACCCGCCAATGGTGATGCAAATTTGACTTTGATCAATGGTGACCCCGGTCTCACGCACCGGGGTTTTCAACTAAAGATTTTTCGAAACGTGTTACTGATAGTTCATGTTTTTTTTAATTATGCTCTTTGACAATAAAACAAAGATATTTAATCAATTTAAGCTCTTTTATTTCAATAATTAAATTCACAAATTTTTTTTATTATAGCATTAAAAATAACAAAGTTTTTAGTAATATATTTTTCAAAATTAAGAAAAAAATAAAAGATCACATGTCCATTAAGGAAAATAACGTTTTTTAGTCTTTCGACATTCGGAACTTCTACAAAATAAACAAAAATTGGTATCCTTCCAAACAAAAAATAACAAAAAAATACATCTCAAAAACTAAATTTTTATAGGTAAACAGCTGCTGCAATACGGCACTACGTGTTCAAGTCACAAATATTTTTGACATTTGTGGCAAGAGTACTTGCTTTTTCTGTTTTTTTTTCATCCACACCCATAGCACCGACCAATTCTTGAAGGACCCCATGTCCCGCTTCAGATATGTAAAATACGCGAATAATAAAAAAATATTTTACTTACATACACGGTGACGCACCGTCTCACGCACCGGTTAGAAAAAAAAACATAGGGACGGGCTACAGTCCGCTTGGGCGAACTGTTGGATACCCTATTCTTATCGCTATCCCTCATAAGTGGGCGTGACAAAAGTCCAAGTAAGGTTGAATTGTTAAGAACGCTCTACATATTTTGTTATATAACATTTAAAGGATTTTATAAAAAAAAACGCTCCCTAGCTCAAACTTGGGTGTTTCAATAAAATTGTTTTATTTAATTGTGGGCGTGTCAGTAGGCGGATTCAAAAAAATTAACACATGAGAATAAAGGGCCTCTAGAGAGTATATATTATAAATTTCAGCTCCCTAGCTCAAACTTTGAATTTTCAAAAAAGAAAAATTAATTGTGGGCGTGTCAGTGGGCGGATTTTGAAATTTTTTTATCGCGAGCAGTTTTAGGAGTCATAGATGATATATAAAAAATTTCAGCTTTCTAGCTCAAAATTCGATTTTTTCCAAAATTTTGTTTTTTTTTGAGTTTGTGGGCGTGTCTGTGGGCGGATTTCAAAAATTCGTAAACTTGAGTATTTTGGGACCCTAGAGAGTAAATGGTTAAAATTTCAGCTCTCTAGGTCCAGTTTAAAGGCCTAATTTCTGCCGACAGACGGACGGACGGACATGGCTAGATCGACATTACTATCGATGCTGATCATAAATATAGTAACTTTTAGGGGTCTTCGGGCAATATTAAGGTATGTTACAAACTATGCGTCAAAATTAATATACCCTTAGAATAGGGTATACAAAATGCACAACGTGTGCTCACTAAGCAGGTTCGACGTGAACTGATGGTGGGGGACGTGCAATGCGGCAGCTACTCGAAATTGCAACAAAAAACATTAACGGAGAATAAAGTTATTCGATTTTTTAAACACACCCGGTCTCACAGACCAATAGGTCACCATTGGCGGGTTAATGCGGAACACAAAAGCGTCAAACTGAAGCAAGGTGAGGTGGTTGGAAAGTGTGTACCGGTTACTGCCATCACGGAACTATCACAGGAAGGTGTTGCGAAGCCTCGTTCACCAATGGGAATGACTGAGGTGAAAAGAACTTTATTCCAGCACTGCGATCTGAATCAGTAGCAGCAAGCCATGACAGGGAACCTCATCAACGAGTTTGCTGATATATTCGCTTCGCGGGACTGCGAGTATGGCCGAACACACCTTGTACAACACCGGATAGACACTGGAGATGCGAGACCGATTCGTCAGCCTCCCAGACGATTACCATTCTCTAAGCAGACGAATGTTGCAGAGATGGTGTCGACGATGGAGAAGGAAGGAGTAATCGAATGCTCTAAAAGCCCATGGGTATCTCCAATTGTTCTAGTCAAAAAGAAAGATGGCAGCACTCGGTTCTGTGTAGACTATCGCCAACGGAATAGTGTCACCAAAAAGGATAGCTACTCTCTACCAAGGATTGACGATACGCTGGATACACTGTCCGGAGCCCGATGGTTTTCCACTGGCAAGTGCAGATCCATCCGGAAGACCGTGAGAAAATAGCTTTCACAGCAGGAAACGGGCTCTGGCAATTCACAGTAATGCCATTTGGACTGTGTAATGCGCCGGCAACCTTTGAGCGTCTAATGGAGCGTGTTTTGTTGGGGCCAACATGGAAAACATGTTTCTACTTGGATGATGTTATCGTGGTTGGAAAAACGTTTGAAGAACATCGAGATAACTTGAGGGAAGTGTTCCAGAGACTACGAAGTGCTCAATTAAAGCTTAACCCGAAAAAGTGTGATCTCTTTAGATCTGAGGTCAAATATCTGGGGCACATCATCCGGTTCGATTAAGGACTGACCCAGAGAAGGTCGATGCAGTGAAAAATTGCCCCGTTCCGAAAGACAAACACCAACTGACGAGCTTCCTGGGACTTGCAACTTACTACAGACGGTTTGTGAAGGACTTTGCAAGGATCGCAAAGAGCTTGCATCAACTGACGGAAAAGGGAAAATCATTCAAATGGTCAGGAGAATGCGAAACGAGTTTCAAGAGTCTTAAACGCCAACTGTGTGATGCTTCAATTCTAGCGTACCCTACTCCAGGAAAAACATTTATTATATATGCCGACGCTAGTAATGTTTGGATCGGAGCCGTTCTTTCGCAGATCCATGATGGCCAAGATAGAGTAGTTTCCTATTTCAGTAAAGTGCTATCCAAGCCGGAGAGAAACTATTGCGTAACCAGGCGGGAACTCCTGGCTTTGATCGTGGCAACAAAGCACTTCCACAAGTACTTTAATGGACATAAATTCTTCCTGCGTACAGATCATGCGTCTCTAAAGTGCAGCTGAAGAACTCTGAAGGACAAGTCGCGAGGTGGATTGAACGGCTGCAGATGTATGACTACGAGATACAGCACCGAAAGGGAACTCTTTACTCCAACGCAAGGCTGATTGTAAACATTTGTTATGCTCTTCAATAAAAACTACCGATCAGTTGGACTGCTAAATGGGGATTAACAAAAGTTCTCAGCACGAATGAATCCTCACCGTGCACACAGACACTTAGTGCACACTTACACACAAGAAAGGGTATGAGGGTGAAGAATAGATAGCGAATTCAACAGATTGGCAACGTATAAATCATATCTCGTATGCGACATGATCAGTCTCTGGACTGTTTACGTAAGCACAATTATTGTTGGCGTCGTGAAACCATAGGATTGTTTATCGTAGGATGTTTACAATCGATCATGGGATAACCATGGGATTGTTCATCGTAGGATGTTTACAATCGATGATGGTTTTAAGTGTCTTGCAAGGCAGAGTAATATCTCTTATTTATACAAAGCATAAATTCCTTGGGTGAATGGAGATTGAGTTTGTGTAGCAAAAGCCATTTTGACTACACGCAATGCTTATTAAGCATTTTCTACACGTCTCCATTAGCCGTCGACACCACGATCTATTTTATAATATGTATTAATGTACATAAATATATTATCGCATTATCTATAAGCGTATCCGCTTAACACCTCCCCCCTTAAGAAAAGTAATTAAATAAAATTACTTTCAGGTTGACCATGTACACCAGAATACCAAAAACCCATGTCACACCTCTAATTTATTTATTTATGTACTTCTTAAACTAAGAATATAATGTAAAATCAAAGTATAATACAATACAAGAATATAATATGAAATACAATTATAATGTGTTTCTTCATGATTCGTTTTTATAAATCATAATTATATCTTAAACTTCTAGGATAAATACTTTCCTGTTTTACAGGTTCAATATTATTTTTGTAGGTAACGGTATGCTTTACTACAGGCCTGCGTTCCTTTTTATTAAAACATTTATTAAATAAGGTTAAGGTATTGTTACCTTTAATACATTTAATGGTGAGTAAACCCATTCCAATTAAGACTAACAAACTCATGAATCCATATCCAAACTCGGCTGGTGTAAGTTTAACATTCAAGAATTTTGACAAATTCGATTTTTGATTATTGATTTCAATACTTAGATCTTCAATTTCTTTTATACTATTGGTCTTAATATTTTTTACAAATTCAATGGGTTCTACATCTTTAATTCTTATGTTAAAACAACAATCATCAGAATAGTTATGATACACATTATTGAGGTAAGTTTCATTACCTTTTTCTGAAACTACAATCTTAAAATCTACAGTACTAAAGCAACAGTTATTTTCAAGAGTTAATAATCCCACTCCTTTAATTATTCCTCGAGTTATATGGTGACTACAATTGTTATTAAATTGCGTATTTTCTGACACAAAAAATAAGTACTTATTTTCTAACAACTTTATATATGATTCAATATTGTGAGGGATTATTCGAATATTACATATTTTCTTACTTCTTTTCATAAAATTATTTAAAATACAATCTTCCATAGACATAGTTGACTCAAGAACTAGACTGTGCGTTATTAGATATGAATCTTCATACATTGTGATATCATTTAAATCATCTTTATATCCAAAATATTCTTTATCATTAGATATGAAAAAGTAATTATATCCTTTTTTGAACATTACTTATTTGTGGTCTTCAAATATTGGTATTGCAATTACTTTGTATGCATCATATGAATTTGCTTCAAGAAAGGGTACAGCCACAATTACTACAATATTTTTATTTTGCTCAAAACATTTTACTTTTGCATGTTTTATTATTTTATTGTACATACTTATGCTTGGAGTGTAAATCAAATTTTGTTCATTTTTACTTAGCATTAAGATTTCTATAATTTTTTCTGGAGTTATAATTGAAGGGTGTACAGTGCTCAATTGAAGAAACTAAATGGCATCTATAGTGATATCAAGTTCAGATTCTAACTCTAAACTTGCGGAAATTATTTTTAGTTGCATGTCTTGCAGGTATTCAAAAATCATTTCTTTCCTTTTTGCTTCATTGTTATCAAAAATTAAAGTATTCAGTGCTTCCATAAACTAAGAAGATTTCTTATTTATTGTTTCAATATTACTTTGCAAATTCTTATTTTGATCATTCAACTTCTTTATTATATTAATTTCTTCTTCTAACACTTGTTTTATTGTTTCTTCGTTTTTATTAAAGGACTTTATTGCCTCATCATAATACCTTGCATCATTGTCATCCATAGTTCCAAACAATGTTTTAAGACCTGTACCTACTATGTTAATTAATCCTCTCTGGTACCTACTTTTCATTTCTTTTGTTCGAGAACTATTAATACCTAATAAATTATAAATTGTATCCATTTTCTTTAACAATCTACTATAATGTGATTTTTCGATCATCATTAATTCTTCACACTGGTGAAAGCTAGAGACGCATTCCTTTTCGATATTGTTAACTTTTTGCGTCAACCAGTAAATATGTTCTTCGTGTATGGTAAGATTTACATTGGATATATGGTGACGTGTCCATTGATAACTTTAGTCTTTCCAATCCAATCAAAATAAAATCTTCCATTACCGTTGAGGTTTTCAATAACAACCGTTAAGGCCAAGTCCAGGAAAGCACCGCTTCTTGGGAAAGAAGGGATATCCGTCGCGTACAACTCGAGTTTGTACTCAATCATATTGAGGCGCCACCAGTCGTGAAACTGGTTGCCCCTGGGATTTGCAGTAACATTTCCCCATGCCGCATGTTTGGCATTAATATCTCCGGCCAAGAAGTAATAATTCTCCTCCGAGTTCAGCTGCAGACTACGAAAAAGTATCTTGAGCTCTGTCATAAATTGGTTAGGTGGAGGTGCTGCAGGTGCGTAAAGCGACACCACATACACTCTCCTCCGGCTATGGAGAGGAATGCATATGATGCATGCTTCCAACAACTGGAATCTACGCACGTCCCCGCTATATATAACCCTATGGCGCAGGCCTTTTCGAATTAAAATTCCAACAACACCTCCTTGAGTGGAGTGAGGCCGGTCTCTTCTTATTACATGATAATTTTTGTATCCCAATTTGTGCTTCTGATTTAGCTTAGTTTCGCTAACCAAAAGCACATCCGGGTTTTCGGTTTTCAACAAATTGGCAAGTGACGTTCTTTTCTCGATCCTGACTAGTGAATTAACATTCGCAGCAAGGATCTTTAAGTTTCCCTCATCCAGCGCAGCCATTAGACTTATGGCACACCAGACCCCACAAACAGCTCCGAATATATAAAGTCAATTCGGGCCGCTTGTTCATTTAATTGTTTCTGGAACTTATCGATCTTTCCGTGCAGAGACAGAAGGATCGATTTTAAGTCCAGATCCACCTCAGGTGCCTTTTGGGCTACCTTTGGTTGGTTTGATGTCATGTGGGCTTGACCCGGTCCAGCTGCCATTTGGGCAAAGGACACGTTGGGTGCCACAAAATTTGCGAACGAGCGACTCTTCTGACGCCTATCATCTTCAGACTGCTGTTTGCGGGCCTGGACTCTCTTTTTCAATTCTTGGTACTTTGGACAACCCCTGAAGTTGGCGGGATGTCCAGAGTTCCTGCAGAGCACACAGGAGAGTACACTCCGGTCTTCGACTCTCTCCTTACCTAGAGAGCATTCACCATGTATGTGGTCCTTATCGCACTTCACGCATCTAAACTGCATGTTGCAGTTAGCTGCGGCGTGCCCGAACCTTTGGCAGCGCATACATTGAAGTATGCGATCTGACCTCTTTATTTTCTCCCACCTTACAGCATGGTAGTACAGGAAGCGGATATTTCGCAGCCTGTCGATTTTGCTGTCGGGAGTAAGCTGGACTAGGAAGAATGGTAAGTGACGGTTACCACCCCTTGCCACAGCCGAGGAAAACGGCTTGACCCCCACGAAATGGAGGTCGTCGCTTTCAAAATTCTTTAGCTCTCTTTCAAGCTCCTCCGTTTTAATTGAGGGATCGATTCCCTTCAGTACCACGGTTTTTAACTTTTGCTGTCTTGGGGTGTACGTGAAGTACTCGGTTTTCACCTCTCCCAAAGCGGCTCTTATAATTATTGCCTTTCGGCCTAAAAACTATTTTACGAACTAATCTTACATATTATGTTTTCATCGAGAAAATTGTTAAGAAAACTCGGCATCTTTATCAAATTTTATATTTTTATATAAAAAAAAAAAACAAATTACAAACTACCTACTCTACTTACTTAAACTACTTAACATATTCTAACTATAATTAGGATTCTGATCACTCGTTGCATTACGAAACAAGTGGTCAAAATCCCAATTGCTCGTCTGTACCAGCCCTTTTGCATTAATATGAATAAATGCCTCCGGCGGGATAAAGCCAGACCGGAGCGTACTCTCTACAGCAAGGATCTTTAAGTTTCCCTCATCCAGCGTAGCCATTTGATTTATGGCACACCAGACCCTACAAACAACTCCGAATAGATATAGTCAATTCGGGCCGCTTGTTCGTTTAATTGTGCCTGGAACTTATCGATCTTTCCGTGCAGAGACAGAAGGATCGATTTTAAGTCCAGGTCCACCTCTGGTGCCTTTTGGGCTACCTTTGGTGGGTTTGATGTTATTGCGTGACCCGATCCAGCTGCCATTTGGGCAAAGGACACGTTGGGTGCCACAAAATTTGAGAACGAGCGACCCTTTTGACGCCTATTGTCTTCAGACTGCTGTTTGCGGGCCTGGACTCGCTTTTTCAGCTCCTGGTACTTTGGGCAACCCCTGAAGTTGGCGGGATGCCCAGTGTTCCTGCAGAGCACACAAGAGAGGACACTCCGGTCCTCAACTCTCTCCTTACCAAGAGGACATTCTCCATGTATGTGGTCCCTATCGCACTTGACACATCTAAACTGCATGTTGCAGTTAGCTGCGGCGTGCCCGAACCTTTGGCAGCGCATACATTGAAGTATGCGATCCGACCTTTTAATTTTCTCCCATCTAACAGCGTGGTAGTACAGGAAGCGGATATTTCGCAGCCTGTCAATTTTGCTGTCGGGAGTAAGCTGCACTAAGAAGAATGGTAAGTAACGGTTACCACCCCTTGCCACAGCCGAGGAAAACGGCTTGACCCCCACGAACTTGAGGTCGTCGCTTTCAAAATTTTTGAGCTCTTTTTCTAACTCCTCCATTTTTATTGAGGGATCAATTCCTTTCGAAACAACGGTTTTAAGCTTTTGCTCCCTTGGGGTGTACGTAAAGTATTCGGTCTTAACCTCTCCCAAGGCGGCACGAACCCTATGGTACTCCTCTATATTTTCACATAAAATTATGTGTTTGTTCGCTGATAGCCTTTTCACATGAAAATTTTTCGTGATTAATTTACATAACCTTATGCTATCTGTAATTTCAAAATTACTCACATTTATAGGTGGGACTCTTACCTTTGCTTGTTTCTTTTGTTGCTGGTGTTGCTGCACCTCAGTCTGCTTTTGCTGCTTTGATTTTTGTGGTTGTTCTTGTTGTTGGTGCTGTTGTTGGTGCTGTTGTTGTTGCCGTTGTGTTGCTTTTGTTGTTGTTGTTGTTGTTGTTGGTGTTGTTGTTGTAGTCGTTGTTGCTGCTTCTCCTGCAGCTGTTGCTGCATTTGCTGTTTAAGCACAGCTTTATGTTGCTGTTGCTGCATCTTCTTTCTGCGCAACTGGTCGCGCTTCTCCAGTAGCTCTTTTATGAGCTTGTCCAGCTGCGCCTCCTCGTCCACTTCTTCGTCCATTTGGACGACTTCCTCGTTATCAACCGGTAGGTCCCTGAAGGAATTTCCTTCTCCGACGTACCGGTCATTGCCACTCTCAAATTCATAAGAGCTGGAATTTTCTGCATCATCATCGGCTCCAGCCGCCGATGATGTCACATTATGGCCTGCCAAGTTAACCCTTCTCTTGGCCGAAAGATTCGGCTTCGGCTTTAACTTGCGTCGCCTCTTCTCAACTTGCCTGAACTCCTCGCTTACAGCTTCTGGTGTCACCGCTGTAGTGGAAGCTTTCGTTGGTGCTTCTGTAGCTTTATTTTCTGCTACCATTGGTGCTGTTGGTGTTACCTGCGAGACCGCCTGGTCAACGACCGACCCGCTGTTGTTTTTGTTGGTGTTGTTGCTGCCAATTCCATTTCATCTGCAGCTACTGCCTTTGGCATATATACTGCTGCTGCTGCCGTTATTGTTGCTGTTGTTGTTGTTGCTGCTGATGTTATAGCTGCTGCTCTTCCTGATGTTGTTGGTCTTGCTGCGGTTGTTGTTGCTGCAGATGATTTTTTAGCCAGCTCGCGTGTTTGCACCACGCGTCGCAACGGCACACCCACACCCGTACGCGGGACCACCGTTTTTCCGGGGTCCATCGGCTACCACCGTACGGCACTTTTTTTTACACTTTTGTTATTGTCTCTATCAAACTTTCTCACATAAATTATAAAAAATTAAAAATTAAATTTTTCTTGCTGGGAATCGAACCCACGCTTCTGACAACAGAGTCAGACACTCAGTCTACTGAACCAATTGTATATTAGAATTTAATATGACATATTACTAATATATTGTACTTGATCGCTTATAATCTTCCGTAACTAGCCGTCCTGTCTCTCTACGTGTTGCGGAACGACTGAAAGTCGGACGCCTAGCTTACTAAGCCAACTTTGGACTTAAAAACACTTGGCTAAATCGCTTTTATAATCGATCCACTTTCCTTTTTTCCCGCTGAACACTAACTAGCCGACCTATCTCGATGAGAGCTGCGGAACGACTGAGTTTATGGCTGTGGTGAGTGGCTTGTGGTCAGTATATACCACGAAATCTCGTCCTTCCACAAAGTGTCTGAAATGTTTTATGGCCAAATAGATCGACAAAAGTTCTCGATCGAATGCCGAGTATTTTCTTTCGGCCGTCGACATTTTTTTAGAGAAAAACGCTAGAGGTTCCCAGCTTTTATTAAAATATTGCTGGAGAACCGCTCCCACAGCAGTGTTAGACGCATCTGTAGTTATACTAAGAGGAACATTGTCCATGGGATGCACTAATAATATGGCATTTGCTAAAGATCGCTTAATTTCCTCAAAATTTGTTTGGCAATCACTCGGCCAACTGAAGATCTGCTTAGCTTTGGGAAGCTTTTGTAGAGAAGATAAGTAAGTATAGATGGGAGCGAGGGATTTAGCAAGATTTGGCAAAAATCGATGGTAATAGTTGACCATACCAACAAATCTTTGAATTGATTTAATTGAAGTGGGTTGGTTGAGATCCAAAATGGCTTTAACCCTGCTTCCTGAAGGAAGACGCCATCTTTTGAAATGGAGTAGCCCAAAAATTCAAGTGTCCTACAACCAAAAATGCACTTCGAAGATTTAATAGTTAATCCGAACTTCGGTAACCTTTCAAACGCTAATTTTAAGTGTTGTTTATGTTCTTCTTCATCGCGACTAGCAATCAAGATGTCATCTATATAGACGAAAATAAAATCTAAGCCACATGTAACCTCATTCATAAATCTTTGAAAGGTTTGACTCGCATTCCGAAGGCCAAAACCAATGCGTGGAAACTCATACAGTCGAAAGGGTGTTATTATTGCTGTTTTGTAGATGTCTTCTTCGGCAATTGGGATTTGGTGATATGCTCTGAACAAATCAATTTTGGAAAATATTTTACACCCCACAAGCCGCATTGTAAAGTTTTGTATATGAGGTATTGGATACCTATCAGGAACAGTGACGGCGTTTAATCGCCTGTAGTCACCGCAAGGTCTCCAGTCTCCCGTATCCTTTTTGATGGGGACTAGATGCAATGGAGAAGAAACCGGTGAGGATGAAGGACGGCATATGTTAAGCTCCACCATATGATCGAACTCGAGCTTTGCTGTGCGATGTTTATTTGGATCGAGTCTGCGTGGCCTGCAGCAAGGCAATTGACCTTTCGTCGAAATGTGGTGTACTATAGAATGTTGAGCGGGGTTATCGAAAGAGGGAGGAGCAGTTAAACTTGGAAACTTCTTAAGAAGTTCGGCATATACATTATCTCTTGCATATGCAACTGGAGTCGGAGTGTCGTACTTCACACTGTATGCGTCAATAGATAGTGAAGTGACTGTGTCAAGAATTTTCTTTCCTTTTAGGTCGACAGTAATCCCGAACTTAGACAGAAAGTCTGCACCTATTATTGGTCTATTAACCTTAGCTACGGTAAAATTATATTTAAAGTTGCGACGTAAGCCTAAATCCAACTCTAATAATTTGCTACCATATGTAGGAATATGTGTTCCATTAGCCAAAAATTTGGAATTTGTTTGTAGGTTTTCAATCTTAATTTGTCTATTGGTATGCAAGACAAATCGGCTCCCGTGTCTATTAGAAAGTTCAAATTGCTCAATCTGTCTCTTACAAAAAGGCGGCTATTGCAATTCATCGATCCACTGTATGCCGCTGCGACAGTGGATGATTTTAGTTTGTTTGGTTGAAATTATTTGATTGGGTATTATTTGATACAACAAAGTCGCAAGGTGCAATGCATTTTTTTGCTTTATTACCGAACTTATGATGGTACCAACAGAGCGGTTTTTTATCTTGCGTTGATCGAAACCGTGACCCAGATCGCGAATTTGACCTCCGCCTTTCACCAGAACTGAAATGCTGTGTCTTGCCTTGATTGTATGGACGTCCGCCAAAATTTAGTGAAGAGATCATGTGTTTTAATGATGAAATTTCTTTTTCTATTTTTCGGAATTTGTCGTCCTGATGGTCCTGACTAGGTTTGAAGATCTTAGAGGAATGTGAGGGAATGTTAATAGCAGATATATTACTAGAAGATTGAATTGATTCGAAAATTTTGTCAGCTGTTTCTAAAAGCTTATTAAAATCAGAATCGCCTTGAGGAATAAGAGCTATGTTTATCAAGTTGGGTAAGCGAGAAAACCATAATTTCTTAATCAGTTCCTCACCAACTGTGCCCGAGTTTCCGGCCAAGACTTTTAATCTTCTAAAGAACTCACTTGGTTTGTTGGCGCCCATCTCTTCATCTGAGATTAACTTTTTGATTCGTCTCTCAATACTTAAGGAATGACGACTAAGTAAAGTATTTTTGAGATTATCGTATAAGTTTGATGGTGGTGGACTTTCAAATACATCGATAAGCGATTCTGCAACCTCTTGTGGTAATCCAGCAACTAAGTGGTTGTACTTGGTTATGTCACTGGTTATGCGACATATGCTAAATTGAGCTTCAACCTGTATAAACCACGTGTTTAGTGAGTTTGGAAAATATGGAGGTAGCCTTATTTGTATGCGACCAATTTCTGGTTCGTTAAATGTTCCCTGCTCTGTTTTCGAACCACTAGCAGTTGATGTTTTGAATGAAGCATCCTGTTCATCAAACATATTGAAATAATGTGTTTAACTTCGATTGAAACATGCACTTGCAAAAAAAAATGTTTTATAAATTGTACGTATATCTCACAATAAATTCAGAGAAGGTGTACCTGTAGAGGGGACAATGTGATATAATTTAATCATGCGAATATGAGTTTAAATGCATGCATGTAGAACGGTATACCAGCATAAACAATGCACATGCAAAATTTTCTATAAATATAGCTAGCATAAAAAAAATATACAAAATTCGCAAAAAAAATAATAATAAAAGAAGTGATAAATCTTAACTAGGTATTCTAAATTTCGATTGAAACATCTTGATCAAAACAAAAATGTATTAAAATCATTGAATAAAGGAAAATTTTAATTATATTAAAAAACATAGGGACGGGCTACAGTCCGCTTGGGCGAACTGTTGGATACCCTATTCTTATTCCTATCCCTCATAAGTGGGCGTGACAAAAGTCTAAGTATGGTTGAATTGTTAAGAACGCTCTACATATTTTGTTATATAACATTTAAAGGATTTTATCAAAAAAAAAAAAAACGCTCCCTAGCTCAAACTTGGGTGTTTCAATAAAATTGTTTTATTTAATTGTGGGCGTGTCAGTAGGCGGATTTAAAAAAAATTAACACATGAGAATAAAGGGCTACTAGAGAGTATATATTATAAATTTCAGCTCCCTAGCTCAAACTTTGAATTTTAAAAAAAAAAAAAAAATAATTGTGGGCGTGTCAGTGGGCGGATTTTGAAAATATTTACACATGAGCATAAAGGGCCCATAGAGAGTATATACTACAAATTTCAGCTCCCTAGCTGAAACTTTGGATTTTCAAAAATTAATATACCCTTAGAATAGGGTAAAAAAAAATTATTTTATTTATTTGTGGGCGTGTCAGTGGGCGGATTTTGAAAATTTTGTATCCCGAGCAGTTTTAGGAGTCATAGATCATATATAAAAAATTTCAGCTTTCTAGCTCAAAATTAGATTTTTTCCAAAATTTGGTTTTTTTGAGTTTGTGGGCGTGTCTGTGGGCGGATTTCAAAAATTCGTAAACTTGATTATTTCGGGACCCTAGAGAGTATATGGTCAAAATTTCAGCTCTCTAGGTCCAGTTTAAAGGCCTAATTTTTGGCTACAGACGGACGGACGGACGGACGGACGGACATGGCTAGATCGACATTACTATCGATGCTGATCATAAATATAGTAACTTTTAGGGGTCTACGGGCAATATTAACGTATGTTACAAACTATGCGTCAAAATTAATATACCCTTAGAATAGGGTATACAAATTCAGTTAGGTATTAGAATGACATTAGCTATATACTTCAAAAACGAATTTCCTTTAATTTCACTGTTTCACATATGAGCCTTCTTTAAACATAGCGGATTCAGTATATGGTCTTATGATGAATTACATAAGTCATGCCATTTGAGCTTTCGGTAAATGTAACTGCATCCATATTAAAATTAAAAATATGTACATATTTACGAAAAACTGTTTTTTTTTTTATTTGTTATGTTGTTGTTGCAGGAAAAAGTTGTTTGATGGGATGAGGAGAAGAAATATCGGCAAAACGGGTATCCCTTAGCGTTGGATTTTCATGAGCCTCATGTTGTCCTTAATATTGCGTTTGCGGTTGTTAATCATTATATTAAACACTGCCACAATATGTTTAAATTCAAGTTTGTGACTCTTGCAGTTAGTTTCTTTTGGTTTTTTTTTCTCTCTTTTGAGTATTACTAATCAAACCACCATTATTTTTATAATGCACTGTTTTTATACCACAATTGTCACTGATTCGTGCATGATTTATAGTTCTACCATTAATATTTTAGCACAAGTTAGAAAACGTGGTAATATTCTTTAGCACTGTGGTTAAAAAGATGGAATTATTCACTACGCCGATCGGCCATTAAGTTATTTTGGAATTTGTAATTTCCGATTTTTAGATTTCCGATACTGTTTCGACGTCGGGGTCACCAATATGCTTGTGCATAAACTTGGCCGCGATAACGTGGGCGTGGGAATAAAAATAAAACATCAGCGACGTGACAGTTACAACGTTTATTTATGATCCGCTCATCGGCAGATCGATTATCTTACTGACTAGCTTAATTCTAACTTACACTATTTAAATAAGCATTAAGTGTTTGGCTTGCTATGTGTACTACCATGTGTGTGTAATTCGTGAGTACATGCATGCAATGGAAAGTTGCTGTACTTATATAATTTTAGTGTGATGCAATTTGACAGGGTGTCACTACAACTATAAAGTTGAGAAGTTCAAAATCGCTGCCTATCAGTATCCACCAAAGCTACCTATGTCAGCAAAGACCAGATGTATTTTTTACATTTTTTCACGTTTCGTCATGCTTATCAGTGTTGACATACAAATTTGACCTCCAAATTTGACCTTCAACGACAACAATAGATATGGCTTATCTCTAACCGCAATGCATGTATCACCAGGCTTATCAGTGTTGACCCTCAAATTTGATTTCCACTACTTTTAGAGTCCGTCAACCAACCACAACATGCTACTGAGCTCCCGTTTGGTTGTCTTTACGTCGTCGACCCTCCGAACATCTCCTTTACTGTCAGGATAGCATTCGATAATTCGACACATTTTCCAATCGGCAGGAGTAGCACTTAGCTCGTGTAGTAATACCAGATCTCCGACGGCTAGTGTTCGAGTGGGGAATTTCCATTTGTTTCTCTTCTGCAGTTGGTGGAGGTACTCTTGGTGAAAACGTTCCCAGAAATGTTATAGGATTTGTTGCACTTGTAACCAGCGTTTTGTGATTGGGACGGGAGTTGTTGGACTTGCGTCGATTACAGCGTTCTTGAAGCTTCGTTGCGTGATAAAATGGAACGGTGTGAGGGCGGGTGCGTCTTTTGCGTGTGATGATTCTGGATGTAATGGTCGGCTATTCAAGATACCTTCGATGCGACACAATAATGAGTTGAATTCTTTGTAGTTCAGATTAGTTATATTATACATCTTCTTCATTAGATGCTTCATAGACTTAACGGCGGCCTCCCATAGCCCATCGAAGTTAGGGCTGTAGGGCGGGTTGCACTTCCACACAATTTCCTGCATCGCTAGTCTGTCCTTGCATTTATTGGTGACCTTGCTCCTTGGCTCCGTTAAAGAATTTCCGCTATGGTGGTGGTTCAGGTGTGTTTGGCGTACAATTAAATCAACCAAGTATCATTTGGTTAACAGTATCGGATGCTTGTGACTTTCCGGGAGATTGGCAAGAGAAATCCTCCCTCCCACACGAAGTAGTCAGCCAGCTTTTCTTCGGAAAGGTTTTTTGTTTTTTGGAAGTGGGCTATTTCGTTATTAAATGATAGATGTTGCTGAAACTTTGGATATTTCTTCTGCGGTGATCGGTCTGGTCTCACGTATTTCCTTCTTGTTGGCCCACCGAAGGCAATAAGCGGTTACTCGTAGTAGATGGTTGAAGCAGGAGAACCTTTCAATAAAGTTTTCTTCATTACTCACATTTCGACAGACATGCGTCAGTGTAATTCCTATGTCTTAAAGAGGAGTAAGTGGAAGCGGGTCATACATTAACCAGGTTGGACTCTCAAACCAAATCTGGCGGTTAGCCAGATGTCCGGGAGTGAGTCCACGTGAAGCGGGGTCAGCAGGATTTTCCGCAGACTTGACGTAATGTATATCCGCAGGACAGATGACTTTCCGAATTTTGGTAACTCTTCTAGTCACAAATTTGTTGTCCATCTTGTGATTACTACGCAACCAGCTTAAGGCTACCTCACTGTCTGTGTATGTAATCATCGTGATATTGGGATAGTGGAGCTTGCTTCGGACTTGCTCGAGAAGCTCGGTTAGGAGCATAATGCCTTCTAACTCCGTCTTGGGGATTGTGCATAGTTTGCTGTCCTTGGTAGCTCTTGTCTTGAGTGGTGTGACTCGACCTTTTGCTGCTAGTAATCGGATTGTAAAAGAGTCCCCATTTTTTACTCGACTGTAAATCACTGCTGCGTAACCGTCTTCAGTTGGGTGGCGACGGTGTAGAGGTTAGTGTGTTGGCTTGTTACCCGTGCGGTGCAGGTTCAATCCCCAAGGGGAACAACAACATACGCCACCCATTCACATGCCTCTACACCAAAAGGAGGATTTCTGCTGGTAGTACAATGGACCGTTACCGAGTCTGAGTGCTCTAGGATTTGGAATTCCTTTTTCAGTCAAATAATAAAAAAAAAAACCGTCTTCGGAGGCATCACAGAATCCAATGAGCTGAATAGGTGTATTCTGGGTTCATTGGATGCAGCGCGGGATTCTAATACCACTAAGTTGAGATAGGGTTTCAAATATTTTGCTGAATTTCTGCTACATTTTTTCATCTATTTGGTCATCACAGTCGTACTTGAGTATCCACAACTCTTGTATGCGTATCCGGAGGAGCATAATAATTTAATTTAATTTTGGTGGGGGCATGCGCCCCCATTTATTCAGCTTAATACAAGCTACAGTATGTCTTAAAACAAAACTAAGACTTATAGCTAGACTTAAAAACTAATACTTACAAGCTAGAGATTTATCTTTAATAACTTCAGTTAGGGTTTATGGAGAAGGAGGCTAAGTTTAATGGAGGGAGTGCTGCGGTTGAAATCAAAAACGGAAATGTTTGAATTTACCTTCCGTAGCATACGGGAAATTGGTTCGTTGGAGCCATAGAACGTGCGGTGGGTTGGTAGATAGAAGAGACGGGGATGTCTTAAATTACGAGGGTTAGTATGAAAGGAGATGGAGTTGTAAAGGGACGGGCAATCGATAGAGCCTGAGAGGAGGCGATGAATGAAGAGAATGTCTGCTGCATCTCTGCGGTCTTCAAGGCTATTCAAGTTAATGAGTTTGAGGCGGGCTAGATAGGGAGGCAGAGGGCGGAGGGCAACTCGAAGAAAACGTCGTTGTATGTTTTCGATTCTGGTTACGTGAACTTGCTGAAAGGGTGACTACGTTTGGCTGGCGTATTCGAGGAGGGGGCGGACAAAAGTAATGTAGAGAGATCTGGTCACGTATGGATCAGAGAATTCCTTTAACCACCGTTTAATGAACCCAAGGGATTAATTGGCTTTACGAATTATCTCGTCAATGTGCGAACGGAAATTAAGCTCGCGGTCGTACAGTATGCCAAGGTCATGAAAAGACTGTACGATAGGTATAGGTTGATCATTAAGAAGGTAAAGACGGGGAGGGACTTGTTGTATTTACGTGATAAGGTTATGGATTGGCATTTCGCAACATTGAGCTCTAGGCAGTTTTGGAGACACCAAATAGAAAAACTATCTAGATCTTGTTGTAGCAAGCAGGAGTCTTGTGATGAAGATATGTGTTTGAAAAATTTGGTGTCATCGGCATAGAGAGATAGAGGAGTGTTAAATAACCCCTTCCAGAAATTATTCCACATTCTTTCTTGCCTCACTGCTCCTAAACCGCCCAAGACGTTGAAATATAAAGAAATAACCAAATTGCTTCGAAACCATTTGTGTCCCACGCCGAATGAAATAGCTGAACAACATAAATTTTCACTCCGGATTCAACACGAAGGCGAATCCATCGCAAAGTTCCACGCAGAACTAAAAAAGCTCTCTACGCACTGCAATTTCATCTGCAACAGCTGTCAGAAATCGACAAACAACACCCATCTACGATCACATTTCATCCGCGGCGTGCGTGATAGCCAGATTATAGAGAGACTGTTACAACAGGATGCATTCAAACCATTCGAAGATGCGATCCAACTCGCACTTTCCGTTGAGTCGTCAAAAGCTGGAAAAAAATACGTCGGACCGTAACGATTACAGGACTAAAAACCCAAATAAACAGCGTAAATCGCCAACTTCCAGAAAATTAGAACAACTAAGAGGTAGATGTTTTAAATGCGGTAAAGCTGATCACAGGGCAAATGAGTGCACCCAAAAGAATTTAAGATGTTCAAGGTGTAGTAAGAAGGGGCACATTCAAAGTGTTTGCTTAAGTAAAACTATTGCCGACAATCGCGTCATCGATATCGCGACGGAGAATTACGAAAGCGAGGACGACGTCTCTTTCATAAATATGATCGCTTCTTGCAATTCTCTTCAGAGCGGACGGTTTTATGTAAACCTCAAAATAAACAAACAGGAATGTAGGATGGAATACGACACAGGAGCGGCAGTATCGACAATCTCTAAAGAACTTTTTCATCAAAACTGGCCCGATCATCCGATGGAAAAAACGTTTATGCAGTTGAAAACATACACCGGTCAAATTATTCGGCCGTTTGGTGTCGCTCGAGTAACAGTTGAATACGAGCGAAAAGAGAATTCAGTAATGCTTTACATACTAAATGAAGCTGTGGAACCAATTATTGGTCGTGAGTGGATTAGAAATCATAAACTAAATATTATTTCTTTTAATCAGGTAGATGTACACGACATTTCCGAAAAGGAATGTAAGGCTAAATTGGAAAAGATATTAGACGCGTACGAAGACTTGTTCACTGAGGACGTAGGGAAAATTCCGAATTTCAAATGCTCCCTTAAATTGAAAGGCGATTGTGACCCAATTTTTTTTAAACCCCGTACTGTCCCATATGCTTTGAAAGGGAGGATTGATGCTGAGCTTGATCGAATGGAAAAGGCTGGAATAATCCAAAAAATTCTATACTCGCAGTGGGGAACGCCCATAGTTCCAGTAATAAAAAAAAATGGTGGCCTACGTCTTTGCGCGGACTACAAGGTAACAATAAATCGAGTTTTGGTCGACGACAACTATCCGATACCCAGGATTGTAGAGAAATTTTCAAAAATGAGCGGAGGCAGGTATTTTATCACCCTGGATTTACAAGAAGCGTATTTGCCTATGGAGGTAGACGAGGAAAGTTCACTTCTCCAGGCCATAAGCACACATAAGGGCAACTATAAAGTAAATCGCTTGATGTTTGGATTAAAGCCAGCACCCAAAAGATGGCAAAGGTTTATCGACTCGGTACTGCAAGATATCGAAGGGGTATCGTGTTTCTTCGATGACATCAATATACAAGGTATTACGTATGAGCAATTGCTGTCACGATTTAAAGTCGTTTTACACAGGCTGAGGGACTATCTGAATAAAAGCAAATGCCAGTTTCTTTTAAATTCAATTGTCTACCTGGGCCACGTTATCGATTGAAATGGCATTCGTCCTATATCAGAGAGCTAGCTCCATTGCAAAGTGCGGACGTCCTAAGGATGTCCATGACCTAAGAACATTCCTTGGTTTTGTAAATTATTAACAAACATTCTTACCAAATTTAGTAACGCAGCTTGCACCATTACATAAACTTCTACGTAAAGGCGCCGATTTTAACTGGACAAGAGACTGCAATCGAGTATTTCAGCAATTGAAGCAATCTCTTTGTAGTTCGAGAACTCTTATACCATTTAACGAGAGTCTACCATTAGTTCTTGCGACGGATGATTCACCTTTTGGACTAGGCGCAGTTATTTCGCATGTAATGGCCGACGGCTCAGAACGGCCAATAGCGTTAGCGTCTAGATCGTTAAGTAAGTTGGAAAAAACTACTCACAGCTGGACAAAGAGGCCACAGCAATCTATTGGGGGCTCAAACATTTCTTCCAATTTTGCTTTGGTAGGAAAATCACTCTGCTCACTGACCATAAGCCCCTTACATCAATACTTCATCCGGACAAGAGTCTTCCAACGATGTCCGCATCAAAATTATTAAGGTATGCAACTTTTATGTCAGGATTCCACTACGAGATTAAATATCGAAGTACGCACAGTCACTCCAATGCTGATTTCTTATCCAGATTTCCAGATATAGCGGCCAACACTGAGGAATATGATTTTTTTGAAGTTCACCAAATCGAAGTTCTTCCAATTACAAGACGTGAGATCGCAAAAGAAACCATTAAAGATAAAGAATGCCGTGAATACCTTCAGGCACTCCAGCTAGGTAAGCCACTACCATACATTCCAAAATTTTTCACTTGAAAATGGTTGCGTTTTGAATGGCATCCGTGTCATGGTACCCTTGTCACTACAAAGGCATATTCTTGAAGAACTTCATGAAGCGCACACAGGCACAGTACGAATAAAAGCCTTGGCGAGAAGCTATGTGTGGTGGAGAAACATCGACAGAGACATCGAAACGATGACCCGAGAGTGCAAGAATTGCGCTCTCATTAAGGTGAACCCAGGAAAATCAACACCTCCCCCTGGATGAGAATACAAATTGACTACGCTGGTCCAATTTTCGAGCACTATTTTTTGGTTGTAGATGCATATAGCAAATGGGTTGAAGTCTTTCCCACAAGAACTACTAACTCCAAAGAGACGATACGAAGACTTCGGGAAACTTTTGCGCGATACGGATTGCCACTGACGTTAGTTTCAGATAATGCACTATCTTTTAAATCCGAAGAATTTCAAAACTTCACAAAATCAAACGGCATTTGTCACAAATTCTGCGCTCCGTATCACCCCTCATTCAATGGCCAGGCGGAACGTTTTGTGTTTACCATCAAGCAAGGGCTTCGAACCGTGATGAATGAAAAGGGCGATATCCACGAGAAGCTTAGCCGCCTACTGATACAGTATCGCAAAGTTCCCAATTCAACTACGGGCGTAAGCCCATCTGAACTAATGTTTAAACGATCGATAAGAACAAAGCTTGATTTACTGCAGAGAGAAATCGGAGGCGAGCTGAATGAACAGAATATGCCCATGAACCCAACAACTCGGGTATTCCAAATCGGTGATAGGATCCAAGCTCGATTCTAAAACAACAAAACAATAAAATGGAAATTCGGAATAGTAGTGGGAACAAGTGGGAGGAAGCATTACGACGTTCTTATAGAAGGCGAGTAACATACGCGGCATGTTGATCAGCTCAGGGCAACTGAATGTGTGCCAAACAATAGCAATACAACTTCTTACAATAAAGAAACAATAAACCATATTCCTAATACGTACAGACGACAGACAAGGACCGAACATACGAACCCTCAAGTACTAGAAACCTCTATACCCCCAAACTCACAGCTCCTTGCTCGCGACACCGTGGAGGGCATGAAGTGTCTTCCACTAGAAGAAGAATTACCGCATTGCAACCCAGATGATGTTATGCCGCAACGCCTAAGATCCAAACCGAATGGCGACAAACTTAGTAAAGATGAACATCGAAGCTCTACAACACAAGAGGAAGATCATCAACTTCGGAGATCCAAACGCACAACGACCAAACCGCTTGGACTTATAAACTCATCAGGAAGAGGAAAGTTGTCATATAGTTGTAACACAAACTCCTGGCAACACTGCATATGGCATCTGACAGCTCTCTCTCCACTTTTTCTGTCGTCGTGCTTTTTTTGACTTTGCACATTCTCCGTATCCATTCCAACACGCGGTCTGCATATTTATAATATATCATTGAAGTTTAATAAATAAAACAAAAGAATTATCAAATCGAACAATAAGCATTTTCAATACACAACCGGATTCGTACAAAATGCTTTCCAGGAGTTTGGGTATATGCGAAAGATTGGCTATCGGGTGATAATTAGTAACTTCACTTTTTAATCCATTTTTATGAATCGGCGTTATGAAGGAGGACTTCCATATCTGAGGAAAGTCGCCTTGAGATAGTGAGAGCTTAAAGTGGTGCGAAAGGGGGTAGGAGAGCACTAGAGAACACTTCTTAAGAAAAATAGCGGGAATTCCATCTGGGCCAGGTGAATATTCATGATTAAGTTTTTGCAATTTATTTTCAATTACAGAAGGTTCAAAAGTTTGAGAGAGAAAGGGACCAGTGGAGTACTCGAGTAGGTAGTTGAAATAAGAATGATCTGGTACAAGGGAGTTGTCGGCAAAAGATTTTTTAAAAAAGGTGGCAAAAAAATTAGCAATGGTTTGTGGATCACTTGAAGATATGTTTTCGTAAGAGAGGGATGGGGGGTAGTCGTCGGATTTTTTTTTGTAGTTAACGAACCGAAAAAAAGATTTAGGGTCGCTTATAAGATTGGCTTGTGCATTGTTAACATGTCTTTGATAGAGGGAGTTATAAGCCTGGGCGAATTGAAGGTATGAGCCGAGATAGTTGGAATAGTCAGAAAAAGACTTGTTTCGAAGGAAAACTGACCATAATTTGTTTCTCTTGTTGCGTAACGATCGTAGTCTTCGATTATACCAAGGGGGAGATGTAGAGAAGTGTTTTGGCCGAGAAATACAAAAAGGGAGATAGTAAAGAATAATTCTCTGTAAACAAGGAGAGGGCATCATTTACAGGGAGATTTTCAAATTCAAATGAGACTTTGCTGAGGTGTTCACTAATAATTGGCTTTATGACAATCAAGGCGGGGGGGGGGGGGGCAGCGGGCGGTGTGGACTGTAGAGGAGGGTCATGAAAAAATGAAGTGGGGGTGAAGGTTGTCAATAGTCGAGAGAAGAAGAGGGGAAAGCGGGACAGAGGAGTTAAGTGGGTCAGTAGTGAAGATTAGGTCTAACTGCCTACCCATATAATTAGAGATGCCGCTTACTTGGGATAGACTTGAGTCGGTTAGACGATCGATGGAGAGACATTTTTTGGTTGAGTTGTGATTCGAAGCAATGAAAAACGATTCGTCATCGGATAAAGCCCAGTGCAGTTGGGGCAGGTTAAAGTCGCCGAAAATGATGACGTCATCAGAAGAATCAGAGAACTCTATAACTTGATCGATTGCGTTAACAGCAAGTTGGTAGGATTCGATGGGTTGGGCCGGCAGGATGTAGAAACGCATAACGTATAGGCACTGGTAGGATCCAGCCCATTGGATCGTAAAGAAATGCAGCCATGGACAAAAGACCTCTTTTAGTGAATATTATTTGGTCTTGATTCGGGAGACGGACGAGAAATGTATCTTCTACTGGATTGTAGTTAATACCCAAGATTTTCATAGTTGGTTCGGTGGTCTCTTTGCAGGCGGCGAGTTTTTTATTACCCTCTATATTTTGAAGTACTGCTGGATTATTGGTTGCCCATTTTGTTAGAGACAGCTTTCCGGCTTCTAGTGTTGTGGTAATCTTGGCAATTTGCTCTTGGCATTCGTTAATGCTATCTGCTCCATGGAATAAATCATCCATGTAAATAGAGTTCTTAATTATGTCCTTGGTCATGTCTGGGGCATTGTCATCGGCGATCTGGTGGATGGTACGGATTACTTGCCATGGGGCGCAGTCCACCCAGTAGGTTACAGTGTTTAGCCAGAACTCACCCAATGGTTGTGTTTTGTTGGGGCGCCAGAGCATTCGAAATTGTTCCCGATCTGCCTGCGGTATCAGGAATTGTCGGAACATTTGTTGCATATCGCTGGAGTAGGAAAATTCGTATTGTCTATTTTGGTGGATAATGTCGAAGATGTGACATTGTAATTTCGGGCCTGGGTGGATGAGTTGGTTTAGAGAAATTCCGTTACTTGATGGCGCGCTGGCGTTGAATACGTTCCTCAACTTGGTTGTGAAAACATCTTTTCGGATGATGCTTTTATATGGGATGTAATAAGCATTTCCGGTCTCGTCTCGTTGCCTTTCAGCAGGTACTGGTGACATGTGATTTGACGCGAGGTAGTCCTCCATAAAGTCGATTGACATTTTCTTATGGATCTCATTTCGTTCCCAACGTCTTTCCTGCCCGATATAGAATTTGATTGCATTCCGATAGGAGTTTCCTAATGCTGGTGCGTTAAGTTTCCAAGGAATTGGAACAATGTATCTGTCGTCTTTGGTTCTAGAGTGTTTTTCCATGAATAAGTTTTTGCAGTATGAGCTCTCCATTTCACCAATGTCTTCTCCAGTGACGGGCATGTCCCAGAAACCTACTAGGTTTGCCTCAAACTCAGAGAATGTTGTATGGGTTGAGGTTCGTTTTCCAATTTTCCCGTTTCCTGGGTCTCCTGATACAATCCATCCACCAAGGTAGGTATTTTGAAGTAACAACCCACCCTTCTTCTTCAAACCTGGACGTATAACTGTAGAATATACAGAACCACCTAATAATAGAGTGTTGGAATTTGAATTACGGATCAGGAGCTCAAAGCACCAAAAAGAAATAAAAGACGCGACTCGTTTGGAAGTTGGAAATAGAGTGACTAGAACTCTACCCATCATTTCCTACGCTACCCATTCTATCGCCTAGATCGTCACCAGTACCAGGTCAAATACGCATTCTACTTTCATAACCTGACACACTTTGTTTATTTAAACAACATGTGCAGCATTATGTCGCTCATGGTCACGACATAATTGCACTCCGATGGGTCAGTATTGCATTGTTTGCAATATGATCCGCATCGTGTTGCGTTTCATTAGTTGACATAGTTCGATTGCCGTTCGCTTGGTTGTGACAATAATAGATGACACATGCGGAACATTTGGTCATAATCGAACTATGTCATGTGTCTATAGTGGTTCCTGGGAATTGTGTGTGGTCTGTATCTTCAGGGCACAACACTCCTCCCCCCTATAAATACGAAAGGCGTACTAGGCTACGAGTGAGATCTTTCGGCTTTAGGTAGGCATGAGGATGATGAGTAAAGAATCCGGTACTTATTCATTATTTATTTATCTCGTTTTGAAAGTGAATATTTTTGTGTTTTTTTTTCTCTTTTTTTTACATAAATTTACATAATTTTACATATTCTTAGGCTATTACAACTTTATTTAATCATTTTTCTCTTTTTTTTAAAAAAAATTTTGTTTACATAATGAATTTTTCTATATTTACATTTATTTGTTTAGAAATACGTTTTATACATTTTATACATTTATAAAGCGGCTGCTTCCGTATTTTCTATTGCGTTTTCTGTTAACATATTTTTGTTTTTTGTACATTTAATTTTGATATATTTTTTAAACGTTACATACAAGGCTACGATTATACAGACTACGAAAATTGTGGAAATTGAAATATAGGCATGCTGATGACTTACATTGAATAACATTTCGTTTTTCTTAATTAAATTCTTAATGTTTATACTATAACTATCTAAATCCAGTTTTTCTATATGGGTAGTATGGGGTGAAATTTGGGATAAATTGGTTGGGATTATTATGCCTTCAGGAATTGTTGACTCTTTTAAAAAGTATGAAATGGGAGTTTTATTATAAATGGTATTTGAGGCCTGGAGATAAACTTCGTTTGTTATGGCTTTACAAAATGGGTCTATACTCAGAATCCCGCTATCAGATATTGTAATGGTTTTCGGAGATTCTCCGCATAAGACTCTAACGCTTGTTGGCTTTGGCATGACATACAGCCATGAATTTTTACTCATAAGGTTAAACCAAACTTCTTGTTGAAGTGCAAATATTTTCGTTTCGCAAGTTGCATGATTTTCACTTCCATATATAATCTGTATTATACAATTGTTAGTATTATGATTATGAACCACAAAGTTATTTTCGCATATGAAATTATTGGAGTCTGTTTTTGTGCATTTGTTTAGATCCTCGCTGTTCAAAAATATGTATCGCCTATGATTTTCGTTTATGGCTGCGAATTCGCTGTATATTGAGACATAGCTATATGAGTTGTTTTGGTATTTAGATGGTAGTGGTCTTAGTTTAACCAAATCGAACTCTTCGTCTATCAATGGAATGCTTACTTCCAACATAAGATTCTGGTCAACATAAATTGGTGTGATTGTTGTAATTTTATTTATGATTGGCAGATTCATTCGGGATATTTTGATTGGGAATCTAATACTGTGTGGGAGATCTAGCTGGATTTGTTTTAATGTTGAAATGAAAACTTCCGAATTAAGAAATCGACTGTCTAGTTTATTTACCTTTGCTCCCTGTAAGATATCAAGTAGTTCTGATTGCTTTAAGAGGATATTTGCAGAACACGTGGATGCTAAAGTGGCTATTTCATCGAAACTATGTAACACCTTCTCAAAATTAGTGAGGTTTGCGAGTTTGAGAGTGTTTTGCCTAATTTCGTTGGTAACAGAGTTAAAATTATTAGTTGCGCAGTCTCATTCATTGCGTCTACCACGTTGGTAATTATTGTCATTTGGTTTTCTGTTATATGGTAAAGATTATCTTTGTTTTCGGATAGTTCTTTCAACGCGTTATCAATTTTCACTGCGTCTTCTGAATCCATCGTTCCAAACAAGAATTTCTCCGCCATTCCTATGCCGTTGAATATACCGTTATTAACTATTGTTGCGCTTCTTTTTGAAATTTTGTTTTTCACCAATATTCTATCTAGAATTCGGTTGTTATTTTCAATCTCCTTGAAAGAATTTCTAAAACTTTGTAATGTTATCTTGCAATGGTCTAATGGATACTGTTTAATACTCAGGATACACAGCTCGGAAAGAGTATTTAAGTTTTGTTCGAGAGTTTTTTTGTTTGCTTTGATCCCTTTGTTACTAATGTCAAAAATAAATGTCCATTTCGTAAGAGATTTCTGAAGAACTCCGACGTGCTCCAGGTATATTCCAGTTCTGTTCAGTGGCTGTACCACTACTCCTGCTATGCTTGACTTAATGTGGATGGCAAATAGAATGGTTGTGATGACTTTGCTGGAAATAGGGAGAACGGAGGATGTGTTTTAGTTACGCATTCTGCATGCATGGGCTGAGATGTATGTGTTTTAAGTGTCTGTGTGTGTTTAATCTCTTTGGTTAAAGTGTTTGATTAGGTTATTGTGTACGACTTTTTCTTTTCGGCCTATTTTTATTTTGGAATTTTCTGGAGACAATATTTCAGTTACTTCGTATGGTCCTTCAAAAATTGGAGAAAGCTTTTTATTCGATCGGTTCTTGATTTCCAACAATACTTTGTCGCCGACGTTATAACTGGTTTGTTTTGAATTTTGATCGTAGTACTCCTTGGAATTCTCTTTAGCCTTAATTTGGTTATTGCGAATAAGCTCATATCCGACTTGCATTTTCGACTTCATTTCGGAGACATAGTCGTCGTAATTGTATGTTGGTTGCACGCTTCTGTTCAAAGTGGAAGGAATTGGTGCTTTAAAACCAAAAAGGGCTTCGAATGGGCTGTAGTTCGTGCTGGAATGTGGGGTTGTATTGTAACAAAATATTGCATAGTCTATATATGTGTCCCAATTTGATTGGTCTGTACTTGCATAGTTCTTTAGGTAGTCACCTAGTGTTCTATGTGACCTTTCAAGTGCACCATTTGACTGCGGATGGTACGGACTACTTTGGATCTTTTTGATCTTTAGGGTTTTGCATATATTTTTCAATAAATCACTTGTAAAATTTGTACCTTGGTCTGTGAGTATTGTTTGAGGAATACCATAAGTGCAAATAATTCTCCTTACTAAAGCCTCTGCTACAGTTCGGGCTTCTTGATTTTCTATGGGGACTGCTTGAACGAATTTACTAAAATCATCTTGGAAAGTAAGTATGTATTTATTACCGCTTTCGGTAATGGGGAGTGGCCCTACTATATCGAGAGCTATCCTTTCGAATGGGGTTTTAGCCGTTGTAGTTATGACCATGGGGATTTTACTACATGTATACTTTTTGTTATTTTGACACAATTCGCAAGACCTGATATACTTCTTTATATCTATGTACATATTTTTCCACTTCTATGGCTTTCGGATACGCTTTAGTGTACGCTTGACTCCTTGGTGACCTCCTAAGGGTGTGTCGTGAAATTCGTACATTACTTGTCTGATTTTATCGGGGTCAGAGATCTCTACTACGATGTCTTGGTTCGTATGTGCGGGGATTGGATTTTGCTTATTTTGACTACGCGTAACTACTTTAATTTCAGCGGTACCCAATCGTGATAACGCGTCTGCGTTTGTATTTAGATGCCCAGCCTTATGGGTGACTGTAAAATCGTACTCTTCTAGTTTGATGCGCCAGCGCATTATTCTTGAAGAGGGATCTTTCAAGTTGAACATCCATACCAGCGGCTTATGGTCGGTAATGACTTCAAAATGGCGTCCAAACACGTACGGTCGAAAGTGTGTATCTGCCCATACTACTGCCAGCGCTTCTTTCTCGATTGTAGAATAGTTTTTCTCAGCTTTATTTAATATTCTACTGGCAAAAGCTATTGGTAGATCGTTGCCTGCTGAATCTCTTTGCGACAGGACTGCGCCTATGGCGTCGTTACTTGCGTCTTAGGTAATGTAAAAAGTGTTTGCAAAATTTGGGTAAATGAGTATAGGTGGTGCTGTTATGGATTTCTTTAATTTTCTAAAGGCTTCGTCGCAGAAAGCATCCCATTTAAAAGGGACGTCTTTGGGTAGTAGTTTATTGAGAGGATTTGCTATTTGAGAGTAGTTCTTAATAAACTTTCGGTAATAACCGGATAATCCTAAAAACGATTTCACTTGCTTTTGCGTTTTCGGAGCTTCGATATTGGTAATCGCTACAATCTTATCAGGATCTGGCTTAACACCGTCTGAGGTAATGACGTGTCCCAGGTACATTACTTCTGTTTGGAGGAATTTGCATTTGGATAATTTGATTTTAAGGTTGTATTTGTCTAAGGCTTTCATGACTTCAATTAATTTCTTGTTATGATCTTGAAGGTTTTTCCCATAGATCACTATGTCATCAACGTAAACTAAACACATTATCCCCTGCAATCCAGAGAGAACTATGTTCATAAGCCTCTGAAATGTAGGTGGAGCATTTCGTTAACCAAAGGGCATTCTGTTAAATTCAAAATGACCATATGCTGTACTGAATGCGGTTTTTTCTTTATCCTTCTCAGTGATCTCAATTTGATGGAAACCGTTTGCTAGATCTAGTGTGGTGAAATACTTCGAGTCTCCTAATTGCGCTAGTATGTCGTCAATATTGGGGATTGGATATGCGTCTGGAATAGTGGCTTCATTCAATCTGCGGTAGTCTATTACGACTCTCCATTTTTGATCTCCTTTTTTAGGAACTACGAGGAGTGGCGCATTCCAGGGGCTGGTGCTTGGTCTAATCACTTCGTCCTGCAGCATTTGATTGACTTGGGTTTTTATTTCTTGCTTATGAATTTCTGCTAAGCGGTATGGTCGTATATTCGCCGGAATTGCGTTTTCAGTCGTCGTAATAGAATGTGTTATACCTGAAGTAGAAGATAATTTGTCGCCCTCAATGAAAAACAAATGATTGAAATTCCTGCAAATATCTTTTATCGACTGTTTTTCTTCTTGGTTGAGATGATTTAGATTTAATTCTTTTTCTAACTTTTCTAATCTTTCTTCCACGATTTGGTGTTAAGATTGATACGAACACGAAGCCATTTTTGGGTGACGTGATCATTGAAGCTGAATACACCCGAGGAGCTATTTCCTGAGAAAAATATATTTGTTCCATGTTTTCTTTTATAGGTCCATATTTTACCCATTTCTCTGTTCTCGCAGGTATGATTAAGGGCTTGAATTCGTTGCTGAAATCGCATGAATATTGGCGGGTTTTGTAATGGTATCTAAATATGTTGTCCTTATAATCAACTATCGCATTGAATTTTTTAAAGAAGTCTTCGCCTATGATTCCATCTTGGGATATAGGGAAGTTTTGCGGCACTATTTGAAAGATATGTCTGAGCTTTTGTCCTGGTGTAATTTCTACCTTGAGTTGAATAGTACCTAGAGTTGACGTTGATGTGTGTCCTATGCCAGTCAGTTCAATTATATTATCTAACTGCACCTCGGCATTTGGATCTAACGTATCTAGTTTTATCAGGCTTAAACTTGCGCCTGTATCGAGGAGCATTATATTGACCTTAGCTTTCGATTCCAGGAACTTGATTTTGATTTCGCTTTTAAATGTAGATTCTCTGTTAAGAGATGCGATGTTGGAGATAGATTTTGCTGAATTGGGTTTATTTTCTGTATTCCCAGTTAGGAACCGGTGTAGGTTTTCGATTTGAATTTGGCTTCGATTTTGACGGTGGTTTAGATTCAGTGCTATGTTACGGTTCCTTACACCATTTTGTGTTTTAATGGAATTTGGGTTTGGCTTGCTACAGCCATGATTTTGGTCATGGTCGACATATACATCACCTTGATTTAAGAGTTTGTGCGTAGGCTTAATGCCTTGATTTTGGATTTGGGATTGTATATTTCGATTTTGAAGTTGGTTTGGTTTTGTATATGCATTCCCCTTGGTTTTAAGAATTTTGTTTACCCTGGTATGCTTTTGAGAATTAATCTCTCGATTTGGATTTTGAGTTAGAATTTGCGTTTGAGGATGCCTTAATCGATTTGGAGTTAGAGTTTGGATTCGAGGATGATCTTCTCGATTTGGAGTTTGAATTTGGATTCGTGGGATATTTTCTCGATTTGGAGTTTGAATTTGAATTCGAGGATGATCTTCTCGATTTGGAGTTTGAATTTGGATTCGAGGATGATCTTCTCGATTTGGAGTTTGAATTTGAATTCGAGGGTTATTTTCTCGATTTGGAGTTTGAATTTGAATTCGAGGATGATCTTCTCGATTTGGAGTTTGAATTTGGATTCGAGGATGATCTTCTCGATTTGGAGTTTGAATTTGAATTCGAGGATGATCTTCTCGATTTGGAGTTTGAATTTGGATTCGATGATGATCTTCTCGATTTGGAGTTTGGATTTGAATTCGAGGATGATCTTCTCGATTTGGAGTTTGAATTTGGGCTTTGGTGCCCTGAGTTGGTAGTTTTGTAGGTTTAGTAGTAGATTTTGAGGTTTCGTGTTGGTTTAGGACCGGAGTTTGAAGTTTAGAGTTCAGTGGAGGTGGATTTTGGGTTACTACGTTCAAGCACGGAAATTTATTTCTTTCACCTGAATCCGCGTGCGGTACGGGAAAGGTCGCTCGGAGTTTCCCTGAGTGGAATTATCTCCAACTTTCCTGCTGTTATTAAATGCTCTTTTAAGGCACTCATCTATGGAATGACCTGGGTTTTTGCAGTATCTACAGACAATGTCATTACGCCGCTTGCCCGTGCTGGGGGGGTGGTCTGTGATTAGAGAAATTGTAGTCGCTATAGGGTCTAGAGTAAGCATTTTTCATACTTCGACATTCATTGGTGTTGTGGGTTTTCGTTTTGCAATTACTGCAATACCTATTTGGCTTGTTTGTGTTCGTATGCATGGAGGCGAGGAGTTTTTCCTCTTCCATTGCGATATCTACAGCCTCGTCGAGTTCTTTACAGCGTGCGCTTTTGACAAGGAGTTTTAATTGAGGTATCAAACCGTTGCAGAAACTGTTCAACACCATGGCACTGTTTAGGGATCGTATAGCCGCATTAGCGGATTCTTCACGGGTATTAGCGTTGGCATTGTTTAACTCGTCGCACAATGCGTTAGCCCTTTCCGTGTAGGAAGCAACACTCTCATTGTAACCCTGTTTGAATTGGAAAATCTCCGTCTGAATTACCTGTATCGATCGACATTTGCTAAAATTTTTGATTAACGCTTCTTTTAGCTCGAGCCAGGTATTATAATCGTTATATTTTATTATAACGTTATAGGCTCTCCCGGTTAATCTTGATTTCACTATGTCGACGAGTTCGGCTTGGTCAGGCTCAGCGGTAGCCTTCCTGGATTGGATACCGACCAATTGTAAAAACCTGTCGAGAGATTTCGCGTCCCCATCAAACTCCGGGATGAGTTTGATGGCCTGGCCTGGGTTGAAATTGTAAGCCATTTGTAGATGATGATTTAGAGGTGGTGTGGTTGGAGAACTTTTGAAATATGCCGGTAGACTTACGCCTGGTTTCTTCAGCTTAGAGGATTGGTCTGCTAGAGCAGCGAAGGAGTTGGTAACGACCGAAGTATCAGAGCCGTCTTCGGATTCGACGTAGATGGATTTCTCTTTGCGCGGGAGGGGAGGTGAATGTCCTACCGGCATGGGGTTCTCTTCTACTGCTGGGTTGGAAGGCGAGTTAGTTCGCGACACTTTTCTATTACGCAGCGAGATATTCAAATTAAAGCCGGACAAAAACTAGTTTTTCCCAAGACGTGCCAGAAGATAGAATACAGAAAACAGTGTATAACTTAGGATAGGATTGGGAGGTGGATAAGCATGAGTATAGTTCAATAATATGTATAATATAAACAGCTTTTTCTTATTCAACGCATTGGAAAAATCTAAATAACATAAAACTAACAAAATTGAAAAGCTTACTGTAGTTTCATGATGTCGATGTTGCCGCTGCTGGTGCTCCTGATTTTGATGCTCCTGATGTTGGTTGAGATGCTTCTGATGCTGGTTGAGATGCACCTGATGCTGTTCGTTCCTTTTTTTGACACTTATCTATGAATGTTTGTATATTTTTTTTTCACTGTTTTGCTGTTTTCCAGTGTTTTTTTTCGGATTTTGTATTTCGCACTCACGGAAAAGGGAAAACAGCAAGATTTTGTTCACTTATCACTTTTTTGTCACGGGTAACACAATTGATAGAAAGATCACTTTCGGGTCTCTAGGCAGATGCTTTATCCTAGAGAATCCCACCGCTGCCACCAATTGTTGGAATTTGAATTACGGATCAGGAGCTCAAAGCACCAACAAGAAATAAAAGACGCGACTCGTTTGGAAGTTGGAAATAGAGTGTCTAGAACTCTACCCATCATTTCCTACGCTACCCATTGTATGGCCTAGATCGTCACCAGTACCAGGTCAAATACGCATTCTACTTTCATAATCTGACACACTTTGTTTATTTAAACAACATGTGCAGCATTATGTCGCTCATGGTCACGACATAATTGGACTCCGATGGGTCAGTATTGCATTGTTTGCAATATGATCCGCATCGTGTTGCGTTTCATTAGTTGACATAGTTCGATTGCCGTTCGCTTGGTTGTGACAATAATAGATGACACATGCGGAACATTTGGTCATAATCGAACTATGTCATGTGTCTATAGTGGTTCCTGGGAATTGTGTGTGGTCTGTATCTTCAGGGCATGTGGGCTGGTTTGTTGAAGTCTGGATCTGCAAGTGGTTTGTCAAACGAGGATTTCCAGGCGATGTGGCTGGGCATACTTGGGAGCGATTCGGTAACTCGTTTGACTACAAGTGCTTTTATATTCACAATTGGCAGGTCTGGGTGGTCCAGTTTTAGTTTTATGTTGGCAATGGAATGGACTGTTGCAATCTCTCCTCCCACTCCGATGATTTTGACAAGTGTCCGTTTTTTTGGTAATCGTAGCTTCTGAACCAAATCTTCGGATATATAGTTTGTTTGGGTGCTCTGATATAGTAGACAGCGGACTGGAACGTTGCCATTATTAACCACAAGTGTTGCAATGGCAGTAGGTAGAAGCACACCGGAAGATGCATCGGACTCATTTTGGCATAGGTATGAGTTGCTAGTTGATGAGGTGCCAGTCGTGATCGGGGAGGATTCGTGGTGCGTTTCCGTAAGGTGATGTCCTTGACAGGTTTTGCATATAAGATATTACCTTGATCTGCAAGGGGAACGATAGTCGATTCGATGTTTAAGCAATAGATACAGATCTTGTATTCACGTAGCAAAGCTTCTCGATTTGGGGCACTCAGGAACTTTGGACAGTCTAGTATTGGATGCTGTTCTGTGCAAATGAAACACTTTTTTGTTACTTTTGCTCCTGCTTCATTGGGTTGGAGCGTAAGATGTACTCTGCTCTGTGGGATGCTGGAATCTTTTTTAGACACTTTTTGGGATAGCTGAGTCAAACGAACGTTGTCGCCTTGATCTAGATGGTGCTGGTATTCTTTGAACAGGAAATCTTCTATCTCTTCTAAGGTGGGAAGCCTGGTCTTACAGTTTGCAAAATCGTGCATTCTACCCCGTGTGATAGGATCAAAGCCTCGAAGGATTAAATAGGCCATGATCTGCTCTGCATTTATCTTGCTTCTTTTGAGATTGGAGACTCGTCCTTTAGTAAGATGCATGTATGCTATTATAGACTCTGCATTCCCTGGGATTGTTGGTCGGTTAGGTAGAGCTAACATGGCCTCTAGTTCTAATTTAACTAGATGCTTTGGGTTGTCAAACATTCGGTCCAATGTTGACCAGGCAATTGGATAGTTGTCTTCAGTTAAGTCCAAATCACTGATTACTTCCAATGCTTTCCCAGTTAATTTTGACTTGAGTAGAGTGAAGTGATCAATGTTGGACGTTTGGCTCCTCTATACCAGTGAGCCAAACTGCTCCTTGAACTCGCGATATTTTGTAATATCACCACTATATTCCCTTAAGTTGACTTCCGGAATTTTGATACCACTTCTTTCCGCCCGCATCCCTGGTGCATGTGATGCGTTCTCTCGCTCTGGAGTGAGTTTGGCAATAGCGTGTAGAAGTGCTTCAGTTGTGTTTTTGTTGTCCTGTTGAATTTCCTGGGTCGGCTGTAGCTGTTGTTGGGGACCGATGTTGTATCCATGACCAGATATTCCTCCCGCGGGATTTTGCATGGCATACCCCGCTCCCGGAACGTGTATAAATATGTGCTGGGCTGGCATTCGCACGTTTGGGCAGCTTGTTGGGCATGTCCATGTATAGATGATTGGGCGATGTTGCTCGTGGATGCCCGCTGGTTAAAGTTAGTTCTTGGGGATTCATAACCGCAGCCGTTGGTGTTTCATAAGCCCGGCTTGTGACTGATGCTCCGGGTACATCATATTCAGTTGTATTTTGGTCTAAGAGCTTCGGGGCGTTCTTATTGATGAACTGAATCGTTTTTCCCGCTTCGTACTTTGGCAGGAATTCGGTGGCAGTTTTTTCGTCTTGTTTTTTAGGATATTGTAGTAGGCTTCGGTGGAGATCCATCGGTTCCTTTGCCTTTTCGTACTGCCTAGATAGTATTTCCTGGGTACGTCTCTCTATTGAAAGCTTGGTGAGGTTAACTCTAACTTCTTCTAGCTGGGTGATGCGTCTTGAAAGTTATCTATGGTGCGCTCAAGTTGATTCATGTTTTTAAAGTAAACTCTTACTTTTATACGCGAAAGTTGGTGCTGAAAGTTGCTTGGCAGGTAAACTTTTACCTTTAATACGTTTGTTTTTGTAAAAGTAAACTTTTACTTTTATATGCGAATGTTTATGATCTGCTTGGTAGGTAAACTTTTACCTATAATATGTTTAAAGTAAACTATTACTTTTATATGCGATTGTGTATGCTCTGCTTGGTAGGTAAACTTTTACCTATAATATGTTTAAAGTAAACTATTACTTTTATATATGATAGTTTAGAAGCACCCTAGTGCAGCCTCACACTAGGAATCAAAAGAAAGGTTTGGCAATGGTTATAAACTTAAAGGCTCGAAGGACCACTGTTTAATTAAGAAATGTACTCTTGTACTAGGTATAAGAACTGGTTGTTGTATTTCGATTCTTAACTCTATTTATACTATTGACAATTTTGCTTATTATGAATTTCCCTGTTTTTCTTTCGTCTTTTTATTTTTCCATTGCCCAACTTATGCAACTCAACAACCCAATATGTAACTCACGGCCCACTATTGAGGTCAATAAGTTACTCAATATTCGTAACAATTATGATATAAATTGGAGTTGCTTCATTGGCGTAAAATTGTCATAAACAAAATATTATATAACTCTGAGTTGCTTGATTGACAGAATTTTCATAAACAAACACCATGCTACAAATTCGAGACGATACTAACATAGTGCGCCGATTACAAAGAATAAAACTATTTGAATTAGTGCAATAAGATGTTTTTTATTTTCTTTTCTTTTTCTTTCTTTTTTTAAGTGAGAAATAGTCTCACGTAAGATTTTCCTCCTCCCCCTATTATTAATCCGAGCCTCGTTCTGGTTTCAAGTCTCGTGCTTTCAACCAGGATATGTAGCTCTCAGCTTGTTGAGAGTAACGTTAATATTACTATGGCTTGGGAGTAATATTCAAAACTCTATAAATAAAAACCCATACTGTTACCTAGAGACGATTCTTCGAGAATATTGCTGTTGAAGTCTCGACATACAATAACATAGTTTGATATAAAGGATAACTCATCCAAAACACCAATCAACGGTGAAGTGTCTATGTTAGCATTAGGCCTATATACAGACCCTAGTAATATTTTATTAGACTTGCAAGTTATTTAAGCAAAGACATATTGCATTTCACTTCCTGGTGGGGCCTTCCGAATAAGTTTATAGTGTAGACTATAACGAATATATACAGTCACACCGCCGCCGGCTTATATCCTCCGAGGTTACAAACCACATCCCTAACCTCACTTAAGAACCATGACTCTGACACGCATACCACATCCAATATATAGGAACATGTCATCGCAGAAAAAATCGGCTTGGAGATGCCAGCTCTGCGCAAGAGAAGGTAACTTGCCCAATACAAGATCTCGATCGCCCACAACAAACACAAATCCAATACCACGAAAACCCCTCATTCCCCAACAACCCACAGTACTATCCCAAACCCCCAAAACATCCCAATCGTCTACTTCTCATTCGCTAACACCAACGGAACCGCCGAATAAAAGAACACGGGGTGTGAGCAGTCCAACAACGGAAAAAACGGCCGGCAACGACTCTAACACCAAGGAAATATTATCACAACTGCAAATGATAAGAAGAGAAATTAAAGATGTCACCACCATATGTGAGTTCCTTGCACAAAAATACGACGACATTAACAATAACATGACCAAAACAAACAATATGCTGGAGAACCTATTAAAAGAAATTAATGAATTAAAGGAAAAAAATAGGAAAAAAGACGAGATCATATTGGACATGCAATTACAATTAAACACTCTTGAACAACAAGCACTAAAAAACAACATCGAAATAAGAAACATTCCCTCTACACTAAGTGAAGACTTAATCGAAATTGTGAAGAGAATAGGAAAGTCTATTAATTGCGAGCTAAATGATTCGGACATTTCAGACATTTACAGAACCAAAACTAAAAACTTGGACAAATCGTCGATAATCACATCGTTCACAACACATATCAAAAAAAAACAAGTTTATAAAACAGGCGCGCGCTAATAGAAATCTAACTACCGGGAAAGTTTTCCAAAACATGTCATTAGAGTCAAATCACAGCATGAATAAAAATTACATGAAGAATGCAGATGGCAATGTGTTCATAAACAACCAGCTGAGCAATGTCAACAAACGTTTGCTTTGTATTGCGAAAATGAAAGCAAGAGAGGAGAACTGGAGATTTGTTTGGGAGAGCACCGGAAAAATTTTAGCAAAGCACAGTGAGAATGCAAAAACATTGCACATCTGCACCGAAGCGGACGTCAGCAAAATTACCCGCATATAAAAGCTGTGATGTGAGAGCGACGGAGAAGCATACATTTTTGATTGTAAATAATGGACAGCGAAAACGATACAGTGCAGCTAGATATAAAATATAGGGTAATACATGGCTTTAGCGCGATTAACATAAATGAAATTAAGGATTTAAATTTTTCATGTCTAAGCCTGAATATAAGATCATTACGAAAAAATTGGAATAACTTTTGCGCAAATATACAAAACATCAAAGATCATTTCAAAATTATACTCGTAGTATTGGTGGAAACAAACATTAAAAATGAGGAAAACGTATTATATAATTTGGATGGTTTCAATACAGAATTTATAAACAGGTCACAACGAAGAGGAGGAGGCATTGCAATGTTCATAAGAAATAATATTATTTATGAAAGGATAAACAATATCACGTCTTCATATGAGAGCATATCGATAAAGATTAAAAGCAACAAGCAGAAGCATATATGCGCAATATATAGACCTCCTAATCTAAATGTTGATGAATTCATAAACGAACTAAGTGATGAAATCGAAAATTTTACTAAAGGTAGCGACATTGTAATAACCGGAGATATAAACATCAACTTACAAAACACAGATGGATCACACGTCAACAATTATTTGGAAATGTTAACATCAAAAGGGTTGTATAATGTTATAAGGGAAAATACACGTGTTGACCTCAAAATCGGTAGCAAGACGCTTATTAACCACGTACTAATAAGCATCCCGAGAGATGAAATGTATTCATCGGTTGTAGAGACTGATATTTCAGATCATTTTGCAACTATTTATGGTACGATGTTCATTGACACCAAGGCAGAAGTAAGTACAATAAGTGGACAATTTTTACGAAACAGCATAGTTGGTAGGATGATCAGAGCAACAGATTGGACTGAGGTAGCCGAAGAAGAGGAAGTCGGCACGCTCTATAACAAACTTAAAAATAAAATGGATCTTATATACAGCAAAGCATCAGAAGAAACAACATTTAGGGCAAAACAACCCCGAAAAACATGGATATCTACTGAATTAGTAAGGAAATGTAAAAAAAGAGATGAACTATTCCGCAAATGGAAAAATAATAGATCCAGCATTTCCCTAGAAAAACAATATAAAAGCTATCGCAATCAACTAAGTAAAGAATTAGAACTCAAAAAGTCAATTTATTATCAGAAGCAGTTCAACGAAGCGAGAAAAGACAGCAGAAAAACTTGGGGATTAATAAATGAGGTCATGGGGAGAAAGAAACAGTCTATTGATGACACGATAATGAAGAACTTTGTACAAGAAAATGATATGAAAGAAGTGGCCAATAAATGCGCTAAACTTTTCTCCGAAACATCGGAAAAAGCTTTGCATAAATGCAGAATAGTGACAGCAAACCATACCAACACCATCGCAGAGAACACGCTCTTTCTAGAAGAAGCAACCGAAACTGAAGTAATGGCGATATTAAATACACTAAATGTAAAAAAAGCTGCCGGCTGTGATAACATCAGAGCTTTAGACCTTAAGACAAATTCCGACGTTTTTGCTCCTATACTTACGAAACTGATAAATCTTAGTCTTAAACAAGGAATAATACCGGACACCTTAAAAACCGCCATAATAAGGCCTATATATAAAGGTGGGATAAAAGATCGCATCGAGAACTATAGACCAATATCAATCTTACCGGTGATAGAAAAATGCCTCGAAAAAGTAGTAATAAACCGAATGAGAAAATTTATTAACAAATACGATCTTATACATAAAAATCAATACGGATTTCAAAAAGGTAAAAGCACAAACAAGCTATTAGGAGAGTTTACGAATACAGTGAATAGCAGTTTAAATAAAAACCATCATGTGCTGGTGCTTTTTATCGACTTTAGAAAGGCATTCGATACTCTGAACCACGACAGATTAATGGAGACCTTAGATCGAGCTGGAATGAGGGGACCAATTGCAAGATGGCTTATATCAGTGACAGAAAATTGATAATCTAAGAATGAATATGTGATAATGAAGATAAATAATAATCTAAGCAATAAAGAAGAAGTGCGTTACGGTGTACCACAGGGTCAAAGCTTGGGCCACTTCTGTATATCATATATACAAACGAACTTTTGAGAGCTTTTGAGAACAACTCTACTTTTGCATTTGCTGACGATACTGCCCTTATAGTGTCTGACCAAAGCTTACAAATTGCAATACAGAAAATGCAAGCAGAATTTAATAAAACAGTTCAATGGTGCCATGATATGGGGCTAATAATAAATGCCGAAAAAACAAAAGTCATGCACATACGTCAACCCTGTTACCAAGATACGGAGATTAAAATATGTTTTGAAAGTCAGGCATGCCCCGGAAGCTTGAAACGAGAAATTGAACTGGTAAGAGTTTAAATATTTGGGGGTAGTAATTGACTGCCACTTAAAATGGAACAAGCACGTTGATAAAGTCAGAAGCGAATTAAAAAAGGCAATGTTTGCCATTGTCTACCTCAAACGAAACTCTAACTTCCAGGTGCTTAGACAGGTATATTACGCACTGGTAGAATCTAAACTTCGTTATGGGATTGTTGCTTGGGGAAACGCAGCGAAAACGCATCTTGAAAAGCTGCAGAGAATACAAAACTCAATAGTACGGATTATAATGGGAAGTGGACGGAGACGCGATACAAATTTCACTGTTCTTTCAGTGGAAAATATCTTTCGGATGACGCTGGCGTTGGAGTATTATCAAGATGCTCGCTTTAATGTTCCAATTAAGCATAACGTTAACACACGAAGACAGGCACGAGGCTTACTTCATATACCTCCTTTCAACAACATCTACGGCAGAAGGCAACTACAATATGCAGTTCCGGAAGTTATCAATAACTTACCACATGAGCTAAAATATATTGTTAACTTCAAAAAGCGTAAAAAAAAACTAAAGAATCATTACACCAATTTATCCTTTATTAATGGAGAGCACACATCTTCTTCTGATGTTCGATTTTAATATGTTTTGTTAAGTACCGGGAAATGAATAAGTGCAAATAGTATTTATTAAAATAAGCTACAGCATAATTTTGTACATTTCGATTTTATAAACAACCGCCTGCAGACAAACCTACTGGTTTTGCGGGCAATTTGTAATAATATTCTATTAATAATATGTATTTTTTTATTATTTTATTTGTATAGGTTATAACCTGCTTGTACGTCAGAGCCTAGCCCCTTCCGGGCAGGTGTATTGTATCCTACTTTATGTAGAGATAGTGCGCATAAAAAAAAAAAACTTCGAGCCATCGAACAAATATTTGAATTCGTCCAACTTTGCTTTTGACCTCAGATTCTGCGCTAAACTACATTGTAAATATACTTGCCACTTGAATTTATTTTTGAAACAATTGCCTGATCAATCGTATCAAAACTCCGTACAACTAAAATTACAATTCATTTTAATAAGAAGTTCTGCTTCCAATATGTCAATAGACAAACAATTCCTTGCCCTTCGCCATGCTGTTATCATCAAACTAAATACTCTTTCGCACATAGCATTGGAAGCAGGCAAACGCAAACTCGCATATTTTTTGTAAATTTGGAGAATCATGTAAATTGAAGAAAGTGACCCATTTTTTAACGGGTGAAGTTACGTCAGTCTGCGTGGGAACATATTATTTAAGAAATGCGAGTTCTTCTAATAACATTGAAGAATGGAACGTGATACAGAATAGACGTGTTTTTTCGGCGGGCAATTTCTATCGAGTTAAATACAAGTGATTTTTAATCAAATTGTTTCGCGTACCAAGTGTGAATCCTTTCTGACATACATAAACTTTTCTCCGAAACATCGGAAAAAGCTTTGCATAAATGCAGAATAGTGACAGCAAACCATACCAACACCATCGCAGAGAACACGCTCTTTCTAGAAGAAGCAACCGAAACTGAAGTAATGGCGATATTAAATACACTAAATGTAAAAAAAGCTGCCGGCTGTGATAACATCAGAGCTTTAGACCTTAAGACAAATTCCGACGTTTTTGCTCCTATACTTACGAAACTGATAAATCTTAGTCTTAAACAAGGAATAATACCGGACACCTTAAAAACCGCCATAATAAGGCCTATATATAAAGGTGGGATAAAAGATCGCATCGAGAACTATAGACCAATATCAATCTTACCGGTGATAGAAAAATGCCTCGAAGAAGTAGTAATAAACCGAATGAGAAAATTTATTAACAAATACGATCTTATACATAAAAATCAATACGGATTTCAAAAAGGTAAAAGCACAAACAAGCTATTAGGAGAGTTTACGAATACAGTGAATAGCAGTTTAAATAAAAACCATCATGTGCTGGTGCTTTTTATCGACTTTAGTAAGGCATTCGATACTCTGAACCACGACAGATTAATGGAGACCTTAGATCGAGCTGGAATGAGGGGACCAATTGCAAGATGGCTTATATCAGTGACAGAAAATTGATAATCTAAGAATGAATATGTGATAATGAAGATAAATAATAATCTAAGCAATAAAGAAGAAGTGCGTTACGGTGTACCACAGGGTCAAAGCTTGGGCCACTTCTGTATATCATATATACAAACGAACTTTTGAGAGCTTTTGAGAACAACTCTACTTTTGCATTTGCTGACGATACTGCCCTTATAGTGTCTGACCAAAGCTTACAAATTGCAATACAGAAAATGCAAGCAGAATGTAATAAAACAGTTCAATGGTGCCATGATATGGGGCTAATAATAAATGCCGAAAAAACAAAAGTCATGCACATACGTCAACCCTGTTACCAAGATACGGAGATTAAAATATGTTTTGAAAATCAGGCATGCCCCGGAAGCTTGAAACGAGAAATTGAACTGGTAAAAGAGTTTAAATATTTGGGGGTAGTAATTGACTGCCACTTAAAATGGAACAAGCACGTTGATAAAGTCAGAAGCGAATTAAAAAAGGCAATGTTTGCCATTGTCTACCTCAAACGAAACTCTAACTTCCAGGTGCTTAGACAGGTATATTACGCACTGGTAGAATCTAAACTTCGTTATGGGATTGTTGCTTGGGGAAACGCAGCGAAAACGCATCTTGAAAAGCTGCAGAGAATACAAAACTCAATAGTACGGATTATAATGGGAAGTGGACGGAGACGCGATACAAATTTCACTGTTCTTTCAGTGGAAAATATCTTTCGGATGACGCTGGCGTTGGAGTATTATCAAGATGCTCGCTTTAATGTTCCAATTAAGCATAACGTTAACACACGAAGACAGGCACGAGGCTTACTTCATATACCTCCTTTCAACAACATCTACGGCAGAAGGCAACTACAATATGCAGTTCCGGAAGTTATCAATAACTTACCACATGAGCTAAAATATATTGTTAACTTCAAAAAGCGTAAAAAAAAAACTAAAGAATCATTACACCAATTTATCCTTTATTAATGGAGAGCACACATCTTCTTCTGATGTTCGATTTTAATATGTTTTGTTAAGTACCGGGAAATGAATAAGTGCAAATAGTATTTATTAAAATAAGCTACAGCATAATTTTGTACATTTCGATTTTATAAACAACCGCCTGCAGACAAACCTACTGGTTTTGCGGGCAATTTGTAATAATATTCTATTAATAATATGTATTTTTTTATTATTTTATTTGTATAGGTTATAACCTGCTTGTACGTCAGAGCCTAGCCCCTTCCGGGCAGGTGTATTGTATCCTACTTTATGTAGAGATAGTGCGCATAAGAAAAAAAAACTTCGAGCCATCGAACAAATATTTGAATTCGTCCAACTTTGCTTTTGACCTCAGATTCTGCGCTAAACTACATTGTAAATATACTTGTCACTTGAATTTATTTTTGAAACAATTGCCTGATCAATCGTATCAAAACTCCGTACAACTAAAATTACAATTCATTTTAATAAGAAGTTCTGCTTCCAATATGTCAATAGACAAACAATTCCTTGCCCTTCGCCATGCTGTTATCATCAAACTAAATACTCTTTCGCACATAGCATTGGAAGCAGGCAAACGCAAACTCGCATATTTTTTGTAAATTTGGAGAATCATGTAAATTGAAGAAAGTGACCCATTTTTTAACGTGTGAAGTTACGTCAGTCTGCGTGGGAACATATTATTTAAGAAATGCGAGTTCTTCTAATAATATTGGAGAATGGAACGTGATACAGAATAGACGTGTTTTTTCGGCGGGCAATTTCTATCGAGTTAAATACAAGTGATTTTTAATCAAATTGTTTCTCGTACCAAGTGTGAATCCTTTCTGACATACATAACTAATCATTTCGATAGCTAAAAGTCAGCATAGGCGTGATTTTAATTGATTTTTATTTCGTCATTTTTTAATTCTTTAATCTTTATACTGCTTTGTGTTTAGTATCAAACACTGTCGAACCCATTAACTGTTCCAAAAATATTTATACAGTACCTATCATACACACAACATAAATGTCCGGTAACAAACGCTGTAGAGCAAACTCTATCTTTGTCTCACCTCGAACTTCGCTTGACTCGCCACAACAAAAAGCGAAAAAAATGGCTGCAGCTGATGACTCCAAGTTGTTGAAGAAAATGGATGAAATGTTTAAAGATCACAGTAAACAAATAATTTCCCTTCTATCTTCCAAAATAGAAGAAAATAGTGACACTCTTGTGAATAAAATGGAAAATCAGTTCTCCGAACTTCAAAAAAACATCACTGACATCAGCAATAGAGTTGCAGAACTAGAGATCACACAAACTACAACAAGCAATGATATTGCATCTCTAAAGTCCGATATTTCACTCTTGAATATTTCAGTATCAAATGCTAACAAGGAATTATTGGAAACACAAAATTCAATTAAAATTTGCAATAGTGAACTATTACATTACAAAACCCAACTCGACAATATCAAAATGAGCCAAGAGGACCGTGACAACAAAAGTGTAGCAAGTGACGCGTTATTATTTGGTAACCCCGCACAGCTGATGAAAATCTTAAATCATATTTTAATCATCTCTGTCACAATGTAAACATTAAACCACCGATTATCCGCACTGGCTCAAAGCCCGAAGACAACTCAAAAATTGTTATTAAATTCCGGTCACCGTACGAACGTAATTTTGTTTTAACATCGATTGCCAAGTACAAAAAGATAAATAAAACACAACTTTCCCTTAAGGACATCGGACTTGGCAGTAATTCAACGATTTACATGCGCGAGTGTCTAACCAGAAATAACAATAATTTACTGCGTACCGCACTTCAATTAAAAAAGCAAAACAAACTTTCGTCCGTGTTTACATTACGGGGCCTTGTGTATGTCAAATGTCACTCTGATGATGAAGCTGTTCGTATTGAAAACATCGCAAACTTGAAGGAATTGCCAGCCCACACAAATGACTGATTGTCTACAACTCTTTTTTTTTTTTTTTTTTTTTTTTTCTCACTTAATATTTTTTTTTTCTTTTTCTTAATATTTTTTTTTCTTTTTAACCCTTAAATTAAATATTGTAATTTTTCATAGATCCATTTCATCTCCATTTGTTTTTCGTCTTTAAGTATTGTTATTGTTTCTTCTCACTTTTCTCTTAATCTTGTTAGTTGGTCGTTCTGATGGAAAAAGGAATTTATCTCTTGAAACCGCTTGTGTTGTCTGTTTTTCATAATATGCCTTTTCCATTATTCTTGCTTGTTTACAGTGATTTCGCGGCCTAATATTGTTCGTCGGAATTCCATGGGCGGAGGTGAGAACGGGATTCTTCGTTCAATGATTAATGTTCTTGGTGACCAAAAGGCCGGTCTACGAGTGTGTCATATTAATGCTCAAAGTTTGTTTCCTAAACTAGATGAATTTAGGGATCTGTTTGAAGGTTCTAAGGTAGATGTTGTTTGTGTCACTGAAACATGGTTTATCGACGGAATCAAGGATGAGATATATGAAGTGAACGGTTTTAGACTTTTTCGTGGTGATAGGATGGGAAGAGTGGGTGGTGGTGCTGCAATATACGTGACAAACGGTTTGAGATGTTATCAGAAATACAACTCTACAGTTGGTTGTGAAATGGACTATGTCTTTGTTGAAGTTAAGTTTGAGGATGGCGATCTTCTTATTGGCTCTATTTATAGACCCAATAAGCATATCGATTTTACTCCAATATTTGATCTCCTGGAATCAATATCGATATTTTATCCAAAGATAATCATTGGTGGTGATTTAAATAGCAATCTTCTAGTAGAGAGAAATATTATTGAGGGAATGAGAGCACTTAATTTGTTCCCGGTTAATACGAATAACCCTACACATTTCACCGCCGATTCTAGTACTCTTCTGGATGTTTTTTTTGTAAGTGATTATAATGATATTCGTTTTTACGACCAGCTGTCTGCGCCCGGTTTCTCTAAACATGACCTCTTATTTTTAACCTTCGACTGTTTAGTAAATTACTCTGTTTTGAACTATAAATATAGAGATTTCAATTGCATTGACTATCGTCAGCTGGAGCTAGACGCTCGTAATATTGAATGGGATCGTGTATTCTTCCTGTCGTCTCCATGTGACCAAATTGACTTAATAAACCACAATATTCGTGCCCTTTTTAACAAGCATGTCCCCATTAAAACCAAACGTATTAAGCATGGCCAACGTCCCTGGTTCAACGCTGAAATTCGTCATTTTATTGATCAACGCAACCGTGCTTACAGTGAGTGGAAGCGATACAGATTAAACGAACACTTACAACTTTATCGCTCCTTGCGAAATGTGGTAGTCGCGAAAATAAAAATTTCTAAAAGGAATTTTTATGCAAACAAACTAAATCCCTTGCTGAAGGGTCGACAGCTATGGAAAAATTTGCGAGAAGTCGGAATTGGCAAAAACAAGAACAATCAAAATGTAGATGACAATCTAGACTTAAACATTCTAAATAAAAGTTTTGTTACTCTTCCTTTTCCCATTCTTAATGTCGTTTCCTCAAATCAGTCTGCCTCTCATGAACTCAGCTCATTAATAACAGCTTTTGAATTCGCTTGTATTGATAACACGGAGATTGTTGCTTGTTTGCTATCCATTAAATCCAATGCTGTTGGATTTGACGAAATACAACCCAAATTTGTCAAAATAATTCTCCCAGTCATTCTTCCTTATCTAGTGCACGTCTTCAATTAAAACTGCAAAATTATGCCCATTCAAAAAGGCCATAAAAGTAAAGATTATCGGCCGATATCTATTTTGCCTTATTTGTCGAAGGTCTTCGAAAGGGTACTGCAAAAACAAATTAATTCACATATTATTTCGAATAACTTGCTCTCTTCAATGCAATCCGGATTTAGGAAAAATCATAGTTGTATAACGGCGATTATTAAGGTTGTCGACGATATTAGGGAATCATTGGATGATGATGAAGTTACCTTTTTAGTGCTGCTGGACTTTTCGATGGCCTTTGACACTGTGGATCACATTAATTTATGCAATAAACTGTCAGTATTGTTTGGTTTCTCAAATTCAGCAGTAGCCCTATTGTCGTCGTATCTTCAGCTTAGAAAACAAGCTGTTTCAGTGGGTCATCATACGTCTGATTTTCTTTTTAACTATAGAGGGGTTCCACAAGGGTCAATTCTTGGACCACTTCTGTTTTCACTTTATGTAAATGAAATTCCCTCAATCGTATCTTCATCTACATCTATTCACATGTATGCTGACGATGTCCAAATGTATCGAAGCTGCCCTCTTGGTATGATAGAGGATTGCGCAAATGCTATCAATATTGATCTAGAAAGGATATTCATCTGGTCAGAAAAGAATGGGCTCTTTTTAAACCCTCTTAAATCCAAATGTGTCGTTATTAGTAAAAAGTTATTAGATCTCTCCTACTTCCCTGATATTATGCTTAACGGCTCCAAAATCGAATACGTCGACTCTGTTCGAAATTTAGGTATGGTTTTTAATAGGACACTGACATGGGATACTCACATCAATGCTACCGTTGGCAAAGTATTTGGTATGTTACGTCAGCTCTGTATGTCACGTCACTACACTCCATTAAAAACACGTGTATTGCTGGCAAAATCACTCATTGCCCCCATCCTTAGTTACGGTTGCGAAATTTTAGGTAACTGTGATGCTAACAGCAGGAGAAAGCTTAATGTAGCATTTAACTCCATTACACGGTATGTTTACAACCTTAAACGCTTTGATAGAGTTTCGCACTACACGAAATTACTTTATAGCATGCCCCTTGACCATCTATTTCGTTACAGATCTCTTGTTTTGCTTTCAAATGTGATTCAAACTAATCAGCCTAGTTATCTCTTTAGTAAGCTTCATTGTTTACTCTCAACTCTACTGGATACATAATGGAGATGTATGATTAAGTTTTACTCTAAATTTTTCTAAATTTATTTTTCAGTTCTTTTTCTTAAATACGTTTTTTTTTTTCTGCAGCTCGTTTCAAAATTGTAATTTAAATTGTAATCTTCACTATTTTATAAGACTATACTGTCTTAAAGTGTAAGCATTAGCAAATAAATAAATGAAATGAAAAAAAAAAAATATATCAATATCAATGTCCTTAATCTTGAAACTATCAACAATTTCGGAGAATTCGTTGAGTTTTGGAATTTTTTTCAAAAAAGGTGACAATAACTTAAATTTGTTATCAAAATCATAATGGTCCTGCAAAAATTTTATTGCAGTTTCCAAACAAGTTTGTGCCTCTCTGATCTTGGCCTTATCCCGCTATTCTCACATTTCTTTAAAACTTGCCGTGCAATACCACCATACAATTTTTCATCTAACTTAGATTTGAGAGAAACTTGAATATTGTTCAGTAAATTATACATATACAATACTGTTGAATCGGTAGATTCCAATTGAATGACCTGATTTTGGAAAATAGTACCCACATTCAGCAAAAATCCAAGATAAGCCTCCGCTAACTTTGAAACTTCCGCACGTACTTCCTCCCATTGTCATTTTCTGTAAAATAAGTTTTAACCGCTTCAAAATGTTTTACAAGCCGTTCTACTGCTGGTATTAGACGCGTTCGAGTGACTTCTGAATTGTAATGATTGCGAATTGTAGTGAATAAATTCAGAGCAAAAATTTCAATTTTATAATTTTTTGAATTTTTTTAAACCTATTAAATAAATAAAGGAAAATCGGGACAAAATCGGGACATTTTGAATATCGGGACAGAGTTCAAATGTCGGGACTGTCCCGCCAAAATCGGGACGTCTGGTAGCCCTATTGGCAGGTCGTGTGTTCGAATCGCGACTAGAGCCATGCTTTGTAAAAATTGAATACACACACCAATTCAAATCTCCCTTAAGCAATTAAGGCGCCACCTGTGGAGAAAAAAACCCTATCGCAAGAAAAAAACTTTTTTCCTATCCTCCTATTCTTTCAGTGGTAAGCTGCACCCAAAAACAGGCAATGAATCATTTGCTGTGGCAACACTATAAAGGTACTGTATCAATTGTAGAGAAATAAAAAAAAAATCCCTTTAGCGCACGCTAATAAAAAAAATGACACACTTGTAAACCAGTGAGCTGGCTGCATATTACATACTTCGGACTCCCTATAGCTCTAAGACAGCAAAAAAAGGAGCAAGTATTATCGTTTCTGTTTCTGTTCTTTTTGTTATTGACCTTTCCCAAATTTAATCCTCCATATCTTATCGGTAAGACTGATACAAAATAGAAACAAAGACAGGTATGAGAGATATGCCTCTATTCATCCATGGCATCCTGCAAACGGTAGCATGACGAGGGTTATGTACACGCACTGATTTACGAAGTTACCCCGACCGTGCTGTGTTTGTTTTATTATTTGCCGCTAATGGTAATTACCCAAAAACCGTCGATTCGTATAGTCCATCCCAAAGTAAAAGAAAGATCCCAACATGCACACTAGCAATTTATTTAAGGGAAATTTTCTCTTTTAAAGTATTTTTGATCGGGTTGGGGACACAATTTATTTAATTTTGAATGTAAAATAGACAAGTGTTTGTCAAATCCATTTACCGTAATAATGTTTTGCAATTGTTTGCGTTGTTTCGCAATTCGCAATGTGAATTCAGTTGAGCTGATCTCAAATAGTGTGATAGCTGACCGACTAGATTTTTGTTAGACAGTGAACATCGTAATACAAAGTGAGTATCGTGCATGCCTTTATAATTAAAAATTTTATATTATCGGTGACATTTTGTGTTTGAAGTCTTAAGTAGAGTGTCCATCGTGAAAACCAACAAACAGGATGAGAAACTGCTTATTGACGGCTACAAAAAATACAAGGATACATTTTACTGGGAGTGTGAGCAGCGAAAGCGTTCTGAAATAAGTTATCTTAGATTATTTGCGTACAATATGAACTTGTATTAAATATTGTTTTGTTATGGATCGTTTTTGATATGTTTTTGTAAGACTTGAACTATTTTTGTTATGTTTTATTTATTTGAAGTTTTTTATTTTATTTATTTTGTAAAATAAATTTGCCAAATTTTTTTGTTGCTACAATAAAATTTTTAGTTTCATTTCGGGATTTTGGTCTTTCGGAATTTTGGAATTTCGGGATTGTGGGTTTTCGGGATTTCAGTTTTTCGGGATTGTGGCTTTTCGGAATGTTGGATTTTCGGGATTTTGGGCTTTCGTCATTACGTTTTTCGAGATTCTGTCCGACTCCATTTTTGATCTCATGAAATTGTTAATGCTTTTCTCTACTTTATCTTTTTTGTCTACCTGCGTTCGTGTGAAGACCTGCGTGCCCATGCGCAAAGAATAACGGAAATTCCATTTCAACCCTTTTCAATAGTTACTCAAAACTCTGGTTTTCATTACTATCCACATATTTGAGAAGTGCAACACCCAGCAAATTTCCCTTTTCTTTGGGGTGGGTAAATGAGTATCTTTTGCATGCGCCAATGACGGTTCTGTGTGGACAATCAGTCATGTCTCGATCGTCGATCGAGAGAGATGTTTTCACAAGCAGGGGAATGTTTGTTGTCTGAAATGCGCACATATTTTTTTTAGCTGTAGTTCTGTTTGGAAAAGTAGTTTTGTTGTCGCTAAGAATAAAATCCCTGATGTGAAGAGACCTGCGCAAGAAATTTTCACTTAAGTTGGGACGGGCTATACCAGCAGTGCCAATACTCGTACCTGGACCCCGTTAAAGAAAAAGGGTACATGTGCGAGGGCAAACATCCCTTTAGCCAGGCACCGAGCGGTGTTTAGGTATGTGCTTATTGTTGGGTTTAAGTATATAATATAATATATGTATGTATGATACATACACATATATTGTATTATATAATTAAATACGATCACGCCACACTAGGTAAACATACAAATGAACTATATCTATGTATTACATAATACACATACAATATTGTTAGCACGTAAGAATATGCCACTTTGTACAGCAAGTCAGTTAGTTAGTAAGTTCAGTGAATAAAGTATCATCAAACGAAACAGACAGTCTTTTACTAAACGTTACATGGTGTCAGATTAATTTCCCAGTCAAAAGTGCAGTCGCATCAGTGAACATAATATGGATTCAATAAAACCACCGTCCAGTTTAAGTTTCATAAATTCTAACCAAACCCAAAATTGGAGAATTTGGAAACAACGTTTCCAACTCTTTATCACGGCAGCAGGTCTAGAAGGAGCAGACGATGGAAGAAAAATAGCTCTGCTTCTACACTCAATCGGAGAAGAGGGATTAAAAATTTATAACACATTCAAGTTCAAGAGTCAAGATTCTTTATCTGCAGCAAGCGATTACAAAAGTGTGGTATCAAAATTTGATAAATATTTTGAGCCAAAAATGAACCTTATATACGAAAGGTTCAGATTTCTAAGCTGTCGCCAAAAAACTGCACAAAGTTTGGACCAATTTCTTACTGAACTCAAGGAAGTAGTGTCATCATGTGAGTATAAAGAGGAAAACTCGATGGTGAGAGACATGTTCATCATTGGAATGCAAAACGATTGTCTACGAGAAAAACTACTTGGCACTGAAGGTTTAACACTAGAAGTAGCGGAAGAAAAATCTAAAGCGTATGTACTGGGAAAAGCCCACGCATCGGATATGTCACATGGAGATTTAACAGCAGAAATTCCAATCAACTACATTGAAAGGCCAACACCTCATCATAAGCGAACGTGGAACCAGCCGCAGAGAAGCCGTAACGCACTATCCGAACAACGGAATCCACAACAGCAGCAACAAAGTATACAAGGTACTCATTGGATGGAGAGCGGTAATCAGAAGAGAGAGGTTAGACCATCATCATCAGGTAATGCAGATTATATGAATTATTGTTCCAGATGTGGACAAAAGCATACAAATAAATGCCCAGCCACGGGTGTTGTTTGTTATAATTGTAGTGGAAAAAACCATTATGCAAAAATGTGTAAATTTAAGTCGATTAAATCTCTTGGATTAAATCAAAACAATAGTAGTACTGATAGTGAATGTGATAGCAGCAATAGTTTTTTCGTAGGTATGTGTAAAGCCAATGAAAACAACTTCGGTGACTGTGAAGACTGGTATATTAAATTGGTTATTAACAAATTGTCCATAAAATGTCATTTAGATACAGGGGCACAAGCTAATGTCATGTCCAAAAAAGTATTTTATTCAGTTAATGGATCAAATCTTAAAAAGTCAAATGCTTCCTTAATTACTTTGGGTAATCAAAAATTGTCTGTAATTGGAAAGTGTGATTTTATTTGTGAATTTAAACGGCAAAATGAAATGGTATACGAGATCGTTGAATTTATAATAATTTCTGAAATGTGTCCTACGATTATAGGTTTACCTGATTGTGTCCGACTTGGTTTAGTAAAAAGAATTTGTGCAGTTGGTAACCTTAGGGAAGATTTATTAGCAAAATATAACGATTTATTTACCGGTTTAGGATGTCTTGATTATACTTGCCAGTTAAAGATAATAGAAAATTGCATGCCAGTGGTAGATCCACCAAGAAGGGTCCCTTATAAAATGCATGATAGGTTAAAAAAGGAACTGGCTCGTATGGAAAATTTGAACGTCATTGAAAAAGTTAGGGGTCCTACTTCATGGGTAAGCTCAATTGTCTTAGTGGAAAAACCAAATAAATCGCTACGGATTTGTCTAGATCCAAGAAATCTGAACGAAGTGTTGCTCCGAAGTCACTATCCAATACCAGATATTGAATTAGTAAAATCAAAATTATCGGGTGCACGTTTTTTTTCTGTGTTAGATGCAAGTAATGGATTCTGGATGATTAAATTAGATGAGCCATCCTCTCTTCTATGTACATTTAACACTCCTTTTGGAAGATACAAATTTTTACGTCTACCATATGGTTTGAACGTTGCACCGGAAATATTTCATAGAACAATAACTGAACTATTCTGTGATTTGGAAGTGATAGTGTACATTGATGACATGTTGGTTTGGGGTAAGACAATTGAAGAACACGATAAACGCTTGTCAGCGGTTTTAGATAGAGTTAAACAAGTTAACCTTAAATTGAATAAGGATAAATGTCGTTTTGGTTTAAAGCAAGTGAAGTACTTCGGTCAAATTTTCAGTAAAAATGGTATGAGTCCAGATTAATCAAAAATTAGAGCAATTCGTGACATGCCACCGCCGAAGTCAGTCAAAGACCTTCAACGATTCTTAGGAATGTTAAACTACCTAGGACTATATATTAAAAATTTATCAGCAGAAACAACATCATTAAGAGGGCTTTTGAGAAAAGGTAGTGTGTGGGAATGGAACGAAAGCCACCAGAAAGTTTTTGAGCATTTGAAAGGCCTTATAATTTCTCCTCCAATTTTGTCATATTACCGGGATAATGAACCATTGGTTTTGTCTACAGATGCTTCGAAATTTGCTGTTGGAGCAGTTTTATTTCAGAACAATAAACCCATAGCTTTTGCCTCAAAAACATTAACCAGTTGTCAACAACGATACGCCCAAATAGAAAAAGAACTGTATGCAATTGTATTTGGGGCTACTAGGTTTCGACAATATATATACGGTCAAACTATAACTGTTGAAACTGACCATAAGCCCCTTGTGCCACTTTTTAAAAAGCCTTTAGCGGAAGTTCCTATACGATTACAACGTATGAGAATGGGTCTCCAATCGTACAATATGAAAGTTGTATACAAGCAAGGTAAAGATTTACAAGTAGCAGATACCCTTTCTCGAGCTCCTTTACCTGATACAGAGGAACTAATTATAGATAGGGACATTCAGATTCATGTTGGATTTCTTAGATCCTGTCTTCCAATTTCTAAAAGTAGATTACAACAAATAGAAGTCGAGTCAGCTAAAGATACACAATTACAACAACTTAAATTTTACCATGAAAATGGTTGGCCTACAAGAAAAAATCTAGTCAGTTCAAATGCTAAGAGTTTTTGGAATTTTAAGGACGATATTTTCATAGAAAATAACCTATTTTTCAAAGGTAACTTTTCCGGTATAATAATACTTTCATTATTATACCGGAAAAGTTACGTCAAGAGATTTTAAAAATTACACATCAGGGCCACCCAGGCATTGAAAAAAATAAAAACCATGCTCGCGGCATAATTTATTGGCCAAACATGTCGGAAGATATAGCATGCATGGTAGAATCTTGCCCCACATGCATTAGATATAGAAAAAGTAACACAAAAGAGCCTCTACTCTCACACCCGATCCCTCATCTGCCATGGGAAACTATAGGAACAGACATTTTCGAATGGCAAAAGGATTTATTCGTTATTGTGGTGGATTACTACTCTAAATATATAGAGATAGCAGAATTAGCATCCTGTAAAGCTACCAATGTAATATTACAACTAAAATCCATATTTGCACGTCATGGGATCCCAATGAAGATAATATCGGACAATGGTCCACCATTTAATTCGAAAGAATTCAGACAGTTTTTAAAAGAATGGGAGATTGAGCAAGTTACTAGTAGTCCATTTTATCCTCAATCAAACGGTTTGGCGGAGCGATCAATTCAAACTGTAAAAGCTCTTTTGTCTAAATGCAAAGATTCTGGATATGATCCTTACTTAGCGCTGTTGAATTTACGAAATACACCAAATGGCATGTATTCGCCATCGTAGCTACTGATGTCTAGAAAATTTCGAACTCAGTTACCTATCACTACAAGGCATTTACAACCCAAAATAGTAGATCCTTATGACTATAGATTAGAAAGAACAAAAAATAATTTGAAAATGAAGTCCTATTATGACAAACATGCTTAGAAACTAAAAGAAATATCGTCAGGTGAAAAAGTACTATTCAAAAAGTTGCCAGATTCCAAATGGGTATTAGGAGAAATAGTGAAGCCTTGCAGGGAACCTCGTTCATATACAATTTCGGACAAGGAAGGAAAAATGTATAGACGTAATCGAAAACACATAATCGTTGATAGGACTTGCAATAATAATGAAGCGGGTCAGAAATCCGAATGCGACAATGATTGTGAAACCCAATGTAATGAAAATCAGTTAGAGCAAAAAGTTGAAATTGAAACTGAGTTTAATAAAACCATATTTGATGAACAGTCTTTAGAACAGAATGAAGTAAATAGTCCTATGAAACTTAGGTCAGGTAAAATTATAAAATAAAATAAACTATAAGACCTGTTATATATACATATACTTAATTACACTTGTCATATATTACATAATACTAATATGTTTGTAAACCACAATATAAACATCATTACTTAAAAGACATATGTATAAAGCTTTGAATAAACCTGCGGATTTCTTAGATTAATTTTAACTCATGATTTAACTTGAAATAGATAAGGTTGAATCTTAAAGATATTTAGATACTTTTGAGAAAGGGCATGTTGGGTTTAAGTATATAATATAATATATGTATGTATGATACATACACATATATTGTATTATATAATTAAATACGATCACGCCACACTAGGTAAACATACAAATGAACTATATCTATGTGTTACATAATACACATACAATATTGTTAGCACGTAAGAATATGCCACTTTGTACAGCAAGTCAGTTAGTTAGTAAGTTCAGTGAATAAAGAATCATCAAACAAAACAGACAGTCTTTTACTAAACGTTACACTTATCTCCCGCCTTCCCTCTAAGGAGATAATTTCCTGTAACTGGTTCGTAGCAGGGAGATTGATTATCCGCACACAGCCAAACACACCTTATCGCAATTGAGGAATTTATTACCATGCACCGGACGGTGATTATGTGTTAATTCCCAGTCCAACTCCTATTCAAATTTCAAAGAGATGATTAAGTTGTAGAGGAGAATCAGGTCATTAAGGTCACTAAGGTTGTGTCACTAACAATTGAGTTGTGTGGATTGTTTAAATCGAGTGAGGAAATCAGTAGTATACTTTTTTAATTGTGATCGTGTAAAGAATAAATCTTCAGGGAAAGAACGGGTGAGTTATTTATTCACTGGGTACCTACAGTTTGTTTTGTAGATTTAAGTGTTCTGGTAACTTTGTCATCGTTTGACTTATTTCTCCATTCGCTTAAAGATACATTTTCGGAGTTCTATAAACTGTGCATGTTCTGCTCCCTTGGTCTTAAGTGTAGTCGTTTGATTGGACGATATTCGTGGTAGTTAAATTTGTTTAAAGTGTAACTGAGTGATTGTCGAGTGTAAAATTGTAATTTTGCTTGTTCAAGTAAGAACAATTGTTTAATGTAGAGTAGATGTTCCTAAGAATCGATCCAATGTGTGCTTGCTATAGCATAATGAAAAATCGATGAATGTCTTGATACTGAAATAGTGCGCGTGGCGTGATGGAGTGGCTGTGTGGGAAACTGTTAGACAGTCTATTTTCCTTATTCTTTTAAGCTTGGTGGTGTTAGAGTGCCCATTCTTTGAGCGTGGCTGGGGGTTCGTTTTCCTTCCATCGCGAGCTATATGATTGGTGTACTCCCGCCAACCATCTGTTTCGTTACCTCGCTGAGTGTTTCCGCTTGTCCGACATTTTTTCTGGCACACGGAGATTTGCGTTTTCCTGCTCTGTGTGCTGTGTACGTCGAGAAGTGAGGAGAGCCCAACCATCAGAGCGCGGTTAGGGGTGCGTATACCTCCCTATCCGGCGCCATGGGTTGGATGTAGATCGGCTTACTGGGTATTTCCGCTTGACAGATATCCCTCATCCCACGGGGATGTTCGTTTTCCTGCCTCGTGTGCTTCGTACTTTTGTTGCGACATCTCTCGTCCACCGCTCCACTCGTTTACGTATCACTTTTAGTATCATAAGAGAATAACAAGAAAAGACAATCTGTGCTCATATGAACTATTCTTCCGTTTTAGCTTTGCAGCTGGTTGTGATGGACTCCTTGCCTCGACCGGAAGCGACAACGCCAAATAAATTAAGAATTAATATTGATGTTCTTTAAAAAAAAATTTAATTTGAAAAGAAAAACACAATGAATTACTGTAAATAATTATTAACTTCTCTTAAGAAAAAAAGTTTCTAATTTTTTTTCTACTTATTTAGGGGAGGACGGGGCAGATAGGACCACTTAACGTTTGCTAATTTATTAAAATATATTGAACGAAGGAAAAAGGCTCAAATTTTCTTACCACATACCTTTAGGTGTCAACATTAAATAAGTAAATAATTGCTATCACAACTTTATCACTTATGTTCTAAAAATTAAAATTGCATAAAAAGTGATTTTGGTCCGCTGTGTCCCATTGTTGGGGCACATAGGACCTAGGTAGTCCTCTACGCCCCCTATGAAACATCTTCTGCTCCAAAAGTAAAAGAACGGATAATCTTCAATGTATGTAGGTAGGTATTTATTCTATTCCTTTAAATCAATAAATAACTTAAACATTTTATTAACTTCATTGGTAAAAATTAAACAAATTAAATAAATATAAATAATAAATGTTATAAATATTTTTTTTAAGCCGAATTTAAGCGCCATGTTAACACGTTATATAGTTATCGTCGTCCTCTGCTCCGGCCGAAGCATCATGTGCCCACTTTTGACAACCACGACACCGGATCCAGCTTTCATCTTTTGATTTAAAAAATGTATCGGTGCAATAAATGCAACAAGTATTGGCGTCATTGTGTCTTCCTAGGATGAGCTCGATATTCTGCGACTGGGATTGCCCTTAGTGGTATTTTTTTTATTTTTTGCAAATTTTATATAGTTGTGTACCATCTGGAACAAAAACATTCAAAAATTAATCGAGTTTATTTTCTATAGGGGGCACAGAGGTCCGCCCTAGTCCTCTGTGCCCCAATACGAATGCTTATAAAAAAAAGTGCTATTGACATGTTTGAGTACGACTATTAGACAAAATTAAAATAGCACAAAGCACCACTAAACTCACTGTTTTCGACATAAAAACTTGAAATTTTTATTTGGATGGCCTTTAAATATTAAACACGCCCACTTTTATACATTTTTTTTATAAACTTACAAACAATACATTTTTATTTATTCCACTGGAGAGCACTCGCGCGCATGATAGACAATAACCAGCTGAGGAGCAAGATGGGCGCTTTTATTATTTCGTTTAACTTTTTGGCTGAGTCACTTACTTAACGTTTTAAACAGAAAGTCCTATGTGCCCCGCTGGTCCTCTGTGCCCCGTCCTCCCCTAATATTCTTTTACATAGCTATCCACATTGGAGTCACCCACTATTATCAATGAAAAAAGGGTGCCCAATTTATCGCACCCTTATCAAAGGAAGAATTTAAGAAACAAATATATAATTTTTAATTTATAAAAGTAATTCAAAAATAATAATTGAAAAAAAAAAAATAACTGGGAGAAAAATATTTAAGCATCCTGCGTATATAAATATCTACATTTATTTTGAACAATGTTCTTCGGTACTCTCGTCATCCTTTGTTACAGCAGTAGTTGTTGTTTGCGTCGTCGTGGCAGAATCAGCTAAGTCGTCCGTGGTCTCAATTAATTTCGCCTCTCCATCTTTAATCTTCTAAACATAACATTTGCGGGTGGCAACAGGTGCAGTAGTAGTGTATTCGCTTACTGAATGGAAGGTCGTGCGTTCGAATCCCGGCCAAGTCCATTACATTATATCGAATACATGAAATCGTAATCTCCCTAAGCATCTTAGACACCACTCGTGGAGAAAAACCCTACAACTGCACCCAAACACTTCTTTCCTCTCTCTCTATTCTTTCTAATAGTAAGTAGCACCGAAAAGCATGCAATGAAATACGATAGTGCCAGGTGCTGCTTGCTGTTAAACACAAATGCTTACGCTGTGTTACGCACTATAAGGGTACTGTAACAACAGAAAAAATCCGTTTAGCGTAAGCAAATTTAAAAAAAAAAACATAAACAAGGCCACGAATAGTAAACACCGAAAACTGTTTTTTGTCGCGTTTAGTTTTCATTGCGTGCAGAAGAGTGTAATTTTTAAGCGTTAAACACTCATAAGGTAAAGGTTGTTTTTCGGTAGTCAGCAATCGATCGCAAAACAAGAAGTTTGTAGTGTGTCGAAAAAGTTTTAATTATAATCGGCGGAGAGTCTGTATCGGTTTTAGATCTAAGGCGAAAAATACTTTTCATTGTCGACGGCTTAAATTCCAAATTGGCGAAGAATTGATTGAAAGTGAAACATAGATTTTCAGTTGGAAAAAGTGCAACTCTGTGTATAAGTGCTTCACACATCGTTTCTTTGAGTTGTTGCCTTTTCTTTTAATAAAGTTTAGCTTTTCAATTTAAGGATGAGTAATAAAATTTATAAGTTGATCGAGTTGTATTCCTAATTTTGAATTTAACTTACTTTCAAGTAAATTATTTAATTTCTAAATTTAAGATTTAAATGTAAATTAAAATTTAAAACCAAAACCATAAAGTTTATTGTCACAGACTTACAAGTGTATAGTAACTGTTTTAGAGTGTACATATTAGACCAAATAAATAAAATAAATTAAAACCAATAAAAAATAAAATAAATAAAAACAAAAAGACGGAAAGCAGCAATATAAAACTCCCTCTCGGATGTTAAACATGAAAATCGCGGAAGAATTAAACTGGCAGATCTGTCGGGAGTTGGAAATTTGATTTTTTCATAAAGATAACGCCAAAAAGAAGCAAAGATACGAGTAGGAAATTGGAAATAATTTTTAAATAATATATTTATCAAGTTCTTTGCAACATCTGAAACGTGGTCATTTGTAAACCTATCGAATGGTGGTGTTAAATGCTACTTGTAGTTTCCTTTTGCTTTCAACGTCATGTTTAAAGAAAATTTCACATCCGTAAATACGCAGAGGAATAACCAGACCCTTGGCAAGAATCAATAGTGATTTTACTGGTGTAAAATTGAGCAGTCCATATAGTTCAAAGAATCCCATACGTCTTTCCACTATAACTTATGTGATTGTTGTTAGTGTTCTATTAAAGACTACACCCAGATTTTTTGAAGGGTCAATGAATTCAATTTAAGCACCGTTAAGCATTACATTTTTGATAAATAACTAAACATTTACATTTTCCTGGATTACGCACTAAAGCACTTATTGAAGACCGATTTGAAATTCGCTGAAGCTCTTCATTTAAATCGCTAGAGCAATCCTCAACTAGACCTTAGGGACAACTTCGATTAACTTGAATGTCATCAGCGAAAATTTGTGTAGATGAGCTTAATATAACGGAACATATATCATTAATATATATTGAAAATAAAAGAGGCCCTAAAATCGGTCCTTGGGGAACGCCTTTCGTAAGAGAATGCCAATCCGATAACACACCCTCTAGTGACACAACCTGCTTTTTTAAGCTCAGATATGCTGAAATTGTTTCAATAGCTGAGGGAGAAATAGCAAACAAATTTGTTTAACTTATTGATAAGAATAAAGCGATCTACCATATCAAGAGCTGCAGAGAAATCTAAGAGTACTTAAAAGGTAACATTGTAACTATCCAGTGTAACCAACGACCATACCACGTCGATTTAATCGGTTCTCATCAGATCACCGCAATTAAATGACGTTGGGCGCGGTGAGTACGTAGATGGGGGACCGTTTGAGAACAACCGCGTGTCGTTGGCCAGTCTCATCTACAGAGTTGAGGTAGATAATACATACGTGGTATCACAATGGACCTAAATTGGTCTAAGTGTGTCGGCTTCTGCCGACAGCCACATAAACCAATTACATTCAACAACGCTGTAGTTGAACTATGTTTCGTTCGAAATTCAGACTAAATTGGAAGGAGCATTTGGCTTTACAGACAGGCAAATTTCTACCATGTTAATATCGTCCATCAATTTAAATGCAAATGACGTTGCAATTGGCACAGTAAGTAAGTAACCAACGAAATTGAAGGAGTATTAGATACTAACTTTCGGTTTAGGTCAAAGCGATAAAAAGTATCAAACGGAAGTCATTCAAAGCCAACTTATCTGAGGAAAGCCAAAAAAAGTTTAAACGAGCCAGAACTGACGCCAATGCCCACATTAATCGTGTCAAATTCTCCTATGACCAAAAGTTGAAGCAAAAAATACTACACATTTTTTTTTACTTATTTTTATTAAGTAGGTCTAATTATCAAATGTTATCCTCTATTGTTAAAGTTCTATAAAAGACTAAGTCTAATTTGTACATGATGCTCAATAATTTTAATTTTTTTTTTTGCGTGTAGCTAGGTGATAATCGTGACATGATGTTTTCATCCTTCCAGTAATCGCACCTAGTCTACAGACTAATCAGCAATTTGGTTTTAATATTTGCTTATGTACTTATATAAGAAAGAGTTATAATATTTATGTTTTAAAAAAATAGGGTCACCGCATTCTAATTTTTTTTTTTATTTATTTTTACTCTGAGATCGTGGATATGATCGATGAAGTGGCAACTCTCCCCTTGACAGAAACTCTCCAGTAAAGAAATAAAGAAAAGCCTATGAATATAATCATCCACACAGGCGTCTACTTAATTCTAACACTCTTAAATTGCACGATACATAATTTCAAAGTAGGTACATACTACTACTCATACTACCACTACACCAGGCGGCCGTCAGTCAACTGACTAACACCATTTGCAGGATTCTCTTCCTTCGCCAGGCGACCAACACATACACCGTTGAGGATCACATTCGAGGGTAGTCGATGGATGTTACACCAATGCTTTATCCGAGACCTGTAAGCCAAGCGACCACCCCACACACCATTGAGTATCACTCTCGCAGGGGAACCGGTGGATGTTATGCCAATGCTGTATCCGAGACATGTAAGCCAAGCGACCACCTTACACACCATTGAGTATCACTCTCACAGGAGAACCGGTGGATGTTATGCCAATGCTTGATCTGCGAACCGTAGGCCAAGCGACCACCTCACATACCATTGAGTAATACTCTCGCAGGGGAACTGGTGGATGTAATGCCAATGCTCAAATATCATGCACCAGGAGACCAAAAAAACACGCGATCGAGTCTCTCACTCGGACGCCGCTTGTTTGGTTTTATTCCAATGTTCGAAAAAATTATTACTCTACTTCAAATATATACAATTAATACTATTCTACAGATAATTAATAAGATTAATATTCAGCGAGTTAAACTCACCTCTCTTCAAATTCCTTCTTTCCTTTTTCTTTCTTTCAATTTACTTTATTTTCACAACTCACAAACCACTTGCTCTATTTGCTAACAAATCACAACTGACTGAGAAAGACAAGACACAGAGAGAGGGTTGTGAGTATCGCGAAATATAACTAGGTATACCTTGATGAATTCTGCGGCATTGCCAAATTAGTAAAAGTAAACCTCAAAATATAATTAGTATTACCAGATAATCAATATTATTAAAGTTTTACTTTCAATTTACCTGACTTTCTTATAGTCGTCCATCCTGATTTTGACTCGCGTCGAGTCCTTCATCTCCGGTAACTTCATCATCATTTCCGTCACTATCAGTATCAGATATACCACCTGGTGGCACCCAAGGTCTTATGCTGTCAACGGCAATAACCCCCTCATAACTTGTTTGTCGAGTTCTACGATTAGTACCTTCCATGTCCTTGACTACATAGCGGTTTGGAAGCACAGCTTTTACTATAAATGGCCCCTTAAAAGGTGGAACTAATTTCCTGCTCGTACCGGTTTTAAGTTCTTGTTTCTTAATGAGTACTAAGTCTCCTTCTCTATAATGTTTGGGACCTTTCCTGCGTCTGTGGTATTCTTGTTTCTGTTTTTCTTGCTCTCCTCTTATGTGTTCTGATGCTTCTTTACGAATTTCACAGAGGTCCTCGATCAAAGTTGCAGTGGTGTGCATGATTTCATCTTTCAAAGCCATGTGCCAGATCTCGGTTGCATTCCAAAAAGCAATTCTCTTGGTGTCTTACCCGTGCTTTTACTAACGACGTTGTGCAGAGCAAACTTTACTTGGCGTCCATTGACATCCCATCGGTCTTCTTCTAATGTTGTAGTCATCAGAGCAATCCAAATTGACCTATTGAGGCGCTCTACCTGTCCGTTTGCCCTTGGTGTAGCAACTGCATTTAAGATAAGTTTTATGTTGTTTTGTGAACAGAACTGTTTGAAATCCTTAGCTGTGAACGCACTACCGTAAACAGCAAAAACATCTTTGAAAAATTTGATCACTAATTTGGTCTTGGTTGATTTGACTGCCTTTATAAATGAAAATTTGGTAAATCCATCTATAAGAGCAACGATGTACAGATTTCCCAACTTAGATTTCGGAAAGGGGCCTAAATGATCCCCATATAACATCGGCTCGTTTATCTTTGGAATGGGATGAAGGTATCCTTCTCCTTTACCAGGGTTTCGTTTATTGAACAAGCACCGTATACAGCACGTCAAATATTTGTCCACGTATTTGCGCATATGTGGAAACCAGTAATGTTCGCACAGTCTCTGGAGCGTCTTCTCTATGGCAAAGTGCCCTAACTTATCATGCGCTGCGTGTTTTTTTTTATAATTCGCGTGCGCTAAAGGGATTTCTTTTTTCTGTAGTACACAGTACCCTTATAGTGGAAACCACAGCGCAGGCATTTTTGTTTGTTTCTGTAAGTAGCTGCCAGCAAATGATTCATTGCCTATTTCTTGGTGCTACTTACTGTATGAAAGAATAGAAGGATAGGAAAGAAGTTTGGTGCGATGGGATGTTTTTCTCAACAGGTGGCGCCTAAATTGCTTTAGGGAGATCTGTTTTTGTTGTGTGTATTCAATTTATAAAAATCATGGCCCTGGTCCGGATTCGAACGCACGACCTGTCAATCACTTAGTGAATACACTACCATCGCACCATTGCCACCTGCGTGTACTACTTGTCGTCTCATTCCCTTTGGAACTGCCCATTGAAAAGCGTTTCCTGTTACTCGGCCATCACGTAAGAGAAACCCTGTCAAATTTTCTCCTCTTGTCCTGTCGTAGGGTTCCTCGGGAAAATTTCATGAATTTCTTTGATTTTGTCGTCTGTAAGTTGTGCTGATAAAACCCAATCAGTTTGTTTAATTTCCATTATCGATTCTTGACAGGGATTTCTGCTGAGAGCATCAGCGTGTAGCATTCTGTTGCCTGGTCTATTCTTCACATCAAAAGTGAATTCCATTAACTGTAGCTACCATCTAGCTATTCTATTAAGATGTTTTTTTTTCGTTGGATGTCGTTGGAGTACGTTACAAACAGTCACAACTGTAAATTTTATTCCTAAAAGATAGCAACAAATTTTTTTAACGATTTAACCACAGCAAAAGTTTCAAGCTCGTCAGAGTGCAACTTGCCTTCCGGCTGCCTTATTTGCCTACTAAAGTAAAGAACTGGGTGGAGTCTTCCGTCATCTTGTTGTTTTAGCAATATACCAAGCCTTGTGAACTCGCGTCGGTGTGTGCTTCGGTGAGGACGTCTGGCTGGAAAATCGCCAGTACCGGTTTTTCGCATAACACTTTCTTAAGTATATTGAAAGCTTCATTCTCTTTCTCTGTCCACTGCCAATTTGTTGATTTCCGAAGTAAGTTAGTTAGGGGTTTAACTATTTGTGCAAAGTTTCTGACAAAATGCCGAAAATAACCAGTAAGCCCTAGAAGTTGTCTAATGTGATCAACTGTTTTAGGTGCAGGAAAATATTCAATTGCTTTAGTTTTGTCTGATCCTGACTGAACCCTACCATTTTATATCTCAAACCCTAAGAAACTCACACTTTTCATAAAGAACGTACATTTTTTTATATTTAAGGTTAATCCTTCCTGTTTAAATATATCCAGTGTAGTTCCAAACATTTTAATCAACAATTCGTCGGGTGATTTCGCATGTAACAGTAGCTGTGTTTAATGAAAAAAAGATCAGAACAGAACAGATCAGATCAGCACACATGAGCGAAAACTGTCAGATCAAGTGAAAACAAAAAAGTACAGCTTCATGTGACAGCTCCCATATCAGCTGTTAAATTCCAAAATAAATAAATCCAAATGAAAAGTGAGACTCAAAGTTGCTTTTGATAAATAAAATAAAATGAATACTTCAGACTTTTTAATACTCGAGATGTTGGAAGATTCTGGCAGTAGCATCATGTTAAGTTCGTCGGATATTACAACATCGGATACCAGCAATACCGATGATGAAGAAGATTTGCCACTGTTTTTCGTTGGAAAGGACGACAGAAATGCGATTTCTAGGTATCTAGAAGAAGTAGTTCCTTCCTATACTGAAAAAGAATTTATAACCCACTTTGGAGTAAGTCGCGATTTGTATCAATGCATAGTGCAACAATTTGCATTATCGAATGAGTACATCGCAATGGAAGCGGCCAAAACATTTTCTCCAGAAATTCATGTAGCACTCTTCTTGTGGTTCGCTGGACATGAAGCGTGCTCCTTCAGAGATATAGCAGATAGGTTCAATCTTTCTTTAGGAACAGTGTGCCGAATAATAAATCGCACGCTTGGCTTTTTGAGCAACCTCTCAGATTCAGATATTCGGTGGCCTACAGAGGAAGAAAAAGGTAGAAATACCTTATGGATGTATAATAAAACTGGTATTCAGGGGATAATAGGTAATGTTAATATTATTTAATCTAACCGAAATAAATTTAATATATTTTATTTAGGTGGATCGACGGTACCCATATAAGGATTGACCCTCCTAAGCGAGCCAAGGACGATTACATAGATAGAAAAAACGTTATAAGTATATGTTTGCAAGCTATCTGTAATGAAAGGAAGCAAATTATTAACATCTTCGTTGGCTATCCAGGATCGGTTCATGACAATAGAGTTTTGGAAAGTTCCGACATATATCCTGAGCTCTCAAATTTATGTGGAGAATTGTTTATACTAGGGGATTCTGCATACGCTTGTACAAGGCACCTTATAACACCTTATCATGACAATGGCCATTTGTCAACCAGCAAAAGTTTTTTAATAGAAAGCTTAGTTCGGGAGGAGTTGTCATTGAACACTTATTTGGCATTCTAAAGCAAAGGTTTAGACAACTGTATTATTGCAAGTTGCGAAGTATAGAAAAACTTTGCCATTTTGTACGTGCTTGTGTTGTATTACATAATCTTTGTGGTGTCCATGGATTAATCTTAGACCCCGAAACAAACGACAGCAACGAAGAAAGCTCGAACCATAACAGTACTCCCGATGCAGGAGATCAGCAACAAGGTTCAAGTCTACGAAAGCAATTATGCGAGCAGGTTTACGCCGTATACCACCGAATATAAATAAAAAAACATAGGGACGGGCTACAGTCCGCTTGGGCGAACTGTTGGATACCCTATTCTTATTCCTATCCCTCATAAGTGGGCGTGACAAAAGTCTAAGTATGGTTAAATTGTTAAGAACGCTCTACATATTTTGTTATATAACATTTAAAGGATTTTATCAAAAAAAAAAACGCTCCCTAGCTCAAACTTGGGTGTTTCAATAAAATTGTTTTATTTAATTGTGGGCGTGTCAGTAGGCGGATTTAAAAAAAAATTAACACATGAGCATAAAGGGCCCCTAGAGAGTATATATTATAAATTTCAGCTCCCTAGCTCAAACTTTGGATTTTCAATAAAATTGTTTTATTTTTTTGTGGGCGTGGCAGTGGGCGGATTTTGAAAATTTTATATCCCGAGCAGTTTTTGGAGTCATAGATCTAGGTCCAGTTTAAAGGCCTAATTTTTGCCGACGGACGGACGGACGGACGGACGGACGGACATGGCTAGATCGACATTACTATCGATGCTGATCATAAATATAGTAACTTTTAGGGGTCTACGGGCAATATTAAGGTATGTTACAAACTATGCGTCAAAATTAATATACCCCTAGAATAGGGTATAAAAATGAATTAATTAAAATGACGTATTTTTATACCCTATTCTAGGGGTATATTAATTTTGACGCATAGTTTGTAACATACCTTAATATTGCCCGTAGACCCCTAAAAGTTACTATATTTATGATCAGCATCGATAGTAATGTCGATTTAGCCATGTCCGTCCGTCCGTCCGTCCGTCCGTCCGTCGGCAAAAATTAGGCCTTTAAACTGGACCTAGAGGGCTGAAATTTTAACCATATACTCTCTAGGGTCCCGAAATAATTAAGTTTACGAATTTTTGAAATCCGCCCACAGACACGCCCACAAACTCAAAAAAACAAAATTTTGGAAAAAATCGAATTTTGAGCTAGGAAGCTGAAATTTTTTATATATGATCTATGACTCCTAAAACTGCTCGGGATATAAAATTTTCAAAATCCGCCCACTGCAACGCCCACAAAAAAATAAAACAATTTTATTGAAAAACCAAAATTTGAGCTAGGGAGCTGAAATTTTTAATATATACTCTCTATGGGCCCATTAAGCTCATGTATAAATATTTTCAAAATCCGCCCACTGACACGCCCACAAATAAATAAAACAATTTTTTTGAAAATCCAAAGTTTGAGCTAGGGAGCTGAAATTTATAATATATACTCTCTATGCGCCCTTTATGCTTATGTGTAAATATTTTCAAAATGCGCCCACTGGCACGCCCACAATTATTATTTTTTTTTTTTTTTTGAAAATTCAAAGTGAGCTAGGGAGCTGAAATTTATAATATATACACTCTAGGGGCGCTTTATGCTCATGTGTTAATTTTTTTAAATCCGCCTACAGACACGCCCACAATTAAATAAAACAATTTTATTGAAACACCCAAGTTTGAGCTAGGGAGCGTTTTTTTTTGATAAAATCCTTTAAATGTTATATAACAAAATATGTAAAGCGTTCTTAACAATTCAACCATACTTAGACTTTTGTCACGCCCACTTATGAGGGATAGGAATAAGAATAGGGTATCCAACAGTTCGCCCAAGCGGACTGTAGCCCGTCCCTATGTTTTTTCTTCATATATCTTTACGCTTTTCTTTTTTCTTATTTTCTAAAGAACGAAACTCCCTCCATTCGCGGATTTTTATTCGTATTCGTTCTTGTCGGTCTTCTTTGTTCTGCAAACGATTTCTCTTGACTTGTATCCAAAAAATTCTCTCCATCCGACATTATGGTTTCTAAAGGCGAAATTTATTGTCTTAAAGAAATATGTGTATGTACTTTATTATAATTATCTTAACCATTCGTATTTGGTTCAGCTAGTCCTTTTTCCATTAAAACTTCGTCTCCGCTCTTATCACTTCCAGAAGCACTGCCTAGCTGGTACGTAGGAATGATGGCAGCTCGTTCCACCATTATATCAGTAAGTTCACTGAAATTATTTAAACATTACATTACGTTTACAAAAATGAGTCCATCACATATATACTTACTTTTCGTACTCGCAAGTCATTCTATTTCTTCCAGTCTTTTTATTGCGACTAGTTTTGTTTTTGAAACTTCGCTCCAAACTTTTCCATTTTCCTTCAATTTGGAAGGGAGTATATGTACAGCCGAGTTCCTTCATGTGACCGGCAATGTATACACAGAGCTTCCTTTTAGAGCTAATTTCAAATGTTTTCCCAATTTTGGGATGCGCTTCTTTGTACAACGCCTTTGTTTTTATGTGGGCGGTGAATTCAATTTGAAATCTTCGTCCACGTTTTCATTTTGAGGAAACTTCTGGTTCCATAATTGGTTGCGAAGTTCTTCGTCTGAAAGAAATCTATGATTTTACATGTTCTAGATAAGACAACTCTCTACTCACTTTTTTCAAGTAAACTTCCGGTTTTGGGTGAGCATTGCACCGTCAATGTTTGACCCGACGCTGATTTTATTTCGATTTGTACGATTTCCATTTTAACAAAAATATCTGATGTTGCGTTTCAAAGGCTGTTATAAATGTTGAATGTTGAAACGAACTAAAAAATTCTGCTGCCTTTGCCGTATTTCCACTGTCTATACTGAACTGAAATCCTTTGCGCTTCTGTTCCTTATTTTATAGCCTGCCTGCTACGTGCCGGTGAGCTAAACGATTATGGCGTCCTTAATGATAGTAATCAGATAGATGTACATTTCAGCCTAATCATAACGTAAGGCGCAAGCACATTGCGTATGTGATCGTCAGTAACAGACTCAGAGAAAAAAATAGTCATTAATGACTATTTTTGACTATATTCATAGTCCGAATCGTGACCACTATTTTTATTAGTTAAAAATAGTTTCTTATGATTATTTTATTTGCAAATTTTATTTATTTTCAAAAATTTTCAAAACTTCATGCCAAACAAACAAATCAGCTGACATCAGTGACATTTGACGTCTTCAATTTGACCTTTTCACGCAGTTGCCCTTCCTCAAAAGGAGGTGGAGAAAATCCTGTACTTTTCTGATCGTAACTGAGCTGGACAGCTTCATGGAACACAAAGTGACAGAATGTAAAACATTTTGGGGCAAGATTTTTGCTCATGGAACACAAAATCCTGTACTTTTCTGATCTTTTCTGTACTTTTCTGTGCAGTTCAGGTTCATTAAACACACCTAGTATGTCATCGAGATATACTGCGGCTGTATCTAGTTGCCCAGCAAGTATGTTGTTCATAAGTCTCTGAAAAACCCTAAGAGCATTACAAAGACCGAAGGGCATCCGCTGAAACTCAAAGTGTCCTTTTGGTGTTGCGAAGGATGTAACATGTTTTGAGTTCGCTGGGGAGTTCCATGGGGATTTGATAATAACCAGATTTCAGATAAAGGCTGATGAACCATTCACTACCTCTCAACTTATCTATTTGATCGCCTATTCTAGGAAGGGGATGACTGTCTTTGACGGTTACTGAATTTAGTTTTCTGAAGTCGATGCATAGCCTTTGTTCCCCATTCTTTTTAGTGATCAAATTCAGAAATTGACTCTCGTACTATGTTATTTTCAAGTAATTGTGTCCTCACATGCCATTATTGTCTATTAGCGAGCTGCGCTATAATAAAAGCAAAATACAACAGCGGTGTTTTAGTCACAAGGAGGTTTTATCATCTAAAGATCTCTTACCGCTGGAGGGGGAAAATCAGTAGTGAATTAAAAACAACTCTCTTGTGTGGTTCAAAAACGAATCAGCTAATTTATTTAAATCTATCTTCTTAAATACTAAAATTATGCTTACTAAACAGAATTTACAGATTAAAGTGGTGCAGTCACCAAATGTGCAATATGATACAATTGTTTTTCTGGTTCAAAGTTTTAATGTGGGATGTGCTATGCACAGATAAAATAGTAATAAGAGTAATTGCCGTTGTCATCACAACATGCTGGCGCCGCCTTATCTAGAGGTTACGCAGAAATCATAATCGTGTAGAATTGTTTCCGAAGGTGCACTCGTTCTCCTGACTCGCTGCATTCTTATTGCTGCTTGTGGTGTTTATACCCTATTCTAAGGGTATATTAATTTTGACGCATAGTTTGTAACATACCTTAATTTTGCCCGTAGACCCCTAAAAGTTACTATATTTATGATCAGCATCGATAGTAATGTCGATCTAGCCATGTCCGTCCGTCCGTCCGTCCGTCTGTAGCCAAAAATTAGGCCTTTAAACTGGACCTAGAGAGCTGAAATTTTAACCATATACTCTCTAGGGTCCCGAAATAATCAAGTTTACGAATTTTTGAAATCCGCACACAGACGCCCACAAAATCAAAAAAAAACAAATTTTGGAAAAAATCGAATTTTGAGCTAGAAAGCTGAAATTTTTTATATATGATCTATGACTCCTAAAGCTGCTCGGGATAAAAAAATTTCAAAATCCGCCAACTGACACGCCCACAAATAAATAAAATAATTTTTTTATACCCTATTCTAAGGGTATATTAATTTTTGAAAATCCAAAGTTTCAGCTAGGGAGCTGAAATTTATAGTATATACTCTCTATGGGCCCTTTATGCTCATGTGTAAATATTTTCAAAATCCGCATACTGGCACGCCCACAATTAATTTTTTTTTTTTTTGAAAGTTCAAAGTTTGAGCTAGGGAGCTGAAATTTATAATATATACTCTCTAGGGGCCCTTTATTCTCATGTGTTAATTTTTTTTAAATCCGCCTACTGACACGCCCATAATTAAATAAAACAATTTTATTGAAACACCCAAGTTTGAGCTAGGGAGCGTTTTTTTTTTGATAAAATCCTTTAAATGTTATATAACAAAATATGTAGAGCGTTCTTAACAATTCAACCATACTTAGACTTTTGTCACGCCCACTTATGAGGGATAGGAATAAGAATAGGGTATCCAACAGTTCGCCCAAGCGGACTGTAGCCCGTTCCTATGTTTGTATTCTACTTCGACTGAGTTTTTTCCTGAAAAGGAAGAATGCAGCAACAATGACTATGAGCAGCAGGAATCCTGATGATCATAAAAGTGAGTACTGGTGAATTCGGTGGGTTTTGATCTCCTTCAGTATGTGCTCCTGACTTCGTTGTAGTTCAATTGCATGCTGTACTCTAGAAATCTCTGGAGACACATCCGCTTGCAGGATCGGCAGTTGCTCTCCTTAGTAGCTGACCGCAATCATTTGCTCTGGGACGTTGTGCGCAGGTAGAAATGAAGATGTGATCCTGCTAGTTAATTTTTGTCTTCCAATAATGATCATCGTTTGGTCGTGAATTATGCAATTCGATGGCAAGCTCAAAATACCACTACCTTTTACCGTTGTTGGCATTGGATTAAAGTCGCAGATAATGTTGATGGTTGTATCCTTTTGAACACTGAAAATCTATGTGTTTAAGTGATGCATCTCTATCCAGTATGTGTTTGATGGAATGCTGTATGTTAAACACGAATCCGGCAGCTGTTGAACGTGGTGTAATATGCTCATTTCACAAGAGCTTACAATAGCGCCTGCTATATATATTGGATGCTGAAGGTTGCACCAATAGTTGTCTAAAGGCCTTTGTAGACAAGCAGCGAATTCATCCTTGTTAATAGGATAGAAGTGGTTTCCTTGAAGATTAACGAGTAGAAAATCTGATGATGGAATGATGCAGGTAAAACTCCCGTTATGCCAAGTAGGTACTATTAGAACCTTATAAATCATAAATTCTTCATTATACAGTAGCGGAAGTGTTACTTCTATGATGATATTTTTTCCAGTTACTCTTCATCGTATACGAAGTGTTTTGTATAGTTGCAAAATTGATTCGTGATGTCGTTTCCCAGGTATTATCATGGAACGTGGAATATTATCATGCATTTTTGATAACTCATCTCTAAACTGCTGAACTGTTAATATGAGTGGGTGTATTTTTCCACTATGCGTTGACAGCAAGACGCCTAACAATGTATTCTGAGTATGTTGATAATTGATCATCATCAGTATTGCATTTAGAGCAGTAGTAGTGACCATTTGATACGTATTATACTTGTCCATTTCATTGTTCAGTCGGTTTAACAATAAAGTTAACAACTTCAGTTTTTTGTGAACTGATACCTGCTCCTCCTTAAATATGTTGAGCGTTGAATCCATTATTGTTGTTTGATTCTTCATCAACTGAATCACATGCTCTTCGTTTGCTTGCACATTTTCGATGGTTTCTTCATAGCTTTGAGCAAATCGTTGGTCTAATACACCAAATATTTCATTTGCCACTGTCCCGATAAAATCGAACGGAGATCGTTTTGTTCTTTGTACTGGGTCATTGTTTGCATGCATGTAGTAGCACGTCATTGTTTAGCTCAATTTGTTGAAGTTGGTGTACAAATTGAGTCAAGATTCCGTCGCACAATAGTGTCCTTATTTCTGTTATGTTTGTTGTTGTACAAATTTTCGTCATATGGGTCACATATTCTTTATACGTGTCAAATTCAGACCAATAGCTACTCATGTTAAAAAACACTATTGTCTTTCATGAACTCGAGATTAAACTAGCACGGCCCACGTCCTCAAAATAAATGCCGGAATAGCTGCTAAATTGTTTCACTTCAAACGTGTTAACTGGTATGGATCTACCCGAGGTTATTAGTGATGATAGTAGACAAACCCAAAGCAAGGGGTTGATCTTCTTTCTGCTTCTTATTCTTGGGTCCTCTCCTTGTGGGCTGCCAGGTGGAATGCTATTCGGCAGAAATTCTTCTTTTGTTATCGTACTATAAACTTGTTGTGGTGACGACGTCGATGTACTAGCTTCTAGTTCCTCTAGATGGTTACCTCCATCGTTTTTCATGGGTAAGGGACACAACTTAGTGATTGGTCTCCTCAAGTATTTGTTGTTGCTGAATACTGTAGCGGCGCGTACCTCGGTATTTTACCCTGGATGGACTTCAGTTATAATGCCCATTGGCCAATTGGTTGGCGGCAATCGATCTTCTTTTAATAACACGATATCGCCAACACTAACATTTGCTTCCTTCTTCTTCCACTTGGTTCGTTGTTGGAGTTGAGAAAGATATTCTGTTGACCATCTCTTCCAAAAGTCCTGCGTCATCTTCTGAAGCAGTAGCCAGCGGGTGTGATGGCTTTTCGATTCATGCACGATCGGCTCAGGAATAGCGTTAAGAGCACTTCCGACTAGGAAATGGCCAGGGGTTAATATTGTGGTATCATCAATGTCATTGGTAATTGCTATTAGTGGTCGCGAATTTAAGCAAGCTTCTACTTGTGTGAGCAAGGTTGCTAGTTATTCAAAGCTTAGTATCACCGATTACTCGTTTCAAGTGATATTTTGCTGATTTGACCGCTGCTTCCTACAGTCCCCCAAAGTGAGGTGCAGCCGGTGGTATAAAGTGCCACTGAATACCCTCCATCGCAAATTGTTTGGATGCATCATCTTTCGATTGCTTAATCGCCTTTCTCAATTGGTTCTGGATATCTTTGTTTTCTCCTAGGAACGTGGTACCATTATCATTATAGAAATTTGCACACATCCCTCTTCTTGAAGTAAATTACCTTACAGCTGCAATGAATGCTGCGGAGCTGAGATCACTTACTAGCTCGATGTGTACTGCCTTGGTCGCCAAACAGATAAATATTGCGATATAAGCCTTTGTTGTTCGGTTGCCTCGTCCCTTGGCGATTAAAACCCCAATGGGACCAGCATAATCGATACCAGTATTGGTAAATGGTCTTGATGGAGTCACTCTTGGAGCTGGCAGCATTCCCGTTATTTGAGTCTTAGCTTGCGCAATGTATCGATGGCATCGTACGCAACTACGTATGACTTGGCGTACTGCCCGTTTTCCTTGAATGATCCAATATATTTGTCGCAATGTTGAAAGGGTTAGTCGAATACCACCATGCAGTGTTTTCTTGTGAATATGTTCGACTAGTAACTTCGTGAGGTGGTCATTTCGTGGTAATATATATTTGGATGTTTTTGCCTTTCTGGTAGATTTGAGTTTTCTAGTCTTCCTCCAACGACTAACATATCATCTTCATTAAGGTGTGGTGCTAGTAATAACAGCTTACTCTTTTTAGAAAGGCTACAGCCTCTTTGAAGGCACGAAATATCATCCGAGAAGTGTGTAAGTTGTACTGCACGAATTACTGCCTTCCTGGCGGTTTCTAGTTCTAATGTCGTTAACGGCTCTCTGTGTCCATTACTGTCCTTATTTCTGCAGTTAAAGCAAAATCTTTGACAATATGCCATTGTTCTGACTAATTTTGTGTACGAAGAAAAACGTTTAAAAATATCATTATCTGTGCTGTAATCTGCAACAACTTTTAATGTAGTTCTTGATTCCGCAGCATTTACTTCTACAAACTCGAAAGTAGGCCAGGAAGAACTGTGATACCCAAGCCATTCCGGACCAGTCCACCACAATATGTGATCCTTTAATTAGTCTGGTGTTATACCTCTGGATGCACAGTCAGCAGGATTGTCGACGGATTTTATGTGTCTCCAAGAACTTGGATCGGTAACTTCCTGGATTTGGGAAACTCTATTTGCCACAAACGTTTTCCATTTGGATGGGCATCCTTTGATCCAGGCTAGGGCAATTGTTGAGTCGGTCCACGCGAACATCCCATTAACTTTTGACCCAAAAATCCGTTTGAGCTCCTTGTCTCGGCTGCGCTGCGACAGGGTATCGTTTGCGTTCATCGATGGCTAATTGTAACAGCGTTTTGACGGCAAGATACGGTGCTGCTGATGTTCCATAAGTAATTGTTGTTAATTTATAGTCTTTGATTTCGTCATTGGTGTAATATCGCCATACTATGCTGGTAGTCCTGATGTTTACTACAGATTTTTATCTGACGGTACATCTTTTCGATGTCTGCCGTGAACACGTATTTATGGCGACGCCACCGCAATATAATGGTGGTCAAATCTTCTTTGAGCCTTGGCCCCACAAGCATCAATTTATTTAAGCTAATGCCAGTTGATATCGCTGCAGATCCATCAAATACAACTCGTTGTTTAGTTGTTGTACTATCTGGTTTATGCACAGCATGATGTGGCATGTAGTAAACTTCGTTTTGGGATTTATTGCTGGGGTGTACGTCAACCATGTGACTTAGATCTAAGTATTCCTTCATAAACCTGGTGTCCTTTCTGGGTGGCTCATCAGTGTTAAATCTTCTCTCGAGTTGTAGTAGTCTGGCTACTGCTCTATGGCGTGATGTGCCTAACTTGTGAGTCTCTTGCAACTCCTGATCGAACGGTATGCTGACGACGTACCTTCCGTCTGCACCACGGTAATGAGTTTTTTGATAGATTGCCTCACATTTTTGATCATCAGGTTTTTGTAGAATACGATCAGCTACTTCTTCTATTTCCCAAAATCGTTCGAGCTGCTTATCAATGGATGTTTGCACGACCATTGCAGTTATTCTTCTATCGTCATTATTGAATTTTGTAGAGGTTCGGCCTGTTATGAGCCAACCTAACTTCGATCTTTGCGCTATGGCGGAGCTATGTAACGATTGAGCCACTTCTTCCGTGACTATTGTAACCTGCGAGCCCGAGTCAATAAGTGCTCTTAGCACTCTGCTATTACCCTGCAGGTTCTTTGCTGTAATGATTGCCGTAGCAAGTAGCACATTCTGTCCTTGATCGCCATGACTTGACTGAACCTTTGACGTGCTGCTGTGTGGGTGATCATTGTGTTTGGTTTGATCTTGTCGATTAAGATGTTTGACCTTTTCAAATCCATCAATATGTAGTAATGAATGGTGTCTCTTATTGCAGTGCTTGCATGTTCTTTTGCTGATGCATTGGCTCAGCTTGTCATGTCTTAAGCAGTTGATGCAGAGCTTAGACAGCTTGGCTTACTCGTATCGCTCCTTAAGTGTCAAGGCCAAGAATTTTTGACATGAGTAGATAATATGGTCGCCATTGCAGATAGCGCGATTATTAGCTTTTGATGCTAGGTAAAAGTTACGCAAAGTGTGCCTTGACTCATCTGCTGGTTTGAGATGCTTCTGCTTTACGGGTGATAGTACCTCAAGTGATTGGTATCTTCTCTCCAAAAAGTCAAGGAATGTCTGCAACGAAGGCATCTTGTTTGGTTGTAGAAGTCATTGCTCAAATATGCTTCTGCTTTCTTGGTCAAGCATTTTTGAGTTAAGATGTACTATCATCGGACCCCAGGATGATGTATCTACCCCCATATTGTTGAGCGCTGCCAATCCTTCTCTGGTAGAATCAAGCATTGCCTTTACTTGTGCCGCAGGCTGCTGATTTGTATGATGACATCCCTTCAGCATTTTTTCCATATGCAATGACATGATTTTCCGCTCGTTCGCGTATCTTGAATTTAAAGCTTCCCATGCGGTCTGATAATTGGCGCTGGAAATTGTCAAGTGCTGGATCAGCTCTAAGGCGGAACCTTCTAAATGAGTTTTTAGATATTCCATCTTCTCTATTTCACTCAATGAAATCTTGTGGTGGATGAGCGTCGAAAATATGTCGTAGAACGAACTCCATTGCAGGTAATCTCCTCTAAATGTCGGGATTTTTATAGTAGGTAATTGTGTCTCCGACATTTGTGTTGGTTCTCTTTCCGTTTTCAGCGATGACACTCTAGAGGCCATCTGATGGAGACAATGATTTACCCCTGTTTGCATTTGTTCGTATTTACCGGTTCTGACGTAATCACTTCTCTCTTCCAATGTCGATAGATCTGCCATAAACTGCTCGTGTAATTCAGTCAAAGCTTCCCATTATCCAATGAGTATCCTTTGCTGAAACTCATATACCTCCTTGGTGTAATTACCGAACGTCTTTTCGAATTCTTCGATATTATTTTCAATTGCCTTTATTTTGATGTTTATTTTCCGTAGGCGTAATTCTTGATGGGGATTGTTTTTTGGATGCAAAGATTGATTCCTGTTATCACCTTCAGGAATTGTGATTGCCTGTGGAGCTTTTGGTTTGGCTCCCTTTTCGTCATGTTTTGCAGCAATACTGGCAGCAAGACTTTCTAGACTTCGCCGTGTACCTTCGTACATCTCTTTCACCAATTGGTAGGTGTCCCTCTGCATATATGGTGTGTCATGCTTAACAAAGTTTTTCACCTTGGTGTGGTTCTCCTCGAACTCTTTCCAGATGTCATTTAAAATTGATAGCCGCTCTTCAATGTACTAGCTTGTCTTTCTGGTGGAGCTGTCTTTTCCAATGTTTGTTGTCAATCTCTCCAATTCCTTGTACAATGCTCTCTGCCTTGCTACAATTATGACGATCTCGTCTTGATCCATATTGATTGATATTATTAATAACACCTAATCACTACCAGTGTTTGTCGCCCTGGCAACGCGAAAAATACTTTATATGTGAACTTGATTGTTAATTTTACCAATGTTTGTCGCCCTGGTAACGCGAATAGATATTTAATATATGTGAGTTTAATTGTTAATTTTACCAATGTTTGTCGCCCTGGTAACGCGAATAGATATTTAACTTATCTGTATTTTTGCTTCGAAGGACCAATGTTCTAGTCACAAGGAGGTTTTATCATCTAAAGATCTCTTACCGCTGGAGGGGGAAAATCAGTAGTGAATTAAAAACAACTCTCTTGTGTGGTTCAAAAACGAATCAGCTAATTTATTTAAATCTATCTTCTTAAATACTAAAATTATGCTTACTAAACAGAATTTACAGATCAAAGTGGTGCAGTCACCAAATGTGCAATATGATACAATTGTTTTTTCGATTCAAAGTTTTAATGTGGGATGTGCTATGCACAGATAAAATAGTAATAAGAGTAATTGCCGTTGTCTTGATACAGCACAGGGCAATAGGCCACACCATTGTTCTACATAAAACCAATATTCCCGTACCAAGAACATTACATGGCGATGCTGCCAAACTGTTGAAAAATTCCAAATTCAACAGGGAGGGGACCAAAACGATAAACATTACAATCATAACATGCGAAAATTCGCATGAATTAATTTGATGTCATACAACAAGGCCGAGTTAGACGCTCTTCTCGAAGAGCTGGACCAACCCTACATCCCCGAATCTACAGACGGTGCTGACCACCATCCACCACCATACGTAGCAACACCCAAGACAGCCGGACCAAGACCCCTAACAATTGACCAGTATAGGGCAAGACAACAGCAGAGACCCCAAAAGAAGGAAGAAGACCTGAAACAAACAAGGAGGAAACGAGCTGGAATGGCTGTCAAACTACGACAAGAGAAAGCTGAACTCTACAGAATAATAAACATAACAACGAACAAAAAGCTCAAAGGAAAACTTATAAAGCAGCTGACGGGCCTGTCAAGAAAAAATGGGACAACCAAACCCAGAAGAAGTAATCAACAACAACCTAAATAGCAGCCAGACGAACCAGATTTTTAACAACATCAACACTTATGTTCTAGCTAAAGGGTTTTTCATTAAGGGCGCTCGGACTTTTTTTTTAATAAAATAAAAACGGATTAAGATATCCAAACAAAATTTATTATGCGTTTAAGTACATTTAGTGGCAATTATGTATGAAATTCAATTTCCTTCGCATGACCACCACGGGCACGCTTGCAAAAGTGCAATCGTTGAATCCAATTTTCCACGACTTTCTCACATAAATTGACCGGAATCGCAGCAATTTCACGTTCAATATCTTAGCTCTTGTTTATTGGTATACACTAATGACTTCACATAGCCCCAAAGAAAATAGTCTAAAGGCGTTAAATCGCACGATCGAGGCGGCCAATCGACTGGTCCATTTCTTGAAATAACACGTTCACCGAATTTGCTTATCAATAAATCGATTGTGACGTGTGCTGTGTGGCTAGTCTTGTTGAAACCACATATCGTCCAGGTCTATTCCGTCCAATTCGTGACAAAAATTATCAGTTAGCATGGTGCGATAGCGATTTCCATTCACAGTAACGTGGCGATTTGCATCATCAACGAAAAAATATGGCCCAATGACACCACCAGCATGTAAACCGCACCAAACAGTGATTTTTTCGGGATCTAATGGTGCCTCGTGAATCATGTGTGGATTGCTGCCTGACCAATAAAACATATTTTGCTTGTTGACAAATCCATTGAGCAAAAAATGAGCCTCATTGCTAACGATGATTTTTCGATGAAAATCCGGATCATTTTCAAGTTGTTCTTTAGCCCAATCCACGAATCGGCGACGCTTCAGATGGTCAAGTGGCTTTAGTTCTTGTGCCAATTTGATCTTATATGTATGTATCTAGCTCTAGATCTTTTCGCAAAATTCGCCACAATGACGTCACAGAGATGCCCAAATGTTAAGAACGTCGTGTGAGTGATTGATTTGGGTCTTCTTGAACAGATGCTTGAGCGGCGGCAATATTTTCTTCACTTCGTACATTTCTTTATCTCACTGGCACTGGAACATTGTGTAGCGAAATTGTGGATTCAAATTTTTGCACTAGACGTCGAATTGTATATTCGGCAGGCGATAAAATGGTCGTTATGCTCTTAAAGTTGCGGTGATCGAACTCGAGTTTTGGTAATAAATTTGAATAACTTGCAAACGTTGTTCAAGTGTGTACTTCACCATGATGATTTGCCAACTAAATACGAGTACATATAAATGTCAAAAAAACATGAAAACATATGGCGAGCGTCCCTATTGAAAAACCCGATATTTATATTATTATTACTATTAGTAGCAAAAATACATTCGTACTATAAGAAATATGTAAAGAAACAAATAATGAGAAATAGAGCAAATAACATATAAACAAGTAAAAACAAATTTTTCATAATGCCATGGACAGCTTAGACACAATTTCAAGAATACTAAGAAATGTAAAAAAGAATCCCAACAGGGAGTACACTGAAGAATATATAAAAAAGGTAAAGCTAGAAGTTGAAAGTGTGTGGAATGAAACCATTATAGATACCTAAAGCAGATGAAACGGAAAAAAAATGATATAACAGTAAGTTTTAAAAAAATAGAAAGTCAAATTTTAGAATTGCTGAGACCAAAATCGGAAAAAAGGGAATTCGACACAATGGCAAGATTCGAAATATTGGTAAAGCTAATTACAGAAATTAATGGGGAACATAAAAATTTAGCAAATTTCTTAAGACTAATAAAATTTTATAGTGACACACTTGGTGATTCACAAGAAAAAAATAAGCTAATAGAATTAATTTTTACAACAAAGCTGACAGATGAAGTTAGGAACAGGTTATTAGTGCAACATAAACCAACGACTTATGAGACGCTTCAGAAAGCATTAATAGATAGCTACAAACCAAAAGTAAATCCGCTCACAATACATAATGAGTTAGCCAATCTACACCAAGGGACTCAGAATGTTGATGGTTTTTCAGAGTGAATTGATAGCCTAATATCTCAGCTAAATGAAATTCAGATATCCGAACAAGGAGAAGCAAACAAGGAGACCATTATAAAATTAAATGATCAATTAGGTTTAATAGCATTTAAGAACGGCGTTAACCAATCAATTAAAACTGTAATTTAGGCATCCAGAGTGACAAAATTAAGTGAGGCTGTACAAATAGCAGCTGAAGTAGAAGCAACTAGTAAACAAAACAATGTTATGCAATTTAGAACGAATTACAGAGGTAGTTTTCAAAGAAATCATGAAAACTCCAATCACAGAAATTTCAGCAATAACAGGGGTAGAAGACCTTTTACTAGAGGACACCAAAATAATTATAACGACAACAATAGTTACTATAGGCGTAATAATGACGACAGAGACAACAACGTTGGCAGTGCCAGAGGCAGAGGTATCACGAAAGGATACCACAACGGAAATACTAGGTCGGAAAACAGAGGTGTCCGCGGTCATCAGAATCGGGGCAACCAAAGAAGATTTTAAATTTCTATGGGGAAAATGATACAAATTTCGTGAGCATATTTGTAACAAACTTAAGACAACCTTTAAGATTTTTGATTGACCCTGGTGCAGATATTTCTGTTTGTAAGGAATATCTGGTGAAGGAATTAAATGAGAACTCGGCATGTCAAATAAACGGTATAACAAATAAAACAATATTCTCGATAGGTGTATCAAAACTGAAACTTGCATTAGGAGAAACAGGTATAGAGCATCAGTTCCACATAGTAAATGAACACATAAATATAGCAACTGATGGAATTTTTTTTTTAAATTCTGGCTCGCCAAGGCGATTTATAAGGGCGTCCACTTCGACCTAAAAAGATCTTTTGTACCGTATAGGCCAGAAAAATTTAATCTAGTAGAATTTCCACTTTCCGTGTAAAGCGAACAATTTTACCTGTAGAAGAATTCTTTATGTCCTCGGGGCTCATTTGTTCCCTGAAAAAGATCTTCTTTCTAATTCCATTAAGGGCTGGACATTCACATAAAATGTGTTCAGCTGACTCGTCCTCTTCAAGACAGAGTCGGCACTCAGGAGAGTCTTCTATTCTCATTTTGTGTATATGATATCTTAAACCAAGTTATTGTTTGCCTTCCGTCGCGTGCGGACCCGTTGCCTTTTTTAATGCAATTTCGGTGCCACTAAACCGACAAACATTATACCTACCGGCTCGCCAATACGTTTCGCGAAAAAAAAATACAAAAACGCGTGTGTGTGAAAAAAGAAAAAAAAATCCACATAGAGCCAGTGCCGGTGGCCGGTGGCAGTGATAACGAAAAAAGCGAAAAAAAGCAACAGCGTAGGGTTTTCCTTCCGTCCCGCATCCCACTTCAGCTAATGAAATATCTTGAATCGCGAAAACTTCTTAATGACCGGCAGTATGGTTTTCGCAGCAACAGGTCCACTGGTGATTTGATGACATATCTAACCGAAAAGTGGAACCAATCTCTTCACCAAGGTGGTGAAAGTAAGATCGTTGCGCTTGATACTTCAAAAGCATTTGACAGAGTTTGGCATCAAGCTCTCTTGTCGAAAATGCGTGCATTTGCAATCGATGATACTCTTCTTCAATGGATTAGAAATTACCTTTCGGACCGTTCAATTCAAGTTGTTTTGGACGGCTTCAGGTCTGCAACTCACCAAATAAATGCTGGTGTCCCCCAAAGCTCTGTTCTGTCCCCAAGTCTCTTTCTCATTCTTATAAATTATCTACTGTCTGTTACTTCTAATCCAATCCATTCCTTTGCTGATGACAGTACCCTCAGCTTCTCATATTCGTTTCTTGGGTCACGCCCCTCATCTTCGGGTGTGGAACTGGAACGGCAACGTATGTTAAGCTCATTAAATTCCGATGTTAACAGCATAACTCAGTGGGGTAAAACCAATAGAGTGGAATTTAATGCTTCCAAAATACAATGCTGTCTCCTGTCATTAAAGCAAAACCCACACACACTGCCATTATCTATGAATGGCACTTGCATCGCTGAAACCGAAAGACTTCCATTCTCGGTATGTGTGTTAATGACAACCTTCGTTGGAATGACCACATATTCGGTGTCGCCAAGAATGCAGCGAAATGTCTAGGCTTCCTTAAGCGTTGTAAGAAATATTTTACCCCTTCTGATCTGGCTACAATTTATAAGGCGTTTATTCGCCCGAAACTCGAGTACAACGCTCATATCTGGTCCGGTGCACCAATACCTTATTTGGAGTTACTTGACAGGATCCAACAACGTGCAATAAAACTCATTGGCGACCGTGACATCGCGAGATCGATTGACTCTCTTAGTCATCGTCGTAATGTCTCCTGCCTTTCGTTATTTCCACCATAAGTGCTCAAACGAAATTGCCAGTTGCATTCCTCCCCTTGAACATTTCAACCGCAATACCCGTCATGCAAGGAATGCTCATCAGTTCACCCTCAAGCCTGTGTTCGGACGTACAGTGAAGTTCAAAGAATCTTTCCTCAGCCGTAGAACACGAATGTGGAATGCTCTTCCCCGCTCCATTTTTCCTACACATTATAACCTACAAGCATTCAAAACCAACGTACAACGGCATCTCTTCTTTTCGTCTCACCCTTATTTCCTTAACGCCCGCGCTGTGTAGCTAATACATTATAAGGGTGTTGGAAACGCATTTTAGGTAGGTCGTTAAATTGAAATATTCCCAAAAGTTTGAGAGCGATAGCATCGAGTTGATACACGGTTCTGACATCAGTTGCCGATTTTATTTTATTTGAGAATGATGAACTTGAAATGAATTGTGGATGATGGTATAGGTTGAGGAGCTGGAAAGTGTCTCGTATGATTAGGTTGGGAGATGGGATGCAATGCGCGGTATAAAATCACGATCAAATGCGACTTGGAACAAAAATACGAGCTTCGAAGAAAGCGTAAGTAAACGCAACAAAATTATTATAAAAAAAAAAGAGTTAACCAGGATCGAACCCGCATGCATGTTCGTTAGTGGGAAAAACAAAATATCGGCGAATTTAACCATTTAGCCAAACTTTGTTATGATGATGAATGGCCTAAGTTGGATCTGACAGTGACTCCAATAACATGACGTTAAGTTGTAAACGATCATACGGGTGTTTATTTCACGCACACTGATATAGGTTTCGACGGTGATCAAGCATGGACGATTTCCTGTGGCATGGATATCGTAAAGTTTAAATAGGAAAATTTTATTTTAGGCACACCTATTTTCAAAAAATTCTAATTTGAATTTTAAGTTGAAAAAAATAATTTTTCGAATAAAGACTAAACGAGTTCGCAAGAACGCGGAATAAACACGATCGTCTCTGATGTGATTTCATATATGCTTGTATTGGTGTGGTGCAGTCGATAATTGGAAGATATAAAAGGGCATGTCACACGACGAGTGACGTTTTTTGTTTTTTTACCTTCGTGGATTGAGTTTTGTTTTAAACCGGGGTTAGGTGGTGCTAGAGCGGAGAATGCTTAATTTGTGTTAACGGATGGCGAAGTGCCAAGTGTCGCGAGTATAAAACTAGACGAAGACAAATAAAAAAAAAAAAAAGAATCGAGTTTTGTGACCGCTTAATCTTCGCTCGCAAATTAATCACAAGAAAAAAAATATTATTAATTAACGTGACGCGAAGTGAAAATCACAGAATAAGTGAGGCGATAAAACCAAACGTGAAGTCACGTTCCACGCCACTATATGTACAATTCACCTTCAGTCAAGCCCATGAACCACAAAGGTAGATTATAACCACCACAGTACGCTAAATCGCTCCAAGTGAAAGACTCCCAAACAAAAAAAAACCGTATCAGCACACGGGTAAAGCAACCCTCCAAAAGTAACGGGGTAACAAATCATAATACCGGTACTATACACCCGTCCACCACACCACCAGTACGCCAGTCCAGCACCAGAAAAAGCAAGGAAAAAAAACACGAACAGCGGAATCAGCGATCACCCTGTACCAGGCAACGAGAAAGTCGAATTCATCACTGATCAGCCGCAATTCATCCCTATCGCATGACTACACGCTACCGTCATCAATTTCACCAACAGCATATCCATCACCCCCGCAGCAACAACGAAAAGACCTCATCATCCACGTTCAGCCGCAATTCATCCCTATCGCAGCCTACGTAACTAAACTCATCAATATCACCAACAGCGTATAAAATGTATAGGAAAAGCTAAGTAGATTTGTGCCCTTGAATTAAATTAAATGGTTGTAAAAAGTTCGTTCAATTTCGTTTTCCCGTTGATAACCACTTTATATAGGTAATCCATAAGAAAAAAAAACCGACATACATGCTCGTACATAATGCCAACGAAAGGATGCTGTGCACAACATCTGGACGACAATAGCTGTAACAACCGTATATCAACGATTAGCAAAGATCGCAACCGGGGTAAGTGAGTTGACATAACCATTTTGAACGGACTTTATTAAGTTTTTTTTGCTTAAAGTAATTCATTATTCATAATCCTTAACCAAATTTGGCTATTGATAATTACGCGTCTCCTACTGAGGGACTCACGAAAGACAAAGATTGAGTAGGATTAAAGTAAAGATAAATAAATTCAAGTTCAATAATTGAAATGAAAAGTGACGTGACACTATATAGTTTGGTCAGAATCTTGTATTGCATTAAAGTTCGCCTAGTAGTATACTACCAATAATACAACAATTTAATCATTTGGCCTATTGTGATTTAACGTGGTGATAGAATAAATTATAAAAGAAAAGAACTTCATTTTTTGTCAATATATAATTACTTTTTAACCATTTTGGCCAACTTTTAAATTATATAAGGAATGATGTTATATGATACCTGTAAGACTTGATGCATTTTTTTTGGGTTATTATATTATTTTTTCTTAGTTATTATCGTTTATATTCCAACATTTCCTTTTTCTTTTGAAATATAAGGGTTTTTTTTTTTTTTTAATTTAGTTAGTCTGCATACTTTCGGATACGATCTAATAGCTGTTAGCATTTAGTAATAATAATACATTTAGATAGGTAATGGTACATACATTATATGCTTAAACCGAGATAATAAACGATTGAATCTAATTTGAATATTGTTACATTATTTTGGATTTTAGTTCCGTTTCCGCACGGATATGACGTCATGTTTCTTTTGGTTTTCCAAAGTAGACAAGAACAATTTGGTCATGAGTGGGTAAATTTCAGGAGGACGATGTGTAAGACCAATGGACCGATACTTAGAGAGACAAGCTGATGATGATGGCGGTCCGACGTCATCGACGATGGGCTTTGAGCCAGCAAGACTATGGTCAGCTTTTAATGGAATTATGTTCAGTTAATACCTAGCTCCAATTTCTGGAGCCGGGTGATGTCATTTTAGGGGCTGTCACAATAGAGCGGCGTGGCAGCCATGGTTGCTAAGTTTACATTTAGCTAGGGGTGGGCAAGCTCATGGAGAGAGACTCCACCTAACTCTCCTCCTCATTACCGCTATGGATACAATTACTGGGTTGTTAATCCGGCAAAACTCGGGACTCGCAACTATTTCGGATGAGTTTATTGGTTACGGTTGCGGTTGTAGCATATCTTTCATTTCGCAAATTTCAGGCATATAAAACTAAAGTGACCCCAGTCCAGGACTTGCGACAAGATCCCATGCCCAACGATGAGCTACCGGGTGGAAGATTATGCCTGAGTCGCAAGAGGCTTGGACACCCCTCCCTCTAGTCTGCCCGGACTGGCCCAAAGGTCCTGTGAGTTTAGGTCATATGGGTGGAGGAAGTGTTAGTGGGTGGGTCGCGCTCGGACACGCGCTTAATTGGGAAATTCTTGACCATCAGCGGTCTAGGTCTTTGCCAGCATGAGTGATAGTGCCGGGAGAGATCTAGTCGCTTCCCAGTGGACTATTAGTTAGCCATCAATTCTCTCCTGATGGCAGTGTTCGGGGTTAGTTCGTTACAAGGGTCCCAACAAATCCCTTTAGTGCGCGCTTATTATAAAAAAAAAAAAAATGTACTATAAAACTAAGCTAACAGTACACAATTTTACGATTTATAACATTAAAACGCACGAAGCCTATTGCTACTTGTGGAATGAGACCGAAGGGGCCTTATTTCATTGAAGTCAACATGTTGCCCAACATGCCAAATAAAACGTCAAAAATCATTTTCTGGAGCGATGGTTGTACGGAACAAAACAGAATTGTATGCTTATCGAATGCTCTGCTAAATTTATCCATCATCCACAATGTCATTATTATACAAAAATATCTCTACAAAGGCCATACAGATATGGACGCAGATTCAATGCACTCTGCTATTGAAAGAATAATAAGAAATAAGGACATTAACGTCCCAGCAGACTACATCGTCCATTGCGAAATGGCACGAAATAATCCTTTTCCGTACAAGGTTCGATACCTTCATCATACTTTTTTCAAAGACTTTTCCCATAATTTAATACGTAAATTCAATAAGACCAGGCCGCAAAGTTGGTGAACCAACTGTCACCGATCTTAAACATATCAAATATACACCAGACTCTACCTCAGTACAAATTAAAGTACTCTGATATTGATTTGACCATATTAGATGTAAGGCGATCAAAAGTGATACAACTTCAAGTAACAAATTTTACCTTCTCTTTATTTAAAAAGAAGGAAAATTAAGATAGAAAAATATGACCACCTACAAATTTTAAAGAGCAGCTTAGAAGAGGATTATCATGCGTTCTATGATGAAATTCCTTTTACCGCAAAGTAAATCACTTTATTTCTACTGTGTGTTCAAAATGAAATTTAACTATCAACATTAAATTCAACTATTTTTTTTAATTTAAAATTAATTTGAACTATTTTCGTTATTGTTTTTTTAATGTTTCTAAAATTCAAATAATGTAATTTCTAATAATTCAAATGATTTTTATTATAAATAATTTTTTTTCTATGTAAAATGAATTTGAACTTTTTGCGTTATTGTTTGTTTTTTAATGTATTTATAATAAAGATAATATAATTTTAACATATTCTAAAAACTTCTATCATACTCGTAAATGACATTTTTTTAATATGAAATGTATTTGTACTATTTGCGTTATTGTTTCTTTTTTAATGATTCCATAATAAAGTTAATAGGTATAGTTTCTAATAATTTTTATTATAAATATGATATATATGTTGGTTACTTTAACAAATATTTCATTAAAATTTGAGCAAAATAACGCCATTTCATTCAGAAAATATGAAGTTTAAATAGGCTCCTGTAAAATTTGTTGAAATGGAGTTACACACTTTTCATGTTTCACCGACGATAACCTTTCCTGTTTCGCTGTCAGATGAGAACCGAAAATCACTGTTCCAAAGGCAGTATTTATCATCACCACATCCCCTATGCTTCTTGGGATTGAGCTGGCTAATATTTTTGCGAAGAATCTGACACCTAAGAGTATATCAAACGGAGCTCTTCTTCAGTAATCTGGATCTGCTAGTCGAACCTTGGATGTTCCCTCTATCGGCTGTACGTTCGCTGGCAGAGTATAGACTGTCCAGCTGTCTTCCTTTGGTAGGACCCAAAATTCATCATTGATGCATGCGTTGGTATCAAACCAAGGCATTACACACACCATCGCTCGCTTTCGTAATGTAATGGGATTCCCATCAATCCCTATCACCTTTATCGCTGTCGAAGCTGGCTCAATATTGCAGGCTTGCTGTGTAACGCTGTGCAACTTTAGTTTCGGTTGCGCTCCCGAATTCAACAGTGCTCGCACTGGATTGGAGAGAATACCACCTGATCGTCTTCTCACGGTCACGGTTGGCATCAATGGTGTCGTAGGCTGTCCTAAAGCCTGATGAAAAGAATTCAGATAAGTGGCAAACAAATTTGTGTTTATTTTAATTTTCAAGAACTCATCTTCAAATAATATTGTAGCTGGCCGGCTGGCTGTCTTGCTGGCTCGCTGGCTTACTGCCTCGTTGGCTATCTTTCGTCGCTTGCATGTTGGTTCTGTTAGTCAGTCACGATGTGACCTCCTCTTTACGCTGGCTGTTTACACTTTTAGCACCGCTGCTGGCTGATGGAGATCTCTGGCTGGATACAAACAGCTGTTGTGCTTCTGCTCCCCAGCGCAGCATGGACAACCGCTCTGATAGCATTGCTGGACTCCATGCCTCCTCGCTGCCTGAGAGCTGCTGGCTAATTCCGCTGGCCTGGAACGCTGGCTGTGGTCATGCAACTCCAAGATCTCCTTGGTGGTCGGAGTCTCAGAACTACGCTGGAGCTCCCACTGCTTCGCTGTCTCGCTGTCCAGTCGCTCATGCAACATGTGTACGACAAACATATCCCAATGTTGGACTGGGATGCTTAGTGCGCGTAGCTGGCGCAACGTCTCGTGGGTCACGTTAGACATCCTCTGAAAGTCGTCCGCTTTCGTGTTCGCTTGCAAAGCTGGCAGATTGGTGAACTGTCGCAAGAGCTCACGACGGATGGAGTATTTTTTGTTATATGTTGGTTGAGTCGGCTCCAGGCTTCGAGATAATTCTCGTCCGTCAACTGCCACTCCCTTTTTCCTACCAATGAATTGCGCAGGAAGGAGAATTTTACGCTGGCGTGATGTTGTCATTTCCGTGGATTGCTGCAACAAACCTATCCCGGAACCCTTCCCATTTTGTTAGGGAACCATCGAATTCTCCCCGCCAATTCCTGATATCCTGCATTTGGATCGGTAGTTCCAACTGGACCGATATTAGAGTCGGTCAATTCCCTGTCATTGCGCTGGCTTCGCTGGCTCTCTGTTCGACTTCTCGCTGGCTTCTCAGCGTCCCCAGGCGGCGCCGTAGGGTTGCTTTTGTGTCGCAATATAGCGACTCCGCTCGGACCAATCTGGCCTCTATTTCCGCTGTCCGCTCGCTGGCTGCGCTTTCCAAAAGTTTGGTATGTATCTTGCCAAGGTTAGTCCATGCCTCCTCTAGCCTCTCAAGCCGAACGGTTAACCCTTCGCTGTCCTCTAGGCAAAACCCTACGCTCTCGATATAGCTGGCTGTGCGCTGTATGGCATTGATTGCCGCGGTAAACGCTGTCTCGCTGGCTGTGTTTCTATAAAGAAAAAATGGAATGCCCTACATAAATATATGGAATTAATTATTATAAACTTGGCAACGTCGGCGTTATCTATCGCTGTTCCTCGCTATTCTTATCGCTATTCCTATCGCTGTTCCTCGCTATTCTTATCGCTATTCCTTTCGCTGTTCCTCGCATGTCCTAAATGAATCATGCTCGCTTTCACATCCTCTCCACTATTACCTACCTATGCCGGCATAAATGATGCAAAAAAAAAACTCTCACCCTACTCCATATAAAAAAAAAACAAGAAAAACCACACTAACCCCCTAGTCCGTATTATCAAATAACGACACCAAAAAAGATATTAAACTCAAGGAATATACTCTAGCCGCCTTCTTGGACATTGAAGGTGCCTTCAACAACGTCCAGGGGGAAGCGGTAGAAAGAGCCCTAGCAAACCTAAATGTGGAGAATACCATAATTAAATGGATAATGTGCATGCTTAAAAGAAGATGCATCTACTCAGAGTTAGGTGGTAAAAAATTAAGGTGTCAGCATCTAGAGGAACCCCTCAAGGCGGAGTCCAATCACCACTTCTTTGGGTACTCGTTTTAAACGAGATTCTGATTGAACTTAGACTTAGTGGAGTCAAGGCAGTAGCATATGCTGACGACTTAGCACTGCTAGCGACAGGAAAATTCCCATCCACTCTAAGTGAACAAATACAGAACGCCTTATCTATGGTTGGTAACTGGACCAGAAGCTGCGGACTTGCGGTTAACCCACAAAAGACAGAACTGGTCCTCTTCACCAATAAAAGGATTATACCGCAATTTAATCCGCCAACTATTGAGGGTACTCCACTACAAACATCAGAATACGCAAAGTATCTTGGCGTGATTCTGGATAGAAAATTAAACTGGAGCCTCAATATAAAAGAATGAGCAAAGAAGGCAACGATAGCCTTATACGCCTGCAATAGAATCTTCGGCAAAACCTGGGGACCTAGTCCCAAAATTATCATGTGGTTGTATACGGCGGTAGTTAGACCGATACTCACATACGGTAACTTAGTCTGGTGGCAGGGGTTGTGTAAGGCCACCAACCTTAAGACTATGACTAGAGTCCAAAGAATTGCCTGTATTGGCACTACTGGGGCTATGAGAACCACCCCTACAGCGGGGTTGGAGGTAATTCTCAATCTTAAACCCCTAGATCTTTTCGTACAAGAATCTGCAGCAAACAGTGCCTTGCGGCTAAGCCAAACAAAAAACTGGAAACCCAGTACAACAGGGCATGCACAGATTCTAGAGAAATTTACGGGTAGAAATGTATGCACAGACTACATTACTCCCAAACTAGATTTTATAAGACCATTTACTGTCTCTTTTCCCTGTAGGGAAGAATGGCAGGATAACCAAGTACCAATCCATGCAACAACGATCCCCATCTATACAGATGGCTCCAAGATGGATACCGGCGTTGGTGCAGGTTTCTACTCAGAAACGCTCGGAATATCTGGCTCGATCAGACTCCCCGACTACAGCAGCGTCTTCCAAGCTGAGGTTCTGGCGGTGACAACAGCCGCTAAGCAGACTGCAATGACGGCAATACCACAGGCTGATATTACCTTCTTCATTGACAGCCAAGCGGCAATAAAATCGATTTCCGCCACAGAAATAAAATCGAGGCTTTTAAGAAGCTGTCGCGAAGAGCTGCGGGCTCTTGGCGAGCAGCACACTGTAAGACTCTGCAGGGTCCCCGGAAACAGTGGTGTCCCAGGAAATGAAAGAGCCGATGAGCTGGCAAGAAAAGGATCTTCCCTTGAATCAAGGGATGCTGACACCACAGTAAAAACCCCACCCTGTTACCTTAAACAGGTGATTGGAAATAAAACACTGATGGCAGCAAACGAAAGATGGAGTGCCCTTGATTCCTGTGTTATTACAAGGAAAATGTGGCCAATATATGACAAACAAAAGACCAAGAGAATCCTTCAAATGAACAAGAATTCTTTGTCCTCTCTCACAGGTGTTATCACCGGACACAACATGCTGGGCTACCATGCAAAGAAATTAAAACTCAGCACAGATGCACTCTGCAGAGGATGTGGGGACGAGGAGGTGAATGAGGATACCCCGCATTTCCTCTGTCACTGCCCTGCACTCTGTCATATCAGAAACAATATCCTGGGCAGATATTTCTTCCAGGATTTAGAAGAACTCTCCGGCAAGTCTGTGAATGACTTGCGCAAGTTCATCAACGCATCGGGATGGTTTGTAAACCCGCTAAGTTTTTCATAGGTTTTTCATTGGTTCCAGATAAGGGAAGCGTAACCTCCAGGGTATCACAAAGGGTCTACATTGACCTAAGTGTGACGGGCGCAGGATTCTCTTGCCCCGTCAGCGCAGTAACCTAACCTAACCTATTTAAACTCAAGAAAGAAAAAATAACAAAACAAATAAACCAACCACTCTTATGCCACTGCTCGCATTGCCACCACACATATAGCAATTTACTTACTTTTTATTATTTTTATTCATCTTAGAACTAGAATTCTTTTGAATGTTTTAAAATACTTTCTTTGTTGTCTGACCACGTCATCGTCCTATATATCCGCTATGCTAAAGGGAAAAATGAAAACAAAAAAACCCAGCCGGCTGGCTTACTCTTTCGCTGTACGCATGTGTGTGTGGTAGTGGTTGTGCGCTTGCTTCGCTGCCTGTTGGTCGCTGGCGATAATTCACATCTGGCTTTGTGAAGTTATTTTATATAAGCTTTGCTGTTTCCATGGGTGCAATTTTATTGCGGCATTACACGGATGCACTAATTCACTTATCTTTCCACGCTATCCATATGTCACTGGCTCAAAGATCCGGCTCGACGTGGACCAAAATGTTTATTATTGAACTGCAACGTGGAAAGAAAAATAAGAAGACAAAGCAATTTGGTTGGGAAAAAGAGATATGCTCAGAAAAAACTCATGTTTATTGTTCCCTGGCTGGTAGTGGACTAACTACAAAAGAGAGATACAGTCGTACGCGCAGTAGCACAACGATACCTCTTTCTATGTATTGGTATATAATTACATGTGAATGATTTGGTGTGTACATATGAATGATTTGTTGTGATGAACTCGTATGTCAATACGATACAATGGCCTTAAAAAAACGGACAAATGCCATCAAACCCAGTCGATTGATAAGATTTCTAATACTATAAATAAACCAAGGGCATGGACGATCATTCGTTCTAATGGACTTAGAAATGAGAGGAACATGAGTATTAAAAGGCTTACTGATGTTTTCCTGAATGAAATTTACTTGAGTGTCAACTGAGAGCATGCCGGGAAAAACAAGAAGCCGAAAGTCGACTGAAGTGAAAGGCTTTGTAAGGGTGACGAAGAAAAAATACGTCAAGGAGTGTACTACTCGTATTATCCTTTGTGAAATGAGTGGGAAATGAATTATTTAGCGGTGTTAAATTAAGTGCACTCATACTGTTCACTCGATGCGAAATTAAAATGGAAACCGCACGTCAAGAAGAAACGCGAAGAGCTCGCCATTCGATGTAAACAAATGCACTGGCTGCTTCGTAGATTTTCCAAACTCAGCATGCAGAAAAAGCTGCTTTTATACAAGCAAGTACTAAAACCGGTTTGGACATACGGTATACAACTTTGGGGTTGTACCAAATCCAGTAATATCAACATTTTACTAACTTTTCAAAACAAAGTGCTAAGCAAAATAGTAAATGCACCATGGCTTATCAGAAAAATTGATATTCACAGAGATACCGTCGAAGATGAAATAAAACATTTTGCCCACACACAACAGATACGGCTTCACGGTCATTGTTTAATTAAGAAATGAACTGGTATAAGAACTGGTTGTTTTATTTCGATTCTTAACTCTATTTATACTATTATATATACAATTTTGCTTATTATGAATTTCCCTGTTTTTCTTTCGTCTTTTTTTCCATTACCCAACTTATGCAGCTCAACAAACCAATAAGTAACTCACGGCTCACTATTGAGGTCAATAAGTAGATCAATATTCGTAACAATTATGATATAAATTGTAGTTGCTTCATTGGCGTAAAATTGTCATAAACAAAATATTATATAACTCGGAGTTGCTTGATTGACAGAATTTGCATAAACAAACTCCCGGCGAAAAAAAATGCTTAAGCCTTAATTATTCTTAACTGTTTCCGTGGTTATGTGGACACTGTTTCGCGGTGAACCATGTACACTCGTAGCCAACTGCCGGGTATCTTGTCTTCTTTGTTGAGGTAGCTAACAGTAGGAATCTCTGGCCTCTCTCTTCAGCGGCGTTTACAGGCATATATGATGGACAATAGAATGATGCAGGGAATGGCACAAATAGCTCCTAAGTACCAGTGCTGATGTTCCCAGGAGTCATCTAGTTCAGTTGATAGTTTTGCCTTGAGTAAGGCAAGTCGGGGATCCTCTGCGGGTTCTCCGCCTAGCTCGATCTTGGGAGGAGTCAAGTAGTCTTCGGTTGAGAATTGTTTGATGTCAGTCTCGATTTTCTTGACCTCTCCGATGGGAGACATAACATTAAACTGGGTGCTGGAGATTCTGCAACCTGGAAACCTCAATAGATTAACTTTTGCAACGACTGGTGTTTGTGTGGCGTTGCATATGACCGTAACTTTGTTTGCGTTTGTTCTATATATGACCGCAAGATCACTCCGCAATCGGTATATCTTATCGATTTCTGTGTTGACCGGTATTGAGGTGCATATGTTCGAAAGCGAGGGGAAAGTGTGGTTCTTGAATATTTTTTTCCAGCAGTCACTTAGTTGTGCTTCCTTAACATTGTCGTAGATTCCGTGACCTAGATCCATGGCTTGGGTTGGGTCGAAGAAGGTTTCGTTGTCCTCACTGAGTATTAGTTGTTGCACGAAGTCTGCACCGTTTAGAAGGATAGCACGAGCCTCGATGGTTGGAACACTTATAAAGGCAAGTTTGGAGAAAACCCTCGTTTGGACCAGCGTCAAGATAACCATATCTCTGCGAATGGTCTTCGTTACACCGTTTAGGGTGAATAGAGTGTCTACATTGGGTAAAGTTGGCAGCCTGCATAAGTTTAAACATTCGTTTAATTTGCTGAAATGGGTCTGTAGGGCTGCAATGGGCCGGATGATGATGTTCTGATGATTTGCCTGAATAGCGCTTATGAGGATTTGGATGCTGGTTGAAAAATCGTTCATTTGCTCTTGAATCTGAAGTTGCTGTTGTTGTTCAAGTAATGTGTGAAGTTGCACGTCTAGGTTCTTGACGTCAGTCATGAGGCGGGATACTTCTAGTACCTTTTTTATTTTACTCTCCAATTGGACAATTTGATGTTCTAGTTGGTAATTTTCTACTGCTTGATACGCGATGCCAGCGGTCATAAGTATTTGGGGAGCATATTTCACAATTCCTTTTAGAACGATAGGCCCGATGGAACGCCTTACCCGTTCACTGAGATAGCTTGCGTTGATTGCTTCCTTAATTGCCAGGGCCTCGCGGCTAACAGTTATTTCTAGGGAGCGGCAGTGTTGATATAGCTTGGAGTAGCTGCTGTTCTGATATTGCTGGCAGTAATCATGGAATTCTTTCACATGATTGTCGATGGTAACCAGATCAGAAGTGAGATTCAATGAGGTTTCGATCGAGAACTTCAAGTCGGAGTATTTGATGAAGGCGTCTCCCAATCGGTGAATATGGATACCTGGCGTGAGTGCTTGGATTTCTAAAGCTTTTATTGTTGGGGTAGTAAGGGCCATCCAACATAAAAGTACTCGAGTTAGCAACGAGGTGATGCGAGTAGGCGTTCGAGTTGTTGGACTTGCGTCGATTACAGCGTTCTTGAAGCTTCCTATTAAGTTTTTGATATTATGCCTGCTTAGGTTTAGACATTTGCTGGCATTTTGATTGAAGGGCCGAATGGCTCGTTTGGCCTGTCTTAGACCTGGGATGCTTTCCCAAAGATGGATACATTTGCTATATTCCCAGCTTTTTATTGCTGCCGTTGTTGCTGATCTAGGAGTGCAGCAGAAAGGTTCGGGACCTATGAATGGTGTTTCTGGACCTTTTTTGGCCAGTTCGTCGGCCTTTTTGTTACCTTCTACCCCGACATGACCCGGAACCCACCATAATTTGGTCTTGTTTCTTATTCCGAGTGTTTGTAGGGTATTGAAGCAGTACCTACATGACTGATTTGGAGTCAATGGTATATGAGCTAAGGGCGTTTATAGCTGCTTGACTATCCGTGAATATATGGATGGTTGCACCTTTTATGCCAGATAAATTAATGTGACTGGCGCATTCTTGAATGGCGTGGAGCTCTGCTTGAAATACTCTGGGACTTTTGCCCATGGGTATCGTGAAGCGTTTGTGTGGTCCGTATATTCCCGCTCCTACCCGCGTTTCCATTTTAGAATTATCCGTATACCACTTTATGCCGTTGTGGCTGTTTGTTGGGTTATAACTAACCCATGCTTCTCTCTTGGGGATCTCCATGGAGAACCGTTTGTTGAAGCATAGTGTTTTTTGAATGCGGTCTGTGACCGCGCAGTTCATGTTAAGTTCTGGCAGTTCATCGAGAAGGGTCTTTAGTTCCGGATGATCATTAAGACTTATCTCGTTTAACTGTATTAGACTTATTGCACTGCGGATCGCCACTTTTTGAATGTATATATGGAGAGGTGTAATTCCTGTTATTGCCTCTATGGCAGCTGTTGGACAGGTTCGCATGGCTCCGGAGATACCACGGCACGCAAGCCGTTGTACCTTTTCGAGCTTCTCTATTGCGACCTTTTGTGTGGATTTTGTCCACCATACTATGGAGGCGTATGTTATAATGGGTCTTATCATCACTGTGTAGATCCAGTGGACGATATTTGGAGAGATTCCCCAGGTTCTGCCATATGCGCGACGACAGGCCCATAAAGCTATATTAGCTTTAGTGATTTTGTTATTTATGTGAGAGTTCCAGTTAAGTCTCTTGTCTAGAATTACTCCAAGATACTTGACTTCGTCGGAATACTCTACGACCGTGTCGTTTATTGTGATTAGGCCTATATAATTTCCTCCTTTTAGTGAAAGGAACGATGACGGCTTTACTGGGATTTATGGAAAGATTTTCCTTGATGCACCAGTCTATGGCTGTCTTTAGAGCATTTTTCATTTTTGATGTGACTCCAATTGAGTCTTTGCCCCTGACTATGATGACAATATTGTTGGGATGTAGTGACTGCAGTGTCGTAGTACTTGTGCCCTAATTTTTGAGTATTACTCTAAGCTCTCCAGCCGCTTCATTCCGAGCACCTGAAGTGCACGATTGTGAAGTATTATCTTAGCTCTTCAGCCGAGAAGTATTATCTTAGCTCTTCAGCCGAGAAGTATTATCTTAGCTCTTCAGACAAAATAAAAGGAACTCAGGATTTACGATATAGATGTCGTTCTGACTCTGAACTTCTAATGATTGATTTTATTGGCAAAATATTCTTATTATACCTATAAACAAAGAAATTAATTCAATTTGGTTCAATTGCTTTGCCACCAAATGTCTCATATTCTCTTAATTTTCATGACCTACAAATGCTGGCCCGTGTGACAACACATAAGAATCAAATTGCAACTTGAACTGAGTTAACCCATGGTTCACTACACCCAAGTGCAATCCGATTATATGTTCACCGCGACACATTCACCTGTGGTCATGATCAAAGCAAAATCAAAATAATAATTCTTATTCTATGAATCATTGTGTGCAAAGCAATCCACTGGCGATGTGTAACATGATCAGTTGAAATTAATTGCAGAAGTGAACGTACATTTGAATGTACATGATCATGTTTAAATCAAAAGTGGGTTACTGTGCACACGTGATCTGGTTAATTCGGTGCACACACAACATCCTCACCCTTTAAAAATAATTTTATCCTCTTTTAGAGTGAGAAAATTATTACATCTTACATACTCCTTTTTTTTAATTAAATTGTTATTGTGCACTTCTTTGTTTTTGTTTTCAATACTTATTATACTATTTGGCCCATTTTGTGCAATTATTTTATATGGACCTTTAAAAGGTTTATCTAACTTTTTTCTATTTCCTACTTTTAAATATACATAGTCAGCTATTTTAAAATTCGATTGATATACATTTGTTTGGTCTTTACTTATTTTATTCTTATTTTGTTCTAAACTTTCTTTAGCTTTATTATGTGCATACTTTAATTTTATCTTAAATTCATTTACATAATTATCAACGCTATTAATACCTTCATTATTCTTTACGATCTCACATGGTAGAGCACATAACTTTCCATATACTAATTCAAATGGTGAGTAATTTGTAGTACTGTGTAGTGTAGTGTTGTACGTGTAAGTGTAGTATGGTAGTAGTTCTTCCCAATCGTCTTTTCCATCTGTGGTCATCAAGTAGTCATTTAATACTCTATGATTTCTTTCTACGGAGCCTAAAGTTTCATGGTGAAAAGGTGTAGACGTTTTCTTTTCTATTCTTAGCAATTTGCAGATATTCACCAACAGTTCGTTTGTGAATTCCGTGCCTTTGTCTGTCTTTAGTTTCCTGAAACAACCATATTTCAATATAAATTTTTCTACAATCGTTTTTGCGACCAAGATGGCATCTTTTGTGACCAGTGGAAATGCTTCAATGAACTTTGTTAGCTCACATTGAATGGTGAGAATATACCTGTATCCATTCGATGGTCTGAGTGGTCCTACTGTATCTATCGTTACTACTTCAAATGATGTATTTGGTGTCTCTGTCTTTGTGAATCGTTCTTTAGTGTATCTTGTAATTTTCACTTCGTTACAAATCTTACAATTATTTATATATTTTCTAACCATCTTATTCATGTTCTTCCACACATATTTCTGCTTAAGCTTTGCTATACATCTTCGTATTCCAATGTGTCCTCTCCTAATTTCTCATCATGATGCTCCATTATCAATATCTCCATTTCTTCCACACACTTAATTCTTTTCGGTGGGTTGTATAATAATATAATGTCTAGACAATTTTCTTTCTTATTCATTTGCAGTTCGTTAAATATCTCTTTAAATTTGTGCACTGATATTGTTTCAAAAATTTCATTATTCTTTGCTAACGCTAGCGTTTTTATTTTCACATGCTTTGTATAGGATAACAATTTCTTCAAGATCAATTTTAAATTTGTATCCAACATGTATTATGTCTTTTACTGCATATATTCTTTCTTTATGGGTCCCTTTTAAATTCTTTATCTTCTCGAGTTGCAACTTCTTAATTTTTCTAGTATCTGATATCGATATGCATTCCCATATGTGGAGGTGTACCGTCTCCACTGGGGTCATACTTTGCAGATTTTCTTCTTTTTCGCGCGCATCTTCACTATTTCTCAACTTCATAGCTTTGGTTAGGACATTGATACTTTGTTGCGGAGTCATTTCTTTTAACTCCTCTGAACTTAACTTTATTCTAGATAATGCATCAGCATTTGTATTCATCTTTCCTTGTTTGAAAATTATGTCAAAGTCATAATCCATTAAATCTACCCTAATTCTAGTTAATTTAAACAAAGGGTTCATATGTGTGAATAAGCTAACTAAGGGTCTATGGTGTTGAAGTTCGAAATGCTATTCGAGTTCCTGTTACCTCTGGGGTTACTCCTATATCTCTGTACCCTATTGAAGTGCATGATCTGGTTTGATTGGCCCGGGTCTATTTCTAATGCTATTTGTACAGCATCTGCTAGCTTTGATGATCTTGTAGCTATCACTAATGATCTATATGGTGCAGTTAGACCATTCTTAAATGCTGTCATCCCTATATTTAACCTTACTATTACCTCTCCATGCTCTTCTCCTTGTTTAGAGATCTGTAGCTCCTTTAAAGCAGCTAGTAGTGTTTCTATGTGTGAGGAAAAGCTTGTGACAGTTTGGTTACCTTGAAATTCAGGTATGATCTTCGTAGCTGTCACTAGTTCAAAATTTGTCATTTTGTCGGTATTGTTAATGCTTTTGTCCTTTTAGTTTTCTTCTACATTAGTTTTTGTGTCTGTGGGTTTCAAATGTACTCGGATCTGGGATACTACCTTGTCAAATTTGTCTTTCAAGTCTTTTATGTCCTTAACGTCTGCTGTTTGTGCTTTGTATGTATTCTGTCGAGTATGTTCTGTTTGGTGCTTTCTTTAAGTTCTGTAATAATCTCTCTAGAATGTTAAATTCCATCAATTTTTATTTTATAAATATATTTTTATATATTACTAATATTCTTCAAAACGTTAAATTCTATAATTTTTATTTTATCTATACATTGCTAATATTTCTTAAAGTATGTTTCCTTAGATACTTCTTATAATGCGAATATATTTTACTTAAAAGCTATGTACAATTTTATAAAACAAGAGTGAATCTATTACGGAAAATGTCCAATTTAAATATGTATTTATGTACTTATATATAAACGTATGCAAAGCAGAATACATTGTAACGATTTTACAAACATTGAATACAAAAATAATAAGTTACAAAAAGGTTCAGCCTTTGAATAATGATTCACAACACAGCGGCACATTACTTTAATTATTATTTTAATTTTTGTTAATTTTCTTCTCAGTTTTATACTTGTACTGTCTATCTTTTGTCCGCGTACTCCTCCGTAATTTCTTTCATTCCTACTGGTCTCCCTTTTCGGCATCATTTTCACTGTTTGGGGACAGATTTAGGATTTCTGAATTTGTTCCACTCTGGCGGGTATGTCTTGGTGACCGCAACTCCCTTCTTTGTTAAGGGAGAGGTATTGGTATTCTAATAGTTTTTCCTTCATCTTAGTACGGAAATAACGACTTTCCTCTTGATTTCTTGAGGTTTTCTTAGTTCATTCAAAAAAAAAATCTGGTCGCAGGATACCAAGTTACATCCGCAGGATCGCCATGTTGGGATGTAGTGACTGCAGTGTCGTAGTACTTGTGCCCTAATTTTTGAGTATTACTCTAAGCTCTCCAGCCGCTTCATTCTGAGCACCTGAAGTGCACGATTGTGAAGTATTACGAGTATCTTAGCTCTTCAGCCGAGAAGTATTATCTTAGCTCTTCTGCCGAGAAGTAGGTATTATCTTAGCTCTTCAGACAAAATAAAAGGAACTCAGGATTTACGATATAGATGTCGTTCTGACTCTGAACTTCTAATGATTGATTTTATTGGCAAAATATTCTTATTATATATACAAAGAAATTAATTCAATTTGGTTCAATTTCTTTGCCACCAAATGCCTCATATTTTCTTAATTTTCATGACCTACAAATGCTGGCCCGTGTGACAACACATAAGAATCAAATTGCAACTTGAACTGAGTTAACCCATGGTTCACTACACCCAAGTGCAATCCGATTATATGTTCACCGCGACACATTCACCTGTGGTCATGATCAAAGCAAAATCAAAATAATAATTCTTATTCTATGAATCATTGTGTGCAAAGCAATCCACTGGCGATGTGTAACATGATCAGTTGAAATTAATTGCGGAAGTTAACGTACATTTGAATGTACATGATCATGTTTAAATCAAAAGTGGGTTACTGTGCACACGTGATCTGGTTAATTGGATGCACACACAACAATATCATCGGCGTACCCAATTGTAGTGTAGCCTAAATTGCTCAACTTGTGTAGCAGGTCATCGATGACCAATGACCACAAAAGGGGTGAAAGTACTCCCCCTTGTGGGTAGCCCCTTACGGCTGTTACTGATACTGAGGTCGTTCCTGACGAGGCAGTTATTTTGCTACTTTCCAGCACCGCTTTGATCAATTTAATAGTTGGTTTGTCTATGTTTCTATGGTACAAAGCATTTGATATGGATTCATATTCAGTGTTGTCAAAAGCACCCTCTATGTCCAGAAAGGCACAAAGTGCGATCTCTTTCAAACGGTAGGCGTTTTTTATCTCTGTAGTTAGTCTTAACAGAGCGCCTTCCGTGGATTTGCCCTTTTGGTACGCATATTGGTGAGGGTTTAGAGGCATGCTTTTTGATATGCATTCTCTAATGTGGATGTCAATAATCCTTTCCATTGTTTTCAAAAAAACGATGTCAAGCTTATCGGACGATATGATTTAAGTAATTCGCTCGGCTTGTTTCCCGGTTTAGGTATGGATACTACGTTTACCTCCCTCCAGGTAACTGGCCCCAGTACCCCCAGTTGAAGCTGAACCTAAATAAGGCAATCATGGATGGTAATAAAAATTCTATTCCATTTTGAATGAGGGCTGGTGTTAAGGAATATAGGCAAGGAGGCGAGCCAACGGACCAAACGAATGTATTTCAAATTATGGACCACATGTGTTAGTTCGGCGATTCACACATTTGGGTTTGTTGGCGCTTCAGTTGCAGCAGTATGTGCCACTCGTCGAAGCCAGCTGTCTCTTTCTTTTTCTTCTTTTTGTCCTTCTTCTTCGTTGTTTTGCGATGAACAATAAAAAACTACCATTCCTTTTGGATACAGCAGTCACGAGGTTGTTTTCATTTTCGTTTATTAAATAAAGTGGTGTGGAATTTTATTCTACAGGAATATTCTACATTTCGGTGCCTCCTGTGAGGAAAGGGAATTTGTACGCATAGACTGTGTTTAATACCAAAAAAAAAAAAATGTTCAAGTGGAAAGTGGTGTTGAAGCAAATGCGTTTTTGCGGTAGATTTTTTTTCCTCCAAAGAAATACAATAAATTTTGTTCGAGTAATGCAGGAGTTCCGAATAAAATTTAATGCAGCTTTTTCTACAAAATCATTTGTGTAGTAGATGCGTTCCTCCAAATGAAATGCAATAAATTTTATTCGAGTAATGCAGGAGTTCCGAATAAAGTTTGATGCAGCTTTTTCTACAAAATCATTTGTGCAGTGGATGCGTTCTTCCAAATGAAATGCAATAAATTTTATTCGAGTAAAGGTTAGATTAGACTGTATGCCAAGTTGGCATTTAATGACCATTTTTGACAGTTCTCGCTGTCAAAATAGGGTCATGCAGTGTAATCAGCATATCTCAAATGACCTAATGACCAAATGACTACAAATGATCATGCTGATTTTGACAGATAAATGACAAAATTGCAAGCAGTGTAATCGGACAAAAAGCACGAATGCCAGTATAATGACCTAATGACCATATGCAATTTATGAAATTTGGTTATGGCATTGCTGTCATTTTTGTGATCTGAAAATTGACATTTTTTCCAAGCGTGCAATTATTTAATATTTCAATAATACAATTTTTGCATGATAATAATAATATTTTTGGATAACATTTGCCGTAAATTGTTTTAATAATTACATTTTTATTGTGCTTTTGTTCAGTGATTATTAGTGGTTTTTTTGTTATTTTTATGTGCATTGTTTAGTATTTGTTGTGTAATATCTAGGCATTACTTTCCTGTTTCCGATTATTTGTTTGATTTATTTTGTTGAAAAATTAAGTTTCGCTTTAACATGTACGGCGTTACCACAACTCACTCTGAAAATATAACAACAAATGCCTTTAATGACCGGCAGGGCAAAAATGACCAAAATGGTCATTGTGGTCACGTAGTCTAATATACTACCTTGACAGCGCGGAACTTTTAGTCATTTGACAGATAATCTTGTCATTTGGCAAACCGTTGTATATACAGTTTATAGTAGTCAGTATACAGTTATAGTATCAAGACGAATTTGAAAACGCCAAACTCGACAGAGGCGGGAGCAAAGGTGGTGGCGTTTGAAGGTTTGTGTATTAAATTTTGCTATTTCTCTTTATCCAATCATTCTAATATTATATAGCTATTTATTTTTCTGTGTAAAAGCCGAATACTTTTGATGATTTGCAATGTTGCGTCGCTTCGGCAAATAGTATGTAGGATGAGAGGGATATGATGGAAAAGTTAGAAATCTGCCTTTGTCGTCTGCGAGTAGAATGTATGTTGGAAAAATTGAATAAAAGCTAATTTCGGTATTTTCCATCAAATAAGGAATTATGAATTTATGGATTTTTAGACTTTTGCTATTTTCGCGGTATCTCGTTCAAATATGTATATGTATATCATTTCTTCAGTATTTGATTCGGAAATATTCAATTTGTGTTGTATCAGCCGTAATTCAAAGAAATGGTTGTTGGATAGGTATATTTATCTATTAGCGAAAAGATGACCTACATTAATATTGAGGCAGGTCACGTGTAGTTTTGCAGTTTTTTGTAATATATTCGTGGTCAGCATCGATAGTAATGTGCATGTACTATGTCCGTCCGTCCGTCCGTCCGTCGGCAAAAATGAATTCCTTTACACTGGAGCCTGAAAGCTGAAATTTAAACCATATACTCTCTAGGGGCCCGAAATAATGAATTTTAAGAATTTTTAAAATCCGCCCACTGACACTCCCACAATTTCAAAAGAACAAATGTGTGAGCTAGAAAGCTAAAATGTTGTCTTAAGGCGCCCAAAATGCTGTCGTCGCCTCGGCAAGTAGCATGTATGATGAGGGGGATGATGAAAGGGACGAAAAGTTTTGAAATGAAAAATTTAATAAAATCTGATTTCAGTCTTTTTCCTCAAATAAGAAATTTTAAGTTTATCGCTTTTTAGACTGTTACTATTTTGGCTATATCTTGTCGAAAAATTTTCCGATTTGTATCATTTCTTTTGTATTTGATTCAGAAATATTCAGTCTAATTTATAAAGAAATGACATGTTACTTTGTGTCAATATTGCGCCATGCTGCACCACCACTTAGGGGTTAATAGTTAATAGGTTTCTACCTATTTGTTTGACTAACCGACATTACCGCATTTCTATCCGTCACAGGATTAACATTGCATTTAACAATTAATATTTGTTATAGACGTCTATTTTTCATGTATGTGAAACATATCTAGCGGTACTTAAATTGTAAACAAAAGAGGAACACATGGAGAGCGTCACTAGTCACTGTAAGTAGATAAACTCTGATATACACCTCCTTAAAAAAAAAAATTACCCTAATTTTCCATCAAAACAAACAAATAATATACCATCTTTTTGTGTATATAAATAAGTGAAAATGAAGACTTATTCTTAGCTTAAAGAAGGATAATTTCTTTTAATTTTCCTGAAATGGACAACTCCCTTAGGCAGACCAAATCCTGCACCATTGATGTCCGCTCAAGTAAGATTTCACTGTATATACTTACCTACAAAACTTATATTATTTCTGGGGTATGATAGAAAATGTGTACTTCTTTAAAATGTGTTAATATGCCTAACCATGCGCTTGACGAAGTTCAATACTTAATATTTTGTGCATATGGGTGCCTACCTATAAACATTCTTTATTGTACCTTCTTCAAAAGGTAAATGTAAACTACCTATTTTTTACTTCGACCTAAAAGATCTTTTGTACCGTATGGGCCAGAAAAGTTTAAACTAGTAGAATTTCCACTTTCCGTGTAAAGCGGACAATTTTACCAGTAGAAGAATTCTTTATGTCCTCGGAGCTCATTTGCTCCCTGAAAAAGATCTTCTTTCTAATTCTATTAAGGGCTGGACATTCACATAAAATGTGTTCAACTGACTCGTCCTCTTCAAGACAGAGTCGGCAGTCAGGAGAGTCTGATATTCTCATTTTGTGTATATGATATCTTAAACCAAGGTGACCAGTAAGGTAACCTACTAGGTTTTTGATATCATGCCTGTTTAGGTTTAGACATTTGCTGGCATTTTTATTGGAGGGCCGAATGGCTCGTTTGGCCTGTCTTAGACCTGGGATGCTTTCCCAAAGATAGATACATTTTCTATGTTCCCAGCTTTTAATTGCTGCCGTTGCTGCTGATCTAGGAGTGCAGCAGAAAGGTTCGGGACCTATGAAAGGTGTTTGTGAACCTTTTCTGGCCAGTTCGTCGGCCTTTTCGTTACCTTCTACCCCGATATGACCCGGAACCCACCATAATTTGATCTTTTTTCTTATTCCGAGTGTTTGTAGGGTATTGAAGCAGTACATGACTGATTTGGAGTCAATGGTATACGAGCTAAGGGCGTCTATAGCTTCTTGACTATCCGTGAAAATATGGATGGTTGCACCTTTTATGCCAGATAAAATAATGTGGCTGGCGCATTCTTGAATGTCGTGGAACTCTGCTTGAAATACGCTGGGACTTTTTCCCGTGGGTATCGTAAAGCGTTTGTGTGGTCCGTATATTCCCGCTCCTACCCACGTTTCCATTTCAGAACCATCCGTATACCACTTTATGCCGTTGTGGCTGTTTGGTGGGTTATTACTAACCCATGCTTCTCTCTTGGGGATCTCCATGAAGAACCGTTTGTTGAAGCATAGTGTTTTTTGAATGCGGTCTGTGACCGCGCAGTTCATGTTAAGTTCTGGCAGTTCATCGAGAAGGGTCTTTAGTTCCGGATGATCATTAAGACTTATCTCGTTTAACTGTATTAGACTTATTGCACTGCGGATCGCCACTTTTTGAATGCATATGTGGAGAGGTGTAATTTCTGTTATTGCCTCTATGGCAGCTGTTGGACAGGTTCGCATGGCTCCGGAGATACCAAGGCACGCAAGCCGTTGTGCCTTTTTGAGCTTCTCTATTGCGACCTTTTGTGTGGATTTTGTCCACCATACTATGGAGGCGTATGTTATAATGGGTCTTATCATCACTGTGTAGATCCAGTGGACGATATTTGGAGAGATTCCCCAGGTTCTGCCATATGTGCGACGACAGGCCCATAAAGCTATATTAGCTTTAGTGATTTTGTTATTTATGTGAGAGTTCCAGTTAAGTCTCTTGTCTAGGATTACTCCAAGATACTTGACTTCGTCGGAATACTCTACGACCGTGTCGTTTATTGTGATTAGGCCTAGGTCTAATTTCCTCCTTTTAGTGAAAGGAACGATGACGGCTTTACTGGGATTTATGGAAAGATTTTCCTTGATGCACCAGTCTATGGCTGTCTTTAGAGCATTTTTCATTTTTGATGTGACTCCAATTGAGTTTTTTCCCCTGACAATGATGACAATATCATCGGCGTACCCAGTTGTAGTGTAGCCCAAATTGCTCAACTTGTATAGCAGGCCATCGATGACCAATGACCACAAAAGGGGTGAAAGTACTCCCCCTTGTGGGCAGCCCCTTACGGCTGTTACTGATACTGAGGTCGTTCCTAACGAGGCAGTTATTTTGCGACTTTCCAGCACCGCTTTGATCCATTTAATAGTTGGTTTGTCTATGTTTCTATGGTACAAAGCATTTGATATGGATTCATATCCAGTGTTGTCAAAAGCACCCTCTATGTCCAGAAAGGCACAAAGTGCGATCTCTTTGCAACTGTAGGCGTTTTTTATCTCTGTAGTTAGTCTTAACAGAGCGCCTTCCGTGGATTTTCCCTTTTGGTACGCATATTGGTGAGGGTTTAGAGGCATGCTTTTTGATATGCATTCTTTAATGTGAATGTCAATAATCCTTTCCGTTGTTTTCAGAAAAAACGATGTCAGGCTTATCGGACTATATGATTTAGGTAATTCGCTCGGTTTGTTTCCCGGTTTAGGTATAAATACTACGTTTGCCTCCCTCCAGGTAACTGGTATATACCCCCAGTTGAAGCTGAACCTAAATAAGGCAATCATGGATGGTAATAAAAATTCTATTCCATTTTGAATGAGGGCTGGAAAAATACCGTCTGTTCCTGATGCCTTGAATGGTTTGAATGAGTTAATTGCCCATTTAACCTTATCCGGATTAAAAAGTTTTCCGGATAAACTATTGATTCTCCTGAGGTTTCTTGGAATTGAGACCACCGCCATATGGCCATCTGCAATGACTATCGTGTGAGACCCTAGGAAGTGAGCCTGAAGCAAAGTTTTCAGCGTTTCTTCCCGGTCGCGTGTGATTGAACCATCTGATTTGATTAACAATCCCATGCTTTTTTCTTGATCCCTTGACAGAGCCCTTTGGAGGCGTGCCACCTCTGGAAGTTTTTCGATCTTCTCACAGTTTGCACGCCATGACGCTCTTTTGGATCTGCGCAACTCTAAGTTGTATATGGTCAGCATGGATTTACATTGTTCCCATGTGCCGGTGCGTTTGGCTTTGTTAAAAAGCTTTCTCACTCTCTTTCGAATAGACTCAAGGTTATCGTTCCACCATGGTACGCAGCTTTTAACCACGATTCTTTTAACCTTGCAACTATTTTTGAATGAGGTAAGAATAATATCATTTATTTGACATTGCGCAGCATCTGCATCATTTGTTGTTGATGGTGCTTCTGGCAGCATGTCAGATCTGACCGCAAGATTTTCGCGGTAAGTTCTCCAATTAGTCAGTCTGTTATCATAACGGACTGACGCGTGTTCGGCATTGCATCTTATCTGGAATCGGATGTGCATATGATCCGATAGAGATGCCTCGCCAGACACATGCCAGCCCTCTATAATATCCTCCATAAAAGGAGATGAGATAGTAAGGTCTAAAACTTCTTCTCTTATGGAATTTCTAAACGTGGGACTATTTCCCTTGTTTAGAAAGACGAGGTTATTGCTATATAGATACTCTAATAACGACTCACCTCTGTTGTTTGTATCTCCGCTGCCCAGATGGTGTTATGTGCGTTTGCATCGCAGCCAATTAGGATATGTACTTTCTGGTCCTCACAGTACCGGACAAGTTCCTGTACTGGTAAGGGATGCACTACATCCGTGTCTCCAGCAAAGTACGCCGATGCGCATACAAATTTATGCAGCTCTCGGCCTTTGTGGCGCTCTATTAGGACCGCCACCAGGTCCCTAGTTATGAAACCTGGAATGAGAGAAAATGTTATATCTTTCTTAATAGTGATAGCCGCCCTTGGTCTGAAAGGACCTTTGGCGAAAATTAGCTCTCTGTGTTTAGAATTTAATCCGGATATCTTACCATTATTTGCCCATGGTTCCTGGATTGGTCCAATAGCAATGTTCCCTTCGGCACATCGCTGGCTATAAGTGTCCGAGGCACCCATAGCCCTGTGCAGGTTGGCCTGCAAAACGCTGAGACGGGTGGTCATCATTTGCGTCTGTATTCAGGGTTTCGTACTCTATTGGGCTTGTTGTCACCTCTCCTACGTGCGATACCCTGTTGAGGAAGACCACTTTTTCTGCCTCTAGGACTTTTGTTTTTATGTCCTTCTTGTGCCAGTGCTTTTTTACGATCAATGCCTAACTTAGGCCTGAATCGTTTTTGGCATTCTCTGGCAGTGCAGTGGGCACTATCGGCTTTTTCGGCTGCGTTTGACTTCGCGCATGTAGCTTCTTTTTCTGGCACAGGTGTTGCCGTGCTTGAAGCTGCAGCCTTATCGGCAGCACTGGTGCTGGCCCCAGTTGGGTCAGTTGCGGTACTGCCGTGAGCTGTGTCATTTTTTAAACCCTAAAACGTGCTGTTTCTGCTCTTTAGGGCGCTGTTTGGCCGTCTTGTCAGCACTTTTAAGGATAAGTTTGGTCTGTCCAAAACGGAAAGAGACCATACCCTTCAGCTCCACGAGTCTTCTCATGGTGCTGTCATTGATAGCAAAGACCATATGTGCGATGTCGCGCTCATCCGATCTTTGCAGAACTTTCCACGTTCTCGTGTTGAGCTCTTTGTTTTGGCCATCTAATAAGGCTAGGATCCTTTCGCTAGCTACGCCGGTACTCTGCGGGAAGAACCCTCTGATGACATGTGGTTTTGGAAAATTTTCCTCTCCCACAAGCATCACTTCTAACCCGCATTTCTCTTTTAGCTTGGCGAAGGTTGTCTTCATCCACTCTGCAGTGGTCGCGTCCGCACATACGATCATGAGGCATCCGGATTTGAATGTAGTACCGCGGAAGGCTGGTTTGACTGTTTGATGATGCAATTTTATAGGCATCATTCTCTATTGTTTTGTTTGTTATTTGGTTTATTTTGAAACCCACGAGTATTCGGGATATGGTGTCGCCCGTGGTCTACCCGTCTAACCGCAGGAAGGCTATCTTAAAATCGGAGGTCGCCTGGTATCCGAAGTTTGCAAACTAACGACTAAGCACCCTCTTAGCCATGCATCTCTCGGCGCTTGCCACCTTAGATTAGGGGTTTATAGGGGAAGTAGAATTTAGGGATTTGATGGAGGGGGATATGGGTAATTAGGGAAAAAGAGGAGAAGGGGGGCGGACGTGTAGTCCTGGTCAGTTCTTAGTTAACGCTCATCAGACGGCCTGTCCATTATCAGAATAGCCCGATGACTCTTTACGCCGTAAGCCTCCGTACCGGCACCATCGAATTTGTGTTCCATGATGGTGCACACGTCAAGGTGACTGACCCCGCAAGGAGGTAAACTACCTATACAAACTTAATTTCGTTGGTAAAGCGGACAATTTTACCAGTAGAAGAATTCTTTATGTCCTCGGAGCTCATTTGCTCCCTGAAAAAGATCTTCTTTCTAATTCTATTAAGGGCTGGACATTCACATAAAATGTGTTCAACTGACTCGTCCTCTTCAAGACAGAGTCGGCACTCAGGAGAGTCTGATATTCTCATTTTGTGTATATGATATCTTAAACCAAGGTGACCAGTAAGGTAACCTACTAGGTTTTTGATATCATGCCTGTTTAGGTTTAGACATTTGCTGGCATTTTTATTGGAGGGCCGAATGGCTCGTTTAGCCTGTCTTAGACCTGGGATGCTTTCCCAAAGATAGATACATTTTCTATGTTCCCAGCTTTTAATTGCTGCCGTTGCTGCTGATCTAGGAGTGCAGCAGAAAGGTTCGGGACCTATGAAAGGTGTTTGTGAACCTTTTCTGGCCAGTTCGTCGGCCTTTTCGTTACCTTCTACCCCGATATGACCCGGAACCCACCATAATTTGGTATTTTTTCTTATTCCGAGTGTTTGTAGGGTATTGAAGCAGTACATGACTGATTTGGAGTCAATGGTATACGAGCTAAGGGCGTCTATAGCTTCTTGACTATCCGTGAAAATATGGATGGTTGCACCTTTTATGCCAGATAAAATAATGTGGCTGCCGCATTCTTGAATGTCGTGGAACTCTGCTTGAAATACGCTGGGACTTTTTCCCATGGGTATCGTAAAGCGTTTGTGTGGTCCGTATATTCCCGCTCCTAACCACGTTTCCATTTCAGAACCATCCGTATACCACTTTATGCCGTTGTGGCTGTTTGGTGGGTTATTACTAACCCATGCTTCTCTCTTGGGGATCTCCATGAAGAACCGTTTGTTGAAGCATAGTGTTTTTTTGAATGCGGTCTGTGACCGCGCAGTTCATGTTAAGTTCTGGCAGTTCATCGAGAAGGGTCTTAAGTTCCGGGTGATCATTAAGACTTATCTCGTTTAACTGTATTAGACTTATTGCACTGCGGATCGCCACTTTTTGAATGTATATGTGGAGAGGTGTAATTCCTGTTATTGCCTCTATGGCAGCTGTTGGACAGGTTCGCATGGCTCCGGAGATACCAAGGCACGCAAGCCGTTGTGCCTTTTTGAGCTTCTCTATTGCGACCTTTTGTGTGGATTTTGTCCACCATACTATGGAGGCGTATGTTATAATGGGTCTTATCATCACTGTGTAGATCCAGTGGACGATCTTTGGAGAGATTCCCCAGGTTCTGCCATATGTGCGACGACAGGCCCATAAAGCTATATTAGCTTTAGTGATTTTGTTATTTATGTGAGAGTTCCAGTTAAGTCTCTTGTCTAGGATTACTCCAAGATACTTGACTTCGTCGGAATACTCTACGACCGTGTCGTTTATTGTGATTAGGCCTAGGTCTAATTTCCTCCTTTTAGTGAAACGAACGATGACGGCTTTACTGGGATTTATGGAAAGATTTTCCTTGATGCACCAGTCTATGGCTGTCTTTAGAGCATTTTTCATTTTTGATGTGACTCCAATTGAGTTTTTTCCCCTGACAATGATGACAATATCATCGGCGTACCCAGTTGTAGTGTAGCCCAAATTGCTCAACTTGTATAGCAGGCCATCGATGACCAATGACCACAAAAGGGGTGAAAGTACTCCCCCTTGTGGGCAGCCCCTTACGGCTGTTACTGATACTGAGGTCGTTCCTAACGAGGCAGTTATTTTGCGACTTTCCAGCACCGCTTTGATCCATTTAATAGTTGGTTTGTCTATGTTTCTATGGTACAAAGCATTTGATATGGATTCATATCCAGTGTTGTCAAAAGCACCCTCTATGTCCAGAAAGGCACAAAGTGCGATCTCTTTGCAACTGTAGGCGTTTTTTATCTCTGTAGTTAGTCTTAACAGAGCGCCTTCCGTGGATTTGCCCTTTTGGTACGCATATTGGTGAGGGTTTAGAGGCATGCTTTTTGATATGCATTCTTTAATGTGAATGTCAATAATCCTTTCCGTTGTTTTCAGAAAAAACGATGTCAGGCTTATCGGACTATATGATTTAGGTAATTCGCTCGGCTTGTTTCCCGGTTTAGGTATAAATACTACGTTTGCCTCCCTCCAGGTAACTGGTATATACCCCCAGTTGAAGCTGAACCTAAATACGGCAATCATGGATGGTAATAAAAATTCTATTCCATTTTGAATGAGGGCTGGAAAAATACCGTCTGTTCCTGATGCCTTGAATGGTTTGAATGAGTTAATTGCCCATTTAACCTTATCCGGATTAAAAAGTTTTCCGGATAAACTATTGATTCTCCTGAGGTTTCTTGGAATTGAGACCACCGCCATATGGCCATCTGCAATGACTATCATGTGAGACCCTAGGAAGTGAGCCTGAAGCAAAGTTTTCAGCGTTTCTTCCCGGTCGCGTGTGATTGAACCATCTGATTTGATTAACAATCCCATGCTTTTTTCTTGATCCCTTGACAGAGCCCTTTGGAGGCGTGCCACCTCTGGAAGTTTTTCGATCTTCTCACAGTTTGCACGCCATGACGCTCTTTTGGATCTGCGCAACTCTAAGTTGTATATGGTCAGCATGGATTTACATTGTTCCCATGTGCCGGTGCGTTTGGCTTTGTTAAAAAGCTTTCTCACTCTCTTTCGAATAGACTCAAGGTTATCGTTCCACCATGGTACGCACCTTTTAACCACGGTTCTTTTAACCTTGCAACTATTTTTGAATGAGGTAAGAATAATATCATTTATTTGACATTGCGCAGCATCTGCATCATTTGTTGTTGATGGTGCTTCTGGCAGCATGTCAGATCTGACCGCAAGATTTTCGCGGTAAGTTCTCCAATTAGTCAGTCTGTTATCATAACGGACTGACGCGTGTTCGGCATTGCATCTTATCTGGAATCGGATGTGCATATGATCCGATAGAGATGCCTCGCCAGACACATGCCTGCCCTCTATAATATCCTTCATAAAAGGAGATGAGATAGTAAGGTCTAAAACTTCTTCTCTTATGGAATTTCTAAACGTGGGACTATTTCCCTTGTTTAGAAAGACGAGGTTATTGCTATATAGATACTCTAATAACGACTCACCTCTGTTGTTTGTATCTCCGCTGCCCAGATGGTGTTATGTGCGTTTGCGTCGCAGCCGATTAGGATATGTACTTTCTGGTCCTCACAGTACCGGACAAGTTCCTGTACTGGTAAGGGATGCACTACATCCGTGTCTCCAGCAAAGTACGCCGATGCGCATACAAATTTATGCAGCTCTCGGCCTTTGTGGCGCTCTATTAGGACCGCCTCCAGGTCCCTAGTTATGAAACCTGGAATGAGAGAAAATGTTATATCTTTCTTAATAGTGATAGCCGCCCTTGGTCTGAAAGGACCTTTGGCGAAAATTAGCTCTCTGTGTTTAGAATTTAATCCGGATATCTTACCATTATTTGCCCATGGTTCCTGGATTGGTCCAATAGCAATGTTCCCTTCGGCACATCGCTGGCTATAAGTGTCCGAGGCACCCATAGCCCTGTGCAGGTTGGCCTGCAAAACGCTGAGACGGGTGGTCATCATTTGCGTCTGTATTCAGGGTTTCGTACTCTATTGGGCTTGTTGTCACCTCTCCTACGTGCGATACCCTGTTGAGGAAGACCACTTTTTCTGCCTCTAGGACTTTTGTTTTTATGTCCTTCTTGTGCCAGTGCTTTTTTACGATCAATGCCTAACTTAGGCCTGAATCGTTTTTGGCATTCTCTGGCAGTGCAGTGGGCACTATCGGCTTTTTCGGCTGCGTTTGACTTCGCGCATGTAGCTTCTTTTTCTGGCACAGGTGTTGCCGTGCTTGAAGCTGCAGCCTTACCGGCAGCACTGGTGCTGGCCCCAGTTGGGTCAGTTGCGGTACTGCCGTGAGCTGTGGCATTTTTTAAACCCTAAAACGTGCTGTTTCTGCTCTTTAGGGCCCTGTTTGGCCGTCTTGTCAGCACTTTTTAGGATAAGTTTGGTCTGTCCAAAACGGAAAGAGACCATACCCTTCAGCTCCACGAGTCTTCTCATGGTGCTGTCATTGATAGCAAAGACCGTATGTGCGATGTCGCGCTCATCCGATCTTTGCAGAACTCTCCACGTTCTCGTGTTGAGCTCTTTGTTTTGGCCATCTAATAAGGCTAGGATCCTTTTGCTAGCTACGCCGGTACTCTGCGGGAAGAACCCTCTGATGACATGTGGTTTTGGAAAATTTTCCTCTCCCACAAGCATCACTTCTAACCCGCATTTCTCTTTTAGCTTGGCGAAGGTTGTCTTCATCCACTCTGCAGTGGTCGCGTCCGCACATACGATCATGAGGCATCCGGATTTGAATGTAGTACCGCGGAAGGCTGGTTTGACCTCCTCATCACGCTGTTCGATCGTGATATCCATAATCCTCTCCTGTATCAAACACATTTGCTCGTTGTAGAGAGGATTATGATCGATGTCCACCGGTACAACACCAAGTCTATGTCTAACATAGCTCGTTATATTGCTATACGAGACTTTGTCGACGGTTGTCTTCCCAGTTCGACCTCGCTTCGCTTCGGATTGAGGCGGGGTATTATCCTCGGATCGCATTCGCTTCACCTCGGGACCCTTCTTTTCCATCGTTTGGATCGCATAGAGACGGGCCTGCTCAATGGTGCTCCCCTTCTTCTGCGCGCGCTTAAATCTGCGCTGTTCAGATGGTGTGAACCCAACGTACTCAGACTCAGTCCCTACCACATTGCCGACTGTCTTAGGTACGTCCTCTATATCGGGATGTCTTTCATCCGATAATATGCTGTTGCATATGGTGCTGGATTCTGAAATAGAGTCACTGAGTTGAGACAAGTTCTCTTCAGGTTCCCCCATTTCAGAGTCGATGATTTCCGACTCTATCCCTTTGACAGATGTCGTGTCGTCATCGACGGGGTGTTCTAAAATATCCCTGTTTGATGATGCAATTTTAGAGGCATCATTCTCTATTGTTTTTTTTGTTATTTGGTTTATTTTGAAACCCACGAGTATTCGGGATATGGTGTCGCCCGTGGTCTACCCGTCTAACCGCAGGAAGGTTATCTTAAAATCGGAGGTCGCCTGGTATCCGAAGTTTGCAAACTAACGACTAAGCACCCTCTTAGCCATGCATCTCTCGGCGCTTGCCACCTTAGATTAGGGGTTTATAGGGGAAGTAGAATTTAGGGATTTGATGGAGGGGGATATGGGTAATTAGGGAAAAGAGGAGAAGGGGGGCGGACGTGTAGTCCTGGTCAGTTCTTAGTTAACGCTCATCAGACGGCCTGTCCCTTATCAGAATAGCCCGATGACTCTTTACGCCGTAAGCCTCCGTACCGGCACCATCGAATTTGTATTCCATGATGGTGCACACGTCAAGGTGACTAATTTCGTTGGTACTCGGTCTTCCTGAAACTGAAATTTGCAAGAATACATTTGAAGTGTTTTGTAGAAACCCTTGAATTAAACACGTCTTTTAATTATTTACTTCAATCTATTAAACTTATGTTAATTATGATAAATGTATAAAAAAAAAAGAATGGTCTGGACAAAACGCAGCCTACTATATTATTATCATCTTCGAATGGCTGCGTTCAAACATCACACTCCTCCCGTCTTAGATTGAACTTCCAATTCCCGAAGTCTCTTGGAACGTCTAGGTGTAGGTAAGGCTTGATTAGTTTGAGGTGCAGCTTTCGGTTGTGTTGAATGAGGCTGTGATTCGATAACTTTTCTTTCAGCAGTATTATTATGACCTAGTACTGGATCCGGTTCTGCGTGAGGTTCTGGGCTCCTATGTCGAAGTTGGTCTGAATGCCGGCGAACAGTATTTTCATCTTCAGTTGCTACCAAGTAAGATACTGGACCCGTTTGCTTGTTTATATTGGCTGGAATCCAGAGTGGTCCTCTTGAATAGTTTCGTATCCAAACCGGTTCATTAGTTTGTAGTGGCAGATCATTACCTTTAACATGATCTCTTTTTGTTGAACGAAGGGATTGGTTATCAGGGTGGATCTTGTTCAAGTAAGTCATTGGTCTGCGCTTGAACAAAACTTCTGCTGGAGACTTGCCAGTAACTGTTGTTGGTGTAGTATGGTTGAGTAGCAGGAATCTTGCCAGGCGAAGCTTAACACATCCAGTGTTATTACGTTTGAGATAATCCTTCGTGGTGCGTACCATCCTTTCTGCCTGTCCATTGGTTGAAGGATGAAACGGAGCAGATAATATATGTGAAATTAAGTTGCTTTTACAAAACTGAATAAAAGCCTCAGATGTGAAGGTTGTACCATTGTCAGATACAATTGAATCTGGTAATCCATGGGTTGCGAATATAGATCGAAGACTGTTGATTGCGCAACTAGTGCTTGTTGTAGACACTAATTTGACTTCCAGCCACTTCGAATAAGAATCTACCAGAATAAAAAACATCTTACCTTGAAAAGGTCCTGCGAAGTCTACATGTAGCCGTGACCATGGCTTAGAAGTTTCTTCCCAAGGATGAATAGGAGACTGAGACTTTTCTGGGCGAGATTGTTGACAGATGATGCACCTTTTGACTGTTAACTCAATGTCTGCACCATCTTCGGCCACCATAGGTAGCTTCGGGCAAGACTTTTCATTCTAACTACTCCTGGATGACCAGCATGTAAAATTTTCAGCATAACTTTCCTGGCGGCTTCTGGAATTATAATTCGGTCACCAAGAAGTAAACAGTCTTTGTTTACCGATATTTCATGACGACGCTGATGAAACGGTCTGAACTCCTCCTCCGTTAGTACAGCAGGCCACCCTTTTAAGGACCAAGAAAACACACGCTGTAGAATTGTGTCCTTTTTAGTCATCTTCGCTATATCGCTTGATTGAAGGATGTTTGCATCACACTCCTCCAACATATTAATTTGTAATTCGTCTGCAACCGGTGAAGATATGGGCAGTCGGCTTAGCGCATCAGCGTTGCAGTTTTGATCAACTGGCCTGTGCACAACTTGAAATTATACCCATTTAAAAACACACTCCATCGAAGCATCCTCGGCGACAGTATAATTGGAGTTGGTTTCTCTGGATTAAATAACCCCAGCAAAGGCTTGTGATCAGTCACTATGTAAAAGTCTCTTCCGTAAAGAAAATTATGGAATTTCTTAACCCCTGCGATAATCGCCAAGGCCTCCTTGTCGATCTGCGCGTAGTTCCTCTCCGAAACTGTAAGAGTACGAGAGTAAAATGAAATTGGACGCTCCTGGTTGTTTGGTAAACTGTGTGACAAAACAACTCCTAATCCATACGGAGATGCGTCACACACTAATGCAAGCGGTAATTTTTCGTTGTAATGAATCAGAATACTTTCACTGGTAAGAAGTCGTTTAAGTTGTTGAAATGCGGTTTGGTGGTTTGTATTTCATTGCCACTTTTTATTCTTATCCAGGAGTCTGTGGAGAGGTTCAGCAATTGTCGCCTTGCCTTTTAGGAAAGCATGGTAAAAGTTGATGAGTCCTAGAAAGGCCTGAAGTTGCTTTTTATCCGTTGGAGCTGGAGTATCCCTTATTGCGATAACTTTATCATCCGATGGACGAATTCCTCTGCAGTCGACTATATACCCTAGGAAGTTGACGGATGGTACGTCAAAATGGCATTTTTCTTTGCGCAACCGTAATCCAGCCTCTTTTAATCTCTGAAAAACTTCTCTCAGAGTCTCAATGAGGTGAGAGGTATTTTCGCAAGCCACGATGATGTCATCATAGTATACCATAACACCACTTATTCCTCGTAAGATATTCTCTATTCGTTGTTGAAATATTCCAGGTCCAGCAGAAATCCCATATGGGACCCTTTTAACTTTAAAAGCATTTTTATGAGTTGTAATTGTAAGTACCTTAGCCGTTTCCTCATCAACAATCAACTGTTGATAGGCCTGAGCCAAATCTATTTTTGCAAAGGTGTTGCCTTTCGGAATTGAAGCTAGAATATCGCTTATTGCTGGCGTTTTGAAGCAGTGTGGCGACAGTGCTTTATTTACCGTGCAACTGTAATCACCGCAAATCCGAACCGATGCGTCAGATTTGGTGACTGGTACTATAGGAGTGAGCCACTCACTGTATTCTGTTGGTTCTAGAACCCCCTGTTGAACTAATTTTTCTAGCTCAGCTTCTATTGCATCCCGCTGAGCGTAAGGAACTTTTCTTGCTTGAAGTTTGATAGGTCGTATAGCTGGATCGAGGTTCAATGAAATTTTTTCACCCGTATACGAACCTAGTTCCTCGGCAAATAGCGCTGCATACTTTTCCAACAGGTCTTCAATTGGAGCACGCACGTTGTGAACACCTTGAACAACAATTCCCAGCTTATCGAACGAGTTGCAGCCCAGGACATTTGTATGATTTCCACTTGCAATGTACAAAGGAAGGTTAGGTATTTTCTTCTTGTTGTAAACAACGTCGACATACATAGGTAAGACCTGTAATGGGAATGTGATTATTACCATAATCAAAAAGATTCAAGTCTGAGTCAATAGTTTTAGGTAGGTTATGGCTCCAAAGCTTATTAGCATTGACCTCTGATATAATTGAATAATTTGAGCCTGTGTCGACCTCAAATTCACATTGTATGCCATTGATGGTTACAGTTGCCACTTTTTTTAAACTACCGAAACGCTTTATTGCATTAACTTGATGCTTTGTTGTGTTTAAAAAACTGTTGTTTACTTTAGTACGACAGACTCTTTTGATGTGTCCTATACGTCCACACTTGTCACACTTAGCAGTACGAAATGGGCATACGGAACGAGCATGACTATTCCCACATCCATAGCAGTTTTGTTGTTTTTGCCTACTCCCTTTGGCCTCTGATTTCCAGTCATCTGTAACTCTTGAATGCTGTGTTTGGTGTTGGTGTTTCTGTGGTTTGTTTTTTATTGCATGGACCTGATCTTGCTGGGGACCTTGTTGTATAACTAGTTAATATTTGGCTGCGGTCTCTGCAGCAATCGCACGGTCTTGGACTAGCTTCAGAGTAAGTTTCGTTTCCGCTAAGAGACTCTGCTGCAAATGAGTATTACGTAACACACATACCAACCGGTCTCGGAGCATTCGATCTACCATATTGCCGTCAAAATTACAATCGATAATGAGATGACGCAGTTCTGCAATATACTCAGCGACAGACTCGTTGCTCTGTTGATCGCGCTTAAAAAACCTATAAAACGACGCAATTTCAGATGGAGCTGGTGTGAAGTGCTGTGTAACTTCTTCCGCGATGGATTTGTAGGTATGGTCTTCCAATTTTTTCGGTGAAATGAGTGACTCTACTAAGTTGAAACATTGAGCTCCACAAATTGTGAGAAACGTCGCTTTCTGGATCTCCTCAGTTGTGATGCTGTTAGCTAATAGAAACATTTCAAATCGTTTTTTATATGAGCCCCACGATGCAGGGTTTGTTATATCAAATGCTTCTATTAATCCAATCGATGCCATTTTGCTTGGAATAATGTTAGAAGTAGAGTTATCGGATTGATTTTCTATAGATTCTATATCAGTTTTAACCTTTTTCCCGGATTTCGCCATGCGATTACCCACGAGGAACAACCACAAAACACGTGATTTCAGGCTTCAACACTTGTAATAAAATTGATTGCTCTGAAAAGCAAATCCTCGTCGCCAGTAAAGTGTTTTGTAGAAACCCTTGAATTAAACACGTCTTTTAATTATTTACTTCAATTTATTAAACTTATGTTAATTATGATAAACGTATAAAAAAATAAGAATGGTCTGGACGAAAAGCAGCCTACTATATTATTAAATTCATTTTCTCTCAATGTAAGCTGTCAATGTTGACATCTTCGAATGGCTGCGTTCAAACATCACAACATTAATCAATTACATTTAGCTGTCCAAACTGTCGAAATCAATTGTTTGTGGAAAACCAAATGAAAAAATTCAGCTTATACATAATATTCGGAAATTTATTTGTGCAAGATAATGCTATCGCAATATGCACATAATATGATTTTTGATACCGATTATGCATGAATGAATACCTACCCCTGACCTACCGCAAACTTTCATCAAAAGTAACAACTAATATACAATCCATATACTGTACCCCTCTCACCAACACATCATTCATATCACCATCATGAGAAGTAAAAAAAAAAAAATTTTGAAAAATAAACGACAAACCACACACTTATGAAAAACTTCCATTAAAAACGACAAATAATTTACCAACCATATCCCGCACCCCTCTCACCCGCACATCATGAGAAGTAAACAAAATAAATTCGATAAATGAGGAGAATGGAATACAACAAAAATAACTACGAATATGCATTTATTCAAAGGCATCCTAGCATTTTGTAGAAAAGGTTCTACAATATGGTTGAATAAATGTAGCTTTTTTTAAGTACATACTTAAGTCGTAAGATGGTGTGTAAGTCGAATACTCAAAGTAAGACTACTATAAACAGTATAGTATATACAAAGGCCCTACGAAATCATTTGTGCAGTAGATACGTTTCTCCAAATGATATGCAATGAATTTTATTCGAATAATGCAGGAGTTCCGAATAAAATTTAATTCAGCCCTACGAAATCATTTGTGCTGTAGATACGTTCCTCCAAATGATATGCAATGAATTTTATTCGAATTTTGCAGGAGTTCCGAATAAAATTTAACCCTTTAACCGTTTTTTTTTTCAATAATGCTTTCAAATCGACCATAATTTCAGTTTTTGATAATTAGAGTTTTCTGAGCAATAATCCAAACTTAGTTTGAAACCTGTGAAAATACGTGCGCCAGGTGCAAAAATACGTTCACCGTCTGTAGACGGTCAAAACGGTTTAAGGTAAAAATAAAGTTGGATATTAAATTTATATGTCAAACATAAGGGATGTTTTATTTCTTCTTTTTTTAAAACAAAAATGTATATATGTGATAATAATTAACGAAAAAATAAAAATAAAATTTATTAAATCATCTAAGTATCCGCGAAACAGCAAGCAGACTCTCTATGAGCCCGATAGATGGGAAAACTATCGTGATCTACATAGACAGCCAGGCAGCGATTAAAGCTTTAGAATCACCAAAAATAGGATCCAAGTTGGTAAAACAATGCCGCGAATCTCTTAACGAGATCGCGGTCAGATGTAACACTTCCCTGTGTAGGGTAACCGGTCACAGTGATATTCCAGGCAACTGCAAGGCGGACGAGTTAGCCAGACGGGGTTCCGCACAAGAACTCTCTAACAACAGAGAGACATCGGCGGTACCCATTCAGACACTGAAACTCAAACTTCTAGATAACGCGTTAATAGAAGCAAACAACAGGTGGAATAGCATCAGCACATGTGTGTCCTCAAAGCAAATTTGGACCAAATACGATGCAAAGAGAACATCCAAACTTCTCTCCATCAGCAGGAAAAATATCAGCTCTGTAATCGGAGCAATCACCGGCCACTGCCTTTTACACCACACATCTCCTGTGCAACTGCCCCGCACTAGCTAACCCAAGGAAACAAATCCTTGGCAATTATTTCCTCGATGATCTAAGCGATCTCAGTGAGACAGATATTGGCTGTATCAGCAAATTCGTCACTAGGTCCAAATGGTTAAACTAAACTAGAGGATGGATTGGACGATGAATTGAGCCCCCCCCCCCCGCTCCCTTAACGCAGATCACCCCAAACCTGTTCCCCTGCAAAGGAAAAGAGATCTCACTGAAGCTTGATTGTATAAGTCACTTCAGTCAGCACTCCACTCCGAGGGCGAGACAGTAACCCGGCGGATCGACTGAAACAGTCTCCCCCTTGCTACCTTCCCGCTATGCAGACAAAACGGGAACAGAGTTGAGGTTAGATTGTAACAGTCACCCCACTCTGTTACTTTCCCATGCCTCAAAACCTGCACCACAAACCCCCGAACTCAGTCACCACAATCCAAAATCGACTATCAAGGCCGCCCCTCCATGCTCCCTTTCCGCGGAATGGTGTAACTTGAGGTTCGTCCTGCAACAGTCGCCACCCAAGCCGCACCCCCTCCCCCCCCCCCGCGATGCGTGGAGCAGGGTTGGACCACCTTCAGTCACACCCTCTAGCACAGTTTTGCAACCAACTACTTGACTGTGCAGCCGGTACACCCCGACCCCCCCCCCCCCCCCCCCACCAAGGAATGTAATAGCTTGCTCGGGATTCCACTGTATCAGTCTCCCCGGCACGGTATTGCCTGCAAAGAGAGTGAAGAACAGTCCTCTCAAAAGACTCTTCCCTCCCCCGGTGATCAGGTAGCAATAGCTTCCCCTCCGTGGCGCAGAATTTGGGATCGACCTGTGGTTTGACTGCATCAATCACCTCATCTCGATCCCAACCCTTGGTTCGGATGTCAGGCAACCCATGCGAAGTACAGCCAGGCTGCACACCCTGACGCCTTCAGGTGTATCTCCCCCCCTAAAACTTACTACCTCGCAGGAGGCAATCACAGGGAACCCAGTAGGCCGAGCGACTACCGCCAGAACACCCCCCCCCCCCCCCCCCCCCTCACCCTTTTTGTGGTATCACAATGGGCCGAAACTGCGGCCTAAGTGTGCCTGGGCTCACGCCCTCGCAGCCACCTTACCTACCTACCTACCATCCATTGCTATTTAAAAGCAGTTAAAAAAGTCGATATATATAAAGCAAACAACTTTAAAAAGTCTCCTGCTATGGCACGCACTTAAATACATAAAATCTGGCGTTAACCGTTATGACCGTCTACAAACGGTCATCAGAAAACATTGTGAATATAAATACATTTTTTTCTAATTCGAAATAAAACAATATATTATGAAAATAGCTAATATTTCACACTTACCATAAAATGTTCAAGTCTTTAGAAAAATAATAAACAAATAAATACTGTAATTCAAGATTCACTTTTATTCAAAATAATTTATTTCACTTTTTGCACTGACTTACAACATTCAACTGACACGTCTACTCAAAATATAAAGTAAAAAGCGAATGTTACTTGGATTTTACAAAGCACACTACCACTCAAAACCGCTATAACGGTTCTTAATATTTCTCTCTTTCTTGAATTCTATATATCTGCAAGAAAAAAGAGACCGTCTACAGACGGTTATAACGGTTAGAGGGTAATACAGCCCTACGAAATCATCTGTGCAGTAGATACGTTCCTCCAAATGATATGTAATGAATTTTATTCGAAAATATGCAGGAGTTCCGAACAAAATTTAAATCATCAAATCAGAATTGAGACAAATGACACTTGCAAATTGAAAATAAATGCAATCAATTAGCATCGGCTAATAATTGTTTACATTTATTTCAGATAATCCTTGACCGCTTGACAAGAAATAACAATGTTTCGCATACTAAGTGGATTACTGCGGCTGAATAATGGCTCTACAAGGACCATCATATGCATCCCTTGCCCGTGAACGCACAAATGCAATAGATAATATGCGAACGCTGCAGCAGGATGCAGTGGTCAATGCCGGCAGTTGGTCCGTCACTCAATTGGGCATCCGTCTCGACATCCTCGAATCATATTGGCATTGTTTCCGGCAGGCGCAGCGACAATTGATGCTCGAGTATTCTCACATTGGATGCATAATAGACACAATAAGCCAATTTGAACAAGAAGCGCTAGAATTGTATTCTAATGTGAGGGATAACATGCAACAAGCCAGGACAGATTTGGAATCAACTGCACCGCAACTGAAACCTCCACGTCCTTCTGAGATCAAGGTGTCTATATTCAGTGGAAAATACACTGAGTGGTCGGCCTGGCGGGAAGCATTCAAGGCAAAGATGCTCGATACACGATTGGAGCCCTCTGACAACATCACATTGCTTTTTGGAGCATTGGTTAAGGAGGCTTCTAATTGTGCCGGCCAAGTTGAACGATTAGATGCACTGGAGTTGGATCGGATTTGGTCAAAACTGGACCGCACATACGACAACAAATACCAGCAAGTGTACGAACACATTGCGCAGATTGTGCATATTCCATCACCATCTGCTGATTAGTTACGTTCTGTGATAGATACGGTTGATCAGCACCTGCGCATGTTAAAACGTTTCGATATTGAAACTGACCATTGGGGACCGATGGTATGTGTTATTTTGCTCAATAAACTTGACATTGTGACACGAAATCAGTGGGAATCAAAGGATTCACTTCCGCCTATACCGGAATTACCTGCGCTCTTTGCATACCTGGAGCAGCGTATATTGGCAATCCGCAATGTGGAGCAAAATGCCCAACGAGAACAGCAAACATTGGCTACCACAAATGTAAACGCAAATAGATCAATAAAGAGCGCTGTGTCGACAATTAAGCACCGCTTTCAACCTTATGAAGTGATGCCAAAGGACAGTGCGAATGCGTTGAAGGACATTGCCAAATCCGAGCCGCCAATTTGCCCACAGTGCGGTAACGATGCAAGGCATTATTTATGGCATTGTGGTGCATTTCGTGCATTGGCATCCACTGTGCAAATAGACCAACTTCGAAAGTGGGGAATTTGTGATGTATGCCTTCGAGCCAAGCATAAGGCAAGCGAATGCACGAAGGGAAACTGTCCCATTTGCACAACTGGCAAACACAACTCACTGATCTGCCCACAATCAAAGTTGGCTAATAAGGTTAATTGTGTTCGACGCAAGCGAGTTCGTTCGGGCGTAAAAAATAAAGCTAAATAGCAACTAATACAGACAGCAACATCAGGCTTAGCTCATGATGGTGACGTATCAAAGCCAACAACAATTGAAGCAGTGCAACGATGTATTATGTCAAATACTACAGCCTGCCTTGGTACGTTTCTCTCACGAATACAATTAGGAAATCAGTTGCTGTCATTACCTGTACGAGGCTTTTGCGATTCCGGCGCACAAATTAATTTAATCGGCGAATCGTGTATACAACAGTTGCAGTTACGACGAACCAAGAAAGGAGTACCAATCAGCGGTGTTGCTCCTAGCAACATTGAAAGACTTTTATACAGTATTGTATATTATTGAAAGTAAATAACAAAATTATAACAAACTATAACAAACTATAACCAACTAAAAAATTAGTCTTTACCTCGCCATTTTGCAAGCCAACAACCAACGACAAGATTTGAATCCCACTTGTCCAAAAAAGAAAGAGAAAGAAAATTATAATAAGAAAGAGATGACTTCATCCGTCATCTTATGGGCAAGTTCAATGATAATTGTTCTTAAGCTGCCAACACATCAGCGACATTTCTCCCCCCCAGCAAGGGAGCTTCATCTTCTGCTGCCTTGCTTTCGGTCCCACAGCTGATGTCCAATACTGCAAGCTTCGCCACTGGTCGGTCAAAAACCCCGTTTGCCGTCCTCACCGTCGCTCTTCTCACCTGACCATCTTGGGCTATGATGGTACTGACAACAACCCCCTTAGGCCAAGTACATCTCGGTAGATTTTCGTCGATGATAATTACCACATTACCTTCCTTTACTTGGTCCACCTTCTCGAACCATTTCGTTCGCCTCGTAAGGGTGGGGAGGTACTCACGTACCCATCGCTTCCAGAAAACGTTTGCCACCTGCTGCACTTTCCTCCAGTCCTTGCGTGACATGAGTTCCCGATCCTGGAACTCAACAAGCCCCTTATTTCCATTCGACGACCCGAGAAGAAAATGATTGGGTGTCAATGCTTCATCGTCCTCTGGTCCCAATGTGACGTAGGTAAGCGGGCGTGAGTTGACCACAGCCTCTATTTCGACTAATGCTGATTGGAACGTCTCATCATTTAAACGCTTGTTTCCCATGACTTCTTTCAGGATCTTCTTCACCGTACCGATAAGTCGCTCCCAACTGCCACCCATGTGTGGAGCAGCAGGGGGGTTGAAAAACCACTTTGTGCGCGGAGTTGTGAATTTGCGAGCAAGCGCCTCTTTGTTGATCAACTGGAACTGTTCTCGTAACTCCTTTTCCGTACCAACGAAATTCGTTCCATTGTCCGAATAAATTTCGGACGGTTTTCCTCTCCTTGCAATAAAACGCTGTAAACTCATAACGCAGGAATCGGTTGACAACGAAAACGCCACCTCAAGATGAATCGCTCTGCTTGTGAGGCAGGTGAATAACACCCCCCATCGCTTGACCTGACTCCTGCCCTGCACGACCAACATCGGTCCGAAGTAGTCGACACCGACGAACGTAAACGGCCTTCGAAATGGTCCAAGTCGGGCCCGAGGTAACTGCGCCATCTGAGGAATCCTGGGAGTTGCATCCTTTATACAACAACGGCCACATTGTGATCTAACTGATCCTACTAAAGTGCGTAGTGCAGGGATAAAATATAGTTGCCTGACCTCGTTGTACACGTTGGCATCGCACTGGTGTCTAAAATGTCTGTGATAGAAATCGACAATTAGAAAACTCACCCTACTTTTCCTGGATAGAAGTACTGGTCGCCTGGTTTCTTCTTTGACAAATTCGGCGTAGTCAATTCGTCCTTCAAGGCGCAGGACTCCATTTTCGTCTATGTATGGGTTAACTTTACGAATATGGCTGGATTTCGGAATCGATTTTCCAATTTTCAGCATAGCCAACTCGTCAGCATACTCTGCCCACTGCGACATCTTCCATAAGATCACCTCCGCCTTTTGCAGCTCCTCTGAACGAATAGGACCCTTTACCATTTCGTCAAATTTTACTTTACTGATCGGCTCTAACAACAGTGGATCGCTCTTCAAAACATTTGCCTTCGCCCTTTTTTGAAGATTTCGGCAGTACCGTACAATCCATGCAACTACTCCACGAAGTCGTTCCCAAGTGGAAAAACGATCAAAATCCACCACCAGTGCCTGGATGCCTTTCTCCAATCGGCTTACGTCTTCCTTCATCACCAGCACGTATTTCGCTCGCAGTTCCTCTTCACAGACCTTTTTTTGCCTCCAATTAACTTCCTCAGGCCAAGTTTCTTCCGGCTGGAGCAAAAACCCAGGTCCCGCAAACCACCTGCTCTCCTTGTCAAAAGAAGGTTCTTTCGTCCATTTTGTCGCTTCGTCTGCGACGTTCAGTTTGGTGGGTATCCATCGCCAGTCATCCACCTTGGTCTCCTCCTGTATCTCCCCGATACGAAACATCACGAACGGCTTGTACATCTTTGCATCCGAGCGCAACCAGTCCAATACTGTCTTCGAGTCCGTCCAGAAAAACTTCCTGTCTATTCTGAACCCATGACCCTTCACGATCGCCTTAGCAAGCCGTGTACCGATGAGGGCTGCCTGGAGCTCCAACCTGGGAATGGACACAGGGAGCAGTGGTGATACTTTGTTTTTTGCTGCCACCAGTGCACATTCGGTTGCGTAACCATCAGAGAACCTCAGATACGCCACCGCCGCCATAGCCTCCTCACTAGCGTCAACAAATATGTGCAGTTGCACTGAAGTAGCATCTCTCCTCGTCAACGTATTATAGCATCTCGAAATACGCACGAGCTCCACATTCTTCAACAATCGCCGCCATGTCTCCCACTTGGTTGCTAAAGAGCCATCGACCATTTCATCCCAGTCCAGGTTCTTCCGCCACACGTCTTGGAGTAGTGCTTTTATTTTCACCAAATAAAAAGCCAAGAACCCTAGAGGATCAAAGATGGACATTAAGGTTCTAAGTAATTCACGCTTTGTTGGCAATCTGGCCCAGACAAAATATCCTCCTGTGTTTTTATAAACCGCAAAGAAAATGTAAATTCGTCTTCACTCGGACTCCACCATAGACCCAAGACCTTAGCAATATTTTTTTCGTTGCCACAGTCTATTTTCCGACTTTCGCTCTCAACAGATTGCCCAAGAGCCTGAAGCACCTTCTCGGAATTCGACATCCAACTTCTCATTCGAAAACCTGCCTTGGAATGTATTTCTCTTACCTCTGTAGCCAGTTGCACAGCCTCTTCAATGGTATCTACGCTGTCCAGAAGATCGTCCATATAATGATGCTTCAAAATGCTTTCCAACGTCCGTGGATACTTCTCGGAAAACTCAGTAGCATTGATGTCCTTGACATATAGTGCGATGCTCGGAGAACAAGACGCTCCGAAAGTAAGTACCTTCATTTGATAGATGTCTGGATTGCGATCACACTCACCATAACGCCAAAGGAACCTTTGTGCGCACTGATCCTCCTTGCGCACATGGATTTGGTGGAACATTTCTTCTATGTCCCCAGTGATGGCCACCTTATTCGATCGAAAACCATAGAGAACTTCAGGAAGCTCCGTCAGTTGGTCGGGACCCTTTAACAACATCTTGTTCAATGAAACACCTTGTGCTGAAGCGGCCGCGTCCCAAACCAACCGAACCTTTTCCGGCTTGTTCGGATTGGTTACGATGAATGTCGGCAAAAACCAAGTTCGTGGTGACTACTACTTCTTTCTTACTGCACCTTCTCGCATAGCCTTTCTGTAGCAAACTGGTCATCTGTTGATTGACGTTGGAACTAATCATAGGGTCAGAGCGCATTTTCCCCTCCAAACAGCATAGGCGCTTGAATGCCATTGGATAACTGCTCGGCATAGAAAAGTTGTCGTGCCGCCACAGAAGACCACACTCAAAAGCTCCATCGACTCGCTTTGTTGTAGCTGCAAGAATCTCCTTTGCTCTCACGTCATCGCCCGATGCCGTTCGCACTTGAGCAACACCACTGCCCTCTAAAGCGAAATGTTGTTTCACCAATTCGTGCAAGTCCTTGTCGCACTCGCAGATCTGGAAGTTACCGTGAGACTCCAGCTCACTTTCAACGCCACCGCTGATACACCATCCCAATCTTGTCTTGATGGCAATCGGTTGGTTCCATTTGCCTTCCCGCACTTTCAATGCCACTGCTGCCCTCTCATTATTAAGACCTATGAGAATGCCACATTCAGCGTTAACGTATGGCATCAACGGCAGCCCCTTGAGATGACGGTACCTCTCCAACAACTCCTGTGATACTGATTGTGATGGAAGACCAAGCGACTTGACAGTCCTTACACCATTGAGCCGCAACCTTGGATACTCGTTTCTATCTATACCATGTGATGAAATCCCCAGCGACACAACCTCGGATTCTTCTTCACTACGAGTGGAGTTAGCCGTCCATCTGAGGCACAACGGTTTGGGAGTGCCTTCCAATCTGAGCTTCTTCGAAATCGACTCCTCCAACAAGGTAAGTGAGGACCCGCTATCCAGGAAAGCATACGTCCTAACCTCCTTACCATTGCCGTACAATACCACCGGCAAAATTCTGAATAGCGTTCCTATTTCCTTGTCGTGCTGATGAGAGTGGCACGCACCGACATCGTTTTCGCTCCCATAATGCAGCGATCGATGATGTTTTAATTTACAGCCTGCAATGCCGCACTCCTTCATATTGTTACATTTAGCTCTCTTAGAGTGCTTAAGACAGCGATCGCAAAGTGACGTTTCTGCAACCAGTTTGCGGCGATCCTGAACCGAGAGCTTCTTGAAAGCGTCGCAATCTGTCAAGCGATGACTCTGATTGCACACGTAACACTTTGCTCCAAAACCCTTTTTTGCACCTGCGTACCCATTGTCCTGTACGTGCGTATGGACATGCCCCGAACGTCTGTCCCCCTTGTTGCCATCACCCGAATACCTTGTGATTGTTGCAACTGCCTCTGCCCTTGCAAACAACTATTCGCCGAAACCCTTGATATTTCGCTCTATATCGTTTGTCTTTGTGCCCATCGCCCATTCCAACTTCATGGCAGATGGCAATTTATCGACCAATTTCTTGAGCAGCACCGGGTTATTAATGTGGTCCATCAGCTTCAACGCTTCCATGGTGGAACTTAAATTCCTAACCACCAACGCATACGAAATTATGGTTTCCAAACGCTCTATTTTCGCAGACGGAAAATCCTCCACTTTCCTAATGAGCTCTTCGACGATGAGCTCCGGTCTACCAAAGAGCATTTCAAGAGTAGACATAACCGACGGTACAGATGTAGGAAGCAGTAATTGACTGCTTACTGCTTCGAATGCTTTACCCTTCAAAGCCCTCTGCAGCCGTATCAAATTCTCGTCGTTTGAATAATTGCACAGCACCGTGCTGTTGCGATAATTGCTTATGAAGACAGGCCATTCTTCCGACCTGCCAGAAAACGTAGGCAACTCCTTCGACAAACCCTTTCTTGACGCAATTTGATTCTGTGTAAGACACCCCTTTGTCGCCTCAGGCGGGACTTCCATCTTTGTGTGTGTGACCCAGTCCCTTGTCCGCCGAACAATAGTGCTCCAATCACCCTGGACACTGCCAACCCTGGAACTTAACACCACCGATCGCCCATCGCTGCAAATACTACTACCATCGTCATCCTGCTGTTCTCTTATTTTCAGTAATTCGAATTTCTTATCCAGGAACTCCTTCTCCAAATCCTTTTGCTCCTTCAGTCGAAGCAATTCGAGATCCAACACTCGTCGACTCCGGGAAGAAGCACCACTACGAACACTCCTACTGGCTGGTACTAAAGTGATATTGGCGACCGAGGTCGGTGTGCATTGCACTGACCTGACGCTCCCTGCCGTCGCCAAAGACACTTCTGACTTACACTTTTGACAGAACCATTGTCGATTCTTAACCGAATCGTCCACTCCTGCGCATCCATAGTGCAACCAGACCTTGCATCCATCACAACGTACCATGTTGTCCGCCGTATTTGGTTCCGTGCAGAAATTACAATCTGCTTTCTTCGACATTTTGTCAGGAAACAGGAACAAACACGAATGTTTTCCAGAAAATTTCCGAAACAGCTTAACGAATAGCTTTGCAACTATTTTCTGTTGGAATTCTTGCTAATTTTTTAGAATTGTTGCTCCTAGCAACATTGAAAGACTTTTATACAGTAGGTTAATATTTATTGAAAGTAAATAACAAAACTATAACAAACTATAACAAACTATAACCAACTAAAAAATTAGTCTTTACCTCGCCATTTTGCAAGCCAACAACCAACGACAAGATTTGAATCCCACTTGTCCAAAAAAGAAAGAGAAAGAAAATTATAATAAGAAAGAGATGACTTCATCCGTCATCTTATGGGCAAGTTCAATGATAATTGTTCTTAAGCTGCCAACACATCAGCGACAAGCGGAATGGGATCTACTACAATCTCTAATGGTGTCGTTGATATCAAGCTGGTTCACCGCACGTACAAGACCATTACGATTACTGTACAAGCATATATCGTAGCAAACGTATGTGGGCAGATGCCATATAAGTCATTCGAATCACCATTTTCAAACACGATTATCGACGATGAATTGGCTGATCCCAAGTTCAATCGACCAGGCACTATTGAATTGTTGTTAGGAGCAGGCGCTTAGGCGGCCATCATCGATGGTAATGTTAGTCGCATAAGTGACGGCAATAATCATGTGATAGCTCAATGGACCCTTTTCGGGTGGGTTATTTATGGTCAAATACCATCAGCGGCACACATACGTTTGCGGAATTGCACTACCTCGGCCCAGCTCCAGGATGCTAAATTGGATCAACTTCTGCTGCGGTTCTGGAACGCCGATAAAATTCCAGAAGAGCGCCAGTGGACCGCGGACCAACGGAGGGCAGAGGACATTTTTGTCCGTACCCATAAACGTGATCCGAAGACAGGTCGTTACACTGTTACAGTTCCATTGAAGCACGATGCCAAGAAACTAGGTAACTCCATCAGTGCAGCACGATCATGTTTTTATAGTGTCGAAAAGAGACTCCTAAGGGATGCGCCGCTTTACGCAAAATACAAATCAATTTTTGACGATTAACGACAAATGCGCAACATGGTATTGGCACCGCAGAGGCCAAATGATGAGTTCGCAGCATATTATTTGCCACATCATCCAATCAATGTCACAAATGGCAAGGGAAAGTTCCGAGTAGTTTTTAACACGTCTGCAGCAACATCAACTGGGGTTTCATACAACGATGAACAGTTGGCCGGACCGAAGTTGCAAGATGATTTACATTCTATTTTCCTGCGATTCAGAGCTCAGCGGTTCGGTATGACTGCCGACATCAAACAAATGTCCCGGCAAGTTAATATCACACCCGACCAGTTACCAACCAGTGATTTGGCGCGACTTGCCATCAGAAAAACTGTGTGAATACGTCATCACTGTCATCTGCTGGGGTCAGACATCAGCTGGTTTTAATGCAGTGCGTGCAGTGCGCCAATGTGCAGTCGACGAACAAGCTCATTATCCAATTGGATCCACAATAGCCTTGAATGATTTGTACTACGATGATTTGCTCTCCGGGGCATCGACCGAAGTCGACCTTTGCAATGCATATCATCAAGTCACCCAATTGCACGCACAAATTCGCACGGAGCATTAACGAGCCAGACTGATAAATTCGTTGGAGTCATGGTTGGAAGAGACTCAGATTGCCTCGGCATTTGGGAAAATATTGACAAATTCGTTCCACTGACGAACAGGCGCTCCGAATTAGCAAGTCTTTTGCGTGTTACATCATACGTTTTGCGTTTTTGGTCGAATACGCGCATGAGGATAATAAAACGAAAGGCGGCTGGCAGTCTGATCAGTCATCGAATTACTAGTGTTGAGCGGCAAGAGGCGCTTCTGTATTTGGTTGCATATGCCCAACGATCATTTTATTCAGCCGAAATGAAGGCCATTCAAGATAGTAAGAAACTGACAACGGGAAACCTGCTCGTGAAATTACTGCCCTTTATCGATAGTAAAGGCTTTCTGCGAGTTGGTGGACGTCTCGCTAATGCAAATATACCAGACCGAGCAAAACACGAGCTTATCCTACCGTCGCAAGCACAAATCAGCCGCTTAATCATCCGAAATGCACACATAGTTACAGTGCATGGCGGACCGCAGTTGATGATCGCTTACCTTAGGCGCTCATTTTGGATTAACCGCATGCGACAGATTGTGAAAAGCATTTTACACAAGTGCACGAATTGTGTACGCACAAAACGAGCAATTGATGGGCAATCTGCCCCGACCGGTGTCGACTTTGCCGGGCCATTTGTATTACGTAGGCAGAAGGGGCGCCCACCAGATATTGATCTTTGCTCCAAAGAACCAACATGCACCACAGTTAAAGCATGGATCGCAATTTTCGTCTGCCTCTCAACAAAAGCCGTGCATATCGATGTCATGTTGGGTCTAACCATTGAGGAATTTCTTGATACATTGTAACGGTTCACTATGCGTAAGGGGCAATGCAACAAATTGTTTAGCGACAACGGTACCACGTTCGTGGGCACCGAAAAGGAGCTCGCGAGAGTATTGCATAATTGGGCAACAGCACTGCCAGATTATAATCTAGCGAAATTTGGTACGGAATGGATGTTTATCACGCCGGCAGCGCCGCATAAGGGTGGTATTTGGGAATCGGCCGTCAAAATGATGAAACGACATCTAAAACGAACCATTGGTGTGAAGGTGTTGACAAAGGACGAACTATATCAAATTGCGACTGTCATCGAAGGTTGTTTGAAGTCGCGGCCGTTATGGGCACAGTCTGATGACCCTGCCGACCCAATGCAGCTCACGCCGGCGCATTTTATCCTGGCTAAACCAATTCTCCCGCAGCCAATTTCTGAAGACGTCGTAGACCGAACTAAAAATCGGCTTACATTATGGGGACAGCGGCAGCAACTTCACCAGCAAATTTGGAGACGCTGGAGTAATGAATATCTTGCGAACATGCAAGTTCGAAACAAATGGTATCGAATCAGCGAAAATTTGAAAGTTGGAGACATGGTCATAGTGCGGAAGGAAAACACTCAACCGGCTATGTGGATCATTGGTCGAGTTATTAAAGTGCTAACGAATAAAGATGACGAATTGGTGCGAGCTGGTGTTATAAAAACACCTACCGGACAACTCGAGCGGCCAATAAATAAATTGATTTTTCTTCCCCAGCACAACCAAGCTTCTGTTGATCATCCGATCAACGGGGGGGGACTGGTAAGGAATATAGGCTAGGAGGCGAGCCAACGGCCCAACCGAATGTATTTTAAATTATGGACCAGATGTGTTAGTTCGGCGATTCACACATTTGAGTTTGTTGGCGCTTCAGTTGCAGCAGTATGTGCCACTCGTCGAAGCCAGCTGTCTCTTTCTTTTTCTTCTTTTTGCCCTTCTTCTTCGTTGTTTTGCGATGAACAATAAAAAACTACCCTTCCTTTTGGATACAGCAGTCACGCGGTTGTTTTCATTTTCGTTTATTAAATAAAGTGGTGTGGAATTTTATTCTACAGGAATATTCTACAGCTGGAAAAATACCGTCTGTTCCTGATGCCTTGAATGGTTTAAATGAGTTAATTGCCCATTTAACCTTATCCGGAGTAAACAGTATTCCGAATAAACTATTAATTCTATTTTTACAGTTTAATCCAGATATCTTACCATTACTTGCCCATGGTTCCTGGATTAGACCAATAGCGATGTTCCCTTCGGCACATCGCTGGCTAAAGGTGTCCGAGGCACCCATAGCCCTGTGCAGGTTAGCCTGCAGCACGCTTAGACGGGATGTCATTATTTTCGTGCGAATTCAGGGTTACGTACTCTGTTAGGCTTATTGTCACCTCGCCTTCGTACGACACCCTGTTGAGGGAGACCACTTTGTCTACCTCTCGGACTTTTGTTTTTGTGTCCGTCTTGCGCCCATGCCTTCTTACGATCCATACCTAGTTTAGGCCTGAACCGTTGTTGGCTTTCTTTGGCGGTGCTGTGCGCACTATTGGCCTTTTCGGCTGCGCTTGATCTTGCGCTTGTGGCTTCTCTTTCTAGCACTGGTGTTGCCGTGCTGGAAGCTGCAGCCTTCGCGGCAGTACTGATACTGGTTCCAATTGGATCAGTTGCGGTGCTGCCGTGAGCTTTGGTGATGTGCTTTTGAGGATCTTTCGGGCCCTGTTCGGCCGTCTTATCAGCACTTTTTAATATGAGTTTGGTCTGTCCCAATCGGAACGAGACCATCCCCTTTAGCTCCACAAATCTCCTCATGGAGCTGTCATTGATTGCACAGACCATATGAGCGATGTCTCTCTCATCCGATCATTGCAGAACTCTCCACGTTCTCGTGTTCAGTTCTCTGTTTTGGCCGTCTAATAAGGCCAGGATCCTTTCGCTAGCTAACCCGGTACTCTGTGGGAAGAACCCTCTGATGACATGTGGTTTTGGAAAAATTTCCTCTCCCACAAGCATCACCGCTAACCCGCATTTCTCCTTAAGCTTCGTGAAGGTTGTCTCCATCCACTTTGCAGTAATGGCGTCCGCATATACTATCATAAGCCATCCGGCTTTGAAAGTAGTACCGCGGAATGCTGGTTTGACCTCCTCGTCACGTTTTTCAATCGTGATGTCCATAATCCTCTCTTGTATCAAACCCATTTGTTCGTTGGAGAGAGGATTACGATCGATGTCCACTGGTACAACCCCCAGTCTGACATAGCTCGTTATATTGCTATACGAGACTTTGTCGACGGTTGTCTTCCCAGTGCAACTTCGCTTCGCTTCGGATTGAGGCGGGGTATTATCCTCGGATCGCGTTCGCTTCACCTCGGGACCCTTGTTGACCATCGTTTGTTTCGCATAGATTCGGGCCTGCTCAATGGTGCTCCCCTTCTTCTGCGCGCGCCTAAATCTGCGATGTTCCGATGGTGTGAATCTGACGTACTCAGACTCAGTCCATGCCACATTGCCGACTGTCTTAGTTACGTCCTCTGTATCGGGATGTCTTTCATCCGATAATATGCTGTTGCATATGGTTGCTAGATTCTGAAATAGAGTCACTGAGTGGAGAAAGTTCTCTTCAGGTTCCCCCATTTCAGAGTCGATGATTGCAGACTCTATCCCATTGACAGATGTCGTGTCGTCATCGACAGGGTGTTCTAAAACATCCCTAGTTGATGATGCAATCTTAGAGGCATCATTCTCAATTTGGTTTTTTGGTTTTGGATCAATTTTGATTCCCACGAGTATTCGGGATATTGTGTCGCCCGTGGTCTACCCTTCTAACCAACGCCTGGTATCCGAAGTTTGCAAACTAACGACTTAGCGCCCTCTTAGTCATGCATCTTTCGGCGCTTGCTACCTTTAGATTAGGGATTTGTTAGGGAAGTAGGACTTAGGGATTTGAGGGAGGGGGATAGGGGGTAATTGGGGTGAAAGAGAAAGAAGGAGAGAAGGGGGGCGGACGTGTAGTCCTGGTCAGTTCTTAGTTGGCGCTCATCAGACGGCCTGTCCCTTACCAGAATAGCCCGATGACTCTTTACGCCGTAAGCCTCCGCACCGGCACCATCGAATTTGCGTTCCATGATGGTGCACACGTCAAGGTGACTGAACCCGCAAGGAGGAACTGATGGAATACTGGGAAGGGATTTCCTTAAAACGTATAATTGCAAAATTGATTATGAAACTTGTGTACTAGTAATGATATTGCCAGATGAAGAAATTGTATTACCAATGAACATGACAATGAGAAACATTGGGAAATTGACAGTTCCACCAAGGACAGAACTAATCACAAACATCAAAATAGATCTGAATCAAGACAGTGTGGTAATTGGCAATGAGATAAAGAAAGGAGTCTTCATATCAAATGCAATATTACCAGCTGAGGGCATCAAGCATGTAAAAATACTGAATACAGGAGATAAAGAAGAAATCATAAAAAAGGATTTGATCAGTGTAGAAGCATTAAATATATCAAACATCATGAAACGCAAAGACAAAGCAAGGTATCAACGCTTAGAAAAAAAGATAAATATAGAACATTTAGATAATTCCGCAGTTCAGTCAATACTGAAAATTTGCGAAGGGTTTCAAGACGTGTTTCATGACGAAAATGAAAAACTAACCATGAACAACTTCTATGAGCAACACATCTCTACGACAGATTTTGTATACCCTATTCTAAGGGTATATTAATTTTGACGCATAGTTTGTAACATACCTTAATATTGCCCGTAGACCCCTAAAAGTTACTATATTTATGATCAGCATCGATAGTAATGTCGATCTAGCCATGTCCGTCCGTCGGCAAAAATTAGGCCTTTAAACTGGACCTAGAGAGCTGAAATTTTAACCATATACTCTCTAGGGTCCCGAAATAATCAAGTTTACGAATTTTTGAAATCCGCCCACAGACACGCCCACAAACTCAAAAAAAAAACAAAATTTTGGCAAAAATCGAATTTTGAGCTAGAAAGCTGAAATTTTTTTGATATGATCTATGACTCCTAAAACTGCTCGGGATATAAAATTTTCAAAATCCGACCACTGACACGCCCACAAATAAATGAAACAATTTTATTGAAAAACCAAAATTTGAGCTAGGGAGCTGAAATTTATAATATATACACTCTAGGGGCCTTTTATGCTCATGTGTTAATTTTTTTTAAATCCGCCTACGACGCGCCCACAATTAAATAAAACAATTTTATTGAAACACCCAAGTTTGAGCTAGGGAGCGTATTTTTCGATAAAATCCTTTAAATGTTATATAACAAAATATGTAGAGCGTTCTTAACAATTCAACCATACTTAGACTTTTGTCACGCCCACTTATGAGGAATAGGAATGAGAATAGGGTATTCAACAGTTCGGCCAAGCGGACTGTAGCCCGTCCCTATGTTTTTTGTTTGTGTTGATAATTCGCTGGAAGAAAAAATCATCGAAAGACATTGCAGAGGTAGTACGCGAGGGATGCTTCTGCAATAGTGAGAGACTTTAACCCATCTAAAAAAACTCCCGGGGAACTGATATTCGCCATCCCGAATGAGATTGCACCTAGTCGACGACTAATCGGCAATTTGTTTTTGAACTACATATTTGTTGAATTTAACAGATAAATCCGCCGTTTGACGGATTTCTAAACTTTTTTCTTGTTTGAAATCAATACCTGATTTCTTAGCCCTAGCTAACTCTAATAGATACCCCTCTCAATCTCGTGATTGTATTGGCATTATTTAATAGTTCTGTTATTTCTGTGTTTACGTGGTTGAGAAGCCTACTTCTATGCCTTTGAGCAACTTTCTTAACTTCATCTTCAACCATTTCAACATTTAGATCTTTATGCAGATCGGCATTGTGTATGTACCAAGGTGCATTAACTATGTTCCTTAGTACTTTATTTTGGAAAACCTGAATTGTTTGTAAATTTGTTTGGCATGTGCATGCCCACAACTGGAGCCCGTAGGTCCATACTGGTTTCAGAACTTGCGTGTATAGCAATAACTTGTTGTAGCTAGACAGGGATGAGAATCTCCCAATTAGCCAATACATTTTACTGTATCGCATGTTCAACTCATCTTTTTTTCTTTACGTGCGCTTTCCAACGCAGTTTAGCGTCTAGAGTCATGCCTAGATATTTGGCTGTGTTTGAATATTCTACTACATTGTTGTTAATGTAGACTGGAATGTGTGGTACGTTTTTATACGTGAAATTAATATCGACTGACTTAAGGTTATTTAATCTAATCTGCCATTTCTTAGTCCATTCTGAAATATTGTTTATTGCTGTTTGAAGCTTTTTTGTTGCTATTTCGACAGTTGCTCCCACAGCAAGGACAGCTGTGTCATTTGCAAAAGTAGCTATGGTGGTTTCTTCACTTTCAGGAAGATCGCTAGTGAAAAGTAGGTATAGAACTGGACCTAGCACACTGCCTTGTAGTACACCAGCTTTAATCTCTCTTAATGTTGAGTACTCTGCCTCTTGTTTAATTCTGAAGAATCTATCTGATACATACGACTCCAGAATGGTCGCATACTGCTTCGGCAGTTGCTTTTCTAGTTTGTGTATCAGTCCTTTGTGCCATACTTTATCGAAAGCTTGTGCTATATCAAGAAATACTGTAGAGCACACATTTTTCTCTTCAAATGCTTTTTCGATTCTATCTGTGATTCTATGCACCTGATCAATTGTAGAGTGTTTATTTCTAAATACAAATTGGTGAATTTTGACTAGCGATTTTTCATCTATTATTTTTTTAGACGTTTTACCAGCACTTTTTCGAATAACTTGGACAACATTGGTAGAATAGATATTGGGCGATATGAGGTAACTTCGTTAAGTGGTTTGCCTGGTTTAGGTTTCATTATTACCTCCGCGACTTTCCACATGCTTGGCACATATCTTAATTTAAATGCAGCATTAATAATCTGCGCTAGTTTTTTTTAACATTTTCGTGGAAATTGCTTCAAAATTTCTCTTGTAAATAAATCAAACCCTGGGGCCTTTTTTATATTTATGCTTTCTTTAATTTTTTTGGCAAGTTCTTTAGCTGTTACCGGCCGAATAGGTGTATCTTCTTCGCATCTTAGTTCGAGTCCTTGATAACCTTTATCTTCAAATACGTCTTCAAGATACTCAGGCGAAAGTGTTTGCTTTCTCTTGGTTGCTTTTCGCCCAGTTACCTTCTCTGGTTTTTACTGGCGGAATGTGAGCTATTAGCCTGTTCATTTTCTTCGTTGCCTTCCAGAGCGAGTAGTCGGTACTAGCATCATTTGTAAGACTTGTGAGGTAAGTTTTCAAAGACTCATTATTGAATTCTCTTACAGATTTTCTGAGCTTATAATTTAAGTTGTTCAGTGTGATCTTGTCGCTTGGAGCCCTTGTCTGTTGCCAGCGTTTTCTAGCTTTCCTCTTTTCTGTAATAATTTCACATATTGCGCGAGGATAAGACAACAGTATTCTATCTAATATCGTCTTATTCGATTTTTCCATGGAGCCAATCCTGTTTAGGATTTGTTTCATGAGGTTTTCCATACCAGTGTTTGGCTCTACTTTGCGTTTTACCGTTTTATCTGCTGGTATTTGAGTATTTATTGATGCTGCCTGAGCAAATTTATGTATGCAACAAATCCTCCCCACTTAATAAAAGAGAATTATTCTTTGAAGAGAAATAATACTCGCAAAAAGAAGTACATAATACAATTTGGATATTTCATAGAATATTTATAATGGCTTTTAAGGCAGAACAGAACATTTTTTTTTTATTTAATTATATTTTGTAGTTTAGTAAGTTAATTTCTTTTTGCATTTAATACGAATTTAACAATCTTTTTTGTCTTTTATTTATGTTACGCCGAAAAAGAGAAAACGAATTCGAAAAATTAAAAACACGACAACTTTATTATTTTATTATTCCTTTATTTCGACCTCGACGGTTTAAAATCTCGATAAAGACCCTCCCGTTTTATATAAATTCATTGGACTGTAGTAGATTATTTCGTTAAAATAGAATAGAAGAAGTAATAATAATTGTAATAGGGAGTACTTTATGGTTAGGCTTTAATTACAATGACGTTTTCCTTTGGATTACGTTTCTGATTGAACATGCCGCCGCCTCTGAAAGATCGAAGATTCTTTAAGAAATGTCTTCGAATGGCAAGGGCGCCACCTTGTGGACTGCTCTGGGTATAACCCCGTTCTTAGTTTTGATGCCTACAACACGAATATGGCCATTCTTTCCCTGTTTAGTGTTTACAAAACGTCCAAGAAGCCATTTCTGTGGAGGTAGGTTATCGTCCGAAATGAGAACCATCATGTCAGGCTTGACGTCCGCAGATGTCGTGTTCCATTTATAGCGATGCTGTAGTTGAACGATATATTCACGAGACCATCGCTTCCAAAAGTGTTGACGAATTGCATTGAGTTGTTGCCAGCGATCGAGACGGGATACATTAGTGATGTCTGCGCAGATTCTCTGTATCGATGATTGAGTATGATCATTGTAGAACTGGTTTCGTAGTTTTGCTAGTTCATTTCTAGCTCGCTCAAAATTTGTGGCGTTGTCGCAATAAAGATGACGACAAATGCCACGACGAGCGATAAATCTTCTTAGTGCAGCTAAAAATCTATTCGATGATAAATCTGACACTATCTCCAGATGTACGGCCTTTGTTGCGAAGCACACGAAGACAGCCATGTACGACTTAGTGCTGCGAGACCCTCGACTCCGTACTGATGTTATAAATGGACCACAAAATTCTACCCCCGAAGTTAAAAATGGTCGCGCTATATACACCCTAGACGCTGGAAGATCTCCCATGATCTGCTCTCGCAACCTTGGCCGCATTCGAAAATATCGAAGACAATTGTGAACTACACTAGTCGCCATACTCCGTGCATCGATAATCCAGAACATCTGCCTCGAAATTGACACCAACGCTTGAGCTCCTGCATGATAATTCTTAGAATGCAAATGATTAAGATAGCCACGAACAAATGGATGTGATTTTGGCAGGAGTATCGGTTGCTTCGCGTCATACGGCAACTCTGAATGTTCTAATCTTCCACCTATGCGTATTAAAAAAGGTACCACAGACTAAGGTTTAAGAAATGGATTTAGTTTCCTAATGCGACTTTTCGAACTGACAGACACGTTTTTTAATTGTAGACTGGCCATTTCATCTCGGAACCTATTTTGTTGAATGCAAAATACTATTTTTAATAGAGCGGCTTCGTGCTCACTAACTTCAAGGTCGCCCGATAGCAATTCCTTGGTTCGATGCTTGGTTGAATACTTTCGTTTAAAGTTTTCGATGATTCTGTTGCAGTAGGCGAAAACTCTGACAGTTTGCCTGTAATTATTTACGAATTTAAGCTGTTCAACTAAATCTTCCACTCCGCTGCCAAGTTTGTTGGTGTTGCGGGTGGCAACAGGTGCAGTAGTAGTGTATTCGCTTACTGAATGGAAAGTCGTGCGTTCGAATCCCGGCCAAGTCCATTACTTTATATCGAATACATGAAATCGTAATCTCCCTAAGCATCTTAGACACCACCCGTAGAGAAAAACCCTACAACTGCACCCAAACACTTCTTTCCTATCTCTCTATTCTTTCTAATAGTAAGTAGCACCCAAAAGCATGCAATGAAATGCGATAGTGCTGCTTGCTGTTAAACACAAATGCTTAGGCTGTGTAACGCACTATAAGGGTACTGTAACAACAGAAAAAAAAAATCCCTTTAGCGTAAGCTAATTATAAAAAAAAGAATTGTTGGTGTGTACTCCAAGTAATACCGCATTAGTCTTTCTTCGTTCAAGACCACCTTTGGATGCCCGCTTTGTTGTTGCAGGCCAATGATCAGGGGGACGGTATAAAAAATCAGGACCCTTGAACCAGATGGATTGAACCAATTTCGAAACCATTGCTCCCCTAGATATGATGACTGCAGGGTTCGATTTGCTATCGACTTGCCTCCATGTTGCACCAGCCGCAGCCGTTAATTCTGTTATTATGGACACCCGATTGGCAACGAAGGTATTCCAAGACGAAGGATGGTCGGCAAGCCAATCCATCACCACTTCTGAGTCCGCCCATAAAACAATTTTATCAAAGAGATTTTCATAGGCATCCAATACTCGACGTAGCAACCTTGCCAGAAGCAGCGAAGCGCACAGTTCCAGCCTTGGTAATGTTTGCGTGGATACAGGTGCTACCTTTGATTTTGCACTTAACAGATGAACAGATACATTTCCCAGCAAATCAACAATGCGAACGTAAAGACAGCAACCAAATGCTCTGAGAGAAGCATCCGAAAACCCATGCAACTCACAACTAACAGCATCAGTGGAAAATATGTATCTTGGAATACGCACCCTTGTAAGTTCCCAAAGTTTAGAACGATACCTAATCCAATCCTCCTTCAGGTCATCAGCAATATCTTCATCCCAGCCATCTTTCGCTATCCAGAGCCGCTGAAGAAATACTTTTCCCAGGACGATGACTGGATTCACTAACCCCAAGGGATCGAACAATCGGGCGTCAGATAAAACAGTTCTTTTTGTAACGATAGCGACACTCTGCACACTTTTCAATGGATTCACAAATTGCAACACATCCTTTGAGGGCTCCCATACTATACCTAGAGCTTTAATGACATCGTTATCATTTATTCTCAGCGTTGTCTCTCGATCTGATGCTGGAATCGTGTCCATCAGTTTAGCCTCGTTGGAATACCACTTCTTTAGCTCAAGTCCAGCGCTCTTCAAGATGGATTCAGTCTGACGCCCAATGTTCTTGGCATCGTCCAATGTGTCCGCTCCTGAGATAAGATCATCGATATAAAAGTCTCGTTTGATAACTGCAGATCCAATTGGAAATTGTGTTTCATGTTTCTCAGCTAGGTACAACAAACAGCGAGTGGCATGGTAGGGTGCTGATGATGTCCCATACGTCACTGTGGTTAATCAATCGAAAGATTCGAATGTCCGCATTCGTATCTTCTCGCCAAAAAATTCCTTGAAAGTTCGCATCAGTAGGCCGAGCCAAAATTTGCCTATACATCTTTGGTACATCTGCGGTCAAAGTGATTTTATGGGAACGAAAGCGAAGTGATATTGCATATAGATCTTGCTGTACTGTTGGACCTACCATCAGGATATCATTGAGGGATACATTTGACGATGTTCGACAGGACGCATCGAACACAACCCTCAATTTGGTCGAAGAACTCGCTGGACGCAAAACGAACTGATGGGGTATATAGTATCGAATGGAGGAGATTTCTTCAGGTGGCACAGCTTCCATATGTCCCAACGACTCCTACTCCCGCATGAACAAAATATATTGTTGTTTGATTTCCGGCAACTTTGCTATTCGCTTTTCCAAAGATAGGAATCTTTTCTCCGCAATTCTCCTTGAGTCACCTAGCACTTTGGGATCTTCTTTGAAAGGCAGTTGTACAACAAGTCTGCCGTCGGCCCTTTGCTTAATTGTGTTGCAAAATGTGTTTTCACAGGCCATCTGCTCCTCAGTCCAGTTTGGTGGCTCTGTGTGGACCTCTTCCACTGACAAAAACCGTTGAAACATGTCATCGAGTGAGTTATCCGTCGACGTATTTAGGTGATTGTATCCGTGATCACGTGAAACCAAATTGCAAACTCGACGAGGGGCACTATGAAGTGGGTTGAACTTTCCGACAACGATCCAACCAAACATTGTGTTTTTTAATAGCGGCCGCTCGTCTCCCAATTTTATTTGGCCATCAGCCAAAAGTTCAAAAAATACATCAGCTCCTATGAGCATATCGATGCGTTGAGGCCTGTTGAAATTGGGGTCAGCGAGCCTTATATCAGACGGAATATACCAATCATCTACATTTATGCGAACTTCGGGTTGTTTCGATGTTATGGAAGATAAGATCCAGAAGTCCAAGTTTATTTCGAAGTCACTCAGCCTTGATGTCAACGAAGCGAATGTTTTTTGACGCGCTGGAAGGTTTACATTTCCGATCCCACTTAATTCTCCATTGAAATTGATGCGCTTCAACCGCAGCCTTTGAGCCATATGCTCTGAAATCAAATTAAGCTGAGAGCCTGAATCCATAAGAATGCGGGCGGGGATGTATTCGCCAGTTGCCGTTTTCACATTCACTATTGCGGTGGCCAGAAATACATGACTACCTAAACAACCGTGCGTGTTGAGAGAATGTAATGCAAGCGATGTTGCATGCGCCTGTGCGTTTAGATCCATTGAGCCTTGGTCTTCATTTGAAGAAAGGCATTGATTTGCAGTTGGCGATGGGGTTGGAGAAGCGACCTGAAATCGATGCAGTAACGAATGATGTGGTTCGCTACAGACTCTACACTTTGATGACATGCATTCCTTAACCGAATGTCCGAATTGCAACCAATTTATGCAGAGTCCAAGTCGCTTTACTGTTTGAAATCTTGACTTTAAGCTTGATGAATTTGTTGCAATCCGAAATCTTATGTTTCGATACATTGCAGAATGCGCAACGCAACTCAGTAACAGCTAATGTAGTCCGAATTTTATTTCTTGCTTCTGTAAAAGAGGGATACGATTTAATCGATGCTGACGAAGTTGACTTACCCCGTGGTTCTCCGATGCTTCGTCGGTTAAGAAATGAAGAATATTCGCTCCACGTTGGCAGCTTCTCTAACTGCAATGATTCTTCCCATTTCTTGTAAGTTTCAGCATCCAATTTGAGAGACGTAATATAGATTAACAATGCGTTTACAATATCGGTATCAGTTCCGAAGGATCTTAACGCACCTAGATGTCCATCAACGCAGTCAACAAAACGACGAAGCTGAGCTCCCGAGCTTTTCGATACTGTTGGAAGGTGATACAGTCCTCGAATGTGCGCCTGGAACACTATGCACTTGTTATCATACCGGTTTTTTAGCAAGTCCAATGCCTTTGCATAATTGTCCTCGGTGACATCCAGAGATTTAATTGCCAACTTGGCGTCTCCTTTAAGGCATTCGTCAACAAGCAATTGGAACTTTCTTATTGTTGGAATTGGCTTTGAGTCGATTGTGGCCTTGAACTGTTGAATGAAGGTGTTGTAGTCTGCATATTCCCCTGCAAATGTTGGCGGCTTCAATTTGGGAAGATCGCCGCTGACCGAAGAGTGCGTTGTAGCAGGCTTAGTTGAGATTTGTTTTAAATTTGCAATGCGAGTCAGAATTTTCGATTTAAGAGAACAATACAAGTCATCAATACTTGCCCTATACTCTTCTTCAGCTGGGTCTCCAGGAAGAAGTGTGTCGATAGCATCTTGGGTTGTCTGAAAATTCGAAAAATATCCTTCTAACAATTCAAGACGGCAATTGAGGTCGGTGGCATTTAGTTTATTATCGTCTTCATCGATAATTTTCCCAACTCGAGTTATATAACCTTTTCTTGATGCACGGGATGCTTTTAATTGTTCATTGGCAGTCATTTTATATTATTATTTTTTATTTTTTTTTAACAACGATGAATTTTTGTTTTTCGGATTTCTAAACTTTTTTTTTTAGACGTTTTACCAGCACTTTTTCGAATAACTTGGACAACATTGGTAGAATAGATATTGGGCGATATGAGGTAACTTCGTTAAGTGGTTTGCCTGGTTTAGGTTTCATTATAACCTCCGCGACTTTCCACATGCTTGGCACATATCTTAATTTAAATGCAGCATTAATAATCTGCGCTAGTTTTTTTTTAAACATTTTCGTGGAAATTGCTTCAAAATTTCTCTTGTAAATAAATCAAACCCTGGGGCCTTTTTTTATATTTATGCTTTCTTTAATTTCTTTGGCAAGTTCTTTAGCTGTTACCGGCCGAATAGGTGTATCTTCTTCGCATCTTAGTTCGAGTCCTTGATAACCTTTATCTTCATAAGGTTTGAATACGTCTTCAAGATACTCAGCGAAAGTGTTTGCTTTCTCTTGGTTGCTTTTCGCCCAGTTACCTTCTCTGGTTTTTACTGGCGGAATGTGAGCTATTAGCCTGTTCATTTTCTTCGTTGCCTTCCAGAGCGAGTAGTCGGTACTAGCATCATTTGTAAGACTTGTGAGGTAAGTTTTCAAAGACTCATTATTGAATTCTCTTACAGATTTTCTGAGCTTATAATTTAAGTTGTTCAGTGTGATCTTGTCGCTTGGAGCCCTTGTCTGTTGCCAGCGTTTTCTAGCTTTCCTCTTTTCTGTAATAATTTCACATATTGCGCGAGGATAAGACAACAGTATTCTATCTAATATCGTTTTATTCGATTTTTCCATGGAGCCAATCCTGTTTAGGATTTGTTTCATGAGGTTTTCCATACCAGTGTTTGGCTCTACTTTGCGTTTTACCGTTTTATCTGCTCGTATTTGAGTATTTATTGATGCTGCCTGAGCAAATTTATGTATGCAACAAATCCTCCCCATTTAATAAAAGAGAATTATTCTTTGAAGAGAAATAATACTCGCAAAAAGAAGTACATAATACAATTTGGATATTTCATAGAATATTTATAATGGCTTTTAAGGCAGAACAGAACATTTTTTTTTTATTTAATTATATTTTGTAGTTTCGTAAGTTAATTTCTTTTTGCATTTAATACGAATTTAACAATCTTTTTGTCTTTTATTTATGTTACGCCGAAAAAGAGAAAACGAATTCGAAAAATTAAAAACACGACAACTTTATTATTTTATTATTCCTTTATTTCGACCTCGACGGTTTAAAATCTCGATAAAGACCCTCCCGTTTTATATAAATTCATTGGACTGTAGTAGATTATTTCGTTAAAATAGAATAGAAGAAGTAATAATAATTGTAATAGGGAGTACTTTATGGTTAGGCTTTAATTACAATGACGTTTTCCTTTGGATTACGTTTCTGATTGAACATGCCGCCGCCTCTGAAAGATCGAAGATTCTTTAAGAAATGTCTTCGAATGGCAAGGGCGCCACCTTGTGGACTGCTCTGGGTATAACCCCGTTCTTAGTTTTGATGCCTACAACACGAATATGGCCATTCTTTCCCTGTTTAGTGTTTACAATACGTCCAAGAAGCCATTTCTGTGGAGGTAGGTTATCGTCCGAAATGAGAACCATCATGCCAGGCTTGACGTCCGCAGATGTCGTGTTCCATTTATAGCGATGCTGTAGTTGAACGATATATTCACGAGACCATCGCTTCCAAAAGTGTTGACGAATTGCATTGAGTTGTTGCCAGCGATCGAGACGGGATACATTAGTGATGTCTGCGCAGATTCTCTGTATCGATGATTGAGTATGATCATTGTAGAACTGGTTTCGTAGTTCTGCTAGTTCATTTCTAGCTCGCTCAAAATTTGTGGCGTTGTCGCAATAAAGATGACGACAAATGCCACGACGAGCGATAAATCTTCTTAGTGCAGCTAAAAATCCATTCGATGATAAATCTGACACTATCTCCAGATGTACGGCCTTTGTTGCGAAGCACACGAAGACAGCCATGTACGACTTAGTGCTGCGAGACCCTCGACTCCGTACTGATGTTATAAATGGACCACAAAATTCTACCCCCGAAGTTAAAAATGGTCGCGCTATATACACCCTAGACGCTGGAAGATCTCCCATGATCTGCTCTCGCAACCTTGGCCGCATTCGAAAATATCGAAGACAATTGTGAACTACACTAGTCGCCATACTCCGTGCATCGATAATCCAGAACATCTGCCTCGAAATTGACACCAACGCTTGAGCTCCTGCATGATAATTCTTAGAATGCAAATGATTAAGATAGCCACGAACAAATGGATGTGATTTTGGCAGGAGTATCGGTTGCTTCGCGTCATACGGCAACTCTGAATGTTCTAATCTTCCACCCATGCGTATTAAAAAAGGTACCACAGACTAAGGTTTAAGAAATGGATTTAGTTTCCTAATGCGACTTTTCGAACTGACAGACACGTTTTTTAATTGTAGACTGGCCATTTCGTCTCGGAACCTATTTTGTTGAATGCAAAATACTATTTTTAATAGAGCGGCTTCGTGCTCACTAACTGCAAGGTCGCCCGATAGCAATTCCTTGGTTCGATGCTTGGTTGAATACTTTCGTTTAAAGTTTTCGATGATTCTGTTGCAGTAGGCGAAAACTCTGACAGTTTGCCTGTAATTATTTACGAATTTAAGCTGTTCAACTAAATCTTCCACTCCGCTGGCAAGTTTGTTGGTGTTGCGGGTGGCAACAGGTGCAGTAGTAGTGTATTCGCTTACTGAATGGAAAGTCGTGCGTTCGAATCCCGGCCAAGTCCATTACTTTATATCGAATACATGAAATCGTAATCTCCCTAAGCATCTTAGACACCACCCGTAGAGAAAAACCCTACAACTGCACCCAAACACTTCTTTCCTATCTCTCTATTCTTTCTAATAGTAAGTAGCACCCAAAAGCATGCAATGAAATGCGATAGTGCTGCTTGCTGTTAAACACAAATGCTTAGGCTGTGTAACGCACTATAAGGGTACTGTAACAACGGAAAAAAAAAATCCCTTTAGCGTAAGCTAATTATAAAAAAAAAGAATTGTTGGTGTGTACTCCAAGTAATACCGCATTAGTCTTTCTTCGTTCAAGACCACCTTTGGATGCCCGCTTTGTTGTTGCAGGCCAATGATCAGGGGGACGGTATAAAAAATCAGGACCCTTGAACCAGATGGATTGAACCAATTTCGAAACCATTGCTCCCCTAGATATGATGACTGCAGGGTTCGATTTGCTATCGACTTGCCTCCATGTCGCACCAGCCGCAGCCGTTAATTCTGTTATTATGGACACCCGATTGGCAACGAAGGTATTCCAAGACGAAGGATGGTCGGCAAGCCAATCCATCACCACTTCTGAGTCCGTCCATAAAACAATTTTATCAAAGAGATTTTCATAGGCATCCAATACTCGACGTAGCAACCTTGCCAGAAGCAGCGAAGCGCACAGTTCCAGCCTTGGTAATGTTTGCGTGGATACAGGTGCTACCTTTGATTTTGCACTTAACAGATGAACAGATACATTTCCCAGCAAATCAACCATGCGAACGTAAAGACAGCAACCAAATGCTCTGAGAGAAGCATCCGAAAACCCATGCAACTCACAACTAACAGCATCAGTGGAAAATATGTATCTTGGAATACGCACCCTTGTAAGTTCCCAAAGTTGAGAACGATACCTAATCCAATCCTCCTTCAGGTCATCAGCAATATCTTCATCCCAGCCATCTTTCGCTATCCAGAGCCGCTGAAGAAATACTTTTCCCAGGACGATGACTGGATTCACTAACCCCAAGGGATCGAACAATCGGGCGTCAGATAAAACAGTTCTTTTTGTAACGATAGCGACACTCTGCACACTTTTCAATGGATTCACAAATTGCAACACATCCTTTGAGGGCTCCCATACTATACCTAGAGCTTTAATGACATCGTTATCATTTATTCTCAGCGTTGTCTCTCGATCAGATGCTGGAATCGTGTCCATCAGTTTAGCCTCGTTGGAATACCACTTCTTTAGCTCAAGTCCAGCGCTCTTCAAGATGGATTCAGTCTGACGCCCAATGTTCTTGGCATCGTCCAATGTGTCCGCTCCTGAGATAAGATCATCGATATAAAAGTCTCGTTTGATAACTGCAGATCCAATTGGAAATTGTGTTTCATGTTTCTCAGCTAGGTACAACAAACAGCGAGTGGCATGGTAGGGTGCTGATGATGTCCCATACGTCACTGTGGTTAATCAATCGAAAGACTCGAATGTCCGCATTCGTATCTTCTCGCCAAAAAATTCCTTGAAAGTTCGCATCAGTAGGCCGAGCCAAAATTTGCCTATACATCTTTGGTACATCTGCGGTCAAAGTGATTTTATGGGAACGAAAGCGAAGTGATATTGCATATAGATCTTGCTGTACTGTTGGACCTACCATCAGGATATCATTGAGGGATACTGTTGAAACCGACACATAATCACGACATGTAGCCGACCATATGTATTTAAGCCCCTATTTTATTGAGCTAAAATTGGTAAATGAAAAAAAAAAACACTTAATAAGTTTTTATTTTCTGACTTGTAAAACACGCCTTGAACTTTTTCGTTTTATTAATTGTTTCTTTTTAAAATAATAAAATATTGTTTTTTTCTTCCCCATTGCGAAAGGACGTCTTGTATTTTAAGCTGATAAAAGGTGTGTAGAGAAATTAAAGGTAAGGTTATGTGATGATACAGTCCATTATTCTATCGAATTGAACATGGTCCATCGATACCGGATTTATAATCGGCGGTGAATATTTTGTGCGACGATAAATCGAAAAAATTATTATCGTGTAATTAATACCGGGAGTGTCGCGAATCGTGGTTGTCGAGTTCAATCGGTATCTTTGTCAGGTGTAAGACAAGCAGGGTGTTGATTGTTGCTTGTAACCTATATTGAAAGTAAAAATTAAACGAACCTGCACAATGTGACATGTTGTTATTCGCATATGTAATAGCTTTTAATTTGGGAATAATTATATACTTCTTTAGAGTTATAGAAGCAGTAGATACAAAAATGAAACGAAGGATTTTATCGGAAGAAAGCAGTGCAGAGAGTGATGATTCAATGAATCAAGCAGGGTCAAGTGAGTATAAACAGCAGCGCTTGTGATTCGGACGATCAGTGTTGAAGCAAAGAAATTTTTTAACGTTTCGTGCGACATAAGCGAGCGAGCTGTTTTTTTTTTTTTGATAAAAATGTTGTGCTAGCATGAGTGCATTTAATTTAATGAGCATTATTTTACGTTCCGTGCGACATAAGCGCACTACACGGAGCGTGGTTTTTTTTTACGGAATTTTGTGCGAGCATGAGTGCTGCATAAATTTTAATGTGCATTATTTTACGTTCCGTGCGACATAAGCGCACTGCACGGAGCGAGGGTTTTTTTACGGAATTTTGTGCGAGCATGAGTGCTGCATAAAATTTAATATGCATTATTTTACGTTCCGTGCGACATAAGCGCACTGCACGGAGCGAGCTATTTTTGATGGAATTTTGTGCGAGCATGCGTGCTGCATATAAATTGCAGGCAGCACGATCGCAGACGGTTTAATGACTATGTCGCGGAAAAACCCGGGATGAGGAACGTTGGCGCATGCAAGCATTGTAGCAGCACTGATCGAAAGTTTAAAAAAAAAAAAAACCACATTCATTAAAGAGATTACGAACTAACGATTTTGTTTTAGTCCTATCAGGAGCATTCGTTAGGATAACTCGTAAGCAGCAAGCAGAGGTCGATGCTGAAGAGATGACTGAGCCATCAGACAGTATTTTATCGTCCGCTAAGGTTGTGCCACAACCACACTCCACGGTTCAGTCTGGTTCATCGATAATAGCAGTGCGTGAATCAGTGCCGAGGCCGTTCTGGGTACAATATACCGCTCTTTTACAGGCCGTTGAGGAAGGTGTGCACCTTTCAGAATGGTCAGCCGAAGAATTGGGTGTTCGCCAAGAGCATTTGGAAAGGGTATGGCAATCATTCGAAGCAGCATGGCAGTCATCCAGTTCTAATTTTATGACGGACGTGCTATTCACTAAGTGCAGCGAACTTTATGGTCAAGGCACCAACTCGTTTCTTCACTTCAAAGCAGATCTACGGGCGCGCATGAGAGAGTTGGGCGCTGGTGTTTTGGGTGCAAGCGGTGAGATACCAAGGATGACGTCTGACAACGGTCAGTTAATACAAATTCAGCTCTCAGAACCGCCGAAATTGTCCAAAATTTCTGGGCTTGAGGTCGACTGGGCCAATTTTCGAGCAACATTTGAATCAGAGGTGCACAGTAGTGCTCGGTTCTCGAATGCGCAAAAAATACGATATCTGTTGGACTCATTGCAGGGACGACCAGCGCAAATATACAAAAATTGGCCAATCGCGAACGGTAATAACTATGATGGTCTTTGGGCAGCACTTTGTAGCCAGTACAGCAACGAATACAATACCATTCGAGCGCATTCACAGGCCTTATATACTCTTAAACCGTTGCAGTCACCAACATGCGAAAAAGTGCGCAAGGTCTTGGACACCGCTCGGGGCTCCTTCCGGCAGTTGCAATTGCTGCTTACACCGGAAATGGTTGCAGAATATATGCTTCTATACCAGCTGGAAAGTGTTCTAGACGCCGACAGTCAAACGCAATGGGTTTTGCGTCGTTCCGTCGATACGCTCCCAACCTTGGAACAAATGTTCAGCTTTCTGGAGGCGCGAGCCAGTTTGTTGGAACAGCTAGCAGTATCGCGATTACCGGAACAAAGTAACGACCGGCGGAGTACATTAGTAAACAACACTGGCGCAATGGCCGAACGAGGCAAAGGCACTAGCCGTGGGGATGAATTACGCCCAGCGTGTGATCTATGCCCGGGTGCGTATCATTGGCATTTCAAATGCGTCAAGTTCAAGGCACTGCCGATTGCCAATCGGCAGAGCTATGTAAAGGAACATCGAATGTGTCGCAACTGTTTTAGTTTTAGGCATCTTGCTGCCGCATGCACGGACAGGCCGTGTCCCCGATGTCGTTCACCGCATAACAGCTGTTTATGCCCATTAAATTCAAATGTCGGTGGTCAAGAGACGAGCCCTGGGCACATGGAGCGTGGTGCGGAGACACGTAGAGTGGCACATAGTTCAAGAATGCAGCAGAATGCGAAGTAGCAATTAGCGGAATGTCATGGGCGTAGGAACCTCGGCGCGTTCATTATAAAAAATAATGCCAGTTTTGAAGAAAATGCAGGTGCAGCAATGTTGGCAACGGCAATGGTTCGTTTGCGAATGGCTGAACAAATTTCGCCGCCTATACGAGCATTATGCGACACCGGTGCACAGATAAATATTGTAAACGCACTAGTAACACAACGATCACAATGGCCTATGCATCGCTGCAATGTCTACTTGAATGGTATTAATAACGAAGGCAGGTTGCATACACGTAAAATAGTGTGCCAGTTGTTATCCCGATTTAGCGACAAACCACTGGCGACAATAGAATTAATTGTTGTACCACAGGTAACAAATGTGTGGTTACCTCAATCTCCTATATCACCACGAGTCATTCCATCTAAGTTGCGTGATCGTTTGGCCGACCCGGAAGTTCATACGCCGGCACCGGTAGATGTCCTGTTGGGAGCCGGTGTTTGGGCAATCATAATTCAAGATGGCAGTTTTGTCAATGACCAACAAATTGCATTTCAACCATCGCAACTCGGTTGGTTGGTATTTGGTGGTGGAATTTGCTCGCCAAAGGATATCACTATCGATATGGCGATAAGTAGCGATGCAGACATACAACTGGATAAATTGCTGCAACGATTTTGGGAGAATGAAGAAGTGTCGTTGGTGCGAGCTCGTACAACCGAACAAGACCAGTGCGAAGAAATATTTATGCGCACTCATCAGCGCTTGGATGATGGTCGTTTTCAAGTTAACATCCCATTGCGCAGTAACATCGGGCAACTCGGTTCATCACGAGCGATAGCACTTCACCGGTTCCGCCAGTTGGAGAAGCGGTTTAAGCGAGACCAGCAGTTTAAGGTGCAATACTTCAATGCCATTCCCGAACTAATATCAGCAGATCAAATGCGCTTAGTGAATCGGCCTCCAGGGCCGCTCTGCTACCATATTCCGCATCATGCAGTACTAAAGAAATTTCGGATAGTTAACGATGTTTCTTGCCCAACCGACCGTGGGTTGTCATTGAATGGAGCACAGCTGGTTGGGGAAAGATTGCAAGGGGATCTTGCGCAGTTGATAATGCGTTTTCGATGCCATCCAGTGGCCGTAACGGCCGATATCAAGAAGATGTACTTGCAAGTGCGCATTAATCCAGAGCAGTGGGATCTTCAGCGCGTTTTTTGGCGACCTACGGAGGAAAATGACATCCAAGAATATTGGTTGACAACAGTAACTTTCGGACTTGCTTCGGCGCCGCATTTTGCAGTACGCGCAATGATTCAAGGGGCTCGTGAATCACGGACGCGATGGCCAACGGGGGCAGAGGCGGTTGAACACGACTTCTATATGGACGACTGCTTGACGGGCGCAGCGAATCGAGAAAAGGCGCAGCAGTTATGTTACGAGATGGACGCTCTATTGCAATCGTACGGCTTCGTTCTCAGCAAGTGGCGATCGAATCAGTTGGGAGTGGTTCCAAGCCATGGGAAAGGGCAAACTAATGACGCACTTGATCTCAGTGAACTTGGCGATACAACAGTTCTCGGTTTGCGTTGGCTGCCTGGCACCGATGAATTAATGTTCAAATTCCGTTCACCGCCGATGCTGAACGCGAAAGAAGCCACGAAACGCCGAGTATTGAGTCACATAGCGCAAATATTTGATCCGAACGGTTACGTCGGACCAGTAGTGATCGTGGCAAAAATAATTATGCAAGACATATGGCGATCGAATATTGGATGGGACGTGCCGGTGTTAGATGATATCTATCGTAGATGGCAGCAATTTCAGCAGCAGCTGGCTTTGATCACGGAGGTTCGACTCCCGCGCTGGCTAGGCATCAGCGACGACAAAGAAATATCCCTGCACGGCTTCGCTGATGCCTCTTTTGCAGCATACGGTGCAGTTCTTTACGTACGAGTGGGATCCGCGAATCGAAATGAAAACATCCTGATCGCAGCCAAATCCCATGTCTCACCTGTGAAGTCGATTACAATTCCAAGATTAGAACTATGAGCGGCAAGGTTACTAAGTGAACTCAGCTTTTCGTTTAAACAAACATCAAAGTTGGGGCACGTCAAAACAACATTGTGGTCGGATTCACAAATAGTGCTGGCATGGTTAGTTAAGGACCCGCTCAAACTGAAAATTTTCGTCAACAACCGGGTGCAGAAAATTCAGCGTTTGACATCGGATGCCGATTGGCGTTATGTACCATCGGCAGATAACCCAGCTGATCTGCTAAGTCGTGGCACATCGGCAGCGGAGTTGCGTACATCCAAATTGTGGTGGAACGGGCCAGAATGGCTGCTGAGGCAAGCTTTTGATTGGCCGCAAACGCAGCGACGACGATCAACAGAGATTGAAGAGGGTATAGCGGAGAAAGAAAAATTGGGCGAAGGCGGGGATGGTATAAAGCTTCGCCAAGCTTTCAAAGCATCGTTGATGATGAGCTTAACCCTTCGCGACATCGATTTGTTGTCACGGGCATCGAGTGTTAGCGGGTTGAGTAGATTGACGGCATGGGTTTTCCGTTTCCGATTCAACTGTCGCCAACGAGAACACCTTCGTCAGTTCGGGTCGTTGACCAACGCAGAAGTTGAAAAGGGGTTGGAATATTGGATTCGCGAAGAGCAAGCCCTATATTACGGAAGCGAAATCAAAGCGCTGCGCAAGTCAGCTAATGGCAGTGTCGCTTCAACGAGTTCGATACTCAAATTTAATCCACGACTCGACGACCAAGGTCTAGTGCGCATGACCGGTCGGTTGGATCGAGCTCTGATATCGAAAGACCGAAAGAATCCAGTGATTTTGCCGGATGTTAGCCCGTTGACAAGGCTATTGATACAAGACGCACACGCTGCCACGTTGCACGGCGGTCCACGGGAAATGGGAGCATTCATACGTCGCAAATATTGGATCACAGGGCTGCGTCGGGCAATTCATTCGCATAATTCGCGCTGTATTATCTGTGCGAGGGAGAATCAGCAGGCAATACAGCATATGATGGGGGCGCTACCGTCGGATCGAGTGCAGCCATGCCGACCATTTCGACACTCGGGCGTCGATTATGCTGGACCCTTTCTGCTAAAAGCGCGCGGAGGCCGATGCAATATTATTGAGAAAAAATATGTTGCAGTTTTCATCTGTATGGTCACCAAGGCGGTACATTTGGAACTGGTCGATAGTTTGTCAACAGCGGATTTCATTCAAGCCTTTCTTTGTTTCACCAGCATTCGCGGCGCATGCACGCGTTTGTGGAGTGATAATGGCAAACATTTCACGGGTGCAGAAAAGTAGTTGGCGAGAATGTTGCGAACATGGAATCAAATGGATATGGCTAGGGAATTACAACAACTTGGTACGGAATGGCGGTTCATCACGCCAACGGCGCCGCATCAAGGAGGATTGTGGGAGGCCGCGGTAAAATCGATGAAATACCATTTGAAGAGGATCGTCGGCCCACACAAGTTGACAAGCAGTGCTTTCAGAGTAATTTTAGCACAAACGAGTGCAGTAATGAACTCGCGACCATTGTCAGCGCAATCTGATGACCCAGAAGACTTGTCATTTTTGACGCCAGCGCATTTCCTCATTGGTGAGCCAATCATTCAGCCGTTCGGTGCAAATGTGCAGGAGACCCCGGACAATAAACTTAAATTGGCAGCACAAATCCAGAAAATGACCCAGTGCTTATGGAAAGTTTGGTCGAAGGATTACTTGCATCAATTGCAACAGCGTCAAAAATGGAAAAGAGCGCAACCAAATCTAAGAGTAGGCGATCTAGTACTTATGCGCGAAGATAACATACCGCCAACATTTTGGAAAACCGCGCGAGTCATCGATGTGTTCCCCGGGACAGATGGCTTGGTGCGGAACGTACGTCTAAGAGTAGCGACATCAAATTGGGAATTCGGGCAAAGGAGACAGACGAGGGAGCCATTAGAGCGCCCGGTACAAAAATTGTGTCGGCTTCCAGTAAATGTTGAAGCAGAGACTTCAAGGGCGCAGTGTGTTGAAACCGACACATAATCACGACATGTAGCCGACCATATGTATTTAAGCCCCTATTTTATTGAGCTAAAATTGGTAAATGAAAAAAAAAAACACTTCCTAAGTTTTTATTTTCTGACTTGTAAAACACGCCTTGAACTTTTTCGTTTTATTAATTGTTTCTTTTTAAAATAATAAAATATTTTTTTTTCTTCCCCATTGCGAAAGGACGTTTTGTATTTTAAGCTGATAAAAGGTGTGTAGAGAAATTAAAGGTAAGGTTATGTGATGATACAGTCCATTATTCTATCGAATTGAACAGATACATTTGACGATGTTCGACAGGACGCATCGAACACAACCCTCAATTTGGTCGAAGAACTCTCTGGACGCAAAACGAACTGATGGGGTATATAGTATCGAATGGAGGAGATTTCTTCAGGTGGCACAGCTTCCATATGTCCCAACGACTCCTACTCCCGCATGAACAAAATATATTGTTGTTTGATTTCCGGCAACTTTGCTATTCGCTTTTCCAAAGATAGGAATCTTTTCTCCGCAATTCTCCTTGAGTCACCTAGCACTTTGGGATCTTCTTTGAAAGGCAGTTGTACAACAAGTCTGCCGTCGGCCCTTTGCTTAATTGTGTTGCAAAATGTGTTTTCACAGGCCATCTGCTCCTCAGTCCAGTTTGGTGGCTCTGTGTGGACCTCTTCCACTGACAAAAACCGTTGAAACATGTCATCGAGTGAGTTATCCGTCGACGTATTTAGGTGATTGTATCCGTGATCACGTGAAACCAAATTGCAAACTCGACGAGGGGCACTATGAAGTGGGTTGAACTTTCCGACAACGATCCAACCAAACATTGTGTTTTTTAATAGCGGCCGCTCGTCTCCCAATTTTATTTGGCCATCAGCCAAAAGTTCAAAAAATACATCAGCTCCTATGAGCATATCGATGCGTTGAGGCCTGTTGAAATTGGGGTCAGCGAGCCTTATATCAGACGGAATATACCAATCATCTACATTTATGCGAACTTCGGGTTGTTTCGATGTTATGGAAGATAAGATCCAGAAGTCCAAGTTTATTTCGAAGTCACTCAGCCTTGATGTCAACGAAGCGAATGTTTTTTGACGCGCTGGAAGGTTTACATTTCCGATCCCACTTAATTCTCCATTGAAATTGATGCGCTTCAACCGCAGCCTTTGAGCCATATGCTCTGAAATCAAATTAAGCTGAGAGCCTGAATCCATAAGAATGCGGGCGGGGATGTATTCGCCAGTTGCCGTTTTCACATTCACTATTGCGGTGGCCAGAAATACATGACTACCTAAACAACCGTGCGTGTTGAGAGAATGTAATGCAAGCGATGTTGCATGCGCCTGTGCGTTTAGATCCATTGAGCCTTGGTCTTCATTTGAAGAAAGGCATTGATTTGCAGTTGGCGATGGGGTTGGAGAAGCGACCTGAAATCGATGCAGTAACGAATGATGTGGTTCGCTACAGACTCTACACTTTGATGACATGCATTCCTTAACCGAATGTCCGAATTGCAACCAATTTATGCAGAGTCCAAGTCGCTTTACTGTTTGAAATCGTTGATAGACTTTAAGCTTGATGAATTTGTTGCAATCCGAAATCTTATGTTGCGATACATTGCAGAATGCGCAACGCAACTCAGTAACAGCTAATGTAGTCCGAATTTTATTTCTTTCTTCTGTAAAAGAGGGATACGATTTAATCGATGCTGACGAAGTTGACTTACCCCGTGGTTCTCCGATGCTTCGTCGGTTAAAAAATGAAAAATATTCGCTCCACGTTGGCAGCTTCTCTAACTGCAATGATTCTTCCCATTTCTTGTAAGTTTCAGCGTCCAATTTGAGAGACGTAATATAGATTAACAATGCGTTTACAATATCGGTATCAGTTCCGAAGGATCTTAACGCACTTAGATGTCCATCAACGCAGTCAACAAAACGACGAAGCTGAGCTCCCGAGCTTTTCGATACTGTTGGAAGGTGATACAGTCCTCGAATGTGCACCTGGAACACTATGCACTTGTTATCATACCGGTTTTTTAGCAAGTCCAATGCCTTTGCATAATTGTCCTCGGTGACATCCAGAGATTTAATTGCCAACTTGGCGTCTCCTTTAAGGCATTCGTCAACAAGCAATTGGAACTTTCTTGTTGTTGGAATTGGCTTTGAGTCGATTGTGGCCTCGAACTGTTGAATGAAGGTGTTGTAGTCTGCATATTCCCCTGCAAATGTTGGCGGCTTCAATTTGGGAAGATCGCCGCTGACCGAAGAGTGCGTTGTAGCAGGCTTAGTTGAGATTTGTTTTAAATTTGCAATGCGAGTCAGAATTTTCGATTTAAGAGAACAATACAAGTCATCAATACTTGCCCTATACTCTTCTTCAGCTGGGTCTCCAGGAAGAAGTGTGTCGATAGCATCTTGGGTTGTCTGAAAATTCGAAAAATATCCTTCTAACAATTCAAGACGGCAATTGAGGTCGGTGGCATTTAGTTTATTATCGTCTTCATCGATAATTTTCCCAACTCGAGTTATATAACCTTTTCTTGATGCACGGGATGCTTTTAATTGTTCATTGGCAGTCATTTTAGATTATTATTTTTTATTTCTTTTTAACAACGATGAATTTTTGACGTTTTGCGTATATTACTACTGTCGCACTCTTTGCTAGTAAAAAGAGAGTACAATAGTGTTTCGAGATTTGTTTTTTTGTATGTGTTGTATAACTACTATCGCACTCTTCTCCAAGGAAAGTACGTACAACAGTGTCTCGTGGCGACGATGATGATAGATTTGGTAAGCAAGAAAGGGTCAGGGTGTGCAAGTGAGGCTATATTTTGTATGAATGTATGTTGAGAATGCGATCAGGCAATGCGACGATAACTGCTGCGCTTTTTGTGGAAGGGAGAATGCAACACTGTGCTGAGGAAAATTCGATGACGGTGATAGTGGCGTGACGAATTGTTCATATATATGTATACTATATATATCTTATATGGGTATTATACATAATATATTCAATATTCACGTAGGGAGAATATAATGTACGAGTAATGATTTTGATATTATAACGACGAAAGTGTGCGATCACTTTAAATGAAATTAAATGCTTATATGCGAATAAGGCTCAATATTTAACCGAAGAATTTGTGTGATCAATCTAAATGCAAACGAGTTTCCGAGGCACATTCACACACGTGTTCATTTTTATGTGCCTTTTCCGATTATATACACGGACAAAAATTGTACAAACTATTTAATTATTGACGAATCGAGTCTTATCTAAATATCCGGCTCGAAGGATCAAATGTTAGGCCGAAAAAGAGAAAACGAATTCGAAAAATTAAAAACACGACAACTTTATTATTTTACTAATTCCTTTATTTCGACCTCGACGGTTCAAAATCTCGATAAAGACCCTCCCGTTTTATATAAATTCATTGCACTGTAGTAGATTATTTCGTTAAAATAGAATAGAAGAAGTAATAATAATTGTAGGGAGTACTTTATGGTTAGGTTTTAATTACAATGACGATTTCCTTTGGATTACGTTTCTGATTGAACAATTTAATTTAATAATATTTAATTTAGTTTTTTTTTTTTTTTTTTTTTTTTTTGTCGGGATGTGTGAAACTTTCTGCACTGGAGCACTCAGACTCAATACTGGTCCATTGTACTGCCAGGCAGACACACCACATTTTACTGTGGGAATTTACTCGTTTTTCTAAGAAAAACGAGAAGGCGCTTCAATGATAAGGAGCTTAGGTTTACAGCACTCACCATATCCGCACCAAATACCTGCCACCTGATACGAGCAAAAGCAGGACAATCACAGACGAAATGTTCCGCAGTGTCGTCGCTTTCTCCACAGGCTTCGCAGTTGGTGGTGTCGCTTAGGCCTAGCACCTTAAGGTGTTTGGCAAAAGCGTAGTGTCCCGTAAGAACGCCAGTAGTCTGTCTGCAGTCTTTTCTGTTGAGAGACAACAAGAATGCCGCGGATTTCCCACAGACGTCGGGGAGTATTTGCTTAGTCTGTCTGCACCCTGGAGAGTCATGCCAACGGCGATTGTGTTCATAGGAAACCCAACCGTCAATGGAAGCCCTGACCGAGGACGCAGGCAGACAGATCGCTGGTTCAGGTCCTGAGAGGTCCCCCTCTGAGCCTTGTCTAGCAAGTTCATCGGAGATCTCATTTCCCGTGATCCCGTTATGACCCGGGACCCAGACAAGTTTAAATGAATTCAGCCTTCCGACCGAATTCAGAGATATCTTGCATTCACGTACTATTTTGGAGATAGTTAAGGGTTTGAGTAAGGCCTTAAGCGCAGCCTGACTGTCGCTACAGACGCAGATACTTCGCCCCCTCCACCTGTTCCTCGTAACATAGTCCATGGCCATTAGGATAGCATAAGTCTCTGTTTGGAAGACTGACGCATGTTTGCCTAACGGAAAGAAAAGTCTAACGCTATCGCTCTCCACGAAGACACCAGCACCAGATCCTTGATCGGTTTTGGAGCCATCCGTAAAGATTCGACTGCATTCCCTTCCAGGTTCAGAGTCCGGCCAGAGCCAGTCCTGGACGCGAGGAAAGTCGACCTCGTATTTGCGCTTTAGCCGAAGTTCCGGTGTCATTGCATCAGACGGCATATCCATAAGACAGGAGTCGAAGGACAACCGTTGCGCAAGTTCATCAAAACTCCAGTGCGAGTTATACCAAAAGCCACCTCTTGTAAGACGTGAGATAGCCTTGATTGTACAGCCCATGATGTAAACATCAAGGGGCGGAAGGTTCAATAGTGCATCTAGGCCGGAGCCAGGCGTGCTGGGGAAGGCCCCCGTGCAGCCGAGACATACCTGCCTTTGGAGTTTGGCAAAAGCAGCAGTGACGTATTTACGTGAAAGCTTATTCCACCAAACAACCGATGCGTATGCTATAAATGGTCTTATCATAGCCGTATAAATCCATAGGACTCTTTTCGGTGATAAGCCCCATGTCTTGCCGAAAATGCCTTTGCACTGCCAGAAAATAGACAGCGCCTTGGCAGTCTTCAGCTCAACATGTTTGGACCAAAGAAGTTTGCTATCCAGGATGACTCCCAGATACTTTGCTTCATTGGAGAGTTGGATTGTGACGCCTTTTAGCACTGGCTGAGTCAACCCGACCAGCTTCCTCCTTCTCGTAAAGAGAACAACCTCAGTTTTAAGAGGATTGACCGAGAGCCCATTCCTAGTGCACCATTCGTCGATCACGTCAAGGGCCGCCTGCGCCTTGGCGCATACAGTCGCTAGGCATGATCCAACAGAAAGCACGGCAACATCATCCGCGTACGCCTGAGCGTAAATATTAGAACTGTTGAGTGCGTTCAACAGAGAGTCGACCAGCATACACCACAGCAGTGGAGACATGACGCCGCCTTGCGGGCAGCCTCTGTTTACCCCCGCCATAACATAGCGGCCACAATCCGCATCCGCAACCAACGTTCTATTCATTAGCATTGCTTTAATCCACAACACCAATGGTTCGTCTACTCCGTGTTGTCTGGCGGAGCTGCACATGCTATCAAAAGTCGCATTGTCAAAAGCACCCTCAATATCGATGAAAATGCCCATCGCGTATTCTTTTCTGTCAAGCGCGCCTTCAATTCTACCAACTAGATTTTGGAGCGCAGTCTCGCAGGATTTTCCGCGTTGATAGGCATGTTGCATCGGAGATAGTGGGTGCAATCGCAAAGCACCTTTGCGCACGTGAAGCTCGACCAGCCTTTCCAAGCTTTTCAGCAAGAAAGAAGTCAGACTGTTTGGTCTGAAGCTCTTGGCGAGCGAGTAGTCACTTCTGCCAATTTTTGGTATGAATGCCACTCTAACTGTACGCCAGGGTGTTGGAATGTACACCAGTGCTAGGACAGCGGTGAAGATTTTCTTCATAGTCGGTAGCAGCTGGTTTGTACATTGTTGCAGCATGGCTGGGTATATTCCGTCCGTACCAGGCGACTTGAAGCCGTCAAAAGACGCAAATGCGTATTTAATGGCCTCGTCCTTCACCACGGCCTTCGCAATATACCAGCTACGCCGAGTTGTTTGTCTTGGCTCACTCATAGTCTCGGTAATCGGGGCTGGTTGTGAACCAATTGTAATCTGGTTACCCGGAAAGTGAGACTCCAGCAGATAACTAAGAGTTTCCGCTTTCGTCTCAGTGAAGGTGCCATCAAGTTTTCTAAGTGAGTCCAGTTTGGCTGGTTTGCCCTTTTTCAGAACTTTAACCAACCTACTAGTTTCACCCAGCGTTTCAATCTTTTCGCAGAAATTCTTATAAGAAGCACTTTTCGATACCCGAATTAGCCTCTTATATTCCTTCTGCTTCGATCGGTAGAGATTCCAGTCTGTCTCCAAATCAGTCTTGAGTGACCTATTTAGAAGCTTTCTAGCTTCTCTACGAATTCTTTGCAGTTCCGAGCTCCACCAGGGAACCGGTGTTCTGCCAGGGGGTTTGCTTACTGGGCACGTCAGTTCAAAACAGCTAGTAATGGCACTATTCAGGTCTTGAACAGCTTCCTCTACCTTTTGTCTCGTCCTGAGTTTGGTTGGAGTTTTGAGAGTTTTCCCTAATTCCTCCCTGAAGCGTATCCAGTTGGTTTTTCTCGGATTCCTCCTCTCCTGCAAAGTTATGGCTTCGCATTCGATTTGGAATTCGATATATCTATGGTCTGAGAGGGACACCTCCGAAGAGACCCTCCAGTTAGTAACCGCCTTAAAGTATCTATTTGATAAAGTTAGGTCGATCACTTCCTGTCTTCTTGACGTCACAAAAGTTGGTTGCGAGCCAACATTGTTGATAGTAAGATCAGATGATAGAATGAAATCCAGGAGATGGTTTCCTCGCATGTTGCATTTGCTACTGCCCCAAACAGTGTTTTGAGCATTGGCATCACAGCATATAACTAGGCCCATCTTCCTGGTGTCGCAATAGTCAATGAGTTCAGCAATTGCCCTCGGTGGTGGAGGCACTACCGAATCATAGGGGAGATAAGCTGATGCCACGATGAAGGTCTTCCAATTTCCATTCGTTTCGTAGCTAATGGCTGCAGCAACCAAATCTTGGCCACTAAATTGTCCAAGCTTAGTCGCTGAGAAAAGGTTCGACACAGCAAGACAAGCCCTTGGTCTCTCGGACCGCTCGTCACAGAGTATCGTATTGCCACGGACACCTCCAAGGCCACAGATGCGATTTTTCCACACCCATGGCTCCTGTATGGATATTATGTGGGCTTTTGTATTCAACACAGAAAGCTTCTTACTGATGAGTGCAGTAGCAGCCTTGGAGTGTTGAAGGTTAATCTGAGTAAATCCAATCATTGGAAATACATCAGTCATACTAGTGGAAGGGCACGCAGAATGTGCGCGCGCAGTTCCACCGACAGGAGTGCTTGAGGTCTTCTTCCTCCGTTTGTTCCTGTTCGAGCTATTGGAAGGGGAGGCAGCGTTGGTTTCAGTCAGCTGGCTGGTTTCGGTTGGGGTAACCTCTGCCGACCTGCATCTCTTTTCCCTCGCCGCCGGGGAAGGGCAGTTCTCAGCGCTTGCGCCTTCAACTGGCGGTGCAGTTTCTTCGCGCCGCACGATAGCCGCCTTTCTCCTTTTCCTCTTTCGCTGGCTCTTAGATGGACGCTGACCAGTGGACGCCGCCTCTGTGGCCCGTTTCACCTGTTCGGTTTCGCAGGCCTCGTCGGCAGCATCACACCTATCGGCTGTCTGTCTATTGGTCTGAAGATTAAGCGTATCAGGTTGAACCTCTCCGCCACTTTCTTCATGTTTCCAGCCCAGTCTACCGAACGTGTCGGAGATAGAGCTGCAGGAATCTTCGGAAGCAAACCTTTTCGCAACTCGAAGGTCAACGCCTGTACAGGCGGGGGGTATATGTATGTCGGTTGGGGCCTCCAGAATCCGTGCCCCGACCGTGGTCGAAAAGACTTGTTTTTTGGTTTGGTTCCCTTCATTTGAAAAATAGTGTAAACAAAATTGTAGTAAAACATCTTATGTCTGCATTATTTCCCTGATTTAGCTTACAGTAAGAAAACTTATTTGCACCTAAGATTTTTCACCGCGAGAAAAGTGACGACTTCGTTATTCTTAGGTCGACTTAAGTTGATTTACCGAATTAAATAATTAATTTCAGAGCGCTGCTTAAAGTTTAAAATGGCTCTCCTAAAAAGTGTACAAAAATGACATAAGATGTTTTACCTTTTAGGCACAGATATAAGGCCCTCTCCATATTGGTGATAATTTTCCTTTCCTATTTTCGCTTTTGACGTGTATTGTATCTCCTACATGAAACTGAGGAAATTTGTACCCTGATCCGTGACAATCCGTTTAGGAATAATAATAATAATAATAATATCTAGTTAGCGTATATTACTCCGCGACCTATTGGTCTATTGTGTCCCCCGCGTGTGCCTCGGAGAGGTTCATGTTGTAATTTCCTAAGAGTTTCTTTGCTTGCCTCAGACCTTGGAGGTTGAGAAAGGTTTTGGTCCTTGTTTCTTCCTCCAGTCTCCTAAACTCTTCGCGTAGAGTGTGTTCTCCTATCCCGCAGAACGGTTCAGGTCCTATGAAGGGTTCCTCTGCCCCTTTTCTTGCCAGAGAGTCCGCTGCCTAATTGCCTGTAATGCCAGCATGGCCAGGTACCCAGCAGATGGTAATTCTGTTATTCTTGCCTAGTCTATTCAGTCCGTGGAGGCATTCCCACACGAGTTTTGACTTGATGACGTAGGCGTCAAGAGCCTTCATGGCTGCTTGGCTGTCAGACATTATTGCTATGATGCAATTTCTGTAGTTTTTCTCGAGGTTGATTCGAACGCACCTGTCTATGGCACATATTTCTGCCTGGAAGATGCTGGTACATTTGTCCATCGATTCGTAGTGCTTAGTTCCTGACCCAAACACTCCTGCACCAGTTCCCTCTTCGGTCCTCGAGCCGTCCGTGTACCACTTTGTTGTGTGGTTCCTCAGTCCAAAGTTGAATTTCCTGATGCTATCGTCCCTAGGTACGCCAAGAAGTGGGAGTTTTTTTGAGTAAGTCACCGTGTTCTTTCGAACCGGTGCATTTCCCTCTCCCAATTCCCTCCTTAGCCATCCTTATGATTGTTTTGTCTGCAAATTGGTCTCACAATTGCAATGTACATCCATCGCAGGATGCTTGGGCTGCATCCCCATGCCTTCCCCGCCAGGCTCCTACATATCATGAGAGCGCGGGTGGCCTTCTTGGATATCTCCTCTTTATGTTTTCGCCAGAGGAGTTTACTATTTAGATGAAGTCGTAGATACTTTACTTTTTTGACTGGTATCAGTGTCGTGCCTGATAGGCTAATGTCCTTAAGTCTTTGAAGATGTCTTTTCCTTGTGAATGGTACTATCGTTGTTTTCGCCAGATTGATGTTGCGTCCGACAGTATGGCACCATTCCTTGGTTACTTTAAGCCCCTTTTATATTATTTCCCCTAATGGTTTCTTCAAACTTGCCCCTGGCAATCAGTACAATGTCATCGGCGTACGCCTGACGGTTGATGCCAAGGTTGTTTAATTTTTCCAGCAGTTCGTCTACAACTAGGCTTCACATCAAGGGTGATAGTGGGCATGCTCTTCTTGTTGTGTTCACTCTGATGGTTCCAGATGGTGTTTGAGTCTCTGCTGATCTAGTACTCAGCAGCTCACACATCCAGTTGGATACTGTATTGTTAACTCCTTTCCTATCAGGGGATCGTTTAATCGCCTCATGTGAGTTGTTGTCAAATGCTCCATCTATGTCTAGGAAAGCGCACAGTACTATTTCTTTTGCTTCCAAGGCACTTTGGATTATCTCCGTCAGCTGATATAGTGCCCGCTCTGTATGCATGCATACATCCTCTCTTTTTAAATAGTTGTACACAACCTTTTCTGTCATCTTTAGGAGAAATGACGTAAGGCTGATGGGTCTGTACGATTTTGGCTGTGTGGGGTCTCGTTTCCCTGCTTTTGGTATAAACACAAACCTTGCTCGTCTCCATTGCATCAATATGTGGCCCAAGGTAATAGGTTAGGTTAGGTAGGTCGGCTGGTATAGTGCCACACTCAGGTCAATGCTGACCCATTGTGATGCCCATCGGGGGATGAGGGTAGTCCCTTACTCATTTTTAACCCTGTCTATAAACAGCTGAGATTAATTACCCGCTGTGCTGTTCGATGCAAACCATCCTGTTGATGTGATGAAATTCATTATTTTGTCTATCGGTGTGCTGGAGAGCTTGTCTAGGTTGTGGAAGAAGTGTCTCCAAAGGAATCTGTACCTGATGTGTTGGAGACCCGGGCAGCGACACAGGAAGTGGGTAGTGTTCTCCATAGCTTCCTCATCGCCACAGCTTCTACAGAGTTCTTCCTCCGTCAAGCGTAATTTCTGCATATGGTACCGCAGAGCGTTGTGCCCCGTTAAAATACCTACGAGGATGGATAGTGATGTTCCAACCTTTTTCATTAGACTCTCGGTTCTGGCCTCATTGTAGGTTGGCCATAGCGTTCTAGTGGTGTGGCAAGTATCTAGTGCCGTCCATCTAAGGTTCGCCTCTCCTATTGCCTTTTTCCCTGCTTCAAGCCTGAGTGAGCAAGGCGGGATGAGTACAAAGGGATCAGCTTGTTCTGTCACAGCTTCCAAACCTTGTCTTGCTAATTCGTCCGCTTTCTCGTTGCCCGGAATGCCTTCATGTCCCGGCACCCAGCAGAGCGATACCTTATGCTGGGTACCAAGAACCTTGAGTTCTTCGCGACAGCATTTCACAAGCTTTGATTTTATTTCTGCTGCAGTTAACTACTAATAATAGGACTGCTGCCTGGCTGTCGATATAGAAGGTAATACCATCGGGTGGTATTACCCTTACCGCAGACTCACGGGCTGCTGTTGTCACTGCCAGGACCTCTGCTTGGAAGACGCTGCTGTGGTCGGGTAGGCGTACTGATTTTGTCATACCCAGTGGTGCGGAAAAGACGCCTGACCCCACCCCCGTTGCCATTTTTGAGCCGTACGTAAATACGGCTATGGCTTGTGTGTCGGTTACGAGTCCGCTTCTCCATTCTTCCCTGCTGGGATAGGCACTCGAGAAAGGCCTCGCGAAGTCTAAGTATGGCGTAATGTAGTCCGTAGTTGGTACATGGCCAAAGTATTTCTGTAGGATCTTCGAATGACCCATTGGTTTCCAATTCTCTGTTTGGCAAATTGTCATGGCACTAGTCGCGGCTGTTGATTGAGCAAAGATGTCTAGCGGAGGCAGGTTGAGGATAGCCTCCAGTCCTGCGGTTGGAGTTGTCCTCATCGCACTGGTTGTCCCAATGCACGCTAGTCTCTGAACTTTTGCAAGAGCCTTTAGGTAGGTGGCTTTATTGGTTGCCTGCCACCATACAAGACTGCCATATGTCAGTATGGGTCTTACTATTGCCGTGTACATCCACAGTTTAATTTTGGGAGATGGTCCCCAGGTTTTCCCAAAGATTTTTCTGCAGGAGTAAAAGGCTATTGTGGCTTTTTTGATTCTTTCATTGGTGTTCACTTTCCAATTTAGTTTTTTGTCTAGTATGAGTCCCAGGTACTTCGCACTGTCAGAGATTCTGAGGGGTGTACCGCCAACAGAAGGTGTGACAAACGGTGGTATTTTCCTTTTATTTGTGAAAATTACCAGTTCGGTTTTCTGGGGGTTTACCGCTAGGCCGCAGTGCCTGGCCCAGTTGTCGAGGGTTTTGCCCAAGGCAATACTGCAGGTGTGGTATTAGTACACCGTGCTCTTCTTGTAGTAGGACGGGTATAATGCCGTCCACTACGGCAGATTTAAAAGGCTGAAAGGAATTTATTGCCCATTTCAGTCGTCACTCAGAACAGATGGTTGATGTTCTTTCCCAGACTTCCCTCCTAGGTCTGATTGAAGTGTTATTGATTCCTAGCTCAGTACTAGGCGAGCTCCCAGGAAAGTGAGTTTCTAGTAGCAGTAGTGCCATTTGATCCTCATCTTCCGTGAATTCGCAATCTGGTTTCCTCTGAGACATCGGCACTCATCCTGACTTCGCAAGAGCTTTGTGTAGCCTTGCCGCAATCGGACTGCTGGTGATTGTGTCACAGAATTTCTTTTAGCTTTTCTGATTTCCTTCTTATATGTCGTAAGGGCCATTTAGTAGCTTTGCCAGTCTCCTTTGCGCTTTGCTTTACTGAAAAGCTTCCGCACCTCGGATCTTAGTTTTGAGGAAGGCTCCTGGCACAAGGCGCCCCAGATTGCTTTCCAGAGCAGTTCTATAGGTTTCCCAGTTGGGTTTCCTTGGGTTTCTTACTGGATTTCTCGTGATACTTGTGCCGTCCATTTCGAATACTATTATTCGGTAGTCAGACAATGACGGCTCACTAGATACTCTCCAGTTACTAATTAATTTACTTACGCTTGGGCGACCAAGCGTGAGGTCGAGTACTTCCTCCCTGACCCTAGTTACAAAAGTGGGGGTATTTCCCACGTTTATAATATCAAGTGAAGAACTCATAATAAATTCTAGTAGGTACTCACCTCTGATGTTGGTGTCGGTGCTCCCCCATATGATCTTGCGGGCATTTGCATCGCACCCTATAAGGAGCGGAAAGCGGAGCTTGTTGCAATGCTCCACCAGTCGCTGCATTTGGAATGATACAACCGGCTCATCCCCTGCACAATACGCCGATGCGATGACAATGGTGCGGTGACATCCTTCAACATCCAGATGTACCGGAATTGGCACCAGATCTCGTGTCGCGTGTTCTGAAAGTATAATAAATTTTGAATTTATTGTTTATTAGAATGCCTCTCGGTTTATCGGCCAGAGTGTCCCATATTACATTTGCATCCTTGCTCGCCTATGCGTTGACTTGTCCTTTCAGGATCCATGGCTCCTGGATAAGTACTAGCCCTAGGCTTTGGCAGGTAAACATCCCAGATATAGTCGCCGAGGCGGCTATAGCATGGTGAAATAGGTCCTGTGCTAGTTTGGTTTGTCTGTTGGCGGGGTTCATCGAGCTATTGCTCGCGAGGGGCAATTTCCCCGTCCTCCTTCAGCAGCGAATCTTCCTCCTCCTGGGTGATGTCCTGGAAAAGGAATATAACCGTGTTGTCCATTTCCCCCTCAGAGATCATGCTCTCCGAGATGGACATAGACTCCTCGGCCTCCTCAGGAGGCTGCTCCGCCGATTGGACAATGGAAGAAGGTGCTTTAATCTTCGGAGGAGCAGTATGCTCTACCTCGGACTGCGCGCTCTGCGAGTTCAGATTCGATGCTGGCTGGGCTGTTTGCCTAGAGATCTTGTCCGACCTCTTGAGTCCGCACACCGCAACCCGGCTCAGGGATCCTTTTTGGGATTTTATGGCGTCGAAGGATTCTCGGTCGATGCCAGTTCCTGCCCGGTTCCCTCTTTTCGACAGTTGAGGACCTTCCACGCATGTACGTTAAGTCGCACATTCTGTGCTTCCAGCAGTGCCAAGGAGGTCTTAACTTCTTGTTCTGCACTGCGTGGAAGGAAGATCGTTATGGAGTAGGACCGTGGTATATCTGTCCCACTGCATGCCATAAGGCATGCCCCCTTCCATTTCCCCAGCTTTGGGGCTACTGCCTTTAGCCACTCAGCTGTCTGCAGAGTCTCGTAGTCAACTAAGAGCATTCCATGTTTGAAATGTATGCCCTGGAATTTAAGCTTATGCTCCCATCCCAAGGCCATTTCCACCACAATGGCACCTTCTAGTGCCGTGAGGTCTGAGTTGCTGAGGATCTCCTGCGGATATTTCACCGGGAGAACAGCAATCTGCTCAGCAATCGCACCTGTGTCGTGTTTACCGCTAGCCGGGACAGTTTTCACCGCCGTAGCATAGCTTCGACCAACCACGGTGGCACTCGCTGTTGCAGGCTTACCCGTGCCCCTCTACCATCAACTACCCTCGGTTTCTTGGCTTTGTTTGTGGAGGGGGGGGGGGAGGTGTTATTCTTCCATTTCCCCGCCGCCACTTCTGTGCTCCTCGGCCCTCCTTTTGGCTTCCTCAGGTCCAAAGCCTTTTTGAGGTAGCGGAGGTACCATTTTGTGCCCGCACCACTTAGACCCCTTTCGCATTGGGTCGTCCCTCACACCTGGTTTCCCAAGTGGTGGTAGGGCTGGCCTAACTTTCTTCTTCCCGGTTTGGTTCCCAGAGGCTCAGGGGCTGGTACTTGAGCTGTGCTCGTTTCCTCTTCCATAGTTCCCCCCACCAGTGTTTACCCGTACAATGAGGGGGTTGGGATTTAGCTCCCGCCCCCACTGCATGCACCTGTCTGTGCTACCGATCTTCTTCCCCGTAGCTTGTCGTTGGGGGGGTGATGGTTCTTTGGCTGGTGCTGGGTTGGATCAGTTCAGATCGTCCCTCTCGGCTTGTTCCAGGTCGCTCCTGTGCCAGGCGGTCGTCGTGGATGTTCTGTTCCATCCGACTTATGACTTCCTCTGTGGTCTGTACCCGCAATTTGTTTGTTTATACCCTATTCTAAGGGTATATTAATTTTGAAGCATAGTTTGTAACATACCTTAATATTGCCCGTAGACCCATAAAAGTTACTATATTTATGATCAGCATCGATAGTAATGTCGATCTAGCCATGTCCGTCCGTCCGCCCGTCCGTCCGTCGGCAAAAATTAGGCCTTTAAACTGGGCCTAGAGAGCAGAAATTTTAACCATATACTCTCTAGGGTCCCGAAATAATCAAGTTCACGAATTTTTTAAATCCGCCCACAGACACGCCCACAAACTCAAAAAACAAAATTTTGGAAAAAATCGAATTTTGAGCTAGAAAGCTTAAATTTTGTATATATGATATATGACTCCTAAAACTGCTCAGGAGATAAAATTTTCAAAATCCGCCCACTGACACGCCCACAATTAAATAAAACAATTTTTTTGAAAAACCAAAATTTGAGCTAGGGAGCTGAAATTTATAATATATACTCTCTAGGCGCCTTTCAAGCTCATGTGTAAATATTTTCAAAATCCGCCTACTGACACGCCCACAATGTAAAAAAACCTATTTTTGAAAATACAAAGTTTGAGCTAGTGAGCTGAAATTTAGAATATATACTCTCTAGGGGGCCCTTTATGCTCATGTCTAAATATTTTAAAAATCCGCCTACTGACACGCCCACAATTAAATTTTTATATATACACTCTCTAGGGGCTATTTATGCTCATGTGTTAATTTTTTTTAAATCCGCTTACTGACACGCCCACAATTAAATAAAACAATTTTATTGAGAAACCAAAGTTTGAGCTAGGGAGCGTTTTTTTTACAAAAGCTTCGGTTTTTTTCGACAAAATTCTTTAAATGTTATACCTATAACAAAATATGTAGAGCGTTCTTAACAATTCAACCATACTTAGACTTTTGTCACGCCTACTTATGAGGGATAGGAATAAGAATAAGGTATCCAACAGTTCGCCCAAGCGGACTGTAGCCCGTCCCTATGTTTTTGTTTTTGTTTGGTTGTTTCATTCCCACGAGTAGCGCGGGAAAGACGGTCAACCACGCTTTTCTTTCGTGATTGTAACCGCGTTACAGCATGACATACTGCTGTATTTACCGGCACAATATCGATGAACTTGTTCGGTGGGTGGTGCACCTCGGCTTGTACGTTAAAAGGCTCTGTAGTTTCTTGTGTGATTGAATGAGATGTATTCAAATTCGCACAAGATTTGCACTCTGCAGATTCTGTAATGGTTGACTTTGCTTTCTCGGCTTCGTACTCGGCATAGGTTAAGATTTTGTCTGTATCTCCACACTTTTTGGTTGCATTGGTATTGTATTTGCCTGGCTTGTATTCTATTTTGTAATCGAACTCCGACAATTTGTGCTGAAATCGAACGAGGCGAACGTTGAAAATTCCCTTTAAAGGCTTATGATCTGTATATACAGTAAATTTGCGTCCTTGAAGGTAGCATCTGAAATTTCTGGTAGCCCCTACAAAAGCTAATAGTGGAGTACATACGCTCGGCTTTGTTTAAAGTGCGACTAGCATATGCAATAGCTGATATTTTCCTTCGTCGCCCTGTGATAGTACAGCTCCGATCGCTTCGCTGCTCACATCCGTCGTCAGATTAAAAGGTTTAGAAAAATCGGGGTAGATCAGACGTGGAGGTGAGACCCGCTGTGCCTTGATTTCTTGAAATGCCTTTTGGCATTTCTCAGTGCAGGTGAACTTTACGTCTTTACGGAGTAGGTTTGTGAGAGGTCGGACTGTTTTAGAAAATTGTGGAATAAATTTACGGTAGTAGTTGGCGAGTCCCAAAAAAGATTGGACCTGCCTAACAGTTCGTGGATATGGAAAATTTTGAACAGTGGCAGTTGTGCTGGGATTTGGAAGTGTCCCTAATTCTGAACATATATGTCCCAAATAATTTACTTCCTTTTGTAGGAACCTGCACTTTTCCGGCTGCAGTTTTTAGTTATCCTTTCTTAATCTATCAAAAACATTTTCAACTTGTTATTATGATCCGTGAGGTTTTTACCGCAGATGACGATATCATCTAAATATACAAAGCATTCTATTCCTTGTAACCCAGTAAGGGCATAGTTCATCAAGCGTTGGAACGTAGCCGGAGCTCCTTTTTAACCGAAAGGCATACGCTTGAACTCATATTGTCCATGGTTCGTGCTGAAGGCGGTTTTTGGTTGATCCTTTGGATCTACCAGAACCTGGTGTTAGCCATTTGCTAGATCGAGCGTGGAGAAATACCGGGAGTGACCAAGTTGGTCAAGGATGTCCTCAGTAGTATGTTTTGGTCGGAACTGATACTCCTACGGTGGTGGAAGGGTGGTGTAGATACGCAACGATTTTGAACTTTTGAACTTTATAGTCAACACTGATAAGCATTGCGGTTAGAGATAAGCCATATCTGTTGTGGGTCGTTGGAGGTCGAATTTGTGGGTGGTTCGTTGGAGGTCAAATTTGTGAGTCAACATTGATAAGCATGGTGGGAATTTGTAGGTACGTTCTGGTACATCCCAAAGTGTTGGACACTGATAAGCAGCGATTTTGAACTTTATAGTCAACAGTGATAAGCATGGCGATACGTTAAAAAATTTAAAAAATACATCTGGTCTTTGCGGTTAGAGATAAGCCATATCTGTTGTGGTTAATTAATTTATTTGTGCTAAAGATGTTGCGTCAAATTGTATGTAAAAATGATTGCGAAGGTCATATAAGTCAGCCTATTTGTAGTTAATTTGCAGTTTTGGATGTTCCAATTGCGGTTTAGAGCTGTTAGAGATAAGCCATATCTGTTGTGGTCAATTAATTTGTGTAATTAGTCATTCATGCATGTAAAGCATAAAAATAGATTTTATATTAAAAAATGTAAAAAATACGTCTGGTCTTTGCTTTTAGAGAAAAGCCATATCTGTTGTGGTCAATTAATTTGCGTAATTAGCTAATCATGCAGGTACAGCATAGTATGCTCATTATTGCGAAGGGCATATAAGGTGACAGATGACAGGTAATAAGTAATATGTGGTAGGTAATAGGTAATAGGTAACAGGTAATAGGTGAAAGGTCTGTATTTTGCTTTGTAGTAGTACGAAATGCATATGTAGAGAGAGTGGCCCTACTCATTATGGATATACCGAGGTACTCTGATTCAGTATGTCACAAACTTACTGCAGCTCGACCGCTGATTGGTTGAATGAAATGGTTAAAATCCTAGACTCCAATCGTACTGGTCTGATTTCCTAAAATGACAGGTGACGGGCAATAGGTGACAGATGATAGCTAATAGATGACAGGTGGCAGGTAATAGGTGACAGATGATAGGTAATAGTTGACAGGTAATAGATGACAGATGACAGGTAATAGGTGACAGGTGACAGGTAATAGGTGACAGGTGACAGGAATATAATTTTTGTTTTATTTTTAGGGAAAAGATATCGTTTTATTGACATGTGAATTGTTTTTTTTTTATGATTAAGTAAATTGGGTCAGCCTATTTGTTTGACCATAATTATAAATAGTAAATAGATTTGATTGTATATAAAAAAAAAATGATTGCGAAGGGCATATAAATAGAATCGTATATATGAAGTCAACTAGTTCTAGTATGACTATATACTTTCAGTCATAGTCACATACAGGCTGAATAATCATTTCCTATATCATTCTTAGAATTGAAGAAACATTCGAATTGGAAGGCTATTGTGGCTGTTGGGGCACTTCACATAAATCATCGTTTATATTTTATATACTAACTACATTATTTTGAATTGTATAAAATTTGTATCAAATGTTAAAACCCTTATTGTTTACAACATGAATTGTACTAAAAGCTAATTGAACTATTTAAAATTGCCGCCTATCTTTCGAACATCAGCCATATTTTCTCTTGTAAATCCAGTTAAAATTATACCAATTGAAATGTATATAAAGATCAATAAAGCATTGCGGCTAACGCTCATTTTTTTGTACAACCGAAATTGTCGGACACTCTCTCGTCTTCTTATTCTCGTTTCTGCTAGTCGCTGTCTCTGGTTGAGTCATGAAGTATCGTTGACCTTTTCAAAGACATTGCGGTCATCAAGAGTACATATCCGGAAAATAGCTTTACCTACAATCCGGTCGAGGAACGTAAATTTTCCCATCCAGCAATCAGACTTTCGCTGATTGTACATTTTTGGCGCCCAACGTGGGGCATTTTTCGGATTTTGAAAAACCCTTGTAAGTGACTTCGTACCAACAAAGTAACAAAAATCGCCTTACAAAAGGAAAAAAAAAAAAAAAAAACTATTTAAAAGTGAACATAAGATCATAATAGAAAAAAAAGAAAAAAACATTGTGAAAAAGTGAGTCGCGTTCGGTAATCGGTGTCGCGGAGGAGGCAAAGTGAAGAGTACCAACAGGAGAAAAGTCGGAACAAGAGCAGAGAAAATCCATCAAAGGAAGTTCACCAGATTCATCAGTTGCGGAAAGTATAGGGAACGATAAGTATTCATCCCTAAACAGGTATGTTGGTAAAAACTCCAAATAGTAGAATGTGCGTTGATCGTAAAATAAAAATCAATTACAATTTTGATTAACATCGAAAAAAACAAAATCAAGTTTATCAAAATAACAGAAAACGCACATTCGACATACGTGGAAAAATATTACATGCGAAATATTATAATTTCTAACAAAAATCATTATTATATTTGCTGAAACAACATACAAAATCACACAAGTATCATTTCTGCTCTTAGCGCTTTCTCCCCTCCATCCACACAATCGTTCGATCGTTTCCGTTTATTCCAGCAAAGGAATACAACTCACTCAATCTGCTTTAGTTCGGTTACAACAGGTTCCACACAATTGATATATATTCACTTCATCGCGGTTGGTTGCAACTCCAAACACATACGTTCGTTGGTCGCGTCGACTTTTCACCATTGGAGGTCGTCTAAGATTCGTCGCTGGAAACAAGTTTCGCAGATTCTACTGGCAACAAGTTCCATATTTTTTGTGGCGAAGCTTCGTCGTGTTAGCATTTATCTCAGTCGACATATTGGATATTGCATGGTTTTGCGGTTTATAAATATTTCGTATCGTTGATATCGTTCAACAATAGCAACGTTTCTCGTCGGTGGATTTTATTAATCACACAAACATAACACGAACACAATCATCTTTACTTTTGGTTTATTGCTGCAGCATCAAGCAGCATTGGTTCAAATACATCGATGCTTACATTTTAATTTTAATATAAAAGTGAATGCATTCCACATCGATCTAAATCGTATTGCTCCGTCTCGCTACTTTCTTCATGTTCAGTATTCTCGCAGTGAACATTCGCATTGGTTTTTAAATTGGAATAAACCGAATTGAATTAAGTCGTATTGCCGCAGTTTTGCGAACTTTTACACTATTTACATACAAAGCTTACCCATTCACAAATACGATTGCTTGAAAAAAAAAATAGTCTTCGCTCGACGCTATACAACATCGTTTGGATAATATGTTAGTGTTTGTAGAAAGCTGTTGAGTTCGACCAAACTACTATTTGTTAATATTTGGCTACTTGCGAACAGTTTAGCATGGCAGAACCATCGATGGATGAGTTAAAGCAAATGCGTTCTTCAACCAAAGGATGCATTACTAGAATAAAGAATAGTATAAAGGATGAACTGTCACCAACAGAATTAGAATGTCGCTTAGGAATAGTCGAATCCTATTTTAAGCAACTTTTGACATATCAAACGCAAATTGAACCTTTAACACCTACGCAAATTGAACGTTTAACACCTACGTTTAACACCTACTGTAAGAGACGAGCTAGAAGAACTGTACATTTCGACAAAAACAAAAATACTATCAGCTCTAGGTACAACAAGAAGTAATACTTTGGAAACTACTTTCTCGGTTCCACAATCGGTGAACCATTTGCAAAAACTAAGCCTGCCTAAATTCAGTGGCAAGTATTCAGAGTTTAAGAACTTTATCAACTCTTATACTAAACTCGTTGACAAAGACCCGAGTTTGTCAACAATCGAAAAATTTAATTATTTACTCACGTGCTTAAGTGGTCAAGCACTCGGTACAATAAAAGCGTTTCAGGTTACAGAGATCAACTATCCTAAAGCACTCGCTCGACTCAAGATCGTTATGATAATAATTGCCTTATATTTTTGGAAAATATATCTCAACTTTTTGAATTGCCAAAGGTTTCAAAGCCGTCGGCATCGCTTTTACGTAGTTTAGTTCACAACGTCTCTGCATTGTTCAGTTCCTTACAGTCAATTGGAACTCATGTATACATATGTAACGCTGTGATTATCTACATAGCAGCGTTGTGAATGAATGCATTACTTTGGTACTGCATTCAGATAAGTCTAAGTCATATGACTGAAAAAATTGAATGTAAGTTAAACTTAACCATAATACTTTAACTTACAAAACAACATTCAGTAGTCATTTTGAAGATTGTGAATGGGCAGTTAAAAAAAGCAGTCAATTGACTGTAAGTTAAAAGAATGCAGTACTTTTTGACTTGTTGCATTCTTTAAGTTAGTTGTAAGTCTTCTAAAGTCTTTTTTTTTTTGCAGTCAGTAAGTCTTTTGACTGCATTCATTTAACTATAAGTCTTTTGACTGCTTTTAAGTCTTTTGAATGCTTTAAGTCTTTTGACTGATTTTAAGTCGTTCGACTGCTTTCTGTCTTCTATGGATTCTTGCAAGTCCCTATTTTATATATGTATGTACATATTATGTATATATGTTCTTTTACTAAGAGGTCCTTGCAACAACAAAAATGGTCCTTTAATCCTGGAAAAAGGATATTTTTCCAAAATGTAATTAGAAACCGCACGGTATAATTGTGATGAACGTCATTTTGCTGAGAGGTCCTTGCAACAACAAAAATGGTCCTTTAATCCTGGAAAAAGGACTTTTTTGCAAAATGTAATTAGAAACCGCACGGCATAATTGTGATGAACGTCATTTTGCTGAGAGGTCCTTGCAACAACAAAAATGGTCCTTTAATCCTGGAAAAATATTTTTTTTCCAAAATGTGATTAGAAGCCGCACGGTATAATTGTGATGAACGTCATTTTGCTGAGAGGTCCTTGCAACAACAAAAATGGTCCTTTAATCCTGGGAAAAGGTCTTTTTTGCAAAATGTAATTACAAACCGCACGGTATCACGGTGATGAACGTCATTTTGCTGAGAGGTCCTTGCAACAACAAAAATGGTCCTTTAATCCTGGAAAAAGGATTTTTTCCAAAATGTAATTAGAAACCGCACGGTATAAATGTGTTAAAGGTTATTTTACTGAGAGGTCCTTACGATAACAAAAAAGGTCTTTCTAACCTGGAAAAAGGATATTTTTCCAAAATTTTATTAGAAAGCGCATAGTCTTTCTGTGTTCAAGGTTATGTTACAGGGAGATCCTTGGAACCCCCAAAACCCCAAAAAAAGATGTTTTTCAAAATGTCGTAAGAAATCGCGCACTATTTTTGGGTTGAATATTATTTTGCAAAGAGGTCCTTGGATCATTGAATGGACCGTTGACAGACGGAAACACGAACGAACAGAATAACTCCGTACTGAAAGAAAACAAGTAGTCATTTTCTTGAGTGGGATTTTTATACTCGTATTTCATAAAACAAAGATAACAAAATAACTTAAAACAATGTCTTCGATTTCGAAAGAATAACAAATACATATTAAACTATTGAAAATAAAAATAATAAAATAAATAAATCGTTGAATGTTAGACCTTGTCACTGTTCACTTTCAACATCAACAATTTTTCAAAATTGGAGTCTGAAAGAGCTTCACGCTTAGGAGTGTTTAATAAACCAGCGATAGAAAAAAGCCGCTCTGCAGATGCTTCAACAGGTGTGTTGTACCTTAAAAATGTTTTTTAATGTTGGGGTACTTGTTCAATCAGTCAAGAGATGGTGATGATTGGGCATACAAATCAAAACTTTCGTTCTCCTCAGACATTCTAGATGCACTTCCTATATCATCTGTAAATTGTCATTAGATACTTGATTTTATTTTTGTTAAGCCAATAAGTGTATACTGTCAATAAAATATAGCTCAGAGGTTTTACCTGACACGAAAAAGTCGAAATGTGCACTCTCTGGTGCTGCTTGCATGGCTGATACATTAGGCGCATTACTGCATCCGTTGGTCTTGGATCTTACCAAAGAGCTTATCTCACAAACTTTAGCTTCCCTAAAATTTGGGTTAAGTGCTGAGATCCACTTCAGCTTGACAGAGGGACAGAGCACAAAATTTGTATTAAACTAATAAAGCTTCTTATTTCTAATTACACAAGGTGTTTTGTCCTTGAACATTTATAATTCAGGGGATGATTTCTTTGCATGTTATAGAAACTTAGGGTTTAAGGGTAGATTCTGTTCAAAATTCCACCAAGATTTGGAAAGAAAAATCGAGGTAGTTTATTATTTTGATGACAAACATCTATGAGTATAAACATTGTCAGAGAAGCTTCTCAAATTTGCAGTTCGAATTCGGAGTTCTAAGTTCCTTCCATGCGAGCCAAAAATCATAATCTCTATATAGATATAGATCGACAGATAGATATAATTGTTTATTTTCATATACATATATAACAGATAAGTACAGACCATAACATTATTCATAAAACAATGTTAAAAAGTTAATAAACATCTGCATATTGTATGAACACTATGAATCATTCTATATTTTTGTTACAATTGTTGTTGCCTATGCTCCTCTCCGCTTAACAGCAGCGGAAATATTTACAATCAGCATTTTTGAATGTCAAACCATCGCCATCTTACCATTAGCTCATGTCAAACGAGGAAGAAAGCTTTCTTTCTTGATTTAACCTTTTCATCGACTGGATGACTCTGCGCAAAGACTTGGTAATATATATTTTAAAAGCAAAGGATAAACTAATTTTGTAACCTTCATTCAGATCAAAATAAATCTCTAAATTTAAATATAACAAATTGGATTTTACCGCGTTTTATTCTGTCTGACGGTTTAACAAAACTGTTCCCAACAATTGTAATAAAATTGTTTTGAATTCTACTTTAAGGAGCATATAGAAATTCAATTTAATTTTGAAATGTGGTGGCCATAAACACGAAACAACGAAAAAAATTTCACTGAATTATAGTAGATGGTGTATGTAAATACATTATATACAAAAATATAAAATAACAAATTTGATTATGCAAAAAAAGGGCACAAAGAGCAAAAATCTTACACAAATGGTTGGAGAAATTCAGGGCTATCGGCAATTCCGAGGGGAAAAAATTCCCCCTGAACATTTTTTGTTCCCTGGAAAATATTTCTCGTATCTTGAATCTCCATCGGAATTTATTACCCCCGAAATTTTTGAAGTTATGTTCGAAGGCGTTGACAGTTGTCAATCGCAATTAATTCAGTTATAATTTAAGTTCGTATTTGAGGAGATTTTGGTAATACATAAAATTTTTTTAATAGAAAATTGTGTTAATGTTATTAATTTATCGTTATTTTATTATACTCGCGTTCGATTTAGTGAAGTGATACAAGGACCTCTTTGCAAAATAATATTGAACCCAAAAATAGTGCGCGATTTCTTACGACATTTTGAGAAAACATCTTTTTTGGGGGTTTTGGGGGTTCCAAGGATCTTCCTGTAACATAACCTTGAACACAGAAAGACTATGCGCTTTCTAATAAAATTTTGGAAAAATATCCTTTTTCCAGGTTTGAAGGACCTTTTTTGTTATCGTAAGGACCTCTCAGTAAAATAACCTTTAACACATTTATACCGTGCGGTTTCTAATTACTTTTTGGAAAAAAATCCTTTTTCCAGGATTAAAGGACCATTTTTGTTGTTGCAAGGACCTCTCAGCAAAATGACGTTCATCACAATTATACAGTGCGGTTTCTAATTGCATTTTGGAAAAAAATCTCTTTTTCCAGGATTAAAGGACCATTTCGGTTGTTGCAAGGACCTCTCAGCAAAATGACGTTCATCACAATTATACCGTGCGGTTTCTAATTACATTTTGGAAAAATATCCTTTTTCCAGGATTAAAGGACCATTTTTGTTGTTGCAAGGACCTCTCAGCAAAATGACATTCATCACCATGATACCGTGCGGTTTGTAATTACATTTTGCAAAAAAGTCCTTTTCCCAGGATTAAAGGACCATTTTTGTTGTTGCAAGGACCTCTCAGCAAAATGACGTTCATCACAATTATACCGTGCGGCTTCTAATCACATTTTGAAAAAAAATTCTTTTTCCAGGATTAAAGGACCATTTTTGTTGTTGCAAGGACCTCTCAGCAAAATGACGTTCATCACAATTATACCGTGCGGTTTCTAATTACATTTTGCAAAAAAGTCCTTTTTCCAGGATTAAAGGACCATTTTTGTTGTTGTAAGGACCTCTCAGCAAAATGACGTTCATCACAATTATACCGTGCGGTTTCTAATTCCATTTTGGAAAAATATCCTTTTTCCAGGATTAAAGGACCATTTTTGTTGTTGCAAGGACCTCTTAGTAAAATAACATATATACATAATATGTACATACATATATAAAATAGGGACTTGCAAGAATCCATAGAAGACAGAAAGCAGTCGAACGACTTAAAATCAGTCAAAAGACTTAAGCATTCAAAAGACTTAAAAGCAGTCAAAAGACTTACAGTTAAATGAATGCAGTCAAAAGACTTACTGACTGCAAAAAAAAAGACTTTAGAAGACTTACAACTAACTTAAAGAATGCAACAAGTCAAAAAGTACTGCATTCTTTTAACTTACAGTCAATTGACTGCTTTTTTTAACTGCCCATTCACAATCTTCAAAATGACTGCTGAATGTTGTTTTGCAGTTAAATTCTTTAAGTAAGTTAATAGACTTACATAATAAGTCTTTAAGTTCATTTAACTGCAGTACTAACTTAACTGCTTTTTTTACAACTCTACTACATAGCAATGTCCAAGGTCGACGAAGATACTCAAGCAAAGTGGGATGAGCAGTGCGATTTTAAAACACTTCCAAGTTGGGATGCGTGTGCTGCGGTTTTGAATAAACGCTGTCAATACCTTGAAGCACGTGATGGACAGCAGCTTCGCTCAGACCATAACAAAAAATGGCTAAATAAAACTAGGTCATCTCATGACCAACTTCCACAAACCTCTTTAACAGTTATGCAAAGATCGTGCGCATTCTGTAAAGAAACCAACCATCTGATCAGCAGTTGTTCTACTTTTAGCAGACTCTCAGTATCCGATCCTTTTACCAACGTTAAGAAGCTAGCTCTTTGTCTTAATTGTTTAGGTAAGGGTCTAAATGCCCATCATCATATCGGTGTAAGACATGCAAGCAAGCACACCATAGTTTGTTGCATCGGATACAAAAAAGGCCTGCAGAGCCTTGTGAGAATAGTCAACCATCTACTAGTACCGCAGCTGCACATTCTGCGTTAGAAAAGGAATCCGATAACAGGACGGCACAGGTGATTCTTGCTACTGCTTTGGTTTTGGTCAAATATAGCTGTGGAAGTTTTCAATTAGGGCGAGTGTTATTGGATTCAGGCTCACAGGTAAATTTTATAAAGGAGCGCTTTGCCAACTCTCTAAATTTGCATAGGCAACGAAGGAATATGGATATAGTTGGAATCGGATCAACCGAAACCAAGATTAGGTTCTTTACTCAAACTACCATTCGCTCAAGGCTCAATAACTTTGAGCTTTCATTGGAATTTCTCGTTACGCCCACAATAACAGGATACCAACCTGATTCAGAACTTAAAGTAAAGGACTGGAACTTACCTAACGATATCGAACTTGCGGATGAGCACTTTAATCAACCGATTTGCTGCTGGAAGCTGAAACTTTCTTTGAATTGCTTCGGGCAGGTCAAATTAAGCTCGGACCGGAACTACCCTCGTTGCAAAATACGTACTTAGGGTGGATTGTATCGGGGAGATACAGGAGCCAGCTACAAACCGAAAAGCAGATGTATTGTATCAGTTCAATGGAGGACCCTCTGGAAGCATTCGTGGAAAGGTTTTGGGAGATGGAAGAAGTGGACGGACGCAGGTGCAAATGGACGGAAGAGCAGGTAGAATGTGAAGCACACTTTCGAAAAACTATCGAAGAACTACCTAGTGGAAGGCTTATGGTTCAACTCCCTTTTAAAAAGGATCCTGCATGCTTAGGAAATTCCTATGACGTAGCTTTAAGGAGATTTCTATCGCTGGAACGTAGGCTTTCGAGAGACCATTCACTTAAATCTGACTGCAGTAAATTTCTGAGAGAGGTCACATTTCATTAGTAGAAAACCCTAACTTAAAGAAATCTCATTATTACCTCCCACATCAAGCAGTTCTTAAGCCAGGTAGCGTCTCAACTAAACTAAGAGTCGTATTTGATGCCTCATGTCGCACATCATCACAGGTATCTCTTAATGAAATCCTCATGGCTGGGCCGACTGTTCAGGATGACTTGTTTCTGATTTTACTGCGATTTCGTTTGCATAGATAAGCCTTGACTGCAGACATAGTTAAAATGTATAGACAGATAGAGATGCATCCTTCTCATTGTAAATACCAATACATTTTGTGGAGAGAAAGCGAGCAATCACCCATACAAACATATAAGCTGAATACTGTAACCTATGGTACAACTTCGGCACCATTCCTAGCTATCCGGTCGCTCGTTTATCTTGCTGATAAATTCACAGATAAAAAATTAGGGTCGAAGATATTGCGCTCAGATTTTTATTTCGATGACATGCTCACTGGAGCTGATGATGAATTGATTCAGATTCAGAAGGAAGTGGTTGCAATCTTAAATTCAGCAAGGCTCGAACTGTCGAAATGGCATAGCAATGCGTTAAATATTCAACAAAAGAACCCGAACAACAAAAATATAAATATAGCAGATTCAAATCTTACGAGCACTTTGGGGATCTCTTGGGATCCCAATTGCGATGAGTTTTCGTTTACATACCAAAATAGTCGTATATATTCCGAATGTACGAAAAGATCTATGCTGTCGGTATCGTCTGCCCTGTTTGATCCAATGGGGTTACTAAGTCCTATAATTATTATTGCGAAAATCCTTCTTCAGAAAGTCTGGATTGAAAAAATAGACTGGGATCCGACAGTTCCGCATTATATTGAAACGGAGTGGCGTCAATTCATGTCGGATTTATATTCCCTGAAACACCTTTCTGTTCCACGATTTGTATTATCCGCAAACAAAAAGGACGTACAAATCCATGGATTCTGCCACGCGTCTTTGCACGCATATGGTTGTTGCATCTACACCAGAATCACCGACACTTCAGCGACTGTAGTTGTCAAACTCTTGGTGGCGAAGTCTAGAGTAGCAGCTGCAAAAAAGAAGCAACTCCCGAGACTCGAGCTGTGTGGTGCGCATCTTCTCTCCAAATTGTGGTTAAAAATTGAACCAATCTTTAATAAGTCGTACTCAAACATCTTCTTTTGGACAGACTCTAGTATTGTTTTGCATTGGATCTCTACGCACTCATCAAAACTCACTACTTTCGTAGGAAATCGAGTAGCGGAGATCCAAGAACGTACGCAGAACATTGTCTGGAGACATGTACCTACAAAAGGAAACCCCGCTGACATTGTGTCACGAGGCTGTACGGTCCAAGTGCTCTGGGAATCGATATGGTTTTCTGGACCCGCGTTTTTGTTGGAAGGCCCTGAAAAATGAGCCCTTAAATTTGAATGAAGACCTATCAAAGGAATTTCTTATGCTAGAAAAGAGAAAAATCGCATTGCTCAATAAAAAACATCAAGAAGGTGCACCATATCTATTGGAGATCGTAAACAAATTCAGCTCTTCCACAAAAATAATACGCATTTTCGCATACGTGTTACCAATAGGATGAAGAGAATCACAAAATCGTATGGATCATCCAAACTTATTCTTTTGCAGAGGAAGTGGACCTGATTCTTCATGGAAGGCAGCTAAAAGGAGCCATCAAATGTATTAACCCGTTCATTGATGAGTCAACTGGGATTCAACTGTTAAAAGTAGGGGGTCGACTGAAGAATGCGAACATTCCAGAGGAGCAGAAACATCCATTACTTCTTCCGAAGAATTCGAATTTCGTTCTTGCGATGGTTAGGGATTTGCATATATCCAATTTTCATGCAGGGCCCAAGACTCTGCTTGCACTAATTAGACAACGATTCTGGATCGTTAATGCAAGAAATATCGCCAGAAAAATAGTCAGGAAGTGCATACATTGTACTAGATACCGCCCGAAGCTACTGCAGCAGGTCATGGGTGATCTACCTGCTGAAAGAGTGGTTTCCTCTCGTTGTGGTGTGGATTTTTGTGGACCAATTTATACATTCTATAGGATTGAGGCAAGGTTCCCTACAAGACGTATGTAGCAGTCTTCGTCTGCTTTACATCAAAGGCTGTCCATCTTTAAGCCGTATCAGATATGTCTGCAGACGCGTTCATTGCGGCGCTAAAGCGTATGATTGGTCGTCGAGGTCTACCATTTGAAATATTTTGCGACAATGCAACAAATTTTGTGGGTGGCGACTCAAAACTTAGAGAATTTCGAAAAATGTTGTTTCAAGAAAAATCACTATATACCATTAAGCACTTTTGTACTAATGACCGTATTAATTTTCGTTTTATCCCACCTAGGACTCCACATTTTGGTGGACTCTGGGAGGCCGCCGTCAAGGTTGCAAAAGGCTTTCTGTACCGAAGTCTTCATAACGCCAAGCTGATATTTGAGGAGCTTGCGACGGCGCTAGTCGAAATCGAAGCAGTGATGAATTCTCGGCCAATAAACCCACTATCAACGGATCCCAATGATTTGGAAGCTTTGACTCCTGGCCACCTTCTCATCGGAGCAGCGCTGAAGGCCATTCCGGAACCACCAGACGATGTATCCGACATTAGTTACCTCCAACGATGGCGTCGCATAAACGCTGTAAAAACGCGAAGCGCTGGTCTGAAGAATACGTCAACGAACTTCAACAAAGGTCGAAGTGGTCAACACCTCAACAAAATCTGCAAGTCGACGCAATTGTCATTATCCATGAGGATAACCTCCCCAGAAGTGGCTGCTTGGTAGAGTCATGAATACTATTCGTGGTAAAGATGGCAAGGTACGAGCTGCTGACATCCGGACGGCAGCAAAAGGAGTTATAAGACGTCCAATCCGCAAGCTTGCACTTCTTCCTGCTTGAAAGGAACCTTTCAAAGGGGGCGGAATGTTGGGGCACTTCGCATAAATCATCGTTTATATTTTAAATACTAACTACATTATTTTGAATTGTATAAAATTTGTATCAATGGTTAAAACCCTTATTGTTTACAACATGAATTGCACTAAAAGCTAATTGAACTATTTAAAATTGCCGCCTATCCTTCGAACATCAGCCATATTTTCTCTTGTAAATCCAGTTAAAATAATACCAATTGAAATGTATATAAAGATCAATAAAGCATTGCGGCTAACGGTCATTTTTTTGTACAACCGAAATTGTCGGACACTCTCTCGTCTTCTTATTCTCGTTGCTGCTAGTCGTTGTCTCTGGTTGAGTCAGGAAGTGTCGTTGACCTTTTCAAAGTCATTGCGGTCATCAAGAGTACATATCCGGAAAATCGCCAGCAATCCATACGCCCTTCGTTGGGTGAGAATTTTTTTACAATCCGGTCGAGGAACGTAAATTTTCCCATCCAGCAATCAGACTTTCGCTGATTGTATAGTGGCTTTTTTGATTCTTTCATTGGTGTTCACTTTCCAATTTAGTTTTTTGTCTAGTATGAGTCCCAGGTAATTCGCACTGTCAGAGATTCTGAAGGGTGTACCGTCAACAGAAGGGCAATACTGCAGGTGTGGTATTAGTACACCGTGCTCTTCTTGTAGTAGGACGGGTATAATACCGTCCACTACGGCAGATTTAAAAGGCTGAAAGGAATTTATTGCCCATTTCTCTCGTCCCTCAGAACACATGGTTGATGTTCTTTTCCAGACTTCCCTCCGATGTCTGATTGAAGTGGTATTGATTCCTAGCTCAGTGCCAGGAAAGCGAGTTTCTAGTAGCAGTAGTGCCCTTTGATCCTCATCTTCCTTGAATTCGCCATCTGGTTTCCTCAGAGACATCGGCACTCCTCCTGAATTCGCAAGAGCTTTGTGTAGCCTTGCCGCAGTCGGAGTGCTGGTGATTGTCTCACAGAATTTCTTTTAGCTTTTCTGATTTCCTTATTATATGTCGTAAGGGGGAGTCGGACAGAATCCCGAAAAACGTAATCCCGAAAGCCCAAAATCCCGAAAATCCAAAATCCCGAAAAGCCACAATCCCGAAAAACTAAAATCCCGAAAACCCACAATCCCGAAAAGCCACAATCCCGAAAGTCCAAAATTCCGAAAGACCAAAATCCCGAAAATGAAACGAAAAATTTTATTGTAGCAACAAAAAAATTTGGCAAATTTATTTAACAAAATAAAAAACTTCAAATAAATAAAACATAACAAAAACAGTTCAAGTCTTACAAAAACATATCATAAACGATCCATGACAAAACAATATTTAATACAAGTTCATATTGTACGCAATCATCGATTTCTTCATCTCGAAAGGGTTGTCGGGAAACTCTATTGTAGTTGAGGAATGCTTCGACCATTCTTCTGACCATTCACCGGTCATTTTGACACTGTCTAACAAAAATCTAGTCGGTCAGCTATCACACTATTTGAGATCAGCTCAACTGAATGCACATTGTGAATTGCAAAACATTACAACGCAAACAATTGCAAAACATTATTACGGTAAATGGAATGGACAAACACTTTATTAAATTTTAATCCACCTGCTTCCCCTCACTTCGGGGGATTATGGGAAGCAGGTATGAAATCTATCAAGTTCCACCTAAAAAGAATCACCGGAAATCAGACACTTACATATGAGGAACTCAGCACGCTTCTGGCACAGGTTGAAGCGTGTCTCAACTCGAGGCCTTTGTGTCCAATTACGGAAGACATCGACGACCTCCACGCACTTACTCCGAGTCATTTCCTGATCGGAGAACCACTGATCGGACCACCACAACCATGTTATGAAATAGAGAACATCACACACCTGGATAGATGGAAACGTGTCCAAGCACTCGTGCAGGCCTTTTGGAGAAAATGGAGCAGCGAATACTTAACGCGGTTACAGCAACGACCAAAATGGAACCAAACCGAAGAAAACGCAATCAAGGTAGGGGATTTGGTTTTATTGAAAGACGAAAGACTGCCACCGGCGAAATGGAGATTAGCCTGAATTTTAAAATTGCACTTCTTCAAGGGGCCGCGAATTTAAAACACCGATCGCGAAGATATGTTCTCTGCCAAGCAACACTAGCGCAGACAACACAGTAATTTGATTAAAATTGCGCAAATTAATAAGAAAAGGGGGTACACATAACATCAAAGCAACAGTCTAACAACAACAACAAGCACCGGCATGACATAATCAAACAAAAATAAACTAAATGGAGAACAAAACAATACCATGATCATATCAGATCTCACACCGTTCCGCAAAAAAAAAACCCTCCCACACGGCATACAGATCTTATCAGCAAAACTCATTTTAAACAATATATATAGCCACTACACTCACTACCACTCACCGTTTATGTCGTATTGTTTACTATATGTTTATGTGGGTCATCTTCATTAATTAAATTTCTCTCCACTCATAGTAAAACAACAGGTGCAATACACAGTAAATCCGAAGTTTAATACCGTACCACTGGAGAAGACGTTTGATGACAACCAAATCAGGGTTACGATGACGATAAAATGTGAAGGGCGATCAGAAAATGTGAACAAGTTCACGGCGGGGAGAATGTTAGGATTAAAATTGTTAACTTTTGGTTATAATTGAAACTAGTACTTTTTTTTTATACGAATTGAGGTTGCATGAAAATAAATTTGGCAGCACCCTTGTTGCAGTGCTGAATTGTAATGTAAAATTGTATGTATGTAAAATAGAGGTCATAAGAAGGTGATTTTGGAAAAGAAAATTAAAAATGGTTCCAAACTCAAACCGAATTGGGCATTTTAATTGTTCGTAGTTTTTTGGTAGAAAAAGGTGTAAGTGCAAATAATCCAACTGCTCTGGAAAGCAATCAGGGGCGCCTTGTGCCCGGAACCTTCCACAAAGAAGGCGCCCCCTGCTCCTGATGAAGCAATAAATTGTGAAAACTAAGATCCGAGGTGCGGAAGTTTTTCAATAAAGCAAAGCGCAACGGAGACTGGCAAATCTACCAAATGGCCCTTACGACGGGTTGGGGACACAATCTCGAAAACCAAAATCCCGAAAACCCAAAATCCCAAAAACCCAAAATCCAGAAAATCCAAAATCCCGAAAAATTATATAAAATGAAAAATTTGCGCAAATTTTTCATTTTATATAATTATATATAATTATATATACATTGTGAATTGCAAAACATTACAACGCAAACAATTGCAAAACATTATTACGGTAAATGGATACGGGATTCTTTATTTAATTTTGAATGCAAAAGAGACAAGTGTTTGAGTCCCAGGTACTATGCACTGTCAGAGATTCTGAGGGGTGTACCGCCAACAGAAGGTGTGACAAACGGTGGTATTTTCCTTTTATTTGTGAAAATTACCAGTTCGGTTTTCTGGTGGTTTACCGCTAGGCACTGCGTGGCCCAGTTGTCGAGCGTTTTCCCCAAGGCAATACTGCAGGTGTGGTATTAGTACAACGTGCTCTTGTAGTAGGACGGGTATAATGCCGTCCACTACGGCAGATTTAAAAGGCTGAAAGGAATTTATTGCCCATTTCAGTCGTCCCTCAGAACAGATGGTTTTCCCAGTCTTCCCTCCTAGGTCTGATTGAAGTGGTATTGATTCCTAGCTCAGTACCAGGAAAGTGAGTTTCTAGTAGCAGTAATGCCCTTTGATCCCCATCTTCGGTGAATTTGCCATCCGGCTTCCTCAGAGACATCGGCACTCCTCCTGACTTCGCAAGAGCTTTGTGTAGCCTTGCCGCAGTCGGAGTGCTGGTGATTGTCTCACAGAATTTCTTTTAGCTTTTCTGATTTTATTATATGTCGTAAGGGGGAGTCGGACAGAATCCCGAAAAACGTAATCCCGAAAGCCCAAAATCCCGAAAATCCAAAATCCCGAAAAGCCACAATCCCGAAAAACTAAAATCCCGAAAACCCACAATCCCGAAAAGCCACAATCCCGAAAGTCCAAAATTCCGAAAGACCAAAATCCCGAAAATGAAACGAAAAATTTTATTGTAGCAACAAAAAAATTTGGCAAATTTATTTAACAAAATAAAAAAACTTCAAATAAATAAAACATAACAAAAACAGTTCAAGTCTTACAAAAACATATCATAAACGATCCATGACAAAACAATATTTAATACAAGTTCATATTGTACGCAATCATCGATTTCTTCATCTCGAAAGGGTTGTCGGGAAACTCTATTGTAGTTGAGGAATGTTTCGACCATTCTTCTGACCATTCACCGGTCATTTTGACACTGTCTAACAAAAATCTAGTCGGTCAGGTATCACACTATTTGAGATCAGCTCAACTGAATGCACATTGTGAATTGCAAAACATTACAACGCAAACAATTGCAAAACATTATTACGGTAAATGGAATGGACAAACACTTTATTAAATTTTAATCCACCTACTTCCCCTCACTTCGGGGGATTATGGGAAGCAGGTATGAAATCTATCAAGTTCCACCTAAAAAGAATCACCGGAAATCAGACACTTACATATGAGGAACTCAGCACGCTTCTGGCACAGGTTGAAGCGTGTCTCAACTCGAGGCCTTTGTGTCCAATTACGGAAGACATCGACGACCTCCACGCACTTACTCCGAGTCATTTCCTGATCGGAGAACCACTGATCGGACCACCACAACCATGTTATGAAATAGAGAACATCACACACCTGGATAGATGGAAACGTGCCCAAGCACTCGTGCAGGCCTTTTGGAGAAAATGGAGCAGCGAATACTTAACGCGGTTACAGCAACGACCAAAATGGAACCAAACCGAAGAAAACGCAATCAAGGTAGGGGATTTGGTTTTATTGAAAGACTGCCACCGGCGAAATGGAGATTAGCCTGAATTTTAAAATTGCACTTCTTCAAGGGGCCGCGAATTTAAAACACCGATCGCGAAGATATGTTCTCTGCCAAGCAACACTACCGCAGACAACACAGTAATTTGATTAAAATTGCGCAAATTAATAAGAAAAGGGGGTAAACATAACATCAAAGCAACAGTCTAACAACAACAACAAGCACCGGCATGACATAATCAAACAAAAATAAACTAAATGGAGAACAAAACAATACCATGATGATATCAGATCTCACACCGTTCCGCAAAAAAAAAAACCCTCCCACACGGCATACAGATCTTATCAGCAAAACTCATTTTAAACAATATATATAGCCACTACACTCACTACCACTCACCGTTTATGTCGTATTGTTTACTATATGTTTATGTGGGTCATCTTCATTAATTAAATTTCTCTCCACTCATAGTAAAACAACAGGTGCAATACACAGTAAATCCGAAGTTTAATACCGTACCACTGGAGAAGACGTTTGATGACAACCAAATCAGGGTTACGATGACGATAAAATGTGAAGGGCGATCAGAAAATGTGAACAATTTCACGGCGGGGAGAATGTTAGGATTAAAATTGTTAACTTTTGGTTATAATTGAAACTAGTACTTTTTTTTATACGAATTGAGGTTGCATGAAAATAAATTTGGCAGCACCCTTGTTGCAGTGCTGAATTGTAATGTAAAATTGTATGTATGTAAAATAGAGGTCATAAGAAGGTGATTTTGGAAAAGAAAATTAAAAATGGTTCCAAACTCAAACCGAATTGGGCATTTTAATTGTTCGTAGTTTTTTGGTAGAAAAAGGTGTAAGTGCAAATAATCCAACTGCTCTGGAAAGCAATCAGGGGCGCCTTGTGCCCGGAACCTTCCACAAAGAAGGCGCCCCCTGCTCCTGATGAAGCAATAAATTGTGAAAACTAAGATCCGAGGTGCGGAAGTTTTTCAATAAAGCAAAGCGCAACGGAGACTGGCAAATCTACCAAATGGCCCTTACGACGGGTTGGGGACACAATCTCGAAAACCAAAATCCCGAAAACCCAAAATCCCAAAAACCCAAAATCCAGAAAATCCAAAATCCCGAAAAATTATATAAAATGAAAAATTTGCGCAAATTTTTCATTTTATATAATTATATATAATTATATATACATTGTGAATTGCAAAACATTACAACGCAAACAATTGCAAAACATTATTACGGTAAATGGATACGGGATTCTTTATTTAATTTTGAATGCAAAAGAGACAAGTGTTTGAGTCCCAGGTACTATGCACTGTCAGAGATTCTGAGGGGTGTACCGCCAACAGAAGGTGTGACAAACGGTGGTATTTTCCTTTTATTTGTGAAAATTACCAGTTCGGTTTTCTGGTGGTTTACCGCTAGGCACTGCGTGGCCCAGTTGTCGAGCGTTTTCCCCAAGGCAATACTGCAGGTGTGGTATTAGTACAACGTGCTCTTGTAGTAGGACGGGTATAATGCCGTCCACTACGGCAGATTTAAAAGGCTGAAAGGAATTTATTGCCCATTTCAGTCGTCCCTCAGAACAGATGGTTTTCCCAGTCTTCCCTCCTAGGTCTGATTGAAGTGGTATTGATTCCTAGCTCAGTACCAGGAAAGTGAGTTTCTAGTAGCAGTAATGCCCTTTGATCCTCATCTTCGGTGAATTTGCCATCCGGCTTCCTCAGAGACATCGGCACTCCTCCTGACTTCGCAAGAGCTTTGTGTAGCCTTGCCGCAGTCGGAGTGCTGGTGATTGTCTCACAGAATTTCTTTTAGCTTTTCTGATTTTATTATATGTCGTAAGGGGGAGTCGGACAGAATCCCGAAAAACGTAATCCCGAAAGCCCAAAATCCCGAAAATCCAAAATCCCGAAAAGCCACAATCCCGAAAAACTAAAATCCCGAAAACCCACAATCCCGAAAAGCCACAATCCCGAAAGTCCAAAATTCCGAAAGACCAAAATCCCGAAAATGAAACGAAAAATTTTATTGTAGCAACAAAAAAATTTGGCAAATTTATTTAACAAAATAAAAAACTTCAAATAAATAAAACATAACAAAAACAGTTCAAGTCTTACAAAAACATATCATAAACGATCCATGACAAAACAATATTTAATACAAGTTCATATTGTACGCAATCATCGATTTCTTCATCTCGAAAGGGTTGTCTGGAAACTCTATTGTAGTTGAGGAATGTTTCGACCATTCTTCTGACCATTCACCGGTCATTTTGACACTGTCTAACAAAAATCTAGTCGGTCAGCTATCACACTATTTGAGATCAGCTCAACTGAATGCACATTGTGAATTGCAAAACATTACAACGCAAACAATTGCAAAACATTATTACGGTAAATGGAATGGACAAACACTTTATTAAATTTTAATCCACCTGCTTCCCCTCACTTCGGGGGATTATGGGAAGCAGGTATGAAATCTATCAAGTTCCACCTAAAAAGAATCACCGGAAATCAGACACTTACATATGAGGAACTCAGCACGCTTCTGGCACAGGTTGAAGCGTGTCTCAACTCGAGGCCTTTGTGTCCAATTACGGAAGACATCGACGACCTCCACGCACTTACTCCGAGTCATTTCCTGATCGGAGAACCACTGATCGGACCACCACAACCATGTTATGAAATAGAGAACATCACACACCTGGATAGATGGAAACGTGTCCAAGCACTCGTGCAGGCCTTTTGGAGAAAATGGAGCAGCGAATACTTAACGCGGTTACAGCAACGACCAAAATGGAACCAAACCGAAGAAAACGCAATCAAGGTAGGGGATTTGGTTTTATTGAAAGACGAAAGACTGCCACCGGCGAAATGGAGATTAGCCTGAATTTTAAAATTGCACTTCTTCAAGGGGCCGCGAATTTAAAACACCGATCGCGAAGATATGTTCTCTGCCAAGCAACACTACCGCAGACAACACAGTAATTTGATTAAAATTGCGCAAATTAATAAGAAAAGGGGGTAAACATAACATCAAAGCAACAGTCTAACAACAACAACAAGCACCGGCATGACATAATCAAACAAAAATAAACTAAATGGAGAACAAAACAATACCATGATCATATCAGATCTCACACCGTTCCGCAAAAAAAAAACCCTCCCACACGGCATACAGATCTTATCAGCAAAACTCATTTTAAACAATATATATAGCCACTACACTCACTACCACTCACCGTTTATGTCGTATTGTTTACTATATGTTTATGTGGGTCATCTTCATTAATTAAATTTCTCTCCACTCATAGTAAAACAACAGGTGCAATACACAGTAAATCCGAAGTTTAATACCGTACCACTGGAGAAGACGTTTGATGACAACCAAATCAGGGTTACGATGACGATAAAATGTGAAGGGCGATCAGAAAATGTGAACAAGTTCACGGCGGGGAGAATGTTAGGATTAAAATTGTTAACTTCTGGTTATAATTGAAACTAGTACTTTTTTTTATACGAATTGAGGTTGCATGAAAATAAATTTGGCAGCACCCTTGTTGCAGTGCTGAATTGTAATGTAAAATTGTATGTATGTAAAATAGAGGTCATAAGAAGGTGATTTTGGAAAAGAAAATTAAAAATGGTTCCAAACTCAAACCGAATTGGGCATTTTAATTGTTCGTAGTTTTTTGGTAGAAAAAGGTGTAAGTGCAAATAATCCAACTGCTCTGGAAAGCAATCAGGGGCGCCTTGTGCCCGGAACCTTCCACAAAGAAGGCGCCCCCTGCTCCTGATGAAGCAATAAATTGTGAAAACTAAGATCCGAGGTGCGGAAGTTTTTCAATAAAGCAAAGCGCAACGGAGACTGGCAAATCTACCAAATGGCCCTTACGACGGGTTGGGGACACAATCTCGAAAACCAAAATCCCGAAAACCCAAAATCCCAAAAACCCAAAATCCAGAAAATCCAAAATCCCGAAAAATTATATAAAATGAAAAATTTGCGCAAATTTTTCATTTTATATAATTATATATAATTATATATACATTGTGAATTGCAAAACATTACAACGCAAACAATTGCAAAACATTATTACGGTAAATGGATACGGGATTCTTTATTTAATTTTGAATGCAAAAGAGACAAGTGTTTGAGTCCCAGGTACTATGCACTGTCAGAGATTCTGAGGGGTGTACCGCCAACAGAAGGTGTGACAAACGGTGGTATTTTCCTTTTATTTGTGAAAATTACCAGTTCGGTTTTCTGGGGGTTTACCGCTAGGCACTGCGTGGCCCAGTTGTCGAGCGTTTTCCCCAAGGCAATACTGCAGGTGTGGTATTAGTACAACGTGCTCTTGTAGTAGGACGGGTATAATGCCGTCCACTACGGCAGATTTAAAAGGCTGAAAGGAATTTATTGCCCATTTCAGTCGTCCCTCAGAACAGATGGTTTTCCCAGTCTTCCCTCCTAGGTCTGATTGAAGTGGTATTGATTCCTAGCTCACTACCAGGAAAGTGAGTTTCTAGTAGCAGTAATGCCCTTTGATCCTCATCTTCGGTGAATTTGCCATCCGGCTTCCTCAGAGACATCGGCACTCCTCCTGACTTCGCAAGAGCTTTGTGTAGCCTTGCCGCAGTCGGAGTGCTGGTGATTGTCTCACAGAATTTCTTTTAGCTTTTCTGATTTTATTATATGTCGTAAGGGGGAGTCGGACAGAATCCCGAAAAACGTAATCCCGAAAGCCCAAAATCCCGAAGATCCAAAATCCCGAAAAGCCACAATCCCGAAAAACTAAAATCCCGAAAACACACAATCCCGAAAAGCCACAATCCCGAAAGTCCAAAATTCCGAAAGGCCAAAATCCCGAAAATGAAACGAAAAATTTTATTGTAGCAACAAAAAAATTTGCTAAATTTATTTAACAAAATAAACAAAATAAAAAACTTCAAATAAATAAAACATAACAAACACAGTTCAAGTCTTACAAAAACATATCAAAAACGATACATGACAAAACAATATTTAATACAAGTTCATATTGTACGCAATTAATCTGAGATAACTTACATATTTCAGAACGCTTTCGCTGCTCACACTCCCAGTAAAATGTATCCTTGTATTTTGTGTAGCCGTCAATAAGCAGTTTCTCACGCTGTTTGTTGGTTTTCACGATGGATACGTTCATTTCTACTTAAGACTTCAACACAAAATGTCACTGATAATATAAAGTTTTTAATTATAAAGGCATGCACGATACTCACTTTGTATTACGATGTTCACTGTCTAACAAAAATCTAGTCGGTCAGCTATCACACTATTTCCGGATTCTTTATTTAATTTTGAATGTAAAATAGACAAGTGTTTGTCCATTCCATTTACCGTAATAATGTTTTGCAATTGTTTGCGTTGTAATGTTTTGCAATTCACAATGTGCATTCAGTTGAGCTGATCTCAAATAGTGTGATAGCTGACCGACTAGATTTTTGTTAGACAGTGTCAAAATGACCGGTGAATGGTCAGAAGAATGGTCGAAGCATTCCTCAACTACAATAGAGTTTCCCGACAACCCTTTCGAGATGAAGAAATCGATGATTGCGTACAATATGAACTTGTATTAAATATTGTTTTGTCATGGATCGTTTATGATATGTTTTTGTAAGACTTGAACTGTTTTTGTAATGTTTTATTTATTTGAAGTTTTTTATTTTGTTAAATAAATTTGCCAAATTTTTTTGTTGCTACAATAAAATTTTTCGTTTCATTTTCGGGATTTTGGTCTTTCGGAATTTTGGACTTTCGGGATTGTGGCTTTTCGGGATTGTGGGTTTTCGGGATTTTAGTTTTTCGGGATTGTGGCTTTTCGGGATTTTGGATCTTCGGGATTTTGCGCTTTCGGGATTACGTTTTTCGGGATTCTGTCCGACTCCCCCTTACGACATATAATAAAATCAGAAAAGCTAAAAGAAATTCTGTGAGACAATCACCAGCACTCCGACTGCGGCAAGGCTACACAAAGCTCTTGCGAAGTCAGGAGGAGTGCCGATGTCTCTGAGGAAGCCGGATGGCAAATTCACCGAAGATGAGGATCAAAGGGCATTACTGCTACTAGAAACTCACTTTCCTGGTACTGAGCTAGGAATCAATACCACTTCAATCAGACCTAGGAGGGAAGACTGGGAAAACCATCTGTTCTGAGGGACGACTGAAATGGGCAATAAATTCCTTTCAGCCTTTTAAATCTGCCGTAGTGGACGGCATTATACCCGTCCTACTACAAGAGCACGTTGTACTAATACCACACCTGCAGTATTGCCTTGGGGAAAACGCTCGACAACTGGGCCACGCAGTGCCTAGCGGTAAACCCCCAGAAAACCGAACTGGTAATTTTCACAAATAAAAGGAAAATACCACCGTTTGTCACACCTTCTGTTGGCGGTACACCCCTCAGAATCTCTGACAGTGCATAGTACCTGGGACTCAAACACTTGTCTCTTTTGCATTCAAAATTAAATAAAGAATCCCGTATCCATTTACCGTAATAATGTTTTGCAATTGTTTGCGTTGTAATGTTTTGCAATTCACAATGTATATATAATTATATATAATTATATAAAATGAAAAATTTGCGCAAATTTGCGCCAGTCTCCGTTGCGCTTTGCTTTATTGAAAAACTTCCGCACCTCGGATCTTAGTTTTCACAATTTATTGCTTCATCAGGAGCAGGGGGCGCCTTCTTTGTGGAAGGTTCCGGGCACAAGGCGCCCCTGATTGCTTTCCAGAGCAGTTGGATTATTTGCACTTACACCTTTTTCTACCAAAAAACTACGAACAATTAAAATGCCCAATTCGGTTTGAGTTTGGAACCATTTTTAATTTTCTTTTCCAAAATCACCTTCTTATGACCTCTATTTTACATACATACAATTTTACATTACAATTCAGCACTGCAACAAGGGTGCTGCCAAATTTATTTTCATGCAACCTCAATTCGTATAAAAAACATAGGGACGGGCTACAGTCCGCTTGGGCGAACTGTTGGATACCCTATTCTTATTCCTATCCCTCATAAGTGGGCGTGACAAAAGTCTAAGTATGGTTAAATTGTTAAGAACGCTCTACATATTTTGTTATATAACATTTAAAGGATTTTATCAAAAAAAACGCTCCCTAGCTCAAACTTGGGTGTTTCAATAAAATTGTTTTATTTAATTGTGGGCGTGTCAGTAGGCGGATTTAAAACAAAATTAACACATGAGCATAAAGGGCCCCTAGAGAGTATATATTATAAATTTCAGCTCCCTAGCTCAAACTTTGGATTTTCAAAAAAATTGTTTTATTTATTTGTGGGCGTGTCAGTGGGCGGATTTTGAAAATATTTATACATGAGCTTAAAGGGCCCCTAGAGAGTATATATTATAAATTTCAGATTCCTAGCTCAAACTTTGGATTTTCAAAAAAATTGTTTTATTTATTTGTGGGCGTGTCAGTGGGCGGATTTTGAAAATATTTATACATGAGCTTAAAGGGCCCCTAGAGAGTATATATTAAAAATTTCAGCTCCCTAGCTTAAATTTTGGTTTTTCAATAAAATTGTTTTATTTTTTTGTGGGCGTGGCAGTGGGCGGATTTTGAAAATTTTATATCCCGAGCAGTTTTAGGAGTCATAGATCATATATAAAAAATTTCAGCTTCCTAGCTCAAAATTCGATTTTTTCCAAAATTTTGTTTTTTTGAGTTTGTGGGCGTGTCTGTGGGCGGATTTCAAAAATTCGTAAACTTGATTATTTCGGGACCCTAGAGAGTATATGGTTAAAATTTCAGCTCTCTAGGTCCAGTTTAAAGGCCTAATTTTTGCCGACGGACGGACGGACGGACGGACGGACGGACATGGCTAGATCGACATTACTATCGATGCTGATCATAAATATAGTAACTTTTAGGGGTCTACGGGCAATATTAAGGTATGTTACAAACTATGCGTCAAAATTAATATACCCCTAGAATAGGGTATAAAAAGTACTAGTTTCAATTATAACCAAAAGTTAACAATTTTAATCCTAACATTCTCCCCGCCGTGAACTTGTTCACATTTTCTGATCGCCCTTCACATTTTATCGTCATCGTAACCCTGATTTGGTTGTCATCAAACGTCTTCTCCAGTGGTACGGTATTAAACTTCGGATTTACTGTGTATTGCACCTGTTGTTTTACTATGAGTGGAGAGAAATTTAATTAATGAAGATGACCCACATAAACATATAGTAAACAATACGACATAAACGGTGAGTGGTAGTGAGTGTAGTGGCTATATATATTGTTTAAAATGAGTTTTGCTGATAAGATCTGTATGCCGTGTGGGAGGGTTTTTTTTTTTGCGGAACGGTGTGAGATCTGATATGATCATGGTATTGTTTTGTTCTCCATTTAGTTTATTTTTGTTTGATTATGTCATGCCGGTGCTTGTTGTTGTTGTTAGACTGTTGCTTTGATGTTATGTTTACCCCCTTTTCTTATTAATTTGCGCAATTTTAATCAAATTACTGTGTTGTCTGCGGTAGTGTTGCTTGGCAGAGAACATATCTTCGCGATCGGTGTTTTAAATTCGCGGCCCCTTGAAGAAGTGCAATTTTAAAATTCAGGCTAATCTCCATTTCGCCGGTGGCAGTCTTTCGTCTTTCAATAAAACCAAATCCCCTACCTTGATTGCGTTTTCTTCGGTTTGGTTCCATTTTGGTCGTTGCTGTAACCGCGTTAAGTATTCGCTGCTCCATTTTCTCCAAAAGGCCTGCACGAGTGCTTGGACACGTTTCCATCTATCCAGGTGTGTGATGTTCTCTATTTCATAACATGGTTGTGGTGGTCCGATCAGTGGTTCTCCGATCAGGAAATGACTCGGAGTAAGTGCGTGGAGGTCGTCGATGTCTTCCGTAATTGGACACAAAGGCCTCGAGTTGAGACACGCTTCAACCTGTGCCAGAAGCGTGCTGAGTTCCTCATATGTAAGTGTCTGATTTCCGGTGATTCTTTTTAGGTGGAACTTGATAGATTTCATACCTGCTTCCCATAATCCCCCGAAGTGAGGGGAAGCAGGTGGATTAAATTCCACTGTGTGCCTTCATTTGCCATGATTTCCTTGCACGAAGCCCAGTCAAATTTCTCAGTGTCCAAAAGTTTTTGTAGTTCAGTGTTTGCTCCAACAAAATTCGTGCCGCAATCGCTGTACATTGCAGTACACAAGCCCCTTCTTGCGGTAAATTTTCTAAATGCTGCGAGAAAAGCTTATGTAGTCAAGTCACTGACCACTTCTATGTGCACTGCCTTTTTGTAGCCATACACACGAAAATTGAAAAATATCCTTTCAGCGTTTTAGCGTTCCGTCCTTTCCATGTTTTGATGCCAAGAGGGCCCGCGTAGTCTACCCCCGTATGCGTGAATGGTCTTGACATCCTGACACGGGGAGCCGGTAGATTGCCCATTAATTGGGTCATTGGTTTCGCTCGGTACCGGAAGCATATGTTGCAACTATGGACATATTTCTTTGCTGCATTTTTTATGCCAAGAATCCAATACGCTTGACGTAAGTAGACCGTCATTTTAGGAACGCCGCCGTGGAGTGTCTTCTCATGTGCATCCCGGATGAGAAGTTTCGCAAAGTGATGTGTGTCTCAGAATTATTGGATGTTGTTGACCATAATGCCACCGACTCGTAAGATGCCTTCTTCGTCTCGAAACGGATTTAGTAGTTTAAGTCCTTTTTCCTTCGATGGTTTATTTTTAGTGTCGGCTGGAAACAGTTGTTCCTGAACATTTTTGATAATGCACGATGTAACTATCATCAGTTCGATCGGTGTCAATGGGCCCTTTTGTCTGTCTGTAAAGGAAATTTTTGAATAAGACAAAAACCTTTTGCAATATGCGATTACCCGAGTCAATTTTGTTAAGGATGAGTGGTTTCGTATTGTTGTGTTGTCCTCAGTTATAACGCAGAATACCTTTGTTATTCGTTTTCCTTCTTCGGTGTCGAAGCATGTAGGCTGATTCGGACTGTTGGCATTCCAAGTGGTGCGTAAAAAGGGTGGCCCATTCCACCAAGCTCATTTTTCCACAGAAGAGCTGGAGATATTCCTCTGGAAGCAATATCTGCTGGGTTGACCTCGGATGGTATATGTTTCCAGCAATCTATCAGTGTGTGGTTTTGGATTTTGGCAACTCTGTTCGCCACAAAGGTTTCCCATCGGGAAGTGGATGCCTTGATCCAACACAGAGTTATTAGTGAGTCTGTCCAAGGAGATATTTTTGGAGAAACAAGTTTCGAGGCCCTAACCGTTTCGCTTATTAGCTTTGCCATTAAAACAGCCCCACATAACTCTAACCTAGGAAGCGAAACTGATTGTAATGGTGCTGCTTTGGTTTTTGCTATAAGAAGATGCATGTGAATTTTATTATTCTCATCTAATACCCTTATATAAATTGCTGCTGCATAAACTTTTTCAGAGGCGTCGCTGAAGCCATGAATTTCCAGATGGGTGCCTTCAATCTGAGTGTTGATCCACCTCGGAATCCGGATTTGTTCAATGTAAGGAAGTTCCTGACGAAAGATGGCCCATTCGCGTCCTATTTCTGGTGGGATAGGCTTGTCCCAATCAAGTCCTCGTTCCTAGAGGAGCTGCATCAGCATTTTTGCCTTACGATACATGGTGAGATCCACCCGAAATGGTCGAACAGTTTGGCCATAGAGGATAAAATAGTCCTTTTTGTGATTTCCGTATCACTCATCTGAGCGACATCCCAGCGTTTTGACGAGGTTCGCTTCGTCGAACGGTAGCGAAAAATCAATTTCTCGTTCTGAAGGAGGTAGATAGAAAAGAAGTTCTTCCGTGTTGCTCGTCCATTTGCGTAAGCAAAATCCTGCCCACGCCAAGAGGTTTATAACCTCATCCCTTTTCTTTATAGCGTCCTGAATGGAGTCCGCTACCGAAATGACATCATCGACATACGTCTCCTCACGCAGAATAGGTGCTACCAATGGAAAGTTTGTTGCCTCATCATCAGCAAGTTTGTGGTTAGCCTGAATTGCTAAGTATGGAGCTGAGGCAGTGCCGAACGTCACCGTTTCGAGGCGGTATGCACGAATTTGCTGCTGCTGAACATCCCTCCAAAAGATGAGCTGGTACTTGGTGTCGTTCGAGTTAACCCTTATCTGGCGGTACATTTTTTCCATGTCTGCGGTAAACGTGAATCTGTATTTTCTCCATCCAAGAATAACATCTGTAATGTTTGTTTGTATTTTAGGCCCCACCATCAATTGGTCGTTGAGGGAAGAGCCAAAAGATGCCTTGAAGGTTGCGTCAAAGACTACCCTCAATTTAGTCGTGGAACTGGATTCTTTGGCGATCGCGTGATGGGGAATAAAATAATGATAAGATGTTGACGTGAATTCAAAGAAATTTTGCACTTCAGTCATATGACCGAGGTCAACGTATTCCTTCATGCACTTTTTATAAGCCTCATAGAGTGTAGTTTCATTCTGAAACCTTCTTTCCAAGTGGTAAAACCGCTTAAGTGCTCCGTGCTAGCCAAATCCTAGCGCAGGATGCTCTTTCTCTTTAAAGGGTAGGCTAACCTCAAAACGCCCATTAGGCAAACGTTTCGTATTTTCGAGAAAATGCAATTCACACCCTTTGTCTTCTTCCTTTTCAAACCTTTCAAATGGTTCTTCTTCGATTTCCCAGAATTTTCAAAGTTGGGTGTCGAGATCGAAAACTTAAAGATGGCTTCGAATTGTTTGCGGAGCTTCTATGAATGCTTTGCCCATTAAAACCCACCCCAGAAGGGTATTTTGAGCGATCGGAGCAGTCAACCGTTCATCTCTTACTATGTCTGGTAGCAAAATGTCTGCGTAGACGTCACTTCCTAGAAGCAAATCCACATAGGCAGGAGTGTGAAATGTTGGATCCTTCAGATTAAGGCCCTGTATGTGTATCCATTTATTGAAGTCTATTTTCTGGACCGGAAGACGCGCAGTCAGTGATTTAAAAACGAACGCACGGGTGCGTCCCTGGTAGGTCGTATGCAGCGAACCAAATAAGAGCTCGACATAGTTGTTGCAGGTACCACTGCTGACCTTCCCCAACCCCGACACTTCAATGAAGGTACATTTTGGTCATAGACCGAGCTGTTGCACTGCGGATCCTGTTATTTATTTATTTATTTATTTATTTATTCCGTCTAACAAATACAATTTTCATAGACTACATTAACAAGAAATTATCTGTATATAAGTACAATTACATTTAGTCAAAAAATTTATATTACATAATACTGTTTTAACATTACACTAAGTTCATAATAAGGTTTTTATAGTACGTTCTGTTCATGTTAAAATCAATTAAATTATCATACGAATTGTACAAGGTGGCGCAAAAGTAATCCTCCTATCAGAAAATGCTATAAATTTTGCGATTGAGCCCCTAATGTCAGTTCTGTTTTGACATTTGTGTAGTAAACACATGCGAAATACACGTTAATAAACAATGTTACGCTACACTGCTCCAGAACGCGGAATATTGGTGACTATTTATTTGATTTTTTTTTTTAAATTACAGCCAAAAAACATCGGAAGGTTATTTTTGCGCACCTTGTAGTAAAGACATGCTGACGATATTGGTTCATTTTGGCCTTAATTTGTATGTCTGGAAACATAAAAGAAGTCTTGGTCTCTGGGACGTATAGTGCGAGATGGAGCATAAACATAAAACAAGGATAACAGGTAAGGACAATCAATGTGGCCTGTTAATCAGTGGCGGATCCAAAGGGGGGTTATCGGGTCGACCGACCTGAATCTGAAATGCCGGTATTCTGTCGCCGAAAATTTGCATATTCTATTTTACGATTTGAAAATCCAAAAAAGATTGTAATGTGCAAATAAATGATTTCTCGTATTTTGTCATGCATAATATTATTATTATTCAATTCATGTTACTATGTACAACATATTAGCAATAGTGCGAAATCTAGAGAAAATCTCAATCGTTTTTAAAATTCCGCGGTTTATTGAAGAATTCTTGCAGAATTTCGTCTTCCGTTAGTCCAATTTCAGGATGGATACTCAAAGAAGCGAGTCCATTCAGGCGCTCCCGTCCTATTGTACTTCTAAGATAGAGTTGCTGTTGTTACGGGTAACACAGCCAATACTCGTAAGATCGTGTTCACGTTTTTGAAACATTTTTCATTGATAACCTAAAAAATAAAGTAACCATTGAAAGGTAAGTATTCAATGGGTTATAGAAACTGATTCTGGAAGTAAAAATTCCGATCTGAAGTTACTCACTGATAGTGCATCGAGCGCATTTTGAATATCTTGATCAAAGATCCGTTGCCTCCACATTCTGATCGCTGAGATAAAATTCCTTTCTGAACAGGTCAATATTTCGTCATAAAACTTGTAAAGATCGGCGCATTTTTCCTCATCAAATTCCTGCATGGAAGGAAATAGTTGTCCGACACTGTGGAAGATCGATTTGTGTTTTTCGAACCGACTTTGGAGATGAAAAATGTAAGTATCAAGGAATGGAATGGAGAAGGCAATTCTGTAATAATCTTCGACATTTTGTGTTTCAACGTTGCAACGGTTTTTCTGTTGACTGCAACGACGAGGCATTTTCATATTAAGAACAGATTTCAGCTACATTGTCGTAAATGATACAAAAATTTTAATCACCGTTTCCCGCTTTTCCTTGATATCATTCGTAGCATCATCAGCTAACTTTGTGGCTTCTCCTAGATCTTGATTTTTCCTCTGCAATTCCCGACTCAGAGGCAAGTCGATAGAATTGATCGATTCCATTATATGAGAGAAGATTTGAAATTCGATTGTCGAAATCGCGGTCAAAAGCTGAGAAGCCTTTTGTGAAGTCTCTCAATCTTTCCACTTTTTTATTTCTTTCAAAGCTTCTATAACGGCCCTTTGAAGTTCGAGGTAAGTTGAAACTGCTTCATGAGACTGAGCCCATCTTGAAACTGCGAAAGAATTCAATTTTTCTTTTCTCCGGTCACTCTTTTTCGGCATTTTCAAAATGTCTTCCTTTAAAATACTTTGTCTCTTCGGCCAGTGGAAAAATGCTTCTATTGCTCCGATAGTTCCTAACGCATTTTTTATACCCGAAACTCCGCAAGCGGCATTGATGACCGAACTGAAGCCATGCGCGGCACAATGAACGTAGATTGCAAGATGAAAATGAGATCTGATATGGGCTTGTACACCTTTGACTTCGCCATCCATAACTGGTGCATATATATATATCTGTGTATCAAAAAATTATCGACACTGTGTCGCGAAGTAGATGTTCCGAATTAAAATTGTTTGCAGTGGTAACCGTGTGTCCACACAAGCGGCACTATCGTAGTTTCATGCAAAATGTATCAAAAGAATGAGAAAATGAGGTTAAGTTAGGTCATGGCAGCATAAATTTTATGGACCCCCCGCCCCTAGTCGAGATCCTAGATCCGCCACTGCTGTTAATACATCCTGCGCAAATAAAACCGCGTAATAAATCCGTCTTTTTTTTAATGGCTTTAAGCCTAATAAGAGGCATCTAGCTTCATAATGTGGCAAGTCACCTTTCCAAGCCATCTTACGAAGAGCAAATTTGGTAAACCGTCTTTGCACACAATGCGAATACCATTACTTTGGCAGTGGGGATTCCATACAATGCAGTAATATTCTAGTCTTGATCGTATCAAGGAATTGTACAATGATTTTAATGTGTATGGGTCTTTAAACTCCTTGGTATTTCGACACATAAAACCAAATAAACAATTAGATCGTGAGATAATATAATCATAGTGCACAGCAAAATTTAGCTTGCAATCGAAGATTATACCAAGATCCTTATGACTGTCCACTCATTTCAGGAACGCGCTTTGAACAGAATATTGGAAATGGATAGGCGAAGCACTTTTCGAAAATGTAAGAACTGAGCACTTGCTAATATTTAAATGCAAACCATTAAGTAAACACCAGTTCGCTATATTATTTACATCTTCTTGAAGATCGTGAGCATCTGATAAAGATCTTATTGATTTAAATAACTTTAAATCATCAGCATACAACAGACATTTAGAGTATTGAACAAAAGAAGGTAAGTCATTTATGAAAAGCAAGAAAAGAAGGGGGCCGAGATGACTGCCCTGGGGAACACCAGAAAAGTTATGAATAACTTTTGACACGGAAGAACCAATCTTAACGTACTGTTTGCGATCGATCAAATAGCTACGAATTCATTTTAAAATATTCGGATGAAATCCGAACCTTTCAAGTTTGCTCAATAAAACTGAATGTTGCACACGATCAAAAGCCTTCGCGAAATCAGTGAATATTGTGTCAACTTGTAGACGTAATTCCATATTACAAAGGCAATAATTTGTAAGAATGATCAAATTTGTAGCAGTAGACCTTCCATTAACAAAACCGTGTTGATATTCCGAGATATGATTGCGTAAAATTGCGTATAGTTTATTTTTAATAATAGCTTCAAATATTTTTGGAATAAGCTGAAGCTTAGCAATGGGTCTGTAGTTATCTACCTGGTTTTTACTACCAGCTTTATGTATGGGAGTTATAAAAGATGTTTTCCAACACTCTAAGAACTCACCACTCGCCAACGATTTATTGAAGATTATGCATAGAGCTTTAGCTAAACTAACCTTGCACGATGTGAGAAGTATTGGTGGCAAATTATCAGGAGCGATTTTCGGGCTTGGTTCCAAAGTCGATTGAAACGAAAGAATTTCATCTTCTGTTGCAGAGAAAAAACCTAAGTCTATACATGACCCATTTGAAGTAGTTGCGACATAACCAGGACAGTCATTCACAAAGTTTGATTGAAAATAAGAAGCAAACATATTACATATTTGTTCCAAACTATCAGCAGTAACCCCATCATAGACCATACTAATGGGAATTCCAAAAGATTTTCTCTTGTCATTGATAAAGGACCAAAAGGATTTTGAATTTTGTTTTATTTTTGATTCGAGTGTCCAAATATATTGCCTGTAAATGAACTTCATCAGAAATTCATATTCAGACCTTAGTTGGCGAAATTTGCCCTGCATAGATGGATCTGACTTGCTCTTCTTATACGTTTTAAGCATTGCATTCTTTAGTCTCGACAAACTTTTATTAAACCAGATGGGTTTATTGTTCAACTTTTTTTAACAATTTAAATGGCACATACCTAGAGATCGCATTATCTAATATGCTTCTAAGCACCGAAAAAGCCGATTTTAAGCTAGAAGACCCTAGGCACATATTCCAATCAAACGCATTAAGAAAATCACATATCGATTCAAAATCAGCATTCATAAAATCTAATTTATATTTTACATTTTGAATATCAGAATTCCATGAACTTAGAACATGTAACTTAAGAGAAATTTGTAAAGCCGTGTGATGTATACTATTATTTAACATTGGGAAATCAGATTCTACGACAGAAGCATCAATCTCATTGTCAACAAAAATTAAATCTAGTATTCTACCAATTGAGTTTTTATTTTTTAACAAGACTTCTTTGAGATAAATCCATTGAAGACATATCATCAACTACTTCAAATTCTAAATTGCTAGTGACATTAAACGGCATTAAACACTTATCTTTCTCGCAAAAAATCCATTTTAAATTTGGTAAATTGAAATCACCCATAGTAATTACAAATGAGTTTTCATCTAAGCAATCAACTATGTTTTTAATATTTGAAATATGAATGTTATAAATTTCAAGCGGAGAATTTGGTGGAATATACGATATAAAGAAATGATAGAACAAATGAATGGTAATAGCAATAGAATTATTAATAAACATAGGGACGGGCTACAGTCCGCTTGGGCGAACTGTTGGATACCCTATTCTTATTCCTATCCCTCATAAGTGGGCGTGAACAAAGTCTAAGTATGGTTAAATTGTTAAGAACGCTCTACATATTTTGTTATATAACATTTAAAGGATTTTATCAAAAAAAAACGCTCCCTAGCTCAAACTTGGGTGTTTCAATAAAATTGTTTTATTTAATTGTGGGCGTGTCAGTAGGCGGATTTAAAAAGAAATTAACACATGAGCATAAAGGGCCCCTAGAGAGTATATATTATAAATTTCAGCTCCCTAGCTCAAACTTTGGATTTTCAAAAAAATTGTTTTATTTATTTGTGGGCGTGTCAGTGGGCGGATTTTGAAAATATTTATACATGAGCTTAAAGGGCCCCTAGAGAGTATATATTATAAATTTCAGCTCCCTAGCTCAAACTTTGGATTTTCAATAAAATTGTTTTATTTTTTTGTGGGCGTGGCAGTGGGCGGATTTTGAAAATTTTATATCCCGAGCAGTTTTAGGAGTCATAGATCATATATAAAAAATTTCAGCTTCCTAGCTCAAAATTCGATTTTTTCCAAAATTTTGTTTTTTTGAGTTTGTGGGCGTGTCTGTGGGCGGATTTCAAAAATTCGTAAACTTGATTATTTCGGGACCCTAGAGAGTATATGGTTAAAATTTCAGCTCTCTAGGTCCAATTTAAACGCCTAATTTTTGCCGACGGACGGACGGACGCACGGACATGGCTAGATCGACATTACTATCGATGCTGATCATAAATATAGTAACTTTTAGGGGTCTACGGGCAATATTAAGGTATGTTACAAACTATACGTCAAAATTAATATACCCCTAGAATAGGGTATAAAAATGCGGTAATCAACACATACACAAATTTGTTCGATGTCCCCAGTTGGCGCTGGTAGAATAATCTGTTTAGATTTAAAGCAGGAACGAAATGCCAAAAAACACCACCTCCTCTGTTGCAACCAGTTGTAATCGAACATCGATCCTTTCGATGAACGTTGAAGTCAGCGGTGAACAATTCAGAAGACGAAATTTCATCATGTAGCCATGTCTCAGTCAGAGCTACAACATCATACGTACAATCAGCAGCGGCAAGAAGAAAGTCCGTAATTATACCCTATTCTAGGGGTATATTAATTTTGACGCATAGTTTGTAACATACCTTAATATTGCCCGTAGACCCCTAAAAGTTACTATATTTATGATCAGCATCTATAGTAATGTCGATCTAGCCATGTCCGTCCGTCCGTCCGTCCGTCCGTCCGTCCGTCCGTCCGTCCGTCCGTCCGTCCGTCCGTCCGTCCGTCGGCAAAAATTAGGCCTTTAAACTGGACCTAGAGAGCTGAAATTTTAACCATATACTCTCTAGGGTCCCGAAATAATCAAGTTTAAGAATTTTTGAAATCCGCCCACAGACACGCCCACAAACTCAAAAAAACAAAATTTTGGAAAAAATCGAATTTTGAGCTAGAGAGCTGAAATTTTTTATATATGATCTATGGCCCATAAAACTGATTGGGACATAAAATTTTCAAAATCCGCCCACTGACACGCCCACAATTAAATAAAACAAATTTTGGGAAAAATTGAATTTTGAGCTAGAAAGCTGAAATTTTTTATATATGATCTTTGGCCCATAGAACTGCTTGGGACATAAAATTTTCAAAATCCGCCCACTGACACGCCCACAATTAAATAAAATATTTTTTTTGAAAAACCAAAATTTGAGCTAGGGAGCTGAAATTTTTAATATATACTCTCTAGGGGCCCTTTATGCTCATGTGTAAATATTTTCAAAATCCGCCCACTGACACGCCCACAATTTTTATTTTTTTATTTTTAAAAGTCTAAAATTTGAGCTAGGGAGCTGAAATTTATAGTATATACTCTCTAGGTGCCCTTTATGCTCATACTTAAATTTTTTTTAAATCCGCCTACTGACACGCCCACAATTAAATAAAACAATTTTATTGAAAAACCAAAGTTTGAGCTAGGGAGCGTTTTTATTTACAAAAGCTTAGTTTTTTCGATAAAATCCTTTAAATTTTTGTCACGCCCACTTATGAGATATAGGAATAAGAATAGGGTATCCAACAGTTCGCCCAAGCGGACTGTAGCCCGCCCCTATGTTTTTTGTTCTCATTCCACCCGCATTTTGATAGTAAACGGTTAGAGAACGTAAACATTCAATAGTAGCAGGAGCAGATTCGGTAGAAGTAACGGCGGCGAGAGAAGCATGAATTTCATTTTGTTGTACTATGCTTGTGGGATTATTGGTTCGCATACTTCGTTTTTTGCATGAAATATGAAAGGGCGCACTCGTACACCTTGCGGCCAATAATCGGAGTGCAAGAAAGATGGCAATAACTCTTCAGCAACACCCAGCTTAAAATTAATATGCTTGAGCATAGTTTCATCTACGCCAGTAATTAACAAACGATGACAGTAGAATGTTGAGGGATCGACCTTAAAAGTCGATGACACATACTCAGTTATTGCCTCAGAAGTAGTAGAAGCCTTAAAAGATGAAAAATGCAACCACTTAAGTTTGAGTTGTTTAACTACTTGCATTTGTGCATTTTGAACAGAAGAGTTCGTTCCAATTATGCATTGATTTGACTTTCGACGTTTATTCTTTGCAATTTGCCAAATATCAGGTTCGTTCGAAGATCGGTTATCATCAACAGTAGCAGAAACAGCGGGTGAGATGATGGTGGCGGTAGTCGATATATTATCAGCATACGTTGAATTATTGGTATTACTATTTGTGTTAGGAATGGATCTATCCTCAGTTGGCGACGCGTGTTGAACAATGAAATTAAATGAACAAGATTGAGAAGAAGAGCTTGTAGTGGGATGCTCTCCACGTGCGTTAGAACGTAATGCTCTTTTTGGTTGGGCCTGTTCAGGTAGTACTTGTGTCTCCACAAGGTTATAAGATTTTCCAACTCGGCTGTAGTTTGTGGTTGTAGTATATTTGGAATATTATTATCTTCCTTTTCTTTTTGCTGCTGAGGCTTTTGCTGTTTTTGTGGTTTGATTTACTGTTGTTGTTTTTGATTGTGATCAATTTGTTGTTGTTGTTGTTGTTGTTGTTGTTGTTGGTGTTGTTGGTGTTGTTGTTGTTGGTGTTGTTGTTGTTGTTGTTGTTGTTGTTGTTGTTGTTGTTGTTGTTGTTGTTGTTGTTGTTGTTGTTGTTGTTGTTGTTGTTGTTGTTGTTGTTGTTGTTGTTGTTGTTGTTGTTGTTGTTGTTGTTGTGGTGTTATTGTTGGTGTTGCTGCTGTTGAACACCAATTTGAGATATGCTTTTGAATAGTTTTTGCAGCTTTACAATTTTCCAGTGCAAAGTATCGGTTGAAATTATAAAGGTGGCGTCCGACCCTGGAGCCAGCAGTGCTCTAAAAGTTAAAAAAAATTCCTGAAGCCGTTAGTATTTTTACTAGCGCTGTTGCCAAAAGGAATTGTGTGTTATTGTAGTGTTGTAAATAGAAATTTTGCAAAGATGAGCTCGTGCAATGGTCTGTGTGGGGATGAAATGCGGGTGCATTTGGGTTTACTTTTGGTTCATGTGATTGGGTATACGTGTTGGGTTGGGCTATTATTGTGGTAATGTGTGTAGACTTGTGTGTTTTAAGTAGCTGAGTAGATGTAGGCGTGTAAGTTTGATGGTTGGTGCTGGTTGGTGGTGTAGGGTTAATATGTGTTGTGTTAAGATGTGACGTGTTAGAAAAATGTGTGTTTACGTGCAGCATTGAGTGATGCCGTTGGCCACAAAAGTAGCAGCAGACTCGACTGGGACATTGAAATGATTTGTGGCTATATGCTAGGCAATTGCTGCAAACTCCTAACTGCTCGACGGTGGTATAACGCTCTTTCGGTGCTAAAATTGAAAATAACTTGCAATTCCTAAGAGAGTGCTGCCCTTTGTTACAAATTTTGCATATATATTGCTGTTTTGATTTCTGCTGCGCATGAAAAGTACGCTTGGGAACATTTTTATTTGGCGTGTCGCTTCTAGCTACAAACGATACTGGTTTCTGTTGGTCAACAGCTTCAAGAGTCCGAAACCTCGCTTCTAAGAACTCTTTGAATTCGTCGAAGGTCGGAAGCTCCTTTTTTGCACCTAGCCTTTCTTCCCATAGCTGTTGGGTAAGTGCGGAAAGCTTTTGGACTAAAACAAAAATTACTAGGAAGCCCCAGTCCTTAACTTTAACACCTAGATTTTTAAGCGCGTGGAGGCATTCCGTGGATGTGTCCAAAAGAGATCTCAGACTTTCAGATCCCTCATCACTAATGGTCGGTTGACCGAAAAAAAATTGCAGTTTGGTATTAACTAACACGCGTTTATGGTCATACCTTTTTATAAAAATTGTCCATGCTTGGTCGTAGCTGCCCTTTTCTGTGCTGATGTTGTGGAGTAAACCTTCAGCTTTATCAATTAGGCTTGATTTAAAAGAATGCAATTTTTGTATTTGAGATAGCGCTGAGTTGTTGTTTATAAGTGAGGTGAATTGAACGTAGAACGATCTCCAAGTCTCATAGCTGCCCGAAAAAGTTGGAACTTTCATAACTGGAAGTTGTACAACGCCTTTGTCAACGACTGATGATTGATTGCTTGTTGAAGAAGACGCCTTATCAACGTGTGAAAGCAGATCGGAGCGATATTTTACGTATAACTCCTTAATTTGTTCGAATGTGTCTTCTACATTTAAAGTGTCTTCAGCCTTAACGGACGTTATTGCTTCTCTGTTCGCTACTATGCTGGCTTCAAACAGAGATTCGAGAATGGTTAGCCGACTTTGGACATGATAAAAATAGTTTTTCACACGCCTATCCTCTTTTTTTATTTTCTGAAAATTTTCCTCATCCTTTGTCATTTGCAAAACCAAATTTTGCAAAATTTTCGTCGACATTTTAAATTGCAAGCAAACAGAAAAATAGCCAACTACCACTACGCACTCACCTGAACCAGTATAGATAATTATGTACCGCCAGTTGCTGTAAATTCAGTTACGCGTCGCGGAAAACCGTTTTGCAATAAAACTCACAATTTGATGTTCATTTGATTTTTAATAAAATTGTATTTTTGTTTCACTCTAATGAATGTTTTTCAGTGTCTTTAATTGTTTTTCTTCTCGAAGGACCATGGATTATTTGCACTTACACATTTTTCTACCAAAAAACTACGAACAATTAAAACCCCCAATTCGGTTTGAGTTTAGAACCATTTTTATACCCTATTCTAGGGGTATATTAATTTTGACGCATAGTTTGTAACATACCTTAATATTGCCCGTAGACCCGTAAAAGTTACTATATTTATGATCAGCATCGATAGTAATGTCGATCTAGCCATGTCCGTCCGTCCGTCGGCAAAAATTAGGCCTTTAAACTGGACCTAGAGAGCTGAAATTTTAACCATATACTCTCTAGGGTCCCGAAATAATCAAGTTTAAGAATTTTTGAAATCCGCCCACAGACACGCCCACAAACTCAAAAAAACCAAATTTTGGAAAAAATCGAATTTTGAGCTAGAGAGCTGAAATTTTTTATATATGATCTATGGCCCATAAAACTGATTGGGACATAAAATTTTCAAAATCCGCCCACTGACACGCCCACAATTAAATAAAACAAATTTTGGGAAAAATTGAATTTTGAGCTAGAAAGCTGAAATTTTTTATATATGATCTTTGGCCCATAAAACTGCTTGGGACATAAAATTTTCAAAATCCGCCCACTGACACGCCCACAATTAAATAAAATATTTTTTTTGAAAAACCAAAATTTGAGCTAGGGAGCTGAAATTTTTAATATATACTCTCTAGGGGCCCTTTATGCTCATGTGCAAATATTTTCAAAATCCGCCTACTGACACGCCCACAATTTTTTATTTTTTATTTTTGAAAGTCCAAAGTTTGAGCTAGGGAGCTGAAATTTATAGTATATACTCTCTAGGTGCCCTTTATGCTCATACTTAAATTTTTTTTAAATCCGCCTACTGACACGCCCACAATTAAATAAAACAATTTTATTGAAAAACCAAAGTTTGAGCTAGGAAGCGTTTTTATTTACAAAAGCTTAGTTTTTTCGATAAAATCCTTTAAATTTTTGTCACGCCCACTTATGAGATATAGGAATAAGAATAGGGTATCCAACAGTTCGCCCAAGCGGACTGTAGCCCGCCCCTATGTTTACTTTTCTTTTCCAAAATCACCTTCTTATGACCTCTATTTTACATACATAATATTTTACATTACAATTTAGCACTGCAACAAGGGTGCTGCCAAATTCATTTTCGTGCAACCTCAATTCGTACAAAAAAAAGTACTAGTTTCAATTATAACCAAAAGTTAACAATTTTAATCTTAACAGCAGTTCTATAAGTTTCCCAGTTGGTTTTTCTTGGGTTCCTTACTGGATTTCTCGTGATACTTGTGCTGTCCAGGTCGAATACTATTATTCGGTAGTCAGACAATGACGGCTCACTAGATACTCTCCAGTTACTAATTAATTTACTTACGCTTGGGCGACCAAGCGTGAGGTCGAGTACTTCCTCCCTGACCCTAGTTACAAAAGTGGGGGTATTTCCCACGTTTATAATATCAAGTGAAGAACTCATAATAAATTCTAGTGATGTTGGTGTCGGTGCTCCCCCATATGATCTTGTGGGCATTTGCATCGCACCCTATAAGGAGCGGAAAGGGAGCATGTTGCAATGCTCCATCAGTCGCTGCATTTGGGATGATACAACCGGCTCATCCCCTGCACAATACGCCGATGCGATGGCAATGGTGCGGTGACATCCTTCAACATCCAGATGTACCTGAATTGGCACCAGATCTCGTGTCGCCTATTCTGAAAGTAAAATAAATTTTAAATTTATTGTTTATTAGAATGCAAGCTCTCGGTTTCTCGGCCGAGTGTCCCATATTACCTTTGCATCCTTGCTCGCCAACTTGTTCCGGGTCTCTCCTGTGCCAGGCGGTCGTCGTGGATGTTCTGTTAAATCCGACCTGTCCCCACAATTTGTTTGTTTTTGTTTGGTTGTTTCATTCCCACGAGTAGCGCGAGAAAGACGGTCAACCACGGTTTTCTTTTGTGATTGTAACCGCGTTACAGCATGACATTTTTTTTTTTTTTTAAATTCTGGCTCGTCAAGCGATTTAAAGGGGGGGGGGGGGGGTACTTCGACCTAAAAGATCTTTTGTACCGTATGGGCCAGAAAAGTTTAAACTAGTAGAGTTTTCCGTGTAAAGCGGACAATTTTACCAGTAGAAGAATTCTTTATGTCCTCGGGGCTCATTTTGTAATGGGCAGAAATTCGTTTCCCAGTATTTCGACCAGTACGGTTATGTCTTAACCTACTAGTAACATACTGCATACTTTCGGGCAATAAATATTAACATTCACCAAAATTGGTTACCTCCTCTGCCTCTGTGGTCACCATAAATTCAATTTCGCCACTCTATGAAAATACCCAGAGTGACAATGGCTCTCACAATAGCAAAGGTAGTAGAGACACCTATTCACCAACCCAAGTGCCTGGAAACTAATTTTTTTTTAAAGCCGAATTTCATTGGCCGCTCCATAGTGGAGAATCGAGACCCAATCTAATTAGCTAAAACAATTCATAGCAGAGACCTCTGAACTCACCACTTCTGAGAGCGGGTAAGTAAAAAATTAATAGCAAGAGAGGCGAAGCCACGCCTCCACACCAGGAAAGTTCTCTCCATATTCACCTTACGAATGAAGTGCGCATGTACCAAGCACAGCTTGAGTGCACTCGCCATCTGGTGTATAAGCTTAACTGATAGTATGGAGGGGGAGGGGACGAATGAATTGTGGATGGTCGGTAGATTTAGGGATTAGCGAGTGTAAAACATAGGGCATGCGGGATTAAGTCGGTACTATGTTTATGAACTAATTTGGTTCGTAAACAAAGTTTGCTCGAAAATAACTTTGGTTCGTAAACAAAGTACCGAATTATACGACGAGGCTAGGGATATAAAAAGGGTGCTGCGCGTCGGTTGAGGAGAGTTGAATTTTACAAGTGCTAAAGGAAGGTTTTGATAATTGGAAAGTGGAAAGTTTTATATAAAAAAAAAAATATAATTACAAATAATTAAAAATTAGCTAAAACTAGAGCCTATAAACAAATTAAATCTAAATAATAAATATAAGAACAATATCCTAGTGCCTAGAAACAAAACAACTCTTAGAATAAATAGTGAGTACCAAGTTTGTATAATAATTTATGTTCTTCAAAGTCGAACCATACAGCTTACGTGTAGGCCTCAAGACACGGGCTTACGTGAGGGTGCGGGTATTTGAAGGGCCTCGGGACCCATACGAGGAATATCACCTCAGGCACGAGGACTATATAGAAGTCCAGGGTTTCCTCAACGCTCCGCGAAAAATATAAAAAAAAATAAAAAAATTTAAACGCTCATAGTAATTAAATAATGGCCTATTGGCACATCATTGTGTATATGTGGGTGCCGCCTCCGCTACCAGCCGAACCAGCAGCAGCAGGAGCAGAAGCAGTTCCCAAGGCAACAGTAATTAATTAATTTAATTATTAGATTAGATTAATTTTTTTTTGAAACATGCATTTTTTTATATATTTACCCACCTTAAAATTACTTACCTTTAAATTTAGATACCTTTAAGCTTGTTAAAAATAAATTAAGTGAACTTAAAAATAAATTACCTTAAAATTATTTACCTTTAAATTTAGATACTTTTAAGCTTGTTAAAAATAAATTAAGTGAACTTAAAAATAAATTACCTTAAAATTACTTACCGTTAAATTTAGATACCTTTAAGCTTGTTAAAAATAAATTAAGTGAACTTAAAATTAAATTACTTCAAAATTACTTACCTTTAAATTTAGATACCTACCTTTAAGCTAGTTACAAATAAATTAAGTGAACTCAAATATAAATTACCTTATAACTGCCTACCTGTAAATTTACCTTTAAAACTTAAAATTAAACCACATACTTACTGTGGGCTTATAAGTAAGTTAATACTTCGATGCCCTTAACATAAACTACTACAATAAGACTATCTATAATAAGCTCCCCTTATACAGACTTGTATTTCCTTTAACGATTTACAATATATATATACACCCCAGAATCCTAACGGAGTGAAGACCGTTCCTCCGAGTTATTTGTGCATTGGTAGTTTAGGGACAAAGTTCGCATATGTTCTCATTTCAGATCCACCCCACCCGAGGATAGATTTACCATCGTTGGAAGTGGTAACGGCAGTAGCCGAGTTTAACTAACGGGTAAATTACTATAACTAGGGCATACATATATATATATAACTCGATTAAAAGTAAAATGAATCAAAAGGGAGCAGCTATATTAAGCTAAATTCAAGTGACCCAAACGGGTAGTGTATTTCCATTTTTTTATAAATAGTATTTTTGTTTAACTAAAGAATATGATTAAATAAATTCATTTTATAATGGTGACTTAAACGTAAATGGTGTGGTGTTCTCAATGGTTGGTGGGACAACCCATATAAGTATGGAATGTGGTCGTCAAAGGTTGGGGGGGCAAGGGATTCGACCATCTGAATCCCCAGCAAGTGTGTGCGGTTGGTTTTCCTTTCCGCTTTCTTTCTCTGTTTCTTTTGCTTACAGATCTCTCTTCTTTTTTTGTTTGCACGATAAAGTTTGTGTGTGTCAAGATGCTAAAGAACCCCCCCCCCCCCCCCCGGACTGAAGCAGCTGGAGAATAAATATCATGCGCATCTCGACCATGGTCCCTAACATCCTGCCATAAACCAGGGCAGTGACACGTGCAAAATGGCGCCCATTTAAAGGCAACATTCTGTACGACAAAATCCTCGTCAGGACACAGGTCGCACACGACACATTACAATTTGCTCCCTGGAAAAGATCTTCTTTCTAATTCCATTAAGGGCTGGACATTCACATAAAATGTGTTCAGCTGACTCGTCCTCTTCAAGACAGAGTCGGCACTCAGGAGAGTCTGATATTCTCATTTTGTGCAGATGATATCTTAAACCATGGTGACCAGTAAGGTAACCTACTAGGTTTTTGATATGATGCCAGCTTAGGTTTAGACATTTGCTGGTATTTTTATTGAAGGGTCGAATGGCTCGTTTGGCCTGTCTTAGACCTGGGATGCTTTCCCAAAGATAGATACATTTTCTATGTTCCCAGCTTTTAATTGCTGCCGTTGCTGCTGATCTAGGAGTGCAGCAGAAAGGTTCGGGACCTATGAAAGGTGTTTCTGAACCTTTTCTGGCCAGTTCGTCGGCCTTTTCGTTACCTTCTACCCCGACATGACCCGGAACCCACCATAATTTGGTCTTGTTTCTTATTCCGAGTGTTTGTAGGGTATTGAAGCAGTACATGACTGATTTGGAGTCAATGGTATACGAGCTAAGGCGTTTATAGCTGCTTGACTATCCGTGAAAATATGGATGGTTGCACCTTTTATGCCAGATAAAATAATGTGGCTGGCGCATTCTTGCATGGCGTGGAGCTCAGCTTTAAATACGCTGGGACTTTTTCCCATGGGTATCGCAAAGCGTTTGTGTGGTCCGTATATTCCCGCTCCTACCCGCGTTTCCATTTTAGAATTATCCGTATACCACTTTATGCCGTTGTGGCTGTTTGTTGGGTTATAACTAACCCATGCTTCTCTCTTGGGGATCTCCATGGAGAACCGTTTGTTGAAGCATAGTGTTTTTTGAATGCGGTCTGTGACCGCGCAGTTCATGTTAAGTTCTGGCAGTTCATAGAGAAGGATCTTTAGTTCCGGGTGATCATTAGGACTTATCTCGTTTAACTGTATTAGACTTATTGCACTGCGGATCGCCACTTTTTGAATGTATATGTGGAGAGGTGTAATTCCTGTTATTGCCTCTATGGCAGCTGTTGGACAGGTTCGCATGGCTCCGGAGATACCAAGGCACGCAAGGCGTTGTGCCTTTTTGAGCTTCTCTATTGCGACCTTTTGTGTTGATTTTGTCCACCATACTATGGAGGCGTATGTTATAATGGGTCTTATCATCACTGTGTAGATCCAGTGGACAATCTTTGGAGAGATTCCCCAGGTTCTGCCATATGTGCGACGACAGGCCCATAAAGCTCTATTAGCTTTAGTGATTTTGTTATTTATGTGAGAGTTCCAGTTAAGTCTCTTGTCTAGGATTACTACAAGATACTTGACTTCGTCGGAATACTCTACGACCGTGTCGTTTATTGTGATTAGGCCTATGTCTAATTTCCTCCTTTTAGTGAAAGGAACGATGACGGCTTTACTGGGATTTATGGAAAGATTTTCCTTGATGCACCTGTCTATGGCTGTCTTTAGAGCATTTTAATTTTTGATGTGACTCCAATTGAGTCTTTGCCCCTGACAATGATGACAATATGATCGGCGTACCCTATTGTAGTGTAGCCCAAATTGCTCAACTTGTGTAGCAGGCCATCGATGACCAATGACCACAAAAGGGGTGAAAGTACTGCCCCTTGTGGGCAGCCACTTACGGCTGTTACTGATACTGAGGTCGTTCCTGACGAAGCAGTTAGTTTGCGACTTTCCAGCATCGCTTTGATCCATTTAATAGTTGGTTTGTCTATGTTTCTATGGTACAAAGGATTTGATATGGATTCATATCCAGTGTTGGCAAAAGCACCCTCTATGTCCAGAAAGGCACAAAGTGCGATACCTTTGCAACGGTAGGCGTTTTTTATCTCTGTAGTTAGTCTTAACAGAGCGCCTTCCGTGGATTTGCCCTTTTGGTACGCATATTGGTGAGGGTACAGAGGCATGCTTTTTGATATGCATTCTTTAATGTGAATGTCAATAATCTTTTCCGTTGTTTTCAGAAAAAACGATGTCAGGCTTATCGGACGATATGATTTAGGTAATTCGCTCGGCTTGTTTCCCGGTTTAGGTATAAATACTACGTTTGCCTCCCTCCAGGTAACTGGTATATACCCCCAGTTGAAGCTGAACCTAAATAAGGCAATCATGGATGGTAATAAAAATTCTATTCCATTTTGAATGAGGGCTGGAAAAATACCGTCTGTTCCTGATGCCTTGAATGGTTTGAATGAGTTAATTGCCCATTTAACCTTATCCGGATTAAAAAGTTTTCCGGATAAACTATTGATTCTCCTGAGGTTTCTTGGAATTGAGACCACCGCCATATGGCCATCTGCAATGACTATCGTGTGAGACCCTAGGAAGTGAGCCTGAAGCAAAGTTTTCAGCGTTTCTTCCCGGTCGCGTGTGATTGAACCATCTGATTTGATTAACAATCCCATGCTTTTTTCTTGATCCCTTGACAGAGCCCTTTGGAGGCGTGCCACCTCTGGAAGTTTTTCGATCTTCTCACAGTTTGCACGCCATGACGCTCTTTTGGATCTGCGCAACTCTAAGTTGTATATGGTCAGCATGGATTTACATTGTTCCCATGTGCCGGTGCGTTTGGCTTTGTTAAAAAGCTTTCTCACTCTCTTTCGAATAGACTCAAGGTTATCGTTACACCATGGTACGCACCTTTTAACCACGATTCTTTTAACCTTGCAACTATTTTTGAATGAGGTAGAATAATATCATTTATTTGACATTGCGCAGCATCTGCATCATTTGTTGTTGATGGTGCTTCTGGCAGCATGTCAGATCTGACCGCAAGATTTTCGCGGTAAGTTCTCCAATTAGTCAGTCTGTTATCATAACGGACTGACGCGTGTTCGGCATTGCATCTTATCTGGAGTCGGATGTGCATATGATCCGATAGAGATGCCTCGCCAGACATATGCCAGCCCTCTATAATATCCTTCATAAAAGGAGATGAGATAGTAAGGTCTAAAACTTCTTCTCTTATGGAATTTCTAAACGTGGGACTATTTCCCTTGTTTAGAAAGACGAGGTTATTGCTATATAGATATTCTAATAACGACTCACCTCTGTTGTTTGTATCTCGGCTGCCCCAGATGGTGTTATGTGCGTTTGCATCGCAGCCGATTAGGATATGTACTTTCTGTTCCTCACAGTACCGGACCTGTACTGGTAAGGGAGGCACTACATCCGTGTCTCAAGCAAAGTACGCCGATGCGCATACAAATTTATGCAGCTCTCGGCCTTTGTGGCGCTCTATTAGGACCGCCACCAGGTCCCTAGTAATGAAACCTGAAATGAGAGAAAATTTTATATCTTTCTTAATAGTGTTGTAACCGATTTTCACCGTGCTTTCCTCGGAATTGAGGAGAAGAGTGAAGCCGGGACGAGAACCGTTTAAATAAAAGACTTGATTTTTGTTTTAATGCTCTAAAGGCCCGCTGTCTAGGCTAGGCTGCAACCTTTGGAGTGATTTATTTATATAGTTAGTTTATTTATTTATTTTATTTAGAATACTCTAAGGCCCGCTGTCTAGGCTGGGCTGCGACCTTTAGAGTATGCTGTTTTAAGTCTGTACGTGTTCTGTGTTCTGTCCTTCAAATCCATCCTCTTTTACACTATTTAATTTACCCCTTCTACCATTGTATATAAACTCTATAGCAAAATCATCAACACGATTTCAAAAAATTTAACCTCCACGAATTTGGAGACCAAAAGGATGGAGTGATTGCTTCTCAATTTAAGCATAAAATATTTGTATGAGCTCTGAATTAAGAAAAGAGAATCAAATAAACTGTTGGTTAGGAAACAGAGCGAAGAGTTTATTTGATCCTCTTTTCTTCGATAAGGTATTTCGTAAGGATTTCTGACAAAAATAAGAATTCTATCATTGTATGGAATTTTGTTATCTTGTACCAATATGGATATCTCGCATTTTCAACTGCCTGCCTCTGGTCGCGCCATATGATTTTCATTCGCATGGACGTGTAAGTATTTATTTTTCTGTGTAACAGCGTAACAGCCGAATACTTTTTGGTAAATGGAATGTATGATGAGAGGCAGATGGTGTAAGGGGAAAGGAAACATTTTTCTGCAGGATATTGAACAAAAGCTGATTTCGGTATTTTGGTATTTTCCATCAAACAAGGAATTATGAGTTTATGATTTTTTAGGGTTTTGCTATTTTCGCTGTATCTCGTCCAAAAATGCACCGATTTCTATCATTTCTTCAGTATTTGATTCGGAAATGTTCAATTTATTTGTATCAGCCGTTATTCAAAGAAAGAGTTGTTGGATAGGTATATTTATCTATTAGGGAATCGATCACCTACAATAATGTTGAGGCAGGTCACTTTTCATTTTACAGTTTTTTTTTTGTAAAATATTCGTGATCAGCATCGATAGTAACGTGTATCTACTATCTCAAAATCAAGCTAGAAAGCTGAAATTTTAACCATTCAACGAATTCAAACGGTTTTTTTTGCAAATGCTATAAAAGAAAGCCGTTGATCAGTCATTGATGAACGTCGTATTGCGTATATACAGACGGTATTTTTGCAGCCCTCATTTAAAATGGAATAGAAGTTTTATTACCTTCCATGATAACCTTATTTAGGTTCAGCTTCAACTTGGGGTATATACCAGTTACCTGAAGGGAGGTAAACGTAGTATTCATACCTACATTTCCCTAAACCGGGAAACAATCCGAGCGAATTACCTAAATCATATCGTCCGATAAGCTTGACATCGTTTTTTTCTGAAAACAATGGAAAGGAGTTAAAACTAACAACAGAGATAAAAAACGCATACCTGTGTAAAGAGATCGCACTATGTGCCTTTCTTGGCATAGAGGGTGCTTTTGATAACACTGGATATGAATCTATATCAAATGCGTTGTGCCGTAGAAACACAGCAAAACCAACTATAAAATGGATCAAAGCGATGCTGGAAAGTCGTAAAATATCTGCCTCGTCAGGAATGACCTCAGAAACAGCCGTAAGGGGCTGCCCACAAGGGGGAGTACTTTCACCCCTTTTGTGGTTATTGGTCATCGATGACCTGCTACACAAGATGAGCAATTTGGGGTACACTACAATTGGGTACGTCGATGATATTTTCATCATAGTCAGGGGCAAAGAGTCACATCAAAATGAAAAATGCTCTAAAGACAGCCATAGACTGGTGCATCAAGGAAAATCTTTCCATAAATCCCAGTAAAGCCGTCATCGTTCCTTTCACTAAACGGAGGAAATTAGACCTAGATCTGATCACAATAAACGACACGGTCGTAGAGTATTCCGACGAATCCAAGTATCTTGGAGTAATCCTAGACAAGAGGCTCAACTGGAACTCTCACATTAACAACAAAATCACTAAAGCTAATATAGCTTTATAGGTCTGTCGCAGCACATATGGCAGAACCTGGGGAATCTCTCCAAAGATCGTCCACTGGATCTACACAGTGATGATAAGACCCATTATAACATATGCCTCCATAGTATAGTATGGCGCTATGCACTATGCTTCAATAAACGTTTCTCCACGGTGATCCCAAAGAGAGAACCATGGGTTAGCAATAACCCACCAAATAGCCACAACGGCAGAAAGTGCTATACGGATGGTTATAAAATGGAAACGGGGGTAGGAGCGGGAGTATACGGACCAAACAAACGCTTTACTATACAAATGGGAAAAAGTCTCAGCGTTTTTCAAGCAGAGCTCCAGGCCATTCAAGAATGCGCCAGCCAGATTTATTCATCTGGCATAAAAGGTGCAATCATCCATATATTAACGGATAGTCAAGCAGCTATAAGCGCCCTTAGCTCGCATACCATTGACTCCGAATCAGTCATGTACTGCTTCAATACCCTTCAAACACTCCGATTAAGAAACAAGACCAAATTATGGTGGGTTCCGGGTCATGTCGGGGTACAAGGTAACGAAAAGACCGACGAACTGGACAGAAAAGGTACAGAAACACCATTCATAGGTCCCGAACCTTTCTGCTACACTCCTAGATCAGCAGCAACGGCAGCTATATAAAGCTGGGAACATAGAAAATGTATCTTTCTTTGGGAAAGCATCCCAGGTCTAAGGCCAAACGAGTCATTCGGCCCTTCAATCAAAATGCCAGCAAATGCCTAAACCTAAGCTGGCATGATATTAAAAACTTATTGGGTTACCTTACTGGTCACCATGGTTTAAGATATCATCTGCACAAAATGAGAATAGCAGACTCTCCTGAGTTCCGACTCTGTCTTGAAGAGGACGAGTCAGCTGAACAGATTTTATGTGAATGTCTATCCCTTAATGGAATTAGAAAGGAAATATTTTCAGGGAACAAATGAGCCCCGAGGACATAAAGAATTCTTCTACTGATAAAATTGTCCGCTTTACACGGAAAGTGGAAATTCTACTAGTTTAAAATTTTTCTGGCCCATACCGTACAAAAGATCTTTTTAGGTCGAAGTGCCACCCCCCCCCCCCCCCCCCCCCTTAAATAAATAATATATAATCTCTAAAATAAATGTATATACATACGTAGATATAGGTATATATAAATATATTAAAATTTATAAAAACGTAACAAAATATTTAAATATGAATACTCGTATAATAAAATATATGAAAAAGAATGAAATAATAATATAATAATGATAAATAATTTGATACTTATCAGAATGAAAGTCTTGAAATCGGATAAAAACTCTTATTCATTTTGTTTCAGTTTGTAAGTTAAAATTTGTGGCTTTGCAAAAGTACGAAGTTCAAACGACGGAAATTTGTCTTTTTCAAATACAGCTGCTTGCAATATGAGATAACCTACCTCAAAATTCCTTGAAAACCAACACATAATACACCAACCATATCCCCCACCCCCTCTCAGGATCACATCATATTCATATCCTGAGAAGTAAAGAAAAATTAAAGTGACAAAACACACACTTATGGAAATCTTCTTTATTATCGAAGGAAAGAGTAGCTACTTAAAGAGTATGCATTGCAAATATTAACGATAATGGAAGCCAACAGAAATAACTACCAAAATGCATAATTAAATATGTATACCCCACACCTCTCACCAATTCCCATCCTGAGAAGTAAAGAAAAATTAAAGTGACAAAACACACACTCTTGGAAATCTTCTTTATTATCAAAGGAAAGAGTACTAAAGAGTACGCATTGCAAATATAAACGAGAATGGGAAAAGACAACAGAAATAACTACAAAAATGCATAAAAGCATTGTATATGAAATTTATAGTATTCTCACTTCGTGTATACGACGATACGCCACCAAACGCCGTAAAAAAGAACCTTCCAAAAGCTTTTGTAGTTATTTCTGTTGTCTTTTCCCATTCTCGTTTATATTTGCAGTGCGTACTCTTTAGTACTCTTTCCTTTGATAATAAAGAAGATTTCCAATAGTGTGTGTTTTGTCACTTTAATTTTTCTTTACTTCTCATGATGGGAATTGGTGAGAGGTGTGGGGTATACATATTTAATTATGCATTTTGGTAGTTATTTCTGTTGGCTTACACTATCGTTAATATTTGCAATGCATACTCTTTAAGTAGCTACTCTTTCCTTCGATAATAAAGAAGATTTCCATAAGTGTGTGTTTTGTCACTTTAATTTTTCTTTACTTCTCAGGATATGAATATGATGTGATCCTGAGAGGGCGTGGGGGATATGGTTGGTGTATTATGTGTTGGTTTTCAAGGAATTTTGGGGTAGGTTATCTCATATTGCAAGCAGCCTGCTGTATTTGAAAATGACAAATTTCCGTCGGTTGGACTTCGTACTTTTGCAAAGCCACAAATTTTAACTTACAAAGTGAAACAAAGTGAATACGAGTTTTTATCCGATTTCAAGACTTTCATTCTGATAAGCATCAAATTATTTATCATTATTATATTATTATTTCATTCTTTTTCATATATTTTATTATATTCATATTTATATATTTTGTTACGTTTTTATAAATTTTAATATATTTATATATACCTATATCTACTAAGATGACAATATCATCGGCGTACCCAATTGTAGTGTAGCCCAAATTGCTCATCTTGTGAAGCAGGTCATCGATGACCAATGACCACAAAAGGGGTGAAAGTATAATAATATAATATAATAAATAATATTTTACATAAAAATACCGAGGAATACAACCTTTTTTAATTCTAAGTACAGTGAACTCTCTCATAAGCGGACACTGACGGTACCAAGAAATTTGTCCGCTTATTAGAGGTGTCCGGTTTTAATAAAAATTAAATTTTTTTAGACTATACATTTTAACTTTCTTTTAAAAAAAATGTCAGCTCACCCAAAAAAAATGGAACTCACCCATACATTATGTCCTGGCTACGGCCGTAGTGGGCAGATTTTAAAAAATTCTTAACATTTATTATTTCGGGCACTTAGAGTAAATGGTTAAAATTTCAGCTTTCTAGCTTGAGTTTGAGATAGTAGATACACGTTACTATCGATGCTGATCACGAATATTTTACAAAAAAACTGTTAAATTACAAGTGACCTGCCTCAACATTATTGTAGGTGATCGATTCCCTAATAGTTAAATATACTTATCCAACAACTATTTCTTTGAATAACGGCTGATACAAACAAATTGAATATTTCTGAATCAAATACTGAAGAAATGTTTGAAATCGGTGCATTTTTGGACGAGATACAGCGAAAATAGCAAAACCCTAAAAAATCATAAACTCATAATTCCTTGTTTGATGGAAAATACCAAAATACCAAAATCAGCTTTTATTCAATATCCTGTAGAAAAATGTTTCCTTTCCCCTTACACCATCTGCCACTCATCATACATTCCATTTACCAAAAAGTATTCGGCTGTTACGCTGTTACACAGAAAAAATAAATACTTACACGTCCATGCGAATGAAAATCATATGGCGCGACCAGAGGCAGACAGTTGAAAATGCGAGATATCCATATAGGTACAAGATAACAAAATTCCATACAATGATAGAATTTTTATTTTTGTCAGAAATCCTTACGAAATACCTTATCGAAGAAAAGAGGATCAAATAAACTCTTCGCTCTGTTTCCTAACCAACAGTTTATTTGATTCTCTTTTCTTAATTCAAAGCTAGTACAAATATTTTATGCTTAAATTGAGAAGCAATCACTCCATCCTTTTGGTCTCCAAATTCGTGGAGGTTGAGCTTTTTGAAATCGTGTTGATGATTTTACTATAGAGTTTATATACAATGGTATGATCGAATATCTCAACTATCTAATAATGTCCTGGGTTGTACTCTATTAAATTTCTTAAAAGTTCGAAATCTTATCTTTCTTCATAGGGTTCTTCATAGCAGAACTCCAGGGTACCTTTACATCAAACTATCTTTTTCAAGATCTCAAAGAACACTTAACATCAATATTCCTTCATTCAAGTACTTGAATTCCTCCCGTATGTATTTTATTCACTCTGCAAGGCTCTGGAACTCTTTGCCTTTACATATCAAACAGATTAGAAATTACAAAAATTTTAAGCTTAGTGTTTTTAGTTATTTTTCTATGCAGCAATGAAAACGACGATAATCATGATAATTAATTATAATAACTTTCTCTGTCATAGCTTTTCCACATATCAATAAATTCTATTTCAAGAATTGGAATGAAAAGTGACTTGACACTATTTAAGCCGTGTTTCTTTGCACGCGGATATAGGGATAATTTGAAATTTGCATGAAAAATACAACAACAACTTATCCTATATACGCTATTTTTTTAGCGGGGATAGCTATCGCCGCTAAGTCCAGTGCTTCCAAAAACCCATTTTTTTTCGTTTCTGAAGAATAGTTGTGATGATTTTTTTAGGAAATGTCAAAGTTTGACATCTCGCCGACCACTGGCACATCCCGCCGAATATTTTGTTCGGGATTTTATTATTATTATTTTTTTTAAAATTTAATAAATCTGTCAATGTGAAACTGTTTTTTATAATTTTACAACATGTTTGGCATTAATTTCAACTGTAGGAAATTAATATTTTTGAATTTCACGATTTTCAATACAAATTTCTTAACTCAACTTACAGCTGTGTCACCAATAAACGTCATGGGTGTATGTGTGCTGCCAAGTTTTGTTTGATGAATTCTTAATTCCGTTGGTCGTTTTTTAATGCCATGCCTATATCCGCGTGCAAAGAAACACGGCTATAGTTGGGTCAGAATCTTGTATTGTATTAAAGTTCGCCTAGTAGTATACCACAAATAATACATACTATCTAATCAATTTGGCCTATTGTGATTTAACGTGGTGATTGAATAAATCATAAAAGAAAAGAACTTCGAATGTAAATATATACCTACTGTTCATTAACCATTTTGGCCCAACTTTTAAATTATATAAGGAATGATATGATACCTGTGAAACTAGATGCAATTTTTGGGGCGTCTACGATTTCCGAGGCCCCAACATTTGAAAACGCAGTTTTATAGATCTCGATGAAATAAACACAAAATTACTTATGGTAACAGTCTCGTTTTCACCTAGTTTAGGAGATAACGGACTTTGAAAGTCTACATTTTCCTATGTAATTTGTTGTTGTTATTTTGACTTGGATGGCTACAATATAAAAACATAGGGGCGGGCTACAGTCCGCTTGGGCGAACTGTTGGATACCCTATTCTTATTCCTATATCTCATAAGTGGGCGTGACAAAAATTTAAAGGATTTTATCGAAAAAACTAAGCTTTTGTAAATAAAAACGCTTCCTAGCTCAAACTTTGGTTTTTCAATAAAATTGTTTTATTTAATTGTGGGCGTGTTAGTAGGCGGATTTAAAAAAAATTTAAGTATGAGCATAAAGGGCACCTAGAGAGTATATACTATAAATTTCAGCTCCCTAGCTCAAACTTTGGACTTTCAAAAATAAAAAATAAAAAATTGTGGGCGTGTCAGTAGGCGGATTTAGAAAATATTTACACATGAGCATAAAGGGCCCCTAGAGAGTATATATTAAAAATTTCAGCTCCCTAGCTCAAATTTTGGTTTTTCAAAAAAAATATTTTATTTAATTGTGGGCGTGTCAGTGGGCGGATTTTGAAAATTTTATGTCCCAAGCAGTTTTATGGGCCAAAGATCATATATAAAAAATTTCAGCTTTCTAGCTCAAAATTCAATTTTTCCCAAAATTTGTTTTATTTAATTGTGCGCGTGTCAGTGGGCGGATTTTGAAAATTTTATGTCCCAATCAGTTTTATGGGCCATAGATCATATATAAAAAATTTCAGCTCTCTAGCTCAAAATTCGATTTTTTACAAAATTTTGTTTTTTTGAGTTTGTGGGCGTGTCTGTGGGCGTATTTCAAAAATTCTTAAACTTGATTATTTCGGGACCCTAGAGAGTATATGGTTAAAATTTCAGCTCTCTAGGTCCAGTTTAAAGGCCTAATTTTTGCCGACGGACGGACGGACGGACGGACGGACGGACGGACGGACATGGCTAGATCGACATTACTATCGATGCTGATCATAAATATAGTAACTTTTAGGGCTCTACGGGCAATATTAAGGTATGTTACAAACTATGCGTCAAAATTAATATACCCCTAGAATAGGGTATAAAAATACGTTTAGGAAACTCTGAATAATTTATTTAATAAATGTAGTATAATCTTAGGCATAATCGATGTTAAAATTTTTCTGACTAAATGTTAGAAAAGCTAAAGCATTCTTAGGCGTTTTGAATAATTTTAAATATATTTTCATTTTCTCTGATAGAATTAGGAAAAAAAGGTAAGATGCTCTTAGGCACTAAAGTTCGGAAGTGCAACTAATAGTTTCGCATGCATTCAAAATAATGTATTATAATAAAATCTTGAAAGCGAGCGCACGAACTTGAAAACGTGATTTTATTTCTGATAATAGTGAGAATAGTGAAGTTAAGTGAATTTATATTTAACCCTAGAAAGATAATCTTATTTTTTAGTACTGAAAAGATAAACATGCGCCTGGGAGGCGCACAATTAAAAAACGTTTTTTTTACAAAATTAAATAAATATTTTTTTTTACTGTTTCATTTTATTGTTACATTATTAGCAATAAAGTAAAACATAAACATATATTATTAATTTTTCTGTTTTTTAAAGAGAAGTAGGATTTTATAAATCCATAACAAAAATTATTTAATTTTCATATGCTGATGATAGCGCATTACCATAACTGCATTACCATAACTGAAAAACGGTGGTACTTACCGAACCGGAACGACCGTCAATCGCAAGTATAAATCGGTGAATGAGTTGGCTTAAAAAAACAAGTTTGTTCGAGTGTCGGTTAAAAGAAGAAAGCAATATATATATTTCGCGGGCGCCTCCGAGGCGCAGTTTATCTTTCTAGGGTTAATAGATAATATTAAATTATTTATATAACGTACTTTTTAAAATGACACATCCTCAATTACATCCATCATTGAGGAATTTTTCCTTGTTGTCGGGCCTACCTGGAGTTATGTCGTCTGACGAGGTTGCGGTAAGTTTTTTGCAGGACATTAAACTTCTTCATTCGCAGACATCAAAACCTCCGCTGTGAACATCCGATGAAGGTGGAATTAAATTTGGAGAAGAAATTGGGCTGGGTTTGGAGATGTTGCGCGAAGACTCGAAAAAAAGTAAAGGGTTCCAAGCAATGTTGATTTATTGAATATCCAACAAAGTATAGAGGGAATTGGGTTAGGTAATATCTGCAATTTTGTAGACATTGACATGAAAGTCTCTGTTTTAACTGACATAATCAATGAACTTTACCAAACCTATGTTCCTGTAGTGACAAAATTCGTAAAGCCTCAAAGTTGCCCATGGTTCAATAGCCAAATAAAAACATTGATTCAAGAAAGGGAGCATTTTTTCAGAAAGTTTAAGCGAAACTCAACGGTATATAATAGATGTCAATACATTTATGCCCGAAACAAAGTTACCTCCCTGATTCGCTATACTAAACGTATATATTATCTTAAGCGTCTTGACCCTAAGTTAAACACAAAAATCCTTTGGAAAAACCTGAAAAATGTTGGTGTGATCGAGAGTGAAATACCAAAATGCAATTATAGTCCTTTAGAAATGGGCTCAGTTCTTGTCCCAAAATCGACCTTTGCGGTGCCGTTTGAATTTGGAGATGATTATTCACCAGTATGCTTTGTATTTAGGTGTGTTAACAGCTTAGATGTTGAATTGGCGATTCGCTCGGTTAAATCCAATGCTATTGGACCCGACCACCTATCACCTAAGTTCATTAAATTAATTCTTCCTGTTCTTCTTCCCTGTCTAGTACATATTTTCAATTTTTGTATATACAGTTGTCAGTTTCCCGAAAAATGGAAATATGCCAAAATTATTCCAATTCCGAAAAAATCAAATCCTACAGATCCTTCGCAGTTTAGGCCCATCAGTTTACTGCCATTTCTATCAAAAGTTTTTGAAAAGTTACTCGCCCAACAGATTCAAGAAGACCTCGATAGATATAATAAACTTTCAAAGTGGCAATCGGGGTTTCGAAGGAAGCATAGCTGTGAATCTGCAGTATTAAAGGTAACCAACGACTTAAGGACAGCTATAGATCGTGACGAAATCAGTGTGATGGTAATGCTTGATTTCTCAAAGGCATTTGACTGCATAGATCATTCAATTTTATTAAAAAAACTTAAAACCAATTTTCAATTTTCCAGGTCTGCTCTTGAACTGGTTTCCAATTACTTAAGAAACCGTTTTCAAACTGTAGAAACTGAGAAAGGAATCTCCAGTCCGTTTCTTGTTAATTCAGGTGTTCCGCAAGGGTCGGTTTTGGGACCCCTTCTTTTCTGCGTCTTTGTAAATGATCTGCCTGATATAGTTATTAATAGTAATGTTCATATTTACGCAGATGATGTAATTATTTATTTGTCTAGAAGGCCTGGGTTAATCGAGGACTGTGTGGCTAGAGTTAATGAAGACCTACTACATATTCAGAATTGGTCTGATATCAACAAAATACGTCTAAACCCACTAAAATCTTCTGGTATGGTGCTCTCAAGAAGTGAAATATCTTTACTAGATTGTCCTACTCTTGATCTCAATGGTATAACTTTACCCTATGTACAAAGTGTTAAATATCTAGGTTTTATTATTAATAGGACATTGAGTTGTTGTGATGCTACTTCAGATTCCATAAGAAAAGTCTATGGTGGATTACGAAGTCTTAGGTCATCTTCGAGCTTATTGCTTCCAAATATGAAATTGCATCTTGTTAAATCCTTGTTACTACCATTTTTTTCTTATAATTGTTTAGTTTATCCCTGTCTAGATTCTGATTGTAAACGCAAAATCAATGTCGCATTTAATGACTGCTTGAGGTACATTTACAACATACCACGGCATATGAGTGTTTCTAGGTATAAAATGACACTGTTAGGAATGAGCTTGGATGATTATTTCGAATTCAGATCAATTCTTAAACTCCATTCCATAATTCATAATCATTGTCCTGAGTATTTGTATCAATATTTAACTTTTTTACCCACGCCTAGAGGTCTAAAGCTATTGATACCACGATTTGCACATACAGTAGGAGAGCGATCTTATTTTGTAAGCGCGATTCGTCTGTGGAATAATCTTTCACATCGATTGCAAAGAACAGTTTCGTCGAGGGTATTTCGGAAGAATCTTTACAACCACATGTCACAACAATAGTTTTTCTTAGGAATGATAAATGAACATCTTATTTTTATTTAATAGTCTAATTCATTCTATCTAATACAATTATACCTACCTATTATTTTATAAAAAAAACTACGTAACTAAGTACCATTTTCCATTTATTTACACAACAATTTGTAATTTAAATTTTGATACTTATTATAAGATTCAATATCTTGAAGTACTATGTTTCTAAGAAAAACGAGAAGGCGCTTCAATGATAAGGAGCTTAGGTTTACAGCACTCACCATATCCGCACCAAATACCTGCCACCTGATACGAGCAAAAGCAGGACAATCACAGACGAAATGTTCCGCAGTGTCGTCGCTTTCTCCACAGGCTTCGCAGTTGGTGGTGTCGCTTAGGCCTAGCACCTTAAGGTGTTTGGCAAAAGCGTAGTGTCCCGTAAGAACGCCAGTAGTCTCTCTGCAGTCTTTTCTGTTGAGAGACAACAAGAATGCCGCGGATTTCCCACAGACGTCGGGGAGCATTTGCTTAGTCTGTCTGCACCCTGGAGAGTCATGCCAACGGCGATTGTGTTCATAGGAAACCCAACCGTCAATGGAAGCCCTGACCGAGGACGCAGGCAGACAGATCGCTGGTTCAGGTCCTGAGAGGTCCCCCTCTGAGCCTTGTCTAGCAAGTTCATCGGAGATCTCATTTCCCGTGATCCCGTTATGACCCGGGACCCAGACAAGTTTAAGTGAATTCAGCCTTTCGACCGAATTCAGAGATATCTTGCATTCACGTACTATTTTGGAGGTAGTTAAGGGTTTGAGTAAGGCCTTAAGCGCAGCCTGACTGTCGCTACAGACGCAGATACTTCGCCCCCTCCACCTGTTCCTCGTAACATAGTCCATGGCCATTAGGATAGCATAAGTCTCTGTTTGGAAGACTGACGCATGTTTGCCTAACGGAAAGAAAAGTCTAACGCTATCGCTCTCCACGAAGACACCAGCACCAGATCCTTGATCGGTTTTGGAGCCATCCGTAAAGATTCGACTGCATTCCCTTCCAGGTTGAAGTCCGGCCAGAGCCAATCCTGGACGCGAGGAAAGTCGACCTCGTATTTGCGCTTTAGCCGAAGTTCCGGTGTCATCGCATCAGACGGCATATCCATAAGACAGGAGTCGAAGGACAACCGTTGCGCAAGTTCATCAAAACTCCAGTACGAGTTATACCAAAAGCCACCTCTTGTAAGACGTGAGATAGCCTTGATTGCACAGCCCATGATGTAAACATCAAGGGGCGGAAGGTTCAATAGTGCATCTAGGCCGGAGCCAGGCGTGCTGGGGAAGGCCCCCGTGCAGCCGAGACATACCTGCCTTTGGAGTTTGGCAAAAGCAGCAGTGACGTATTTACGTGAAAGCTTATTCCACCAAACAACCGATGCGTATGCTATAAATGGTCTTATCATAGCCGTATAAATCCATAGGACTCTTTTCGGTGATAAGCCCCATGTCTTGCCGAAAATGCCTTTGCACTGCCAGAAAATAGACAGCGCCTTGGCAGTCTTCAGCTCAACATGTTTGGACCAAAGAAGTTTGCTATCCAGGATGACTCCCAGATACTTTGCTTCATTGGAGAGTTGGATTGTGACGCCTTTTAGCACTGGCTGAGTCAACCCGACCAGCTTCCTCCTTCTCGTAAAGAGAACAACCTCAGTTTTAAGAGGATTGACCGAGAGCCCATTCCTAGTGCACCATTCGTCGATCACGTCAAGGGCCGCCTGCGGCTTGGCGCATACAGTCGCTAGGCATGATCCAACAGAAAGCACGGCAACATCATCCGCGTACGCCTGAGCGTAAATATTAGAACTGTTGAGTGCGTTCAACAGAGAGTCGACCAGCATACACCACAGCAGTGGAGACATGACGCCGCCTTGCGGGCAGCCTCTGTTTACCCCCGCCATAACATAGCGGCCACAATCCGCATCCGCAACCAACGTTCTATTCATTAGCATTGCTTTAATCCACAACACCAATGGTTCGTCTACTCCGTGTTGTCTGGCGGAGCTGCACATGCTATCAAAAGTCGCATTGTCAAAAGCACCCTCAATATCGATGAAAATGCCCATCGCGTATTCTTTTCTGTCAAGCGCGCCTTCAATTCTACCAACTAGATTTTGGAGCGCAGTCTCGCAGGATTTTCCGCGTTGATAGGCATGTTGCATCGGAGATAGTGGGTGCAATCGCAAAGCACCTTTGCGCACGTGAAGCTCGACCAGCCTTTCCAAGCTTTTCAGCAAGAAAGAAGTCAGACTGATTGGTCTGAAGCTCTTGGCGAGCGAGTAGTCACTTCTGCCAATTTTTGGTATGAATGCCACTCTAACTGTACGCCAGGGTGTTGGAATGTATGCCAGTGCTAGGACAGCGGTGAAGATTTTCTTCATAGTCGGTAGCAGCTGGTTTGTACATTGTTGCAGCATGGCTGGGTATATTCCGTCCGTACCAGGCGACTTGAAGCCGTCAAAAGACGCAAATGCGTATTTAATGGCCTCGTCCGTCACCACGGCCTTCGCAATATACCAGCTACGCCGAGTTGTTTGTCTTGGCTCACTCATAGTCTCGGTAATCGGGGCTGGTTGTGAACCAATTGTAATCTGGTTACCCGGAAAGTGAGACTCCAGCAGATAACTAAGAGTTTCCGCTTTCGTCTCAGTGAAGGTGCCATCAAGTTTTCTAAGTGAGTCCAGTTTGGCTGGTTTGCCCTTTTTCAGAACTTTAACCAACCTACTAGTTTCACCCAGCTTTTCAATCTTTTCGCAGAAATTCTTATAAGAAGCACTTTTCGATACCCGAATTAGCCTCTTATATTCCTTCTGCTTCGATCGGTAGAGATTCCAGTCTGTCTCCAAATCAGTCTTGAGTGACCTATTTAGAAGCTTTCTAGCTTCTCTACGAATTCTTTGCAGTTCCGAGCTCCACCAGGGAACCGGTGTTCTGCCAGGGGGTTTGCTTACTGGGCACGTCAGTTCAAAACAGCTAGTAATGGCACTATTCAGGTCTTGAACAGCTTCCTCTACCTTTTGTCTCGTCCTGAGTTTGGTTGGAGTTTTGAGAGTTTTCCCTAATTCCTCCCTGAAGCGTATCCAGTTGGTTTTTCTCGGATTCCTCCTCTCCTGCAAAGTTATGGCTTCGCATTCGATTTGGAATTCGATATATCTATGGTCTGAGAGGGACACCTCCGAAGAGACCCTCCAGTTAGTAACCGCCTTAAAGTATCTATTTGATAAAGTTAGGTCGATCACTTCCTGTCTTCTTGACGTCACAAAAGTTGGTTGCGAGCCAACATTGTTGATAGTAAGATCAGATGATAGAATGAAATCCAGGAGATGGTTTCCTCGCATGTTGCATTTGCTGCTGCCCCAAACAGTGTTTTGAGCATTGGCATCACAGCATATAACTAGGCCCATCTTCCTGGTGTCGCAATAGTCAATGAGTTCAGCAATTGCCCTCGGTGGTGGAGGCACTACCGAATCATAGGGGAGATAAGCTGACGCCACGATGAAGGTCTTCCAATTTCCATTCGTTTCGTAGCTAATGGCTGCAGCAACCAAATCTTGGCCACAAAATTGTCCAAGCTTAGTCGCTGAGAAAAGGTTCGACACAGCAAGACAAGCCCTTGGTCTCTCGGACCGCTCGTCACAGAGTATCGTAGTGCCACGGACACCTCCAAGGCCACAGATGCGATTTTTCCACACCCATGGCTCCTGTATGGATATTATGTGGGCTTTTGTATTCAACACAGAAAGCTTCTTACTGATGAGTGCAGTAGCAGCCTTGGAGTGTTGAAGGTTAATCTGAGTAAATCCAATCATTGGAAATACATCAGTCATACTAGTGGAAGGGCACGCAGAAGGTGCGCGCGCAGTTCCACCGACAGGAGTGCTTGAGGTCTTCTTCCTCCGTTTGTTCCTGTTCGAGCTATTGGAAGGGGAGGCAGCGTTGGTTTCAGTCAGCTGGCTGGTTTCGGTTGGGGTAACCTCTGCCGACCTGCATCTCTTTTCCGTCGCCGCCGGGGAAGGGCAGTTCTCAGCGCTTGCGCTTTCAACTGGCGGTGCAGTTTCTTCGCGCCGCACGATAGCCGCCTTTCTCCTTTTCCTCTTTCGCTGGCTCTTAGATGGACGCTGACCAGTGGACGCCGCCTCTGTGGCCCGTTTCACCTGTTCGGTTTCGCAGGCCTCGTCGGCAGCATCACACCTATCGGCTGTCTGTCTATTGGTCTGAAGATTAAGCGTATCAGGTTGAACCTCTCCGCCACTTTCTTCATGTTTCCAGCCCAGTCTACCGAACGTGTCGGAGATAGAGCTGCAGGAATCTTCGGAAGCAAACCTTTTCGCAACTCGAAGGTCAACGCCTGTACAGGCGGGGGTATATGTATGTCGGTTGGGGCCTCCAGAATCCGTGCCCCGACCGTGGTCGAAAAGACCACGGGTGGATTTTCGCCCATGCGAGTACCACCTGGAGTATTTGAATCATTAAGTTGTTCCTGCATACTTGTTTTTTGGTTTAGTTCGCGATAGAGCTTTGACGGTGTATAAAACGCCGCTATGACTCTAAAACCTCGGATCACGAACGTATCGTACCGAGGTCCCCCTATCCACCACCTGGGGACGCGCCTGGTGGGTAACCAACCCGACAGGCTAGTTTTACTTACAAGCAGCTAAGAGAGCGGCGTCTCGAAAATAATGAGTGCGAGTTCAGCTGGGGCACTATAATCGATTACTTTAGCTGTTGCCGAGAAATAGCTGAAATAATTTCATCACACTCGGACGTAATACTTGGAGGTGAAGGTAAGACCGTCCAAATTGACGAAACCTTTTTGACAAAACGGAAATTGTTGGTACCCAACTTCCGGCTTGAAGGACCAATTAAAAGACATTTCAGTGCAACAAATAATTGAAGGCACCTCCTTCAATTAACAAATAATTCCAAGCTCAACTAGCTTGGAACATGGTTCTTCGATCCTTTTTAAATTAAACGAACTAGTGAAAGTGAGTGATTAAAACTTCTTTAAGACAATTAAACGTGTATATTGTGAGTGAACATATTGGATCACCAATCCAATTAAAAACCACAAGAAAAAAGATTGTTTCAAGTAAAACCTTTAAAGTGTACTATGGAGAGAGTGTAGTTGGATCAATAATCCAATAAAAATCACATCCGATCAACGACGGACTGTCAATCGGCCACAGTACTCAACGACCTGGAAACTTCCGAAAGAAACGGAGTCAACGGAGGCGCAGTAAAGCGGTTGCAAAGGAATCATCACTAAGGGTGACAACTTTACAAAGCCTTCTGCAACTGTAACTGATAGTTACATATACTGAAGTTACAGTTGCACAATCAAATCAAGGTAGGAATATCAATCCTCTTAAATGCTTTTTATTGCTAAAATTGTACATACGAATTAACACGTATATATATACATATTTTATTACATTACGCGATACCCAATTGCAACTGTAACTGATAGTTAAATAGACTAAAGTTGCAGTTGCTTAAGCGAGCTAAGGTAATAATATTATTCCTTTGTTTTTTGCTTTTATTGCACAAATAAAATTATATATTATATATATATTTTAAATCTACACACAATTCAATATCACAATTAAAACACAAAAACAATTAAAGTCCATTTATACAAGTGCGCGATAAAGTTAAAAATGGCGAAAATCGCAAAGTACATTGAGAGACAAGATCTTATTTTAAAAGAATTTGAAAAAGATTTTGAAGATTTTAAAAAGCAAACCGTGGCGCGAAATTCAAGGGGGTATTTGAACGCGTGTTTTACAGACATTGAAGAAGGCTTTAAACGAGCAAAAAATGATCATGACGCAATCGTCAATAGTGCGGCTGATCCTTTAAAAGACACAGATTTCGAAGCTGAAACATTCTCCAAAATTAAACAAGTTTATTTCGGGTTCATGGGCATGTTAACCGACGAAATGGACAAATTTCCTGAAAGAAACCACGAAAATTTGGACATCTCTCGGTTAAATATGACTAGTCGCACATCGGTTTGTGACATTCGTCTGCCACCGATACAAATTAAACCATTTTCCGGCAAACTAGAAGAATGGTGTGAATTTTTTAATCTGTTTGAGAGTATGATTGATCAAAACGCTGATCTTTCTGCGATTCAAAAGCTCCAATACCTCAAAACGCACGTTTGCGGAGAAGCTGCTCGTCTTATCCAGCATCTCCCAATTGATAAGAAAAATTATTCATCTGCGTGGGAAATTTTAAAAGATCGTTTTCAAAATAAACGCAAGCTAGTGAACACGCAACTCAGAATTTTAATGGAGCAACGGGAAATCACCCATGAATCCGCTGAATCGCTCAAGTCATTACACGATACGAGCACGAATGCATTCACGCTCTTTCGAATCTGGGAATACCCGTTGGAGCGTGGGATTGTATTTTGATTTATGTTATTTATCATAAACTCCCAACTCAAACTCAAAAGGACTTAGGTACATCCAAGCTACTTCCGGAATGGAAGAATTTTTCCAGCTTCATTGAGGCTAAATTCAGCTCACTCGAAAACATGTTGGAAGCAAATGTGAGTACAAGGTATCAGGGGGTGACAAACTCATTTCGGAAAGCTGCGCCTACGGCTTACCATATTAAGTCTTCACACGAAGCGAAGAAATTTTTCTGCCGGCTGTGCAAGGCCTCGCACGGCATTCGGCATTGCCAGAAATTCTTCAAAATGGACGTAAAGGAACGATTAGAGGTAGTTAAAGGGAGCTCAACTTGTTCCAACTGCCTCGGATACGATCACCACGCATCAATTTGCAAAAGTAGCAACAGATGCCAAAAATGTGGAAATAAACACCACACTATGTTGCATGTGGATTCACAAGTCGGGCATCATCCGAACAACAATCAACCAAATAATCAAATGGGTCCTTGGCAAGGAGAAAACGTCAATTATAGCAATAACCTAATTCAAAACACGAATCAACAAACACATCCTAGTTGGAATAGTGGAGTAGCCGGGCCTTCATCGTCCCAAAATCAAAACATTAATTCGCACTTGAATCAAATGCGATCCCAAGTGTTGTTAGCTACATCACTTCTTAAAGTTTTTTCAGCTAATGGAGACCACCAAATCTTGAGAGCCCTGATAGACGCAGGTTCAGAGGCAACCTTCATAATGGAAGACCTCGTGCAGGTTCTCAATTTAAAAAGGCATCGAGTAGAAGCAAATGTGACAGGTTTAGGTGAAACATCTACAGGTACTGCAAACTGTCAGGTCGAATTCCCAATATTTTCTTTTACCAATCCCTCGTTTTGTCTGACCTCTGTCTTGCTAACGCAAAAGCTCCAAACATCCTCTTGGGGTCATTTATCAAAACTTCCATTAGCAGATCCTTCTTACAACTACCCCGGGAAGATTGATTTACTGATAGGCGCCGACTTATATCATTGTATATACACTTTATAGTAGTGCCATCATGTCGATTTTTTTTGTTTTAGCCGACTAAATGCAGATGGCGTTATGAATTGAGCTAGAATGTTTGTGTCTAAACTTTTGCTGTCATCTTCATTTTAAATACACACTTTGAAAACGAAGAAACCAAGACCAAATAAACCGGTTTGTCTCTCTCGAATCTTTCCGCCGAACGAATTTCATTCCATTGTGTATGCATTTTTTTTTCATTGTAAGAAGGAGCATAGGCGTAGGCAGCGCAGGTAGCATGTTCATGTACCTATGCTTTGCAAGTAGCAGAGGTTGATGATGGAAACCAAGTAAGTTATTATTTGTATGGATAATGGATTTCGCATTATCGACTCTCTGGATGGAAGGGGCGATTCGTTTGAAACGAAAAATTTAATAAAATTTGATTTGGGTATTTTTCTTTCAAATGAGAAATTATGAATTTATCGCATTTTAGATTCTCGCTATTTTGGCTGTATCTTGTCGAAAAATGTACCGATTTATATCATTCTTTTTGTAATTGATTTAGAAATATTCAGTCTAATTTATAAAGGAATGACATAATTTATTTTGTGTCGGTATTGTGCCATGCTGCACCACCACTTATTGGTCAATAGGTACCTACACGATGAATATTTATATGGATAATACGAATTTTCGTTGTTTAAAGTCCCTGCACCTTTGCAATAAAGCATTGAGGAAGGTCACTTGTTTGTGTTTTTTGCTTCTAATGGAGGTTGCTTGATTGGTTCTCTTTCGCATTACCCATGTTGTAACATTAGATATACGTGTTTTTAATCACCGAGCTTTAATCAGACGGCCTACTCCTCGTTTCGTTCTATTATTAGTTGTCATGCCCTGTGGTAAATGGTTCTGCTGAAATTTGCAATATATTTTTTTTTAGCTTCTGGTTCGCCAAGGCGAAGAAAAGGGTACTGCGACCTATGAGGTCGTTTGTACCGTCTGGGCCAGAAATATGTTAAGCTAGTAGTATTTCTTCTTTCCGTATAAAGCGGATAATGCTACCAGCAGACCACTTCTTTATATCTTCGGAACTCAGTTGTTCTCTGAGGCCGGACATTCACCTAGAATGTGTTCAGCTGTTTCGTCTTCCTCAAGACATAGCCGGCATTCTGCAGAGCCAACTATTTTTATTATGTTTAGGGGATATCGCAACCCGTCGTCGGCCTTTTCGTTGCCTTCAAAACCTTCGTGGCCCGGAATCCACCACAGTTTGGTCTTGTTCCTTTACTTTACCTACTGAACATGTAAGAAGTAAAGAAATTATGAGTTTATGGTTTTTTAGACTCTTGCTATTTTGGGTATATCTCGTCCAAAAATTCACCGATTTCTATCATTTCTTTTGTAATTGATTCAGAAATATTCGATTTGTTTTTTATCAGATATTTATAAGCGAACACGTTGTTGGATACGTATATCTGTTAGAGGCAGCTCACCTGTCGATTTACATTTTTTTTGTATTATTTGAATGAATGTCAAACAAACTACCTACCTATTTAGACATGCAGAAATATATGTTTTCATTGCTTTCTTAAAAGAAAAAAAAACAAATACTGAGAATATTATGTATGTAGTTTAAAGATAAAGAAATGTTCATTTAACCAATTTGGATATTCGAGGCATAGGTACCAATCACAGCATTGAATATTTTATTTACATTTTTTTTAATGCTGTGGTTGGTACTAAAAAACACAAGTCTGTTCTCTTCCGCATCACCCAGGAGGTCGAACATTTGATGCGTTTTTTTTTCACCGAGGTATCCCCATTAGGCCTACTCCTCGCGCATAGTTCATAAATAAATCAATAAAATATTACGTAACATAACAACGCATAGGGTCCTTTAACCAAAAGCGCATACCTAAAGTATATATAAAAAATAAATAAACTATATATTAATATTACCATAACTAAAATCAAATAAAAATAAATATGAGTACATATAAATATTTATATATGAAAATCAGAAAAATACACCCATTCATTTATTAAAATATAACTTTATTTATAGATATTTATTTACATGATGCTTATCCTTAAAGTTTGGCAGCCTTAAATTCTTGTTGTTTTTTTTTATTGTAAATTTAATCAGTCCGATTAAAATAAATTTAACGATGTCTTCGTTGTGTCCATAATTGCTACACGTCATGGTTTCTGTCACTTCCAACTGGTTTATCATCTGAGACATGAGGTTTTCAATCAAGTTTGCTTGTTTGCGGTCCTCCGGAAAAACTGTTTCGAATATCTCCTTTATTCTTTTCGCAGTATTTTCGAAGCTTATAGTAGGCACCGTAAGCTTCCCAAACTCTGACACAGTTTGTGTGGTCTCATAAGCCTTGAGACGTATTAACAAGGCTTGTTCTCGATAAGAATTTGTCTCATCGATCATAAATTGCGTGCAGGCTTCGCAATTAATCTTGTTCCGTAACTTAAACGCTGCAAATCCTGCGTAGAACGTCAAAGCTCCTTCCTGTAGCTTCTCTGAACATCCTTTCGTTAGTACTGTTTCTATAGTGTTGTTCCTTGCGTAGTCTTCATCTGCGTCATCGTACTCGATATTGTTTAAAATATCGGTCTCCATGATGTGGTCTTCTAATGGGACTTCAACTGAAAATTCTTCATTCGCTGCCCGCTCAATATCCAGTTCTTCGCGATCTGCTTCATCCAGCAATAGCTCTGCTCCAGAATCTTCATAGCCCGAATGATCTGAAGATTTTAAATTTTTAAATATAATTTGCTTAAGATTTCTTATGATTCTGTAAGCCGAGGGGTTTTTCTCAAACGATCCCCTATTTGTCCGCACCATCGAAAATAAGTTCTCTGCTGGATCTGTGTTAAGATGCGCAGTCAGGAGAAACTTCTGCTCAGTACTCTTAAGATGTGTCCACATCATCTCAATTCCTAGCAGTGTCTGCTCCAAGCCGAAAAAGCAAGGAGGTTTATGCAGTCTTCCGGTATATTCCCACGTTTTTATCCACTGGCGAGCATTTCGTATTGACTTAAGTGTGTCGGTCGAATCTGAAATTGGCTGACGACTTGGATTCCTGGAACTCAGTCTGTCGCTATTCAGGTTGTCGAACAAGTCATTCATTTTTTGTATGAAAGTTGCTGTTGATTCGGCAACTTTCTGTTCCTCAACTGTTTTGTAGCAGTTTGCTTTCACTGCATACAAAATTCCGGCGCTACATTAGCGCTGAATATTTGTGTTGCCAGTTTAACCGATAGTTTTTCAAAACCATTTGGGCAAACATGGCTCTTAGTAAGCTTGAAGAAGACTTGCAAAACTCCTTTCGAGTCTTCTTCATACAGCTTAACAACTACGTTCCAATCTATAATTTCTCCTGAAATTATGATTTTGTGCTGTAACAATATATTCCGCACGCTCTTGAAGAGATGCGGATAATCGTACAGCATGAAAACCCTTTCATTCCCAACATCGTAATAAGGCTTTTCTACTGACACTTCTAGCAGTTTGTAAGCCAGTACGTTGTTTGATCCTTGGTCGCAGCTTGTCGCGACGACATTTAGGCCGCATGCCATTATTTTGCTGATGTTTATTTTTAACATCTCTGCAATATATTTTCCTTTTGGGCATGCCACGTAGTAGGAAACGGTTTGCTTCCAATTTCCATTAAGCCCTCTTAACGTAAATACCATCACTTTGGTGGCTACTGTGGTCGTCCTGCCAAGCTCTCCAAAGTCGGTAAATCCATAAATTAGGTCGTCCTTAATATTATAATCGAGTTCGGGTTTACTTTACTTGGCGATAAAAGAAGCCCTGACGTGGCTGAAGAGGAATGTGATATCCTCAAAGGATATCCGTATCTTCTCGGATAGTCAGGCCGCGATTAAGTCCCTGGACTCAGTCTCTTCAAATTCCATCATAGCCCAAGACTGCCGATCATCTCTTTCGGAGATGGCAGAGCAGTTCAATATTCACCTCTGTTGGGTGCCGGGGCATAGGGACATTCCAGGTAACTGCAGGGCTGATGATCTCGCCAAAAAAGTAACCACATTACCTCCTTTACCTGATAAAGGTTCCCTAGGTATACCAATCGCTACTTGTAAACTCTTGTTTAAGCTATCCGCAATCGAGAGAACAAACCTTAGGTGGACGAGTAGCAATACATGTCTAGCGACTAAGCGGATCTGGCCAAAGCTGGATCTGCGACGCTCTAAGTGTCTAATCTCATTAAACCGACTGCATATTAGCTCCACTATAGGTGTTATCACAGGTCACTGCTTAATAGGCAGGCACGCATCTAGACTCGGAGTGTGCTCAAATGACTTCTGCAGAAGCTGTATGGACGAGGAGGAGGAGGAGACTGTACTTCGCCTTCTCTGCACGTGTCCTGCGCTCTCCCATAGAAGAAATCTCCATCTAGGGGACTTCTTGTTCAATGACACAAGCGACTTAGCCAGCACTGGCGCTAGAAGTCTTTCGCGCTTCATAAGAAGCTCCTATTGGTTCAACGAGCAGTGAGGGTAATCCCCAGATCTGTGTGGTACCACAATGGACCTATCATTGGTCTAAGTGTGTTGGCTTTTGCTGACAGCCACGTCTACCTAACTCAACCTCGGGTTTACTTGCCATCTCGTCGAATAATAAAACGCATTTCCTGTCCATCGTTGTCATCACTTTAGCTTTATTGCTTAGCAGGCAAAATATTTGCTCTGAAAAACCGGCCGGCAAGCTTAATGCCGAATGCCAATAATAAATAGTTCTTACCGCTGGCAATTTGAATCCCGTACTCAACAAATATGAGTACGCAGATGGGGACTTATAAAAGAGTTTTAAACAAACGTCTTTTTCGTCATTTGCCCAATGACTTTTGGGTTTATGGAAAGCTTGCGCAAAGATGAACGTCTGCACGTCAGCAGGCAAACCTTCCAATTGACGATCTAACTGTTTACGCAAGTTATACTCCCTGTCCATCTTCAGTCTTTTTGGCGTTTCAAAAATGTGTTGGGGAATGTTCCTTACTTGCAACAATTTGGGTTGCTACATTCTATATGAATGGAGTCCCGGAGAAGGAAATTGACTGGGTGAAATGTGGGAAGAATGAGGAGCTAAATCCCGTAGAGAATAATCTCTTATATAAGTTATGGGGTCCGATGGCCTTCTTACAATGAAAGGAGTGAAAGGAGACGAAGGTGGCTCATTCGGTCGGCGAGAAAATCCCGATGGCTCAATGGGTTGATCAATTTGCCCCGACGTGATCGTGGAAGTCGGCTCATGTCGGGGCATGGACGAATTCATGATCCGGAAGCACGAATAATCAATAGCATTTTCGGAGCAACTGCAGATTAAAGCCAATGATATCGGCAAAGCATCTGCATCCAGTTGCTTCCGATTTGTAATGGTGGTAATTGGAGGGGGTTTAGGAGAGGGATGGTTGTCAAAAAAAAAAGGCGGTATGAAATTTGAAGGAAAGTGGACTAGGGTAAGGGAGTGATGGAAAAAAAAGGAAGAGGGAGGATCATTGGCAACTCTGACACGTGCGCATGCCTTGCTGGTCTCAGCGTTAGCTCGTATTCTTGTATCTGAGCTTCCAAAGAAAAAATCACCAATGCACAAAAAAATTGCATGCTAAAGAAATACTATAAGAAGATAAAACAGGGGATATAAGTACTTAACAAAAACTAGAGCGAAAAAAGGGGAACAAGGTCTCTTACATGAACCACGGGAGGAACCGATGATTGTCCTCTTAGCGGGTCAAAACCCTCCCAACCTTGTGCCAGCGACCGCGGTATTAGTATGCTGACTTTTGCTTTCTTATCGTCGGACCATTAACTCCCCCAATCGAAATGAGACGACCAATTCAAGCATTAAGCCAACATATCTAAATTTTTATTAAATTCAAGTCATTTGAGATACATTGTAATAACTAATCTAAGAGGAAAACAAAACAGAACTATTTTTACTTGCCATGGATAGGTATTAAGGTAGGTACTAGATGTTTATAATTCAAATTAACTAGGTGGGTAAGCAAATGATAACTAAATAAGTAAATAAGTAGGCAAGGTATTTTATTCAAAAATTAATAATATGATCTATTATTACTAATCCCGTAGGATTTTATTTTAATAATTGATAAATTTTTAAATAGGATCAAAACAATATTAGAAATCAATTAAAAATTTAAAGCGAGGAAAAAAAAATGTAGATCGGGCAATCTTGTTGAATTAATTTGGCCGGTATAGGTGCGACCATAAATAAAAAAAAAATAATAAAAAAAACAGTAATGGACATGTGGCAACCTTGTTTAATCAAATTACTTGGCGGGTATATGTGTGACCATAAATAAAAAAAATCAAAAGCAGTAACAAAATTGTAACGTTAGCTTACCTTGGCGTCCGCGTCGTCAGGCCTGCCGATGTGGATTCCTTGGTGCTGTTGCTGAAAGCTCAAAAAGAAATCTAAATGGTGCTCGCCAAAACGGTAGCAGCCGCTAATCGATCACACCCACACAAACACAGTTGTTGTTTGCCTCCCGTCGCGTGCGGACGCGTTGCCTCTTTTAAACGCAATTTCGGTGCCACTAAACCGTCAAACATAATACCTACCGGCTCGCCAATACGTTTCGCGAAAAAAAAAAATACAAAATCGCGTGTGTGTGAAAAAAGAAAAAAAATCCACATAGAGCCAGTGCCGGTGGCCGGTGACAGTGATAACGAAAAAAGCGAAAAAAAAGCAACAGCGTAGGGTCTTCCTTCCGTCCCCCATCCCACTTCATCACTGTTGCTCTTTCTTGACTATTGCATGTGTCGATCGATTATCGTTTGTGCACTTGCAATGTTTGGGTAAAGGCAGCATCGGGCGAATAGCGGGTCGTGAGTTGTTGATTCTGTTAGTGGACCAAACAAATTACCGTACGGGCATAAGACCTGCGGTAGATTGTTTTGGAAATCTAACGTATATTTTCAATTCACGGCCTATGCTTAGTTAGCGTCGGAGTTGTGTTTTTTTTATGTTTGTTTTTTATAATGTGTAGGAATTTCGTTGTGGATGTCAGCAACATTCGTGGGTTGAGAAAGAATTTGTTTTCATTATACGCCCATGTTTTTCACAACAAACCAGCTGTTTTGGCACTTAGTGAAACCCAGGTTAGCGTTGGCTCTGATTTAACAGAGTTTAGTCTACCTAGGTACAACTTAGTGCCTTTATTCTTTGCCCATCGCGGTATCGCCGTTTATATACGTGGTGACGTAGCCTACCAAATTCAGCCTCAATATGGCCAATGTGCCAACCCAGAATTTAATTTCATTTGGCTAGAAGTCCATGTCCGTAGGCAATTAATACACTACTGTTTTATTTACAGAAGCCCCAACTTGGACAGACATTCAACTTATAATGAGTTTGATGCCCTGTCTGATTCTATTACAAGAATTGTGACCCTTCATCCTCGTTCTGAAATCGTTATTGCGGCCGATTTCAATATACACAATTCAAGCTGGCTTCGACATTCTGGTCAGACAACACCCGGAGGAAGGTACGTCGAGATCTTTGCTGAGGCAAATAACCTGACTCAGCTTGTAAATGAGCCGACACGAATACCGGACATTAGCAGCCAAACTGCCAACACATTGGACTTGTTTCTTACCTCTCACTAGAGCTGTGTCAATCGTTCAAATTTAATGATCGAATCGTTCAAGTATTGGTTGAAAAAATGATTCGGTCATTTCAATCAATCATTCAATCAATCAATGACAGATGGGACATGGGAGTATTGTATTGCTCCATTCAATTTCAATACAATCAAAACCCCAATCATCATTCGTTCAATTTAGTTTCGATAGAGACAGATACATTCGAATGGATTGTAAGAGTGAATACACTCAATAACAACAAACTGCTGATTGTATATATAGATACCAAAACGCCTTTGAATAATTAGGAAATGGAGGTTATTGCACAGAAGCGATATTTTTGTAGAACAAATATGTGTTGGTAAAACGAAATAAGCCGAAATAAATAAAAATATTTTGATATATTAACACATTTATTGGTTCAGTAGATAAGAAATCAGTAATAAAGAAATGAGTTAGTCAGAACAGAAAAAACGTATTGACTCGATGAACGATTGACTTCGGGCATTGTGATTGCAATCACCAATACTTTATTGTGATCGGGTCAAAAAGATCGAATCAATCACGATTGACACAGCTCTACCTCTCACCCTGATAAATACGCTTTGAACGTATTATCGCCTGTAGGTTCGTCAGACCATTGCATCATATCAGCAAATTTCTCGTACTCCAACCACATAGTTAAAGAACAAACTTCTAAAAGAACCGTATGGCAGTACGAGAAAGCCAATTGGGAAAAATTAAACGGTTTCTTTAAGAGTTTTAACTGGTCGCTGTGCTTCCTCGACAGCGACGTGGATGCTGCTGCTGATATGGTCACAAACATAATTCACCTGGGTATGAAGACTTTTATCCCTAACAGGATTAAAAGTATCAAACCCAAGGTTAACGCGTGGTGTGACTCGAGCTGCAAAGAGGCTATCAGGTTAAACGAGGTAAGTTTTCGGCTATTCAAAGCCAACCCATCTGAGGAAAGCCGTCAAAAGTTTAAACGAGCCAGAAATGACTGCAATACCCACATTAATCGTGTCAAATTCTCCTATGACCAAAAGTTGAGGCAAAAAATACTACAAAGTCCCACTGGTAGTAAAAACTTTTGGTCATTTGTTAAAAACATCAAGAATTCGGCCTCGTCATCTATCCCGACACTCATTCACAACGACATTCCAGCTGTCAGCTCTACAGATAAGGCCAATCTGCTTGCTGCTCACTTTGCAGTCAGCTCAACGCTCCCAGATTGTGCTTTGTCTCCCCCTGTACTCGAGCGCGTAGAATTCTCTATGGGACCAATCCACTTTCGCACTCGTACAGTGGCTAGAGTACTTCAAGATCTTGACGTTCACAAATCCGCTGGTCCAGATGGTATTTCCCCTATCGTTCTGAAGAGGTGTTCTTCTTCGCTGGCAAAACCATTGCGTAAGCTTTTCCATCTGTCCTATTCTTCAGGACTCTTCCCGGGAAGATGGAAAACAGCATTTGTCCAGCCTGTACCAAAAAAAGTCGAATCTTCTTCTCCCTCCTCCTACCGACCAATTGCACTTACGTCCCTTCTTTCTAAGGTCATGGAAACGCTGATAAACCGTCAGCTAATGAAATATCTTGAATCGCGAAAACTTCTTAATGACCGGCAGTATGGTTTTCGCAGCAACAGGTCCACTGGTGATTTGATGACATATCTAACCGAAAAGTGGAACCAATCTCTTCACTAAGGTGGTGAAAGTAAGATCGTTGCGCTTGATATTTCAAAAGCATTTGACAGAGTTTGGCACCAAGGTCTCTTGTGGAAAATGCGTGCATTTGGAATCGATGATACTCTTCTTCAATGGATTAGAAATTACCTTTCGGACCGTTCAATTCAAGTTGTTTTGGACGGCTTCAAGTCTGCAACTCACCAAATAAATGCTGGTGTCCCCCAAGGCTCTGTTCTGTCCCCGACTCTCTTTCTCATTTTTATAAATGATCTACTGTATGTTACTTCTAATCCAATCCATTCCTTTGGTGATGACAGTACCCTCAGCTTCTCATATTCGTTTCTTGGGTCACGCCCCTCATCTTCGGGCGTGGAACTGGAACGGCAACGTATGTTAAGCTCATTAAATTCCGATCTTAACAGCATAACTCAGTGGGGTAAAACCAATAGAGTGGAATTTAATGCTTCCAAAACTCAATGCTGTCTCCTGTCATTAAAGCAAAACCCACACACACTGCCATTATCTATGAATGGCACTTACATCGCTGAAACCGAAAGACTTTCCATTCTCGGTATGTGTGTTAATGACAACCTTCGTTGGAATGACCACATATTCGATGTCGCCAAGAACGCCGCGAAATGTCTAGGCTTCCTTAAGCGTTGTAAGAAATATTTCACCCCTTCTGATCTGGCTACAATTTATAAGGCGTTTATTCGCCCGAAACTCGAGTACAACGCTCATATCTGGTCCGGTGCACCAATAACTTATTTGGAGCTACTTGACAGGATCCAAAAACGCGCGATAAAACTCATTGGCGACCGAGACATCGCGAGATCGATTGACTCTCTTAGTCATCGTCGTAATGTCTCCTGCCTGTCGTTATTTTATCGTTATTTCCACCATAAGTGCTCAAACGAAATATCCAGTTGCATTCCTCCCCTTGAACATTTCAACCGCAATACCCGCCATGCAGGGAATGCTCATCAGTTCACCCTCAAGCCTGTGTTCGGACGTACAGTGAAGTTCAAAGAATCTTTCCTCAGCCGTACAACACGAATGTGGAATGCTCTTCCCCGCTCCATTTTTCCTACACATTATAACCTACAGACATTCAAAACCAACGTGCATCGGCATCTCTCCTTTTCCTCTCACCCTAATTTCCTTAACGCCCGCGCTGTGTAGCTAATACATTATAAGGGTCCCAACAAATCCCTTTAGTGCGCGCTAATTATAAAAAAAAAAAAAAAAACACACACACTAGGTACCCGATTCAGAACTTTATATAAACAAAACTAGAACTAATCAAATTGATAGGATATTTTAGCATTAATCTGACACTTATCAACTATTAAGACCCAACTGCTGTTTAAGTTAGGAGAGCCTATGCTGATGGATAGCAGGTGGAATAACAGGGATATATCGGTCACGCCGTTGATTTTTACTCCTTGTGGGTGATCTCCGAATTGGAGGTGGAGGATGATGACGTCGGTGTGGTTGCCAAGCGTTTTGGTTGATCGCGTACGGTGGTTGAATAGCTGGAGGGTTTGCTTTAGCGAGCGCGAGTGGTCAGGATGGGCGAAGAATTTCAGGTCGCACTGGTTTAACAATAGTAATGGCTGGCGCTTCGGTGGATGTGATGGATTTGGTAGCCGTTCGAGCAGCCTCGGTTGGGTGCGATTTAACACGGTAGTTTATGGCACGTGGTTCACAATAGGCTAGCTAGCGGCAGCTCCTTGGAAAGCGGGCGCGTGGTATTTATTTGGCTTTTAATTATGCCGTTGGTACGGAGGATAGTTGGTATCCACTGTTGGTCGTCGCAACCAGGGTTTAGAGGCACATGCGGGTGGTGACGGTCGCTTAAGGCTAAGTATATTTTCCCAGGAGCACGAGTTGGGCTTTTTGGTGGCAGAGCAGCGACACGTGGCTTTAATGCCGATAAAAAAAAAAGTTCTATTGCCGGCACTGGTTAGTAACTATTTCCTTTTTTTTTATTTTTATTTTGGACGAACGAATAGTACTCGTGGTTTTTTCTTTCTTTTTCCACGTTAACCGGAAAATTTATCGACACGGGATACTGATGCCTTTAGCAAGCAATACTTTTCACGAGCTAACTTTTCTTTATGCCACCGGCCAAGGCGAAGACAAATCAATCACTGGCTTGTCATCAGCTTATTTTCCAAAAGCGTTAGCTTCTTTCTCTTTTACCGATGATCATGCAAAAAAACAACAAGATTTAGCCTCTCGTGTTCCCGTGAGGTGATATCCCCGCTATCCAACTCTATACACCCTCGCCATCCCATAATGTGAAGACAGCGTCGCTTATCTCACTGGCAATCTTTTATTGGCTGAGTGGGTTTCTTTACAAAAAAAAAAATACCCAGTTAAAATCTCCTATCATCACCCGCTTCGCGCTTTCGTACCATTATCCCCTTGGAAGGCCCACGAGCGAGATCGGAACCCCACGGAATTGGTATTCCCTGGTTTGGTTAAATCGGACTTTCTCTTTAGAATTTCCCCTTACAGGGAGGCATTGGAGAAAACGCCGTTTCCTAAAAATTCGTGATCGACGAATTCGAATCCCGCTCGCAAGCTTTTCAATGAGATGACGTTGTGTTGAAGTCTTTACAATTCCATAGCGCACACATATTTACCTTGTTATGTAGGCATATACATTTATGTTCGCTACAAAATTACTTTAAACATACACTTGCCCTCTCGACTTCGGAAGACACTAACCAACCACTGTTTCAGCCGCTCATGTAGCCATTACAGATTGTCCCTATATCTTATGTTAATATCATAAAAGTGGTTTTCGCAAAGAAAGACAGATTTGAAAGACTTATCACACTGCGCGTGCTTAAGCCAAATTTGCCGCCTGTGATCTCCCGGGATCTTAAAAAAGGAGCAACTACCCGGTCTTTTAACGGTGTTGCATCCTTTATACGCACATAGAACCATTATATAATTATATGTTATATGATATGTAAAATGATAAAAAATGTGTATGTAAATAAATGTAAAATCTATATGTAAATTAATTAAATTGAGTCTTAAAAAAAAACTATTTGTAATGTAATATGAATAGTGAAGTGTAAAATAATATAAAATTTATATGTTATAATAAAATTAATAAATGAATTAAAAGTATTTTTAAATAAAATTTGTGAATAAGTTGGTACTTAACAAAATTTTAAAATGCGTTTACTCCTTCTGACAATCTTATTTAATTCACAAGAAAATCCTTAAGCACTTATCACAACAAAAATTTTGAACTTCTAATTAAAAAAATTGGTTTTGGTCATGCATTTAAGTTAAATTGGCGGGTATTTCTAATTTCTTAACTGCCACTACCTCTATCAAAGATTACCATTCCAACATACCTACGCTTTGTGTAAATCATTCATCAATCGCACACTTCCAGCTCCTACTAGTACAAGAAAAACCTACCTACCTATTTTTTTTACCCTTAGTTTTTGTTTCTAAGAAATTATGTTTTGAACTAAGGTCCCTGTTACTCTTAATGCCTTTAATTTTATTTAAAATATGATAACAGGTAGATATGGTTACTTTTTGTAATCAGGTGCGACGAAAAAAAGCACTAATTTTATAACCTTTTTGGGAAAAGCATCAATAAAATCGAATTTATCTAATCCCAATTTTTTTTTACAACATAAACTTAATATAGCCTTCTTTCATATTGCATTTGGTTTTTCCCATATTATTTCGTAAAATTAAATCAAGAAACTACCTGTTCGTAATCAGGTGAGACGGAGGTACATACCAATTGTATTAAATACCAGCAAACATCCTACGGCCTCCTCGCAATATGCCATAACCTACCCCAAATTTCCATTAGAGCCAACAATTAATATACCATCTTTGTATATACATACATAAGTGAATATGAAGACTTTTCTTTTTAGCTTAAAGATGGATAAGTTGTTTTAATTTTCCTTAAACGGTAAACTCTCTTAAGCGGACAAAAATGTGCACCATTAAAGTCCCCTCAAGGAAGATTTCACTGTATGTATATACATACATATGAAACTTATATTTTTTCTGTCTGAGGTATTAACGAGGCTAGAATAAAAAATGTGGGTTTCTATAACATGCGATACGTCTAACCATGCGTTTGATGGAGTTCAATATTTTAATGCATTTGGGTACCTACCTATAAAATTTCATAATTGTACCTACCTACTTCAAAAGATAAATTTAAACTATACTTCATTTCTTTAGTACCTACTGGGACATCCTGAAACCGAAATTTGCATTAAGTATATCGGCCGCTAGTGGTCGGTATGACGGTATCAAAAGAAGTAGGTATCAAAAAGAATACCTAAATCAATGATATTTAGCTGCCCAAACTGAGGCACTCAGGTGCTTGTGCAAATCCAAATGAAAAAATTCTGTTTATATTCGGAGATTCGATTGTGTAACATAATGCAAACGAAATATGAACCTAATATGATTTTGAATACCGATTATGAATGGATGCCCTTTTTATTTGATGAACCAATAAATAAACCAATTTGAGTTGTTCATGAATAACCTACGGCAGCTATTATTACAAGCAGGGCACGCGCTCGTACACACACTATAACTTGTCTTATCTTATCTCTGCCTCAATTAATTTTTTTCACATGCAAATATGATATGCCTCACTGCTGAAATGCGAATCTCCTTCGCCGATCTTAACATATACACACCAATTGTATAAGATACAACAAAATAAGTTCCAGGTGACGGTTTTGTTCTAATTGCAATATGCCATAACCTACCCCAAAAACTTTGATCAGAGAAAACAAATAATATACCATCAATCTACCCAACTACAATTATCCCACCTCTCTTCATCCACCATTAAATATGAATATCTGCTTTTCACTTGCAAATACTCGTATGAATTATAAAAAAAAACATTTGAGAATCTTCACTGCTGAAATGCGACTCTCCTTCAACGATCATACACACACATACCAATTGTGTTAAAATCCAGAAAACATAACATACCCCTTCCATCAAAGCAAACAAAAAATATACCATAAATCTACACGAAACCTGCTTTGCCAACCAACACCACTACCTGCATCATCCTCCTACTTATATGCCCAGCACGAGAATGGAGTAGAACTAGACTATCATGATTTGTTGCGGGCGAATGCGCACTGATGGCGTATCGTCGTTTACGCACGGTTGCACTACTATTAGGTTTATATACAATGATACAATGGTATGGTGGCGTATCGTCGTATACACGAAGTGAGAATACTATAAAGTATATATACAATGGTGAGATACATATTTGGTCTGAGGAGGTATGATCGAATATCTCAACTATCTAATAATGTCCTGGGTTGTACTCTATTAAATTTCTTAAAAGTTCGAAATCTTATCTTTCTTCATAGGGTTCTTCATAGCAGAACTCCAGGGTACCTTTACATCAAACTATCTTTTTCAAGATCTCACAGAACACTTAACATCAATATTCCTTCATTCAAGTACTTGAATTCCTCCCGTATGTTTTTTATTCACTCTGCAAGGCTCTGGAACTCTTTGCCTTTACATATCAAACAGATTAGAAATTACAAAAATTTTAAGCTTAGTGTTTTTAGTTATTTTTCTATGCAGCAATGAAAACGACGATAATCATGATAATTAATTATAATAACTTTCTCTGTCATAGCTTTTCCACATATCAATAAATTCTATTTCAAGAATTGGAATGAAAAGTGACTTGACACTATTTAAGCCGTGTTTCTTTGCACGCGGATATAGGGATAATTTGAAATTTGCATGAAAAATACAACAACAACTTATCCTATATACGCTATTTTTTTAGCGGGGATAGCTATCGCCGCTAAGTCCAGTGCTTCCAAAAACCCATTTTTTTTTCGTTTCTGAAGAATAGTTGTGATGATTTTTTTAGGAAATGTCAAAGTTTGACATCTCGCCGACCACTGGCACATCCCGCCGAATATTTTGTTCGGGATTTTATTATTATTATTTTTTTCAAAATTTAATAAATCTGTCAATGTGAAACTGTTTTTTATAATTTTACAACATGTTTGGCATTAATTTCAACTGTAGGAAATTAATATTTTTGAATTTCACGATTTTCAATACAAATTTCTTAACTCAACTTACAGCTGTGTCACCAATAAACGTCATGGGTGTATGTGTGCTGCCAAGTTTTGTTTGATGAATTCTTAAGCGCCGTTGGTCGTTTTTTAATGCCATGCCTATATCCGCGTGCAAAGAAACACGGATATAGTTGGGTCAGAATCTTGTATTGTATTAAAGTTCGCCTAGTAGTATACCACAAATAATACATACTATCTAATCAATTTGGCCTATTGTGATTTAACGTGATGATTGAATAAATCATAAAAGAAAAGAACTTCGAATGTAAATATATACCTACTGTTCATTAACCATTTTGGCCCAACTTTTAAATTATATAAGGAATGATATGATACCTGTGAAACTAGATGCAATTTTTGGGGCGTCTACGATTTCCGAGGCCCCAACATTTGAAAACGCAGTTTTATAGATCTCGATGAAATAAACACAAAATTACTTATGGTAACAGTCTCGTTTTCACCTAGTTTAGGAGATAACGGACTTTGAAAGTCTACATTTTCCTATGTAATTTGTTGTTGTTATTTTGACTTGGATGGCTACAATATAAAAAAAGTGTTGCATATTTATACGATTTAGGAAACTCTGAATAAATTATTCAATAAATGTAGTATAATCTTAGGCATAATCGATGTTAAAATTTTTCTGACTAAATGTTAGAAAAGCTAAAGCATTCTTAGGCGTTTTGAATAATTTTAAATATATTTTCATTTTCTCTGATAGAATTAAGAAAAAAAGGTAAGATGCTCTTAGGCACTAAAGTTCGGAAGTGCAACTAATAGTTTCGCATGCATTCAAAATAATGTATTATAATAAAATCTTGAAAGCGAGCGCACGAACTTGAAAACGTGATTTTATTTCTGATAATAGTGAGAATAGTGAAGTTAAGTGAATTTATATTTAACCCTAGAAAGATAATCTTATTTTTTAGTACTGAAAAGATAAACATGCGCCTGGGAGGCGCACAATTAAAAAACGTTTTTTTTACAAAATTAAATAAATATTTTTTTTTACTGTTTCATTTTATTGTTACATTATTAGCAATAAAGTAAAACATAAACATATATTATTAATTTTTCTGTTTTTTAAAGAGAAGTAGGATTTTATAAATCCATAACAAAAATTATTTAATTTTCATATGCTGATGATAGCGCATTACCATAACTGCATTACCATAACTGAAAAACGGTGGTACTTACCGAACCGGAACGACCGTCAATCAAGTATAAATCGATGACTGAGTTGGCTTAAAAAAACAAGTTTGTTCGAGTGTCGGTTAAAAGAAGAAAGCAATATATATATTTCGCGGGCGCCTCCGAGGCGCAGTTTATCTTTCTAGGGTTAATAGATAATATTAAATTATTTATATAACGTACTGTTTAAAATGACACATCCTCAATTACATCCATCATTGAGGCATTTTTCCTTGTTGTCGGGCCTACCTGGAGTTATGTCGTCTGACGAGGTTGCGGTAAGTTTTTTGCAGGACATTAAACTTCTTCATTCGCAGACATCAAAACCTCCGCTGTGAACATCCGATGAAGGTGGAATTAAATTTGGCTGGGTTTGGAGATGTTGCGCGAAGACTCGAAAAAAAGTAAAGGGTTCCAAGCAATGCCGAAAATCAGTAAATCCGTGCGCTGGAACATTTTTTGATGGGTTTGGCTGCCATATCAAATTATGTGAATTATTAGCCATTGTTTCTGCTTTGTAGGTAAAATGTCGGTTAGTTTTACTTACAAGCAGCTAAGAGATCGGCGTCTCGAAAATATTGAGTGCGAGTTCAGCTGGGGCACTATAATCGATTACTTTAGCTGTTGCCGAGAAATAGCTGAAATAATTTCATCACACTCGGACGTAATACTTGGAGGTGAAGGTAAGACCGTCCAAATTGACGAAACCTTTTTGACAAAACGGAAATTGTTGGTACCCAACTTCCGGCTTGAAGGACCAATTAAAAGACATTTCAGTGCAACAAATAATTGAAGGCACCTCCTTCAATTAACAAATAATTCCAAGCTCAACTAGCTTGGAACATGGTTCTTCGATCCTTTTTAAATTAAACGAACTAGTGAAAGTGAGTGATTAAAACTTCTTTAAGACAATTAAACGTGTATATTGTGAGTGAACATATTGGATCACCAATCCAATTAAAAACCACAAGAAAAAAGATTGTTTCAAGTAAAACCTTTAAAGTGTACTATGGAGAGAGTGTAGTTGGATCAATAATCCAATAAAAATCACATCCGATCAACGACGGACTGTCAATCGGCCACAGTACTCAACGACCTGGAAACTTCCGAAAGAAACGGAGTCAACGGAGGCGCAGTAAAGCGGTTGCAAAGGAATCATCACTAAGGGTGACAACTTTACAAAGCCTTCTGCAACTGTAACTGATAGTTACATATACTGAAGTTACAGTTGCACAATCAAATCAAGGTAGGAATATCAATCCTCTTAAATGCTTTTTATTGCTAAAATTGTACATACGAATTAACACGTATATATATACATATTTTATTACATTACGCGATACCCAATTGCAACTGTAACTGATAGTTAAATAGACTAAAGTTGCAGTTGCTTAAGCGAGCTAAGGTAATAATATTATTCCTTTGTTTTTTGCTTTTATTGCACAAATAAAATTATATATTATATATATATTTTAAATCTACACACAATTCAATATCACAATTAAAACACAAAAACAATTAAAGTCCATTTATACAAGTGCGCGATAAAGTTAAAAATGGCGAAAATCGCAAAGTACATTGAGAGACAAGATCTTCTTTTAAAAGAATTTGAAAAAGATTTTGAAGATTTTAAAAAGCAAACCGTGGCGCGAAATTCAAAGGGGTATTTGAACGCGTGTTTTACAGACATTGAAGAAGGCTTTAAACGAGCAAAAAATGATCATGACGCAATCGTCAATAGTGCGGCTGATCCTTTAAAAGACACAGATTTCGAAGCTGAAACATTCTCCAAAATTAAACAAGTTTATTTCGGGTTCATGGGCATGTTAACCGACGAAATGGACAAATTTCCTGAAAGAAACCACGAAAATTTGGACATCTCTCGGTTAAATATGACTAGTCGCACATCGGTTTGTGACATTCGTCTGCCACCGATACAAATTAAACCATTTTCCGGCAAACTAGAAGAATGGTGTGAATTTTTTAATCTGTTTGAGAGTATGATTGATCAAAACGCTGATCTTTCTGCGATTCAAAAGCTCCAATACCTCAAAACGCACGTTTGCGGAGAAGCTGCTCGTCTTATCCAGCATCTCCCAATTGATAAGAAAAATTATTCATCTGCGTGGGAAATTTTAAAAGATCGTTTTCAAAATAAACGCAAGCTAGTGAACACGCAACTCAGAATTTTAATGGAGCAACGGGAAATCACCCATGAATCCGCTGAATCGCTCAAGTCATTACACGATACGAGCACGAATGCATTCACGCTCTTTCGAATCTGGGAATACCCGTTGGAGCGTGGGATTGTATTTTGATTTATGTTATTTATCATAAACTCCCAACTCAAACTCAAAAGGACTTAGGTACATCCAAGCTACTTCCGGAATGGAAGAATTTTTCCAGCTTCATTGAGGCTAAATTCAGCTCACTCGAAAACATGTTGGAAGCAAATGTGAGTACAAGGTATCAGGGGGTGACAAACTCATTTCGGAAAGTTGCGCCTACGGCTTACCATATTAAGTCTTCACACGAAGCGAAGAAATTTTTCTGCCGGCTGTGCAAGGCCTCGCACGGCATTCGGCATTGCCAGAAATTCTTCAAAATGGACGTAAAGGAACGATTAGAGGTAGTTAAAGGGAGCTCAACTTGTTCCAACTGCCTCGGATACGATCACCACGCATCAATTTGCAAAAGTAGCAACAGATGCCAAAAATGTGGAAATAAACACCACACTATGTTGCATGTGGATTCACAAGTCGGGCATCATCCGAACAACAATCAACCAAATAATCAAATGGGTCCTTGGCAAGGAGAAAACGTCAATTATAGCAATAACCTAATTCAAAACACGAATCAACAAACACATCCTAGTTGGAATAGTGGAGTAGCCGGGCCTTCATCGTCCCAAAATCAAAACATTAATTCGCACTTGAATCAAATGCGATCCCAAGTGTTGTTAGCTACATCACTTCTTAAAGTTTTTTCAGCTAATGGAGACCACCATATCTTGAGAGCCCTGATAGACGCAGGTTCAGAGGCAACCTTCATAATGGAAGACCTCGTGCAGGTTCTCAATTTAAAAAGGCATCGAGTAGAAGCAAATGTGACAGGTTTAGGTGAAACATCTACAGGTACTGCAAACTGTCAGGTCGAATTCCCAATATTTTCTTTTACCAATCCCTCGTTTTGTCTGACCTCTGTCTTGCTAACGCAAAAGCTCCAAACATCCTCTTGGGGTCATTTATCAAAACTTCCATTAGCAGATCCTTCTTACAACTACCCCGGGAAGATTGATTTACTGATAGGCGCCGACTTATATCATTGTATATACACTTTATAGTAGTGCCATCATGTCGATTTTTTTTGTTTTAGCCGACTAAATGCAGATGGCGTTATGAATTGAGCTAGAATGTTTGTGTCTAAACTTTTGCTGTCATCTTCATTTTAAATACACACTTTGAAAACGAAGAAACCAAGACCAAATAAACCGGTTTGTCTCTCTCGAATCTTTCCGCCGAACGAATTTCATTCCATTGTGTATGCATTTTTTTTTCATTGTAAGAAGGAGCATAGGCGTAGGCAGCGCAGGTAGCATGTTCATGTACCTATGCTTTGCAAGTAGCAGAGGTTGATGATGGAAACCAAGTAAGTTATTATTTGTATGGATAATGGATTTCGCATTATCGACTCTCTGGATGGAAGGGGCGATTCGTTTGAAACGAAAAATTTAATAAAATTTGATTTGGGTATTTTTCTTTCAAATGAGAAATTATGAATTTATCGCATTTTAGATTCTCGCTATTTTGGCTGTATCTTGTCGAAAAATGTACCGATTTATATCATTCTTTTTGTAATTGATTTAGAAATATTCAGTCTAATTTATAAAGGAATGACATAATTTATTTTGTGTCGGTATTGTGCCATGCTGCACCACCACTTATTGGTCAATAGGTACCTACACGATGAATATTTATATGGATAATACGAATTTTCGTTGTTTAAAGTCCCTGCACCTTTGCAATAAAGCATTGAGGAAGGTCACTTGTTTGTGTTTTTTGCTTCTAATGGAGGTTGCTTGATTGGTTCTCTTTCGCATTACCCATGTTGTAACATTAGATATACGTGTTTTTAATCACCGAGCTTTAATCAGACGGCCTACTCCTCGTTTCGTTCTATTATTAGTTGTCATGCCCTGTGGTAAATGGTTCTGCTGAAATTTGCAATATATTTTTTTTTAGCGTCTGGTTCGCCAAGGCGAAGAAAAGGGTACTGCGACCTATGAGGTCGTTTGTACCGTCTGGGCCAGAAATATGTTAAGCTAGTAGTATTTCTGCTTTCCGTATAAAGCGGATAATGCTACCAGCAGACCACTTCTTTATATCTTCGGAACTCAGTTGTTCTCTGAGGCCGGACATTCACCTAGAATGTGTTCAGCTGTTTCGTCTTCCTCAAGACATAGCCGGCATTCTGCAGAGTCAACTATTTTCATTATGTTTAGGTGATATCGCAACCCGTCGTCGGCCTTTTCGTTGCCTTCAAAACCTTCGTGGCCCGGAATCCACCACAGTTTGGTCTTGTTCCTTTACTTTACCTACTGAACATGTAAGAAGTAAAGAAATTATGAGTTTATGGTTTTTTAGACTCTTGCTATTTTGGGTATATCTCGTCCAAAAATTCACCGATTTCTATCATTTCTTTTCTAATTGATTCAGAAATATTCGATTTGTTTTTTATCAGATATTTATAAGCGAACACGTTGTTGGATACGTATATCTGTTAGAGGCAGCTCACCTGTCGATTTACATTTTTTTTTTATTATTTGAATGAATGTCAAACAAACTACCTACCTATTTAGACATGCAGAAATATATGTTTTCATTGCTTTCTTAAAAGAAAAAAAAACAAATACTGAGAATATTATGTATGTAGTTTAAAGATAAAGAAATGTTCATTTAACCAATTTGGATATTCGAGGCATAGGTACCAATCACAGCATTGAATATTTTATTTACATTTTTTTTAATGCTGTGGTTGGTACTAAAAAAAACACAAGTCTGTTCTCTTCCGCATCACCCAGGAGGTGGAACATTTGATGCGTTTTTTTTTCACCGAGGTATCCCCATTAGGCCTACTCCTCGCGCATAGTTCATAAATAAATCAATAAAATATTACGTAACATAACAACGCATAGGGTCCTTTAACCAAAAGCGCATACCTAAAGTATATATAAAAAATAAATAAACTATATATTAATATTACCATAACTAAAAACAAATAAAAATAAATATGAGTACATATAAATATTTATATATGAAAATCAGAAAAATACACCCATTCATTTATTAAAATATAACTTTATTTATAGATATTTATTTACATGATGCTTATCCTTAAAGTTTGGCAGCCTTAAATTCTTGTTGTTTTTTTTTTATTGTAAATTTAATCAGTCCGATTAAAATAAATTTAACGATGTCTTCGTTGTGTCCATAATTGCTACACGTCATGGTTTCTGTCACTTCCAACTGGTTTATCATCTGAGACATGTGGTTTTCAATCAAGTTTGCTTGTTTGCGGTCCTCCGGAAAAACTGTTTCGAATATCTCCTTTATTCTTTTCGCAGTATTTTCGAAGCTTATAGTAGGCACCGTAAGCTTGAGCCTTGAGACGTATTAACAAGGCTTGTTCTCGATAAGAATTTGTCTCATCGATCATAAATTGCGTGCAGGCTTCGCAATTAATCTTGTTCCGTAACTTAAACGCTGCAAATCCTGCGTAGAACGTCAAAGCTCCTTCCTGTAGCTTCTCTGAACATCCTTTCGTTAGTACTGTTTCTATAGTGTTGTTCCTTGCGTAGTCTTCATCTGCGTCATCGTACTCGATATTGTTTAAAATATCGGTCTCCATGATGTGGTCTTCTAATGGGACTTCAACTGAAAATTCTTCATTCGCTGCCCGCTCAATATCCAGTTCTTCGCGATCTGCTTCATCCAGCAATAGCTCTGCTCCAGAATCTTCATAGCCCGAATGATCTGAAGATTTTAAATTTTTAAATATAATTTGCTTAAGATTTCTTATGATTCTGTAAGCCGAGGGGTTTTTCTCAAACGATCCCCTATTTGTCCGCACCATCGAAAATAAGTTCTCTGCTGGATCTGTGTTAAGATGCGCAGTCAGGAGAAACTTCTGCTCAGTACTCTTAAGATGTGTCCACATCATCTCAATTCCTAGCAGTGTCTGCTCCAAGCCGAAAAAGCAAGGAGGTTTTTGCAGTCTTCCGGTATATTCCCACGTTTTTATCCACTGGCGAGCATTTCGTATTGACTTAAGTGTGTCGGTCGAATCTGAAATTGGCTGACGACTTGGATTCCTGGAACTCAGTTTGTCGCTATTCAGGTTGTCGAACAAGTCATTCATTTTTTGTATGAAAGTTGCTGTTGATTCGGCAACTTTCTGTTCCTCAACTGTTTTGTAGCAGTTTGCTTTCACTGCATACAAAATTCCGGCGCTACATTAGCGCTGAATATTTGTGTTGCCAGTTTAACCGATAGTTTTTCAAAACCATTTGGGCAAACATGGCTCTTAGTAAGCTTGAAGAAGACTTGCAAAACTCCTTTCGAGTCTTCTTCATACAGCTTAACAACTACGTTCCAATCTATAATTTCTCCTGAAATTATGATTTTGTGCTGTAACAATATATTCCGCACGCTCTTGAAGAGATGCGGATAATCGTACAGCATGAAAACCCTTTCATTCCCAACATCGTAATAAGGCTTTTCTACTGACACTTCTAGCAGTTTGTAAGCCAGTACGTTGTTTGATCCTTGGTCGCAGCTTGTCGCGACGACATTTAGGCCGCATGCCATTATTTTGCTGATGTTTATTTTTAACATCTCTGCAATATCTTTTCCTTTTGGGCATGCCACGTAGTAGGAAACGGTTTGCTTCCAATTTCCATTAAGCCCTCTTAACGTAAATACCATCACTTTGGTGGCTACTGCGGTCGTCCTGCCAAGCTCTCCAAAGTCGGTAAATCCATAAATTAGGTCGTCCTTAATATTATAATCGAGTTCGGGTTTACTTGCCATCTCGTCGAATAATAAAACGCATTTCCTGTCCATCGCTGTCATCACTTTAGCTTTATTGCTTAGCAGGCAAAATATTTGCTCTGAAAAGCCGGCCGGCAAGTTTAAAGCCGAATGCCAATAATAAATAGTTCTTACCGCTGGCAATTTGAATCCCGTACTCAACAAATATGAGTACGCAGATGGGGACTTATAAAAGAGTTTTAAACAAACGTCTTTTTCGTCATTTGCCCAATGACTTTTGGGTTTATGGAAGGCTTGCGCAAAGATGAACGTCTGCACGTCAGCAGGCAAACCTTCCAATTGACGATCTAACTGCTTACGCAAGTTATACTCCCTGTCCATCTTCAGTCTTTTTGGCGTTTCAAAAATGTGTTGGGGAATGTTCCTTAATTGCAACAATTTGGGTTGGTCCATTCTATATGAATGGAGTCCCGGAGAAGGAAATTGACTGGGTGAAATGTGGGAAGAATGAGGAGCTAAATCCCGTAGAGAATAATCTCTTATATAAGTTATGGGGTCCGATGGCCTTCTTACAATGAAAGGAGTGAAAGGAGACGAAGGTGGCTCATTCGGTCGGCGAGAAAATCCCGATAGCTCAATGGGCTGATCAATTTGCCCCGACGTGACCGTGGAAGTCGGCTCATGTCGGGGCATGGACGAATTCATGATCCGGAAGCACGAATAATCAATAGCAATTTCGGAGCAACTGCAGATTAAAGCCAATGATAGAGGCAAAGCATCTGCATCCAGTTGCTTCCGATTTGTAATGGTGGTAATTGGAGGGGGTTTAGGAGAGGGATGGTTGTCAAAAAAAAAGGCGGTATGAAATTTGAAGGAAAGTGGACTATGGTAAGGGAGTGATGGAAAAAAAAGGAAGAGGGAGGATCATTGGCAACTCTGACACGTGCGCATGCATTGCTGGTCTCAGCGTTAGCTCGTCGGAGGGTGGGTTCTTGTATCTGAGCTTCCAAAGAAAAAATCACCAATGCACAAAAAAATTGCATGCTAAAGAAATACTATAAGAAGATAAAACAGGGGATATAAGTACTTAACAAAAACTAGAGCGAAAAAAAGGGGAACAAGGTCTCTTACATGAACCACGGGAGGAACCGATGATTGTAATCTTAGCGGGTCAAAACCCTCCCAACCTTGTGCCAGCGACCGCGGTATTAGTATGCTGACTTTTGCTTTCTTATCGTCGGACCATTAACTCCCCCAATCGAAGTGAGACGATCAATTCAAGCCTTAAGCCAACATATCTAAATTTTTATTAAATTCAAGTCATTTGAGATACATTGTAATAACTAATCTAAGAGGAAAACAAAACAGAACTATTTTTACTTGCCATGGATAGGTATTAAGGTAGGTACTAGATGTTTATAATTCAAATTAACTAGGTGGGTAAGCAAATGATAACTAAATAAGTAAATAAGTAGGCAAGGTATTTTATTCAAAAATTAATAATATGATCTATTATTACTAATCCCGTAGGATTTTATTTTAATAATTGATAAATTTTTAAATAGGATCAAAACAATATTAGAAATCAATTAAAAATCAATTAAAAATTTAAAGCGAGGAAAAAAAATGTAGATCGGGCAATCTTGTTGAATTAATTTGGCCGGTATAGGTTCGACCATAAATAAAAAAAAAATAATAAAAAAAACAGTAATGTACATGTGGCAACCTTGTTTAATCAAATTACTTGGCGGGTATATGTGTGACCATAAATAAAAAAAATCAAAAGCAGTAACAAAATTGTAACGTTAGCTTACCTTGGCGTCCGCGTCGTCAGGCCTGCCGATGTGGATTCCTTGGTGCTGTTGCTGAAAGCTCAAAAAGAAATCTAAATGGTGCTCGCCAAAACGGTAGCAGCCGCTAATCGATCACACCCACACAAACACAGTTGTTGTTTGCCTCCCGTCGCGTGCGGACGCGTTGCCTCTTTTAAACGCAATTTCGGTGCCACTAAACCGTCAAACATAATACCTACCGGCTCGCCAATACGTTTCGCGAAAAAAAAAATACAAAATCGCGTGTGTGTGAAAAAAGAAAAAAAAATCCACATAGAGCCAGTGCCGGTGGCCGGTGGCAGTGATAACGAAAAAAGCGAAAAAAAAGCAACAGCGTAGGGTCTTCCTTCCGTCCCCCATCCCACTTCATCACTGTTGCTCTTTCTTGACTATTGCATGTGTCGATCGATTATCGTTTGTGCACTTGCAATGTTTGGGTAAATGCAGCATCGGGCGAATAGCGGGTCGTGAGTTGTTGATTCTGTTAGTGGACCAAACAAATTACCGTACGGGCATAAGACCTGCGGTAGATTGTTTTGGAAATCTAACGTATATTTTCAATTCACGGCCTATGCTTAGTTAGCGTCGGAGTTGTGTTTTTTTTATGTTTGTTTGTTTGTTTGTTTGTCAACTTAGTGCCTTTATTCTTTGCCCATCGCGGTATCGCCGTTTATATACGTAGTGACGTAGCCTACCAACTTCGGCGTCAATATGGCCAATGTGCCAACCCAGAATTTAATTTCATTTGGCTAAAAGTCCATGTCCGTAGGCAATTAATACACTACTGTTTTATTTACAGAAGCCCCAACTTGGACAGACATTCAACTTATAATGAGTTTGATGCCCTGTCTGATTCTATTACAAGAATTGTGACCCTTCATCCTCGTTCTGAAATCGTTATTGCGGCCGATTTCAATATACACAATTCAAGCTGGCTTCGACATTCTGGTCAGACAACACCCGAAGGAAGGTACGTCGAGATCTTTGCTGAGGCAAATAACCTGACTCAGCTTGTAAATGAGCCGACACGAATACCGGACATTAGCAGCCAAACTGCCAACACATTGGACTTGTTTCTTACCTCTCAGTCTCACCCTGATAAATACGCTTTGAACGTATTATCGCCTGTAGGTTCGTCAGACCATTGCATCATATCAGCAAATTTCTCGTACTCCAACCACATAGTTAAAGAACAAACTCCTAAAAGAACCGTATGGCAGTACGAGAAAGCCAATTGGGAGAAATTAAACGGTTTCTTTAAGAGTTTTAACTGGTCGCTGTGCTTCCTCGACAGCGACGTGGATGCTGCTGCTGATATGGTCACAAACATAATTCACCTGGGTATGAAGACTTTTATCCCTAACAGGATTAAAAGTATCAAACCCAAGGTTAACGCGTGGTGTGACTCGAGCTGCAAAGAGGCTATCAGGTTAAAAGAGGTAAGTTTTCGGCTATTCAAAGCCAACCCATCTGAGGAAAGCCGTAAAAAGTTTAAACGAGCCAGAAATGACTGCAATGCCCACATTAATCGTGTCAAATTCTCCTATGACCAAAAGTTGAGGCAAAAAATACTACAAAGTCCCACTGGTAGTAAAAACTTTTGGTCATTTGTTAAAAACATCAAGAATTCGGCCTCGTCATCTATCCCGACACTCATTCACAACGACATTCCAGCTGTCAGCTCTACAGATAAGGCCAATCTGCTTGCTGCTCACTTTGCAGTCAGCTCAACGCTCCCAGATTGTGCTTTGTCTCCCCCTGTACTCGAGCGCGTAGAATTCTCTATGGGACCAATCCACTTTCGCACTCGTACAGTGGCTAGAGTACTTCAAGATCTTGACGTTCACAAATCCGCTGGTCCAGATGGTATTTCCCCTATCGTTCTGAAGAGGTGTTCTTCTTCGCTGGCAAAACCATTGCGTAAGCTTTTCCATCTGTCCTATTCTTCAGGACTCTTCCCGGGAAGATGGAAAACAGCATTTGTCCAGCCTGTACCAAAAAAAGGCGAATCTACTTCTCCCTCCTCCTACCGACCAATTGCACTTACGTCCCTTCTTTCTAAGGTCATGGAAACGCTGATAAACCGTCAGCTAATGAATCGCGAAAACTTCTTAATGACCGGCAGTATGGTTTTCGCAGCAACAGGTCCACTGGTGATTTGATGACATATCTAACCGAAAAGTGGAACCAATCTCTTCACCAAGGTGGTGAAAGTAAGATCGTTGCGCTTGATATTTCAAAAGCATTTGACAGAGTTTGGCACCAAGGTCTCTTGTGGAAAATGCGTGCATTTGGAATCGATGATACTCTTCTTCAATGGATTAGAAATTACCTTTCGGACCGTTCAATTCAAGTTGTTTTGGACGGCTTCAAGTCTGCAACTCACCAAATAAATGCTGGTGTCCCCCAAGGCTCTGTTCTGTCCCCGACTCTCTTTCTCATTTTTATAAATGATCTACTGTATGTTACTTCTAATCCAATCCATTCCTTTGGTGATGACAGTACCCTCAGCTTCTCATATTCGTTTCTTGGGTCACGCCCCTCATCTTCGGGTGTGGAACTGGAACGGCAACGTATGTTAAGCTCATTAAATTCCGATCTTAACAGCATAACTCAGTGGGGTAAAACCAATAGAGTGGAATTTAATGCTTCCAAAACTCAATGCTGTCTCCTGTCATTAAAGCAAAACCCACACACACTGCCATTATCTATGAATGGCACTTACATCGCTGAAACCGAAAGACTTTCCATTCTCGGTATGTGTGTTAATGACAACCTTCGTTGGAATGACCACATATTCGATGTCGCCAAGAACGCCGCGAAATGTCTAGGCTTCCTTAAGCGTTGTAAGAAATATTTCACCCCTTCTGATCTGGCTACAATTTATAAGGCGTTTATTCGCCCGAAACTCGAGTACAACGCTCATATCTGGTCCGGTGCACCAATAACTTATTTGGAGCTACTTGACAGGATCCAAAAACGCGCGATAAAACTCATTGGCGACCGAGACATCGCGAGATCGATTGACTCTCTTAGTCATCGTCGTAATGTCTCCTGCCTGTCGTTATTTTATCGTTATTTCCACCATAAGTGCTCAAACGAAATAGCCAGTTGCATTCCTCCCCTTGAACATTTCAACCGCAATACCCGCCATGCAGGGAATGCTCATCAGTTCACCCTCAAGCCTGTGTTCGGACGTACAGTGAAGTTCAAAGAATCTTTCCTCAGCCGTACAACACGAATGTGGAATGCTCTTCCCCGCTCCATTTTTCCTACACTTTATAACCTACATACATTCAAAACCAACGTGCATCGGCATCTCTCCTTTTCCTCTCACCCTAATTTCCTTAACGCCCGCGCTGTGTAGCTAATACATTATAAGGGTCCCAACAAATCCCTTTAGTGCGCGCTAATTATAAAAAAAAAAAAAAAAAAAACACACACTAGGTACCCGATTCAGAACTTTATATAAACAAAACTAGAACTAATCAAATTGATAGGATATTTTAGCATTAATCTGACACTTATCAACTATTAAGATCCAACTGCTGTTTAAGTTAGGAGAGCCTATGCTGATGGATAGCAGGTGGAATAACAGGGATATATCGGTCACGCCGTTGATTTTTACTCCTTGTGGGTGATCTCCGAATTGGAGGTGGAGGATGATGACGTCGGTGTGGTTGCCAAGCGTTTTGGTTGATCGCGTACGGTGGTTGAATAGCTGGAGGGTTTGCTTTAGCGAGCGCGAGTGGTCAGGATGGGCGAAGAATTTCAGGTCGCACTGGTTTAACAATAGTAATGGCTGGCGCTTCGGTGGATGTGATGGATTTGGTAGCCGTTCGAGCAGCCTCGGTTGGGTGCGATTTAACACGGTAGTTTATGGCACGTGGTTCACAATAGGCTAGCTAGCGGCAGCTCCTTGGAAAGCGGGCGCGTGGTATTTATTTGGCTTTTAATTATGCCGTTGGTACGGAGGATAGTTGGTATCCACTGTTGGTCGTCGCAACCAGGGTTTAGAGGCACATGCGGGTGGTGACGGTCGCTTAAGGCTAAGTATATTTTCCCAGGAGCACGAGTTGGGCTTTTTGGTGGCAGAGCAGCGACACGTGGCTTTAATGCCGATAAAAAAAAAAGTTCTATTGCCGGCACTGGTTAGTAACTATTTCCTTTTTTTTTATTTTTATTTTGGACGAACGAATAGTACTCGTGGTTTTTTCTTTCTTTTTCCACGTTAACCGGAAAATTTATCGACACGGGATACTGATGCCTTTAGCAAGCAATACTTTTCACGAGCTAACTTTTCTTTATGCCACCGGCCAAGGCGAAGACAAATCAATCACTGGCTTGTCATCAGCTTATTTTCCAAAAGCGTTAGCTTCTTTCTCTTTTACCGATGATCATGCAAAAAAACAACAAGATTTAGCCTCTCGTGTTCCCGTGAGGTGATATCCCCGCTATCCAACTCTATACACCCTCGCCATCCCATAATGTGAAGACAGCGTCGCTTATCTCACTGGCAATCTTTTATTGGCTGAGTGGGTTTCTTTGCAAAAAAAAAATACCCAGTTAAAATCTCCTATCATCACCCGCTTCGCGCTTTCGTACCATTATCCCCTTGGAAGGCCCACGAGCGAGATCGGAACCCCACGGAATTGGTATTCTCTGGTTTGGTTAAAACGGACTTTCTCTTTAGAATTTCCCCTTACAGGGAGGCATTGGAGAAAACGCCGTTTCCTAAAAATTCGTGATCGACGAATTCGAATCCCGCTCGCAAGCTTTTCAATGAGATGACGTTGTGTTGAAGTCTTTACAATTCAATAGCGCACACATATTTACCTTGTTATGTAGGCATATACATTTATGTTCGCTACAAAATTACTTTAAACATACACTTTCCCTCTCGACTTCGGAAGACACTAACCAACCACTGTTTCAGCCGCTCATGTAGCCATTACAGATTGTCCCTATATCTTATGTTAATATCATAAAAGTGGTTTTCGCAAAGAAAGACAGATTTGAAAGACTTATCACACTGCGCGTGCTTAAGCCAAATTTGCCGCCTGTGATCTCCCGGGATCTTAAAAAAGGAGCAACTACCCGGTCTTTTAACGGTGTTGCATCCTTTATACGCACATAGAACCATTATATAATTATATGTTATATGATATGTAAAATGATAAAAAATGTGTATGTAAATAAATGTAAAATCTATATGTAAATTAATTAAATTGAGTCTTAAAAAAAACTATTTGTAATGTAATATGAATAGTGAAGTGTAAAATAATATAAAATTTATATGTTATAATAAAATTAATAAATGAATTAAAAGTATTTTTAAATAAAATTTGTGAATAAGTTGGTACTTAACAAAATTTTAAAATGCGTTTACTCCTTCTGACAATCTTATTTAATTCACAAGAAAATCCTTAAGCACTTATCACAACAAAAATTTTGAACTTCTAATTAAAAAAATTGGTTTTGGTCATGCATTTAAGTTAAATTGGCGGGTATTTCTAATTTCTTAACTGCCACTACCTCTATCAAAGATTACCATTCCAACATACCTACGCTTTGTGTAAATCATTCATCAATCGCACACTTCCAGCTCCTACTAGTACAAGAAAAACCTACCTACCTATTTTTTTTACCCTTAGTTTTTGTTTCTAAGAAATTATGTTTTGAACTAAGGTCCCTGTTACTCTTAATGCCTTTAATTTTATTTAAAATATGATAACAGGTAGATATGGTTACTTTTTGTAATCAGGTGCGACGAAAAAAAGCACTAATTTTATAACCTTTTTGGGAAAAGCATCAATAAAATCGAATTTATCTAATCCCAATTTTTTTTTACAACATAAACTTAATATAGCCTTCTTTCATATTGCATTTGGTTTTTCCCATATTATTTCGTAAAATTAAATCAAGAAACTACCTGTTCGTAATCAGGTGAGACGGAGGTACATACCAATTGTATTAAATACCAGCAAACATCCTACGGCCTCCTCGCAATATGCCATAACCTACCCCAAATTTCCATTAGAGCCAACAATTAATATACCATCTTTGTATATACATACATAAGTGAATATGAAGACTTTTCTTTTTAGCTTAAAGATGGATAAGTTGTTTTAATTTTCCTTAAACGGTAAACTCTCTTAAGCGGACAAAAATGTGCACCATTAAAGTCCCCTCAAGGAAGATTTCACTGTATGTATATACATACATATGAAACTTATATTTTTTCTGTCTGAGGTATTAACGAGGCTAGAATAAAAAATGTGGGTTTCTATAACATGCGATACGTCTAACCATGCGTTTGATGGAGTTCAATATTTTAATGCATTTGGGTACCTACCTATAAAATTTCATAATTGTACCTACCTACTTCAAAAGATAAATTTAAACTATACTTCATTTCTTTAGTACATACTGGGACATCCTGAAACCGAAATTTGCATTAAGTATATCGGCCGCTAGTGGTCGGTATGACGGTATCAAAAGAAGTAGGTATCAAAAAGAATACCTAAATCAATGATATTTAGCTGCCCAAACTGAGGCACTCAGGTGCTTGTGCAAATCCAAATGAAAAAATTCTGTTTATATTCGGAGATTCGATTGTGTAACATAATGCAAACGAAATATGAACCTAATATGATTTTGAATACCGATTATGAATGGATGCCCTTTTTATTTGATGAACCAATAAATAAACCAGTTTGAGTTGTTCATGAATAACCTACGGCAGCTATTATTACAAGCAGGGCACGCGCTCGTACACACACTATAACTTGTATTATCTTATCTCTGCCTCAATTAATTTTTTTCACATGCAAATATGATATGCCTCACTGCTGAAATGCGAATCTTCTTCGCCGATCTTAACATATACACACCAATTGTATAAGATACAACAAAATAAGTTCCAGGTGACGGTTTTGTTCTAATTGCAATATGCCATAACCTACCCCAAAAACTTTGATCAGAGCAAACAAATAATATACCATCAATCTACCCAACTACAATTATCCCACCTCTCTTCATCCACCATTAAATATGAATATCTGCTTTTCACTTGCAAATACTCGTATGAATTATAAAAAAAAAAACATTTGAGAATCTTCACTGCTGAAATGCGACTCTCCTTCAACGATCATACACACACATACCAATTGTGTTAAAATCCAGAAAACATAACATACCCCTTCCATCAAAGCAAACAAAAAATATACCATAAATCTACACGAAACCTGCTTTGCCAACCAACACCACTACCTGCATCATCCTCCTACTTATATGCCCAGCACGAGAATGGTGTAGAACTAGACTATCATGATTTGTTGCGGGCGAATGCGCACTGATGGCGTATCGTCGTTTACGCACGGTTGCACTACTATTAGGTTTATATACAATGATACAATGGTATGGTGGCGTATCGTCGTATACACGAAGTGAGAATACTATAAAGTATATATACAATGGTGAGATACATATTTGGTCTGAGGAGGTATGATCGAATATCTCAACTATCTAATAATGTCCTGGGTTGTACTCTATTAAATTTCTTAAAAGTTCGAAATCTTATCTTTCTTCATAGGGTTCTTCATAACAGAACTCCAGGGTACCTTTACATCAAACTATCTTTTTCAAGATCTCAAAGAACACTTAACATCAATATTCCTTCATTCAAGTACTTGAATTCCTCCCGTATGTTTTTTATTCACTCTGCAAGGCTCTGGAACTCTTTGCCTTTACATATCAAACAGATTAGAAATTACAAAAATTTTAAGCTTAGTGTTTTTAGTTATTTTTCTATGCAGCAATGAAAACGACGATAATCATGATAATTAATTATAATAACTTTCTCTGTCATAGCTTTTCCACATATCAATAAATTCTATTTCAAGAATTGGAATGAAAAGTGACTTGACACTATTTAAGCCGTGTTTCTTTGCACGCGGATATAGGGATAATTTGAAATTTGCATGAAAAATACAACAACAACTTATCCTATATACGCTATTTTTTTAGCGGGGATAGCTATCGCCGCTAAGTCCAGTGCTTCCAAAAACCCATTTTTTTTTCGTTTCTGAAGAATAGTTGTGATGATTTTTTTAGGAAATGTCAAAGTTTGACATCTCGCCGACCACTGGCACATCCCGCCGAATATTTTGTTCGGGATTTTATTATTATTATTTTTTTCAAAATTTAATAAATCTGTCAATGTGAAACTGTTTTTTATAATTTTACAACATGTTTGGCATTAATTTCAACTGTAGGAAATTAATATTTTTGAATTTCACGATTTTCAATACAAATTTCTTAACTCAACTTACAGCTGTGTCACCAATAAACGTCATGGGTGTATGTGTGCTGCCAAGTTTTGTTTGATGAATTATTAAGCGCCGTTGGTCGTTTTTTTAATGCCATGCCTATATCCGCGTGCAAAGAAACACGGCTATAGTTCGGTCAGAATCTTGTATTGTATAAAAGTTCGCCTAGTAGTATACCACAAATAATACATACTTTCTAATCAATTTGGCCTATTGTGATTTAACGTGGTGATTGAATAAATCATAAAAGAAAAGAACTTCGAATGTAAATATATACCTACTGTTCATTAACCATTTTGGCCCAACTTTTAAATTATATAAGGAATGATATGATACCTGTGAAACTAGATGCAATTTTTGGGGCGTCTACGATTTCCGAGGCCCCAACATTTGAAAACGCAGTTTTATAGATCTCGATGAAATAAACACAAAATTACTTATGGTAACAGTCTCGTTTTCACCTAGTTTAGGAGATAACGGACTTTGAAAGTCTACATTTTCCTATGTAATTTGTTGTTGTTATTTTGACTTGGATGGCTACAATATAAAAAAAAGTGTTGCATATTTATACGATTTAGGAAACTCTGAATAAAATATTTAATAAATGTAGTATAATCTTAGGCATAATCGATGTTATAATTTTTCTGACTAAATGTTAGAAAAGCTAAAGCATTCTTAGGCGTTTTGAATAATTTTAAATATATTTTCATTTTCTCTGATAGAATTAAGAAAAAAAGGTAAGATGCTCTTAGGCACTAAAGTTCGGAAGTGCAACTAATAGTTTCGCATGCATTCAAAATAATGTATTATAATAAAATCTTGAAAGCGAGCGCACGAACTTGAAAACGTGATTTTATTTCTGATAATAGTGAGAATAGTGAAGTTAAGTGAATTTATATTTAACCCTAGAAAGATAATCTTAAGAAGAAGAAAGCAATATATATATTTCGCGGGCGCCTCCGAGGCGCAGTTTATCTTTCTAGGGTTAATAGATAATATTAAATTATTTATATAACGTACTGTTTAAAATGACACATCCTCAATTACATCCATCATTGAGGCATTTTTCCTTGTTGTCGGGCCTACCTGGAGTTATGTCGTCTGACGAGGTTGCGGTAAGTTTTTTGCAGGACATTAAACTTCTTCATTCGCAGACATCAAAACCTCCGCTGTGAACATCCGATGAAGGTGGAATTAAATTTGGCTGGGTTTGGAGATGTTGCGCGAAGACTCGAAAAAAAGTAAAGGGTTCCAAGCAATGCCGAAAATCAGTAAATCCGTGCGCTGGAACATTTTTTGATGGGTTTGGCTGCCATATCAAATTATGTGAATTATTAGCCATTGTTTTCTGCTTTGTAGGTAAAATGTCGGTTAGTTTTACTTACAAGCAGCTAAGAGAGCGGCGTCTCGAAAATAATGAGTGCGAGTTCAGCTGGGGCACTATAATCGATTACTTTAGCTGTTGCCGAGAAATAGCTGAAATAATTTCATCACACTCGGACGTAATACTTGGAGGTGAAGGTAAGACCGTCCAAATTGACGAAACCTTTTTGACAAAACGGAAATTCTTGGTACCCAACTTCCGGCTTGAAGGACCAATTAAAAGACATTTCAGTGCAACAAATAATTGAAGGCACCTCCTTCAATTAACAAATAATTCCAAGCTCAACTAGCTTGGAACATGGTTCTTCGATCCTTTTTAAATTAAACGAACTAGTGAAAGTGAGTGATTAAAACTTCTTTAAGACAATTAAACGTGTATATTGTGAGTGAACATATTGGATCACCAATCCAATTAAAAACCACAAGAAAAAAGAGTGTTTCAAGTAAAACCTTTAAAGTGTACTATGGAGAGAGTGTAGTTGGATCAATAATCCAATAAAAATCACATCCGATCAACGACGGACTGTCAATCGGCCACAGTACTCAACGACCTGGAAACTTCCGAAAGAAACGGAGTCAACGGAGGCGCAGTAAAGCGGTTGCAAAGAAATCATCACTAAGGGTGACAACTTTACAAAGCCTTCTGCAACTGTAACTAATAGTTACATATACTGAAGTTACAGTTGCACAATCAAATCAAGGTAGGAATATCAATCCTCTTTAATGCTTTTTATTGCTAAAATTGTACATACGAATTAACACGTATATATATACATATTTTATTACATTACGCGATACCCAATTGCAACTGTAACTGATAGTTAAATAGACTAAAGTTGCAGTTGCTTAAGCGAGCTAAGGTAATAATATTATTCCTTTGTTTTTTGCTTTTATTGCACAAATAAAATTATATATTATATATATATTTTAAATCTACACACATTTCAATATCACAATTAGAACACAAAAACAATTAAAGTCCATTTATACAAGTGCGCGATAAAGTTAAAAATGGCGAAAATCGCAAAGTACATTGAGAGACAAGATCTTCTTTTAAAAGAATTTGAATAAGATTTTGATGATTTTAAAAAGCAAACCGTGGCGCGAAATTCAAGGGGGTATTTGAACGCGTGTTTTACAGACATTGAAGAAGGCTTTAAACGAGCAAAAAAGGATCATGACGCAATCGTCAATAGTGCGGCTGATCCTTTAAAAGACACAGATTTCGAAGCTGAAACATTCTTCAAAATTAAACAAGTTTATTTCGGGTTCATGGGCATGTTAACCGACGAAATGGACAAATTTCCTGAAAGAAACCACGAAAATTTGGATATCTCTCGGTTAAATATGACTAGTCGCACATCGGTTTGTGACATTCGTCTGCCACCGATACAAATTAAACCATTTTCCGGCAAACTAGAAGAATGGTGTGAATTTTTTAATCTGTTTGAGAGTATGATTGATCAAAACGCTGATCTTTCTGCGATTCAAAAGCTCCAATACCTCAAAACGCACGTTTGCGGAGAAGCTGCTCGTCTTATCCAGCATCTCCCAATTGATAAGAAAAATTATTCATCTGCGTGGGAAATTTTAAAAGATCGTTTTCAAAATAAACGCTAGTGAACACGCAACGCAGAATTTTAATGGAGCAACGGGAAATCACCCATGAATCCGCTGAATCGCTCAAGTCATTACACGATACGAGCACGAATGCATTCACGCTCTTCGAATCTGGGAATACCCGTTGGAGCGTGGGATTGTATTTTGATTTATGTTATTTATCATAAACTCCCAACTCAAACTCAAAAGGACTTAGGTACATCCAAGCTACTTCCGGAATGGAAGAATTTTTCCAACTTCATTGAGGCTAAATTCAGCTCACTCGAAAACATGTTGGAAGCAAATGTGAGTACAAGGTATCAGGGGGTGACAAACTCATTTCGAAAAGCTGCGCCTACGGCTTACCATATTAAGTCTTCAAACGAAGCGAAGAAATTTCTCTGCCGGCTGTGCAAGGCCTCGCACGGCATTCGGCATTGCCAGAAATTCTTCAAAATGGACGTAAAGGAACGATTAGAGGTAGTTAAAGGGAGCTCAACTTGTTCCAACTGCCTCGGATACGATCACCACGCATCAATTTGCAAAAGTAGCAACAGATGCCAAAAATGTGGAAATAAACACCACACTATGTTGCATTTGGATTCACAAGTCGGGCATCATCCGAACAACAATCAACCAAATAATCAAATGGGTCCTTGGCAAGGAGAAAACGTCAATTATAGCAATAACCTAATTCAAAACACGAATCAACAAACACATCCTAGTTGGAATAGTGGAGTAGCCGGGCCTTCATCGTCCCAAAATCAAAACATTAATTCGCACTTGAATCAAATGCGAACCCAAGTGTTGTTAGCTACAGCACTTCTTAAAGTTTTTTCAGCTAATGGAGACCACCATATCTTGAGAGCCCTGATAGACGCAGGTTCAGAGGCAACCTTCATAAGGGAAGACCTCGTGCAGGTTCTCAATTTAAAAAGGCATCGAGTAGAAGCAAATGTGACAGGTTTAGGTGAAACATCTACAGGTACTGCAAACTGTCAGGTCGAATTCCCAATATTTTCTTTTACCAATCCCTCGTTTTGTCTGACCTCTGTCTTGCCAACGCAAAAGCTCCAAACATCCTCTTGGGGTCATTTATCAAAACTTCCATTAGCAGATCCTTCTTACAACTACCCCGGGAAGATTGATTTACTGATAGGCGCCGACTTATATCATTGTATATACACTTTATAGTAGTGCCATCATGTCGAATTTTTTGTTTTAGCCGACTAAATGCAGATGGCGTTATGAATTGAGCTAGAATGTTTGTGTCTAAACTTTTGCTGTCATCTTCATTTTAAATACACACTTTGAAAACGAAGAAACCAAGACCAAATAAACCGGTTTGTCTCTCTCGAATCTTTCCGCCGAACGAATTTCATTCCATTGTGTATGCATTTTTTTTTCATTGTTAGAAGGAGCATAGGCGTAGGCATGTTCATGTACGTATGCTTTGCAAGTAGCAGAGGTTGATGATGGAAACCAAGTAAGTTATTATTTGTATGGATAATGGATTTCGCATTGTCGACTCTCTGGATGGAAGGGGCGATTCGTTTGAAACGAAAAATTTAATAAAATTTGATTTGGGTATTTTTCTTTCAAATGAGAAATTATGAATTTATCGCATTTTAGATTCTCGCTATTTTGGCTATATCTTGTCGAAAAATGTACCGATTTATATCATTCTTTTTGTAATTGATTTAGAAATATTCAGTCTAATTTATAAAGCAATGACATAATTTATTTTTTGTCAGTACTGTGCCATACCGCACCACCAAGAAGTGCCAATAGGTACCTATACGATGAATTGAATATTTATATTTTTGTATTTTTGTATTTTATTTTGTATTTTATTTTATTATTCATATCATATATGTAACATAAACTTAGAACTATAAAACAATGATTATTGAATATTCGTGTTCATTCTATAACTTGAAGTTAGTGGTGAATGACATCAAGATTAATATTTCATTTGTTATTTGATGTGGGGTGACAATCAAATATGGATAATAAGAATTTTCGTTGTTTTGCGTAGAGCTAGATTGCTAAATTGGAGTATTGCGCAAGTTTATTTATCTTTAATCAACATGTAAAATTGTTGGTATATATTTTAAAGTCCATGTACCTTTTCAATGAAGCATTGAGGAAGGTCACTTCTTGGTATTTTTTGCTTAATGGAGGTTGCTTGATTGTTTCTCTTTTGCATTAAACGTGTTCTAACATTAGATATAGTTCGAGGCATTAAGAACGTCACTACCAAGATTATACTGGCTAACTCTAGAGCTTTTAGCTAAGCTCCAGCAATTGTAGAGTGTTGTATTGTGTCTCTTGGCGGTTCAAGTTGAGTATGACTTTCATTAGTATAGTCCCGGTATATTTATAGTTTTAATTGTAATCCGCGTTGCGACTATTGGATATCAGAAAGAGTTGAACTGCTTTTTGTATTCATATTGGTCTAATTTCATTCGTGAAAGGATAAGTTGTGCATATGAATATTTTTATAATATATAAATCCTAATTCTTTTATACCTAGTATAGGTAGTCCATTGTCTGGTAGTTATTACACTGGACTATGTTGCTACTATGTTACCTATAGTTGCCAATTATATACAGTCTTGTTCGTATTGTGTTCATTGTTTGCACAGTCCGTCTGTTTCCCAAGATAGATATCTTGCTCTTAAGCATATTGTATCTAATCTTATCAAATTTAATATTGAATTTAGCACTGACCGCGCTGACACCAAATTATGCATGTAGGTATTAATTTTTTTTTTAATACAGATTTATTAAAAGATATTGAAAGTTAAAAGTTTTTGAAGTTGTATTTAAAATTCGAAATTTCCTATTATGGATAATAGAGTTCCAAATACGCGTTCTAGAGGAAGACCAAGTAATTTGAGAAATTCGTCCACTTTTCGAAATAACTCCCCGTTCAGGAGCAATGGAATCAAGGCCAATAGTTAGTCGTACTCCACCTGGGGCTAGTGTAGGCTTAAGCCAGGATCAGATTTCACCACAACTGGTAGATAACCACAATAGTGATGATAATAATGAGCGATGAGATATTAATGAACGTCCACCTGTTCAAGAAGAAGCCACAGACTCGAGGCAAACCAACGAGTTTTCATTCGTGAAATGCAGTCTATTAGAGATACATTAGTTCGAAGATTGGACAATTTGAATTTAAATACTCCCAATGTGAATCCTACGAAACCTTCGAACGCTCGTTCTGACTTCGATCATTTTTTAAATAACGTTTCGTTTTCGACCCAACTGTGCGACGAATCGCTGATTTAGCGAAATTAAATTAAAATTAAATTTTTTGTTTTTTTTTTAATTGAAATTGTTCGCAGAATAGAATATAACAAATTTGTTTAACATATAATTACGGTTTCATGCCGCGGTTTGTCAAAAAAAAACTTAAACGTTTTCTTCATTTTTAAATTTTTCTTTTTATTTTATTTATTAACTTATTTCTATTTTACATCTTTTTATTTAGTTATATTAATTAATTATTAGCTAAGGAGAAGCCGCTGTCTAAGCGAGGCTGCACTTCTCCGTAGCTTGGTGAGTTAAAGACTGACTGAATGTGTCCAAGCTTGGTTTGAATTGTGGTTCCAATTCAGTACAAAAATAGATTGGGTTAGCAATTTCTTATCTCATTTGGGTATGATATATTCTTATTCATGTGTGGAAGGGAAAGGGTGTGCATCCGATAAGAATTGGATTGTGCTAAGTATGCACAAGTATGCACAAGTAATGTGCCGTTGGGTGGTCTCCATTGTTAAAGGAATAATGTGCCGTTAGGCAAGGGGAATGTGGGAGGTGCTCGGGGTAATGGTTTGGGTGACGTCTCAGACGTAACTCCTCCCCCCTTAGGATTCTGCTCCGTAGAATCATTATTTTGAATGTTTATTTTAATTTTACTTTTTCTGATTCTTTTTGTGGAACAAATAATTAAAAATACAATTATTAAACCCAAAATTAAAAAGTTAAGGCTATTGTATTTTTTATGTTTGAATTTAATTTCATCAATAAGTTTTCGATTTTCTATTTGTTTTACATTAATTTCAGCGCTAGAAAAATTCATGTCGATTGCTTTGATTTTTACGTTACTTAAGCTAGGTATTATAAAACTTTCATAATATAGAAAATTTTCGTACTTAATATTATTTATGTTTATTACACAATTTTCAAATTTGATAGCATAAGTGCCCATTAATTCTAGTTTAAAATTATTACAGGTTTGTTCAATAATTGTTTTGGGCATATTTTTAAGTATTATAATATTGTTTGCTAATTGTTTAATTTCTATATTTTTGTTTTTTATGAAATTGCAGCTTGTATTTTTTTCGAAAATATTCTTAATACATTCATCATCAATAATTTTCAGTTCATTTTTTCTTAAAACTTTATTATCATCTTTATAATTAGTTTTTCCATCTGTTATTATTGTTTTGTAATTAGAGTTTAGTTCAAGAAAATCTAAATTTGGAATTGGTTCAATAAATACACGGTGAAATTTTGTATTATCATATACTGGGATCATAATAACAAAGATTATTTGGTTTCTGTGAAATATACTTGAACTTTTGATATCCTTAAAGTTTTCAAATGTTATGTTAAAATGTTCAACTTCTTTTGGTGACAAAATATCTTTTCCTAAGAGACCTATTTGGCTGAGTAAAATGCTTTCATTTACTTTTTTAACCTGATCGCTTAGCAATTGTATATCGTATTGGATTTGAAATGCATGTTGCATTGTAGTTATTTTGAAGTTTTGCTTATCAATTACTTTACTTATTGTTGAAAATTGTTTTTTTTATGTCTGTTTGCTGTTTGTTAATATGTTTTGTTATGTTATAAATGTTTTCGTAAAATTCGGAATTTATTTTAATTTGGTCGTTCATCCCGTCAATTAAATTTTCATTGTTTTGTTCGTTTAAGCTAAGTCTTGTTTTTACTTCTTGTTCGTCTTCGTAGTCCATTGTTCCTGCCAGATATTTTAAACTTGTTCCTAGGAAATTGAATAGAGCTCTTTTTTTTCTATGTTGAATTAAACTATTTATTTCTTGTCCTAGTTGGTTTAATCCATGTATAATAGTTGGGTATTCGTACTTGTCTTTTAAGATTTCAACGTTGTGTTTAAGAAGTTCAAAACTGTCCGTCCATAGTGTTATATTTATGACTTGCAAAATTTTATAGTAACTTTCAATGACTTTAGTTTCTTCGCCTCTAATTGTTATAAATCCATTGCCTTCGTTTAAATTCTGTATGTCGATCTTTTGTCCTGTTGTCACTGTTATTTTTGTTGTCAGAAGGATAATTAGTAGTGTCTAAAAAGAAATATTCTTAAGAGGTTTTTTCGAATTTATACTTTCGTTTTAGTTGTGTTTTATAATATTTGCATCCTCTTTTATCTTTAACATGATCATCGTCTAAGACTTCAGGGTTAGCTTTTATATGTTTTAATTTAAGTTTATTGTTAGTTCTAGTTTTGAGGTAGGCATGATTAGTTTTTGTAAGGTCTATGTCAGTTTTGTTTTTATTGCGTTTGTTAATATATCGGTTTTTGTTATTGTTAATTGTTTCTATTACTTTAGGAAAATCCTGACTTGTTATAGTCCCGTTAGTAAAATCTACAGGTCTTTTCTTTGTTGACGAATGGATTGTTTTGTTGTAGATTTTGACAGCTTTTAGAACTTTGTTTCTTAGGGTGTCTTTATTGTTATAGTCAGCTGCGAATGTTCTGATGTGCTCGTTGAGAGTCTGGTGGAATCTTTCGATATCCGAATTGCCTGTTTTGTGGTAAGGTGTAGTAATGTGCAAGTCGACATTGTTTTCTTTTAAGAATACTTTGATTGCAATTGATGAAAAACCTGTCTCATTGTCTGTAATTATTTTCTCCGGTATACCATTGTTTGCGAATCTATATTCTAATGTGTTCAGTAGTGATGTCCAAGTCCTGTGTCTAATTTCTTGTACTGTTACGTATTTTGTAAATTTGTCGATCATTGTTACATACATTAAATTGATATTTGCATACCAGATATCAATGTGTAGCACTTGATTTGGTTTTATCGGTGTTTCAGTTATTTTGAAGGGAATTTTGTATGGTGATCGTTCATATTTTGCTTTGTTGCAAATTTCGCAATTGTTTATGTATTCTTGGATTTTTTGTTTGAGGTTAGGAGTGTAATATACGTCTCTGATTTCCTCGTACGTTTCGTTAATTCCTCTATGATTTAAGGAGTTATGTGATTTTGAGATTACTAATAGTTCTTTTTCCCTGTCTGTGAGATCTCCTAAAAATTTAGTACATTTAATAAACCTTAATAGTTTATTTTTGCTAAAATATTTAATATAGACATCCTGAAATTTAGCATAAAGATTATCATGTCTCGAAAAAACACCTACTATCCCTTTGGGTGGAATGAATTTCTTCAAAATTTCTAGGATAAATTTTTCATTAAAAAATTTTATTTCTATTACAATTCTTTTTTTGTTAAAAGTATTATATATTTTGTGATTGCTTACATTATTGGTACTATTTAGTATTATCTGAGTCTTGTACAAATTGACCGGGGTTTCGATTATTGGAATATAGTCGCTGCTATCTTCTCTAGCACTATGGATCGTAGCTACCATTGATTGTGTATCTTCCGTGATATCATCAATAGGATTGATTACATTTTCGCTGTAATAAACTTCCATTCTAGATAATCCGTCTGCAACCTGGTTAACTTTTCCTTGTACATATTCCATATCGAAGTTATACTCCTCTAACTTAATCTTCCACCTCTGTAGCTTCATGTTGGGTTCTTTTAGAGAACTCAACCAAACAAGTGGTCGATGGTCGGTCTGTACAGTAAACTTTCTTCCATATAGGTATGGTCTAAAATACTGTGTAGCCCATACTATTGCCAGAAGTTCCTTCTCTATGGTTGAATATTTTACTTCATGATCGTTGAGTGTACGGCTCGCGTAACACAACGGATGGTTGTCTTGTGACAAAACAGCGCCTAACGCATAATTTGAGGCGTATGTTGTCAATACGAACTTTTTATTAAAATCGGGGTATCGAAGAATAGGGTCTGAAGTAATTAGTTGTTTGAGGGTTTCAAAACTTTCAATGTAATCTGGATCTTTAGTATTAATCTTTGCGTTTTTTCAAGAATAATGTCATTGGTTTTGCTACCTTCCCGTAATCTTTAATAAATTTCCGGTAGTATCCGGTAATTCCTAAAAATGACCTAATCTGTTTTTCGGTTTTTGGTAGTTTGTAATTTTGGATAGCTTGTATTTTATTGGGATTGGTTTTGATACCTTCTGTGGTTACGATATGTCCTAAAAATTCCGTTTCTTTTTTCAGAAACTCACTTTTATCTAGCTGGACCTTAAGGTTGGCTTCTTGAAGTTTCGCAAAAATTTTCTTTAACGAAAGAATATGCTCTTCAAGGCTGGTAGAGAAGACAATAATATCGTCTAAATAGACCAAGCATATTTGTCCTATGAATTCATGAAGGACCGAATTCATTAATCGTTGAAACGTTGAAGGAGCATTTTTCAATCCGAATGGCATGCGAGTGAACTCGTAGTGGCCATTTCCGGTTGAAAATGCTGTTTTCTTTGCGTCTTCTTCGGCAATCTCGATCTGGTGAAAACCTTTCGCTAAATCGAGTGTCGTAAAGTACATAGCCCTTCCCAATTTATCGAATATGTCTTCCATATTCGGGATTGGAAATTTATCGTCTATCGTAACTTCATTAACTTTTCGATAGTCGATTACTATCCTCCACTTATCTTTTCCAGATGCGTCCTTCTTTTTGGGGACAATCCAGATAGGAGCAGAGTAGGGCGAGTTACTTTGTCGTATGATGCCCTGCTCTAACATTTCTTTTATTTGTGAGTTGACTTCTTCCTTATGTACCTCTGGGTACCTATAGTTTTTTGTATAGATAGGAATGTCGTTTATTGTATCTATTTTATGCTTAATTGAATTAGTGAACGACAAATCAGTACCTTCTTGGTAGAATATTTTCGAGTATTGTGAGACTAATTTTGATATTTTAGATCTTTCTTCATCATTAAGGTGATTTATTCTAATTTGTTTTGGGATTGGTTCGTGGTTTATTTCCGTATAATACGTTTCTAATTTTGGTAGTTGCTTGTAGTAATTATTATTAGAGTCTTCGTCATCTTTGGAAAGAAAGATTGGCATTTCTTTATCGTTACTTGTTAGTTTCCTGTTTTTAAAGTCTAAGATAGCGTCTGCTGGTATTAGAATGTTGTTTCCAATTAGTCCATCAAATATTTGATGAAACTGGAATTCCAGAAACTCTGCAGTTTTATTTTCTCCTAGTTCTTTAAATAAAGGAATTCTAACTTTTTTGTGAATAATTAAGGGTGAACTGGTTGTTAATATTTGGATTGGTTTACTAAGTTGTATTTGCCATTTGGGGTTACAAATACCTGGGTTAATTATACTCGTTTCCGAGCCTGGGTCTATTAGGAATCTTAGTTTAGTATTGTTGTTGGTTTCCACAATTATATACGGTAATTTTCTTGGAGGCTGGTTGAGGGAAAATCCTGTCTTTCTATATTATTTATTTGCCTTTGGTAGGAGGCAGATAGTGTGTCCATCGGTTCTGTCTGGGTGTTGTTCCTATATTGTCTTGGGTTTGTTGGGTATGAATTTTGGGCAAAATTATTCTGTCTGTATTGACCCGAGTTTGTATTGTTATGTCGAGTGCGATTGTTTGAATATTGTCCTGAATTAGTGTTATTTCTAAAATTGTTAAAATTGTATTGACCTGAATTGTTTTCTCGAGGAGGATTAGTGGAATTTTGTCCCGAGTTATTGTTGTTGTTGTTAGGACCACTATAATTGCTCCTGAATGTACCCGAATTATTATTAAAATTATTTCCATATGTACATGACCTATTGTGATTATTATTATAATTATTTTGATAACTATTCCTTACAATTGAATTATTATAAAATGTTGACTTCAAATTTCCATCATCCTGTCCAATAAATATACTAATTTTATCCCTTATTTCCGATAGATCATGCAATCCTGTGATTGCATATGCTAACGCCCCTGAAACTAGTTCTTTAACCTTCATTGCTAACATTCCATTGAAAATTTCCGTTACTCTTTTACTATTGTTGCTAAAAGTTGCGTGTTCCGCAATATTTTCTACAATATTTTTTAATTTATAGTCTAATTCATAAATACTTCTTACTCTTAATACTCATATGTCCTTGGTTATGATGAGCTCGTCCTTTGATGCCCGGAAATGCTGTTTCAATTTGTTGAGGCACTGGCTCCAATCCGTTGGTGGATCTACCTGCAATAGATTTTTCGCTGCTCCCGAGATTTTTGTGTCGAAAATGACTTCGAACACCTGCTTCTTGTCATTTTCCAGTTGGTAGTTAGCGAGGACCTTCGTGACTGACGTTGCGAACGAGGGCAACGTCCCTGGTTCTCCTTGGAATGCCGTTAGGAATCTAATTTCCTTCACGATTTTAGCCCTTACACTTGTTTTTTGGCTCTGGTTTGCCATCAGCTGTGTGAGTACAGCGAGGCACTGCTCTACATTATTTAAACTCATGTTTGCGGGTCTTCGTTCGTCGAACGTGATATTTCGTTTTCGGTTAATTTCGATTTATTCACGCAGAACACACAGTTTTGAGAATGTTTAATTGAACGACACTTTGGATTACCTAACACTTTTTAAAGATTTTCTAACTTTGATCGTTCTTAATCGAACGTCGTTTTGGATTTATTTAGGGTCCCGCACGCGGTTTTCAACACAGCTTTCAATTTTTCTTTTTTGAAATAGTTCACTTGTGATTACGCGCTCAATTTTTATTTTTCTTATTCGAACTTTAAAATTTTTGTTCACTTTCCTTTGCCGGAATGTTTACTTTCTTACTCGGAAGTTAGGTTCTTTTCTTTCGAATTGAATGACTTAGGTCAACCGCAAAATTCACTTGTTCGTTATTATTTCACGTATTCGAAAATTACCGACTGCGCCAATTACGGTTTCATGCCGCGGTTTGTCAAAAAAAAAACTTAAACGTTTTCTTTATTTTTAAATTTTTCTTTTTATTTTATTTATTAACTTATTTCTATTTTACATCTTTTTATTTAGTTATATTAATTAATTATTAGCTAAGGAGAAGCCGCTGTCTAAGCGAGGCTGCACTTCTCCGTAGCTTGGTGAGTTAAAGACTGACTGAATGTGTCCAAGCTTGGTTTGAATTGTGGTTCCAATTCAGTACAAAAATAGATTGGGTTAGCAATTTCTTATCTCATTTGGGTATGATATATTCTTATTGATGTGTGGAAGGGAAAGGGTGTGCATCCGATAAGGATTGGATTGTGCTAAGTATGCACAAGTATGCACAAGTAATGTGCCGTTGGGTGGTCTCCATTGTTAAAGGAATAATGTGCCGTTAGGCAAGGGGAATGTGGGAGGTGCTCGGGGTAATGGTTTGGGTGACGTCTCAGACGTAACTATATGACTACAAATTTCAATACAAAACAATACAATGTATTTATAACTTTTAGATATATGACATACAAACCAGCTTATTTAAATTTTTTTAATTATTTGGTACATCTAAAAGTTGCAAGACTTCATGTTCCATGATACTTTTATTTCTTCTCGTAAAGTATCTTAGACTTGCTGAGAATGGATCTGAGGTTATAATCAATCGATTTAAGAGTTCAGTATTTGTATCTACACGTGATATTTTTCTGGTAAGAAGTTCCCTAAACCTTCTATTTTCCTTGTTTCTTGCCTCTTGCGCTTCTTCTGAAAGTTGTCCGATTGGAAATATACAAGTCGAAATTATTTGTTTTCCATGAAAGAAGACCTTATGCACACTTACTGGCTTAAAATACCAGGCATAATTTTCAAAAGCATCTGCATCTATTGGGAACCCAGACCCAAGAGCTTCTAAAATGATATGAAACTTTTTGATAATTTCTTTATCTATCACTGTAATTTGGGCAGTCTTTTCATCATCTCTAAAAAATCGTTCAGCCTTGTTCCCGTCATTAGGATTGAAAGACTGTTGAGTTGGCATATCTACAAATAAACCCTGTTTCTCTTGTAAATTTTTCTTGGATTAGCTATTTTCTGGCTTTGACTTTTTCTTTACTGCCTTGGTCTTTTACCTGTCGCAACTTGACATCTAATCTATAAGCTTTTTTTCGGTCTTCCTACTATAGCTGAAGAAGGTATTTCATCTAAGATATGTTGTGATAATGTTAGATTTTCATTTAGCCACAGAGAATTTGAATTTTCGAAGCGCTCTCTATGCCGATCACTTTTGGCCCATGTCTCGTCAAATCTTAAACATAAAGTTTTAAAGGTTAATTTGATTGACTTTGTTAAAGCCTCAGAAAATATTACATGGCTAAAGTAACCCACAACAAAAGCAGAAACAGCATCTAAGCGCTTAATTTTAAATTAAGAAATCCAAACATAAAGAATTTGCTTTTTCGTGATTTCCATGGGCATCCTAAAAAACGAAAAATTTTGTTGAAACACATTTTAGCAGTGCATATGCAAGGCTTTAGATCAAACACGGTCTCCAACTTGGACAACACTGAACAACTAGGTATACTTTTCGTCTAATGAATACAAAAAACACATATTTTATCTATAAATTTTACTTTCATTTACCCCTTATACCTATTAAACAAAATCTTTAATTATTTAAGAAAAACTTACTTTTATATCAATTGACTTTTAACTTATTGAGAAAAGATAAAAAAAAGCTATAAAATATACGCGAACTAATTAAAACCGATATAAACACTTTCTCTTCAAATTGACCTTGTTATAAAAAAAATTATATACAATTTGGAGTTTGAGATGATTTTTTTTTTGTTGCAATAAGCAACAACACAGTCATTACGTAGGAGGCTTAACCGGTTTTTGTTTAATTTTGTGCATGTCATTTTCCTTATTAAACCAAGCTAAATCAGTCACACTGTGCAACGCAGACAAGCACCACCAATAAGTCAACAAACTTCTTTAGTAAGTTCAGTTTGTAAAATTGAAAAGTGGCAAATTGCATTCGACGGGTCCGAAAATATCCACGATTTTCTTTTTAAAGTGGAAACCCTTAAGGATTGTTCGCAATGTAGCTGGGAATACACTATAACTTGTCTTATCTTTTTTTATCTCTGCCTCATGCAAATATGGTTTATAAACCATTTGGGAATCCTCAGTGCTGAAATGCGAATCTCCTTCACCGATGTAAACACAGACACCAATTGTGTTGAATACAAAGAAACAAGTTACAGGTGACTGTGACGGTCTAATTGCAATATGCCATAACCTACCCCAAACATCCATCATGGCCAACAAATAATATACCATCAATCTACTTGATGACAATTCTTACACCTTTCTTTATCCACCATCGTTCCTACCTTTAAATATGAATACATATCCATTTTTCACTTGCAAATATGAATTATAAAGAAAATCATTTGAGAATCCTCACAGTAGCTGAAATGCGACTCTTCTTCAACGATCATACACACACATACCAATTGTGTTAAAATCCAGAAAACATAACATACCCCTTCCATCAAATCAAAAAAAAAAATATACCATAAATCTACACGAAACCTGCTTTGCCAACCACCACCACTACCTGCATCATCCTCCTACTCATATTCCCAGCACGAGAATGGTGTAGAACTAGACTATCATGATTTGTTGCGGGCGAATGCGCACTGAGGGCGTATCGTCGTTTACGCACGGTTGCACTACTATAAGGTTTATATACAATGCTTATATGCATCGATCATTCTTGAAGGGCTTATTAAAAGTAAAAAGGGTTCCCCAGTGGCGCAGAACACGGAGTTAGGGTGGATCTTAACAGGCGCCACGACCAGGGATTCCCACATAAACTCACTAAGAGTGCAAACTCATCACGTCACACTCGAAGACCAACTTCGGCAATTTTGGGAAATCGAAGAGAACGTAGAAACGCGAAAATTGACGCAAGAAGATGAGAGGTGTCAACTACACTTCGAAAAAACGACGCAATGGAGACCAGATGGAAGGTGTGAAGTGCACTTTCCATTCAAGGAAAATATTCGACCAAAACTCGGAAATTCTAAGAGAGCTGCGTTGGCGCGTTTTTTTCAGATCGAAAGACGACTCAAGGCAAATAAGAAACTGAGAGGTGCATACAACAAATGTATCGACGAATACATAGCCTTGGGGCATATGAAGGAGGTTCAAAGAGACTTTAAAATGGTGGATGGAGACCACTACTTTCTACCACACCATGCAGTTTTTAAAGAACCAAGTACCACAACCAAGCTGAGGGTGATTTTTGACGCTTCGTGTGTGACTGCCACTAAACGATCATCTGATGGTGGGTCCACGACTCCAAAGGGACATCATTGATCTCATCGCACAGTGGCGTAAGTTTAAGGTCGCATTTGCAGCGGATATCAGCATGATGTATCGCCAAATATGGATGGCCCCAGAAGATACAATCTACCAACTCATGTTGTGGAGAAATAGAGACGATTAGCCGATAAAAACTTTTGCTCTCAACACGGTGACGTTTGGTACTGCTTCGGCACCATATTTAGCGGTACGAACGTTACATCAGATAGCTACGGACAGTGAACGAACTTACCCCCATGTAACCAAGGCGCTTCTCGAGGGCTTCTATGTTGACGACTTCCTCTACGGAGCCGATAATGAAGAAGCGGCCATTAGGTTGCAAAGAGAGGTTCTGGCTGTATTAACTGCGGCTAGATTTCCTCTGCGCAAATGGGCCAGCAACTCACCACATATTTTGGAGCAGATACCTAAAACTGAAAGGGAAGTGAATCTCCCGTTACAATTTGATTCACCGGGTGTCATTAAGACTTTGGGTATACAATGGCACCCGGCAAAAGATACATTCACTTTTGCAATCAACTTACCCAATGTGGAAAAACACACAAAACGATCCGTTTTAGCAGATATTGCACGCCTTTTCGATCCCTTAGGATGGATCGCCCCATGCATAGTCAACGCTAAGTTGATTTTGCAGCAGCTGTGGGCATCTGAACTAGCCTGGGATTCCACAATTACTCCAGATATAGAAGCACCTTGGGTTGAACTGCGACAAAGTTTCAAGGCGCTGGAAGTGGTGGAAATTCTATGGTGGATAGGATACTGAAGTTCATGCCATGTGCAACTCCATGGTTTTAGTGACGCCTCAGAAAGAGCCTATGTAGCGGTGATATACGCACGGGTCTGCAATAATGGCCAGGAACACATCCACTTGGTGGCATCTAAAACGAAGGTGTCTCCTTTGAAACGGGTATCATTGCCGCGTTTAGAACTATGCGCGGCAGTACTATTGGCAAAACTTTTGCACGGGATCATCAATGCCATGCAACTCAAAGAGGCCGAAACATTTCCCTGGTCCGATTCCATGATCACCTTAGCATGGATTAAAGGATCTCCAGCCACACGTACCACGTTTGTAGCCAACAGGATTACCGAAATCCAAGGGCATACCTGCAAAACAATATGGAGACATGTAGGCAGCAAGGACAACCCAGCGGGTATTGGATCTCGAGGAGTTCATCCGGAAGAACTTCTCAGGAATGACTTGTGGTGGTGGCATGGGCCATCGTTCCTAAATAATTTTTCTCCGGACAAACATCCAACAACAATTCCGCCAGAAACCAATCTAGAAAGCAAGGGCAAAGAAAGGGAACAAGACAAGGGGACATCGTTCTACAACACCAAACTTGTTGAGACAACATCAAGTATTGCTCAACTAGCATCCCATTGTACTGTTCTCAACAATGAATTTGTTACAAAGTTTTCCACTCTCCATCGTCTCATCCGCAACATAGCTATATGGAGGCGATATATGTTCAACTTAAAAAATAGAGAAAATCAAATGATGATTAACATTCATCCCATAACAGCGAATGAACGCAGTATAGCACATGACAAGCTTGTCCAACTCGTTCAGATGGAAATGTTTCAGGAGGAGATCAAGGCACTCCGGCAAGGAAGGCCATTACCAAACGGAAGTTTGATATGCAATCTGAATCCATTTTTGCACGAAGATGGACTGCTCCGAGTTGGGGGTAGATTGCTCAACTCAGCACTACCATTCAATCAAAAACATCCAATTATTCTTCACCAATCTCACCATTTGTCTAGATTAGTGGCTAGTGACGCTCATCAACGCACGTTACATGGTGGGCAGCAGATAACGATGGCTGACATACGAAATAGATACTGGATAACAAATCTGAAAAGAATTGTCAAATCAACAATTCATAGATGTGTCCGCTGCCATCGCTACAGCGCGCAAATGCAGCAACAACTAATGGGTAACCTCCCACCTGAGCGTGTCAAGGTCGGGCGACCATTCACAAACACAGGTGTCGATTATGCGGGACCAGTAGAAATCAAGCTATGGCGTGGTAGATGCAACCGATCCACCAAGGGATACATTGCCGTCTTCGTTTGTTTGGCCACCAAGGCCATACACATTGAACTGGTCAGTGATCTTAGCGCTGCAGCATTTGTTGCAGCTATGAAAAGATTTGTGGCAAGACGAGGAAGTTGCAGCAATATGTTTAGCGACTGCGGCACCAACTTCAAGGGAGCGAACAACAATGAGAAAAGAAGCAAAGTTCATAAGCTCCGAATGGTCAGCCGAAATTGCAGACAATCTGGCATCGCAAGGCACAACGTGGCACTTCATTCCTCCCGCTTCGCCACACTTCGGAGGACTATGGGAGGCAGGCGTAAAAAGCATTAACATCACTTAAAAAGAACAATCGGGTCGGCTAAACTGACGTTCGAAGAGTATGCAACCGTACTGACCCAGACTGAAGCTTGCCTCAACTCACGTCCACTTTATCCCATGACATCAGATCCAGACGACCTAAGCGTACTTACACCAGGACATTTTTTAATCGGGGCACCACTGCTAACACTTCCAGAGAGGAATCTGACAGAAAGTCAACAACCTGGACAGATGGAAGTACATGCAGCGAATAACCCAGGACTTCTGGAAACAGTGGAGTTCAACATATCTCCACTTGCTTCAACATCGACCAAAATGGTTGCAAACGCAGCCAAACATTAAAATAAATGACATTGTCTTAGTCAAAGAAGACAATCTCCCACCTTCCTCATGGCTACACCCCGGGTCTGATGGTCTTACGCGCGTGGTGACCATTAATATAGAAAAATCGGTACTTAAACGACCAATCGCGAAAATATCCCCCTTGCCGATATCAACCGCAATCGAATCGAATTAAACAATACAACGAAACATGAACTATGAAAGAATCTGAAATTTATGAAACCAATTTTATTTGAACTTTAAAATAAAACCCTCACAATAAAACATAACATTATAAAATAAAATAAAACAACAATCAACAATTAAACAACAACAACCAACACCATTATGATGAAACAAAACAACCCCAAAACCCAACTTACCCTAATATGTCCATAGATGTTTTTGCAGCTAGGTAGATAATCTTTTAACTTATTACTCATAACTTCTTGTAAAATGCATAACACTAATTCATTCTTTTTGTTTTTCATTCTTTGCATCTGTATTTGATCCTAACCTCAAATGCAATGAGGAACACCATGGCGAAAAGGAAACTACAACAACACATGAGCAATTCACGATCCCGAGACACCACAGCCCAAACGAGACACAACTTCAAGACGGCCCGGAGGCGGGAGCATGTTGGTAATATATCGAAGCACTTTGCTAACCACTAAGGGTGAAAATTACGCGAAAGGCTCACGCACATGACAGGGGTGGAAACATGTGAGTGTACATGGAGCTATTTGCTGAAAGGTAGAACAATGTAAACTCGGACTGAGTTTCACACTTCAAACAAATAGCTTCAAGGAACAGCCCACAAAAGAAAAAAACTCTGCACTTAATTTTGCTTATAAGCAAAACTTCACGACGAAACAAACCTTTATTTTTGGAACCAACGAAATCACGCACCACGTACTAAGCCACGATCAACACAGAACTGTCAAAAGGTGGCATGCAGAAAATCATCGAGGATTAGGCTGTTTCAGTCGCACACAAACAATTACAACAAACGAATAGGGCATATAGCAACGCATGGCCATACTGCTCTAACAGCAGCCAGCGGCATTGTGTGAGATCGTAGTAATCTAGAACAATTACGATGTTAACTCATTTTATATCATGCAAGTTAGGGTCATGACTATTTATGTATATTAAGAATAAAAGTCCAGCTGATGTATTATGCAAGATCTATGTACCGACATTACGAGGTTGGCTTGTGGAGAAATTTGCGGCATTCAAATTTGTGATGTTCATCCCCGCTGATCAACATATTAGCAAATAAAGAAATTTATAACGTGGTATTTGAATAGGTTTTTCTTTCTTGAATTTATTAAAAGACATTTCAGTGCAAAAAATAATTGAAGGCACCTCCTTCAATTAACAAATAATTCCAAACTCAACTAGCTAGGAACAGAAATATAATCGGGGCAAGATCACCGAACAAATGACAATAGTTGTGTTGGGATTGTACTGCAAGGAAGAAAAAACTGGACTATTTTTTAAAGTCAACTCGAAAAATAAATCTGATTTGTGGCCCTACATTCAGAAATATACTCATAAGAAAACGAGTCGAATTTGCACCGACAGTGCTAAGCAATATTTTGGAGTTGAAAAATTGTTTAGCGAAAATACTGTCCATTTAACAACTAACCACAGCAAAGAGGAATACGTTGAGCAAAATAACCCTATAAATACCATCAACGACTTGGAGAACCAAACTAAGCATCTAAAACGAGCAATATTGTGCAGAAGAACGCCAGAACTATTGCATCACGGTACTTTTACCGCTGTAATTATTAAGAGAAACAGTATAAACATCACCTTGGTTCCCAAATAATGCAGTTCTTGATGGATATGCACAGAGTGTATCCTGGAATTGTAGATGGTGAAAGGCAAAATGGATTGGAACTGATGGAAATAGATCCAAAATCAGATGACATTGATATCGATGTTGAGCATGAAGCAGGCTGTTCTAAATGTCCAAGAATAATGGCAATCGGAAGAAATAGATGCTGCTGAAAGTGTATAGACATTAATATTTGTACTACGACAAATACAATGGCGACAACATTTTCGGTGAAAGAAGTGAGTAGATAAGTGAAAGTAAGTAGGTAAGTGAAAGTAAGTAGGTAAGGAACACTAACAAATTTACAACACTACAAACATACGCATGGACGGGAAGGAAAGACACACAATCACATACACATCCGTGCAAACTGCACATACATACCCGAACTGATAAACAGAGAGGTGCACATACGGCTGAATCCCCCCCCCCCCCCATCCGTAATGAAATTCCTAACGGTGGTATCACGGGGAATAAGGGTTTGCAGCAGAGGTGATTTTAGTTCGGGTTAAAGTCCCACACTCCGGCTTTCGATGCTTTCCACCTTCTACAAAAAAAAACACTGTCCGCTGGGGCGAACTGGGATACCATTTTCCTATTATTCCATTCCCCTTAAACGTACCGCTACTCAGTAATAACTCATTGTCATTTTATCTGTTGGGGAAAAATTTCGATTTTCCACCGTGGTTACCGATGGCCAATTTGAGAATGACGCACAAAAAAAGTTGTCGAAGACCAAAAAAGGATCTTTTTGAAAAACATGTTGATAACTAAAAATTGAATATTAATCAAAGATGTGACATTAGGGGTAGTTACTATCATTAATTTATTTGACACTAGGTTATTTTACCAAGAGATCCAAAAAGGTCTTTAAAAACTAAAAAAAAAATGTTCCCAAATGTGCGTGGAACCCGTGCATTATTAATGTGTTCAATGTTATTATGGCAAAAGGTCCTTGGAACCCCAAAGAGGTAAAATAATAACTCCTACATTTCTGTCTCTAAAGAAACAGGCTAAACTTTATGTTAAAAGTGTTTTCTAGGGTAACCGATGTGCCTTTCACACATTTTTAATTGGGCGCACCGTTTGCGCGCTAGATGCGACAAACACAAGCCGTTATTTTGGTAACAGGTTCTGATAACGATTTTGAAAACTGATCATAGCTCTAGCGATTTCGTCTGTTCAAAAGGAATCATGCCATGCTGCATTAGCTAGGGCTACAAGCCCGCTCTAAATGATTTTTTGACAGGACTCACCGCTTGGCCGATAAAAGCAAAAAAGCGTTTGAACAAGCAAATTGTCTTATTCGAAGCACCATTCACCATTGATTAGTATTTTAATCATTACTCCTCCGCATTTACGCAGGTGCTTCTAGGAAGAAAATTTGATTTCTGTCAAATATGGCACAAAATTTGCACATTTGGCATTGTTATGAGTCGAGGCTTGGGCACAGGGGCGTCTTCGGAGTAGTGGAGGAGGACGGTGGCACGCTCGCGGTTGCACGGCTATCGCTCGTCGGACGGGGGTAGTTCTTGTCACCCCTCACACTAAACCACCTGCTCACAAACAAAAATTATCGTGCCGGAAAAAAAAGGAAGAAGATGGGCAGAGAGCTAATCGGACGGACGAAAAAAGAAAGGAAAGAGAAGAGAAGAGAAAGATAGGATAGACGAAAGGAAAATCTCAATTACATTTGCCCTACCAAGGAGAGAGTACAGGAAGTCAGATGCATTTTTAACTACCCCAACTATGCTAAACTAATCCTATTCTAATCTAAAACGTAAGCTAAACCTTAATATAAATCCCTAATCTAACTTATATCTAACCTAATTATAATCTCCTTTGCATCCACTGCTTCCTAATGTCGCTCCCTGGTAAGGTTCGTCTCGTTGCTGAGACATGCCAAATGATGTTGGTTCTGGCTCGGCCTACCCACCCTATGTGTCGGACGACACTCCTTTGGCTATCTCTCTGGCCGAAAACAGCGAGAGATAGCCCCTTGACCAGAATCCAGGCACTAGTACGTCCATGTCCTAGTAGTGGAGAGTTCGTACGTCGTCACGTCCTGTCGGCATGTCCGTCGGTCGTCTACGTATCGTCTACTTCATTGCCCAGGCGGAAGGACGGCCTTCCCAGTCTCCACACACCAAATCACTTTTGTCTCTACTCCATTGAAACGCAGATAACAGATTCAGTTATTAAATCCAATATAATTCATATTATGTAAATACTAAGACTACTGTAAAATTTAAAAAAAAAGTATCCACTGGATACCTGTATTCACGGTAACGAGTATTCTCTAACCTGACTAAATGTCATTCAAATAGGCAAAATTCTTGCCCTAAGAAAAATATATGTGTTAAAACTTACGGCGTATTATTCGTCGTCCCTCGTCGTCCTGCCGGCAGCACTTTGAGCTATGATCTGGAATTTTAACGAAAATGTTGGGCTTTACCGCCTCTTTTCGCGTATTCACTACTGGAACACTATATCCTAACAAATAATTTAATTTAAACTTAAAAAATCAATAAACTAATCCAAAAACCAAAGAAAATTCACTATACTACTTCACTATTGCTAGATTTTCAATTATACACTAATTCACTCCTTTCTTTTTTTTTCTTTAAATTCACTAATGATCTTGTCTTTTGTTACACTGTTCCTTGAAGGGGAATATAACCCTACTGGGGCTTTGGTTTTTGTTTTTTTTAATGAAAACAGAGTAAGTTGGGAGTATTAATGTTTTTTTCTGATCCCAAAGAGTGAGTTACTACTGAGTTGCAGAAAAAACACCTCCATGGTACGTTAGAAACTATGAGTCAAAATTATAATACCTTTACAATAGGGTATAATAGGGTTGAGATAATAAATCACGATCACAATAAGATTAAATTGGTCATGAAGATAGTCCAAATAAATCAAAACCTAAAAAACTAAACACAAACATATGGAAAGGCTCCAGTCCGCTTGTGCGAATTGTTGGATACCCTAAAATCGAAGTATTGGTGAATTGTTAAGAACAATGTACATATTTTGTTAAACAACATTTAAAGGATTTTATCGAAAAATCAAGGTTTTTGTAAAAAAAACGCCACTTAAAAGTGGGCATGCCAGAAAACTTTATATAAAGGAATTGTTCAAAACAACTTTAACTACATACATAGGTACATACTTTGCAAATGATTTCTTCAATAAAAAGGTTTTTATTTCTTAAAAAGTAGGAGAGCCCATTAAGAGAGTATGTATATATTCCAAATTTCAGCTTTCTAGCTCAAACTTTGATTTTTCAAAAAAAAAAAAAGGTGTGAGCCACGCTGCACTCACGGTATAGTTGATGTGTAAACATGTAGGTACAGTTGCGCGTTAGCTACCTAATTTGTTATCTAGCTAACGCCGTAACTAAGTAACTAACGTAACACAGTTGTCAAAAGGTGAAGTGAACGGTTGGCTTTATAAGTGCTCTGAGTTTGTGATTAAAATTCCCTATCTAAAACGTAGTATTCCAAAGAAAAAATTAAAACAAAACCCATTTAAGACAGTGACTTTTTGAATTTTTATTGCAAAATAAGAACCAGTGTCCTCACAATTTAACTACAAGTTGAATTTTAGTTGGTAACAAACAGAAAAGTAGCTTTAAATATTTTTTGACGATTGCTTCTGTGTGTGTGCTCTTTGTTTTCACCGCTTCTTTGTCACGCAGTAAGTACCCGTACAAATATAATGCCTATGTGTGATAACTGCAAAGAAGAACTGCCTCCAGTGGAGGATTTCGTCACTTGTCCGATGTGCTCCCGTAAACTGTATTACCAATGCACCACGGTGACAGAACGTTCTTGGCGGACGATGCGTACTAAAAAGGAAGCTTGGAGGTGCCAATTTTGCAGGAATGCTAATGATAACCCATGCAACGCTCAATTTGACTCCTCTTCGCGTCCTCTTACTCCTACAACGCGCCCACAATCACTTGAAGTTCAAACGAGCAAAAGAAACCGGACTGAAATCATCAGTCCCCATAACAACACTCAAAACATAGACAATCTGTCAAACACCAATGTCAACAACATCATGGAAGAATTTAAAAATATAAAAACTGAAATAAAAGGCATCGCCGATTTTTGCAACTTCGTCTCACAAAAGTTTGATGAAATCAACAAGAACCTCGAAAAAAACAACACTTTTGTGGATTCACTAATGAATGAAATTCAAAAACTAAAAGATTCCCACAAAGAGAAAGATGAACAAATATCTAACATGCAAGCACAAATAAACATATTAGAACAACAACAACTTAAATACAGCGTGGAAATAAAAAATATACCACCAAAACAAAACGAGAACTTGCTGGAAATTGTTAAATCGGTAGGAAAGACCATTAACCACGAAATCACAAACACGGAAATCACGGATATATATCGCACTAGAACTAAAAATGCGGAAAGATCAACAATAATTGCCACTTTTCAGAATTACGTAAATAAGACTAGATTTATGCAGAACGCCCGCGCGACCCGTCCGCTTATAATCGCCAAACTCAACCATAACATAGAAAGCAATGAAAGAGTTAGCGAAATTTGCAATAATAACAACATATTCATCAATAATCAGCTGACAAACGAAAACAAGCAGCTACTATGGCAAGCAAAGAAGAACAAGAAGGCAAGAGAAGAAAATTGGAAATTCGTATGGGAAAACACAGGGAAAATTTACGCGAGAAGAGAAGAAAACATAGGGACGGGCTACAGTCCGCTTGGGCGAACTGTTGGATACCCTATTCTTATTCCTATCCCTCATAAGTGGGCGTGACAAAAGTCTAAGTATGATTGAATTGTTAAGAACGCTCTACCTACCTCTAATTCTGCTTAATAAAAAAGAACTCACAAAGTTTGTTTATATTAGGAAAGTATGAGATCTTTATTTTTGTAAATATAGGTAATTCATTTTGACTCATTTAAATATAACAAAAATAAATAAATAAATAAACTCTTCTTAAACAAAAACAGAAAAAACAAAAACAAACAAAAATAATTAATTCTTAGTAAATAATCGCGCCAAAAATTACGAGTTCGCCCCTCTCAGCGGAGATAATCTGCCCTAATTGCATTTGTGTTTTTGGTGCCAAAACTTTTTGTGTTTCCAGGACAGTTGACACCCCTGTCTAGTCAAAGTTGAAAATTCTGTCCGAGGGAAAATTATGTCGTGCAAGAACGTCAGCCAAGTTCTTATAAAACTCTGCAACAGCCGTTTTGTTAAATGCGAATGAACGTGCAATACTTGTGTTCTCAGGCTTTCGCAAGCTAAGATTAGGATTCCGTTCTCTATATTTGCGCAACCAATCTAGACCAGCCATTTGGTTGTCATTCCATTTCGTTGGGTATTTCAAATTTAAGGCTTTTGCATATTCAAATGCGAGTTTCCGAATTTGTTGCGTTGTGACTCCGTAATGCATTTTGCAGCAATTAATAATGTATTCATTTAAATGCTCTTCTTCTTGCAATGAAAATACTTGTAGGCTTTTAAACTTGGAGTGAACATTTCGTGAAGGTTTATCATCAGAAAGGGCTTTTCTATATTTCTGCACTCTGCTTTGCAATGTTGATTTTTTAATGTTGTATTTTAATGTCGCTTTTCTAAAAGACAATGTCCTTTCCACTACTTCGTCAACTGCTAATTTAACGGATGGCTCGTCAACTCCTTCGTTTCGTGCACCTTTTTTCTTATATGTTCGCACCATGATTCTTAAAGAAATTATTATTTATAGGAATAAAATACCAACCTCAATTTACTATAGAATGCGAAAAACTAACTTTAAAGGATTAAATTTCATTTCAATAAAACTGTAACTTCGTGTTTAGTTTGTAACCGGCTCAAGAAAATTTAATGGGGAGCATTCGTACTCGTAAAAACGGTAATGAGATTTTGCAATATTTATAATTAAAACACAAATTTAACACTTTTATCAACAATTCTTCATCACTATTTAGCCAAAAAACATACAAAACTTACTCACAATATTACATCAAACGTACACAAAAAAATTACTCAGAGCACTAAAAAACACTAAACGTCTTGTCGCGACCGCATCTGTTGCACTTATGATTTAAAATTTATTGAACAGCTCGGCGCCTACTATGTCTATGCACATTAGTAAGCACGTGTTTGAATCCCGTTTAGTTTTAGTTTTATGCTCACTGTACAAAGGGTGACCGTGTACGAAGGGTGACCACTTCCCCCTACATATTTTGTTATATAACATTTAAAGGATTTTATCAAAAAAACGCTCCCTAGCTCAAACTTGGGTGTTTCAATAAAATTGTTTTATTTAATTGTGGGCGTGTCAATAGGCGGATTTAAAAAAAATTAACACATGAGCATAAAGGGCCCCTAGAGAGTATATATTATAAAATTCAGCACCCTAGCTCAAACTTTGGATTTTCAAAGAAATTGTTTTATTTATTTGTGGGCGTGTCAGTGGGCGAATTTTGAAAAGTTTTAGGAGTTATAGATCATATATAAAAAATTTCAGCTTTCTAGCTCAAAATTCGATTTTTTCCAAAATTTTGTTTTTTTGAGTTTGTGGGCGTGTCTGTGGGCGGATTTCAAAAATTCGTAAACTTGATTATTTTGGGACCCTAGAGAGTATATGGTTAAATTTTCAGCTCTCTAGGTCCAGTTTAAAGGCCTAATTTTTGCCGACGGACGGACGGACGGACGGACATGGCTAGATCGACATTACTATCGATGCTGATCATAAATATAGTAACTTTTAGGGGTCTATGGGCAATATTAAGGTATGTTACAAACTATGCGTCAAAATTAATATACCACTAGAATAGGGTATAAAAACAGAAGCTTTGTTCATTCGATCTCCGATCGATATTAACAAAATTAAACGTCAGTAATGATTGTGTTTATGTGGGTGCGTATGTGAGGAATAATCTTTGTTTTGTTTATGATGGATGAAAACATAGAAGACATAGAAGAACTGTTTGATCTGAAATACATGGAGTTTGATGATTTTAATCAAGCAGAAGAAGAACTAAAGAAAACTAAATTTAGTTGCTTATGTCTAAACATAAGGTCACTGAAAAAAATTGGGATGTTTTTTGTGCTCGCACCTGTCCAATTTTGAATTATATTGATGTAATTGTCCTCGTCGAAATAAATATAAAAACAGAAGAAAATAATCTTTATCATTTAGATGGTTTCTCTGCTGAATTTGCCAACAGGGCACATAAAAAAGGTGGTGGTATCGTAATGTTTATTAAAAATAATATCAGTTACGAAAAAATAGAAATCGATACAACAGCTTGTGAAAACCTGACCGTGAAATTGCTGTCCTATAAAAAAGAAAAGTTTATAAGTGGAGTTTATAGACCGCCGAAGCAAAACCCAGTTGTATTCTTCGATGACTTGGTGAAGATAATTAACTTGAAAGAAGGAAATTGTGGCATAATAATTCTGGGCGACATTAATATAAATACGAAAGATGATTTAAATGCATTGGCTCTTAATTATCAGGATTTGCTGGCAACAGGCAGAGTCTATAATACACAAGTGCAATGTAGAAACATCCAGTCATCAAAATACGAGATTATGGCACTCTATATATTTTGGGGAAACAGATTATGCAGAGGTAGAAGGTTTGGTACACCGTCTAAATATACAGAAAGCACCCGGGTTAGACGGTATTAGAGTATCTGATATTAAACTTAATACCGATATCTTTGTCCCCATTTTAACCAAACTAATTAACCTAAGCTTTAATACGCGAAAAATTCCTAAAAAACTTAAAGAGGCAGTGGTACGACCAATATATAAAGGAGGGATTAAAAAGCAACTCACAAACTACAGGCCAATTACAATCTTACCGGCCATGGAAAAAGTCATGGAGCAAATCGTTTCGGAACGTATATGGGATTTTGTAAAAAAGAATAATTTGATCTGCAAAAGCCAATACGGATTCCAAAAGGGAAAAAGCACAAACAAACTGCTTGGTGACTTCGCGAATGTAGTCAATACGGCCCTCAGCATGAGACAACATGTCCTCGTGCTGGTTTTGGACTTCAGCAAGGCATTTGATACGCTCGACCACACTAAACTCATCAACGCTTTATACAGAGTAGGAATTAGAGGAAGGCTGACGGATTGGTTAACTAACTACCTTGCAGACAGAACCTTCAGAGTCAAAATCATGAATTGCTGTAGTGTTGCACATAAAGCTAAATATGGAGTACCACAAGGCTCGAAGCTTGGCCCTCTACTATTCATTTTGTACACAAACGAAATGCTTAAATGCTTAAAAAAAAGTGTACCTTTCGCATATGCTGATGATACGGCTATCGTTGTGTGTCGCAAGTCATTGGAAGACGCTACAACGGTGATGCAGGAGGAGTTCGACGAAGTTTCGAAATGGTGTCACGATAACGGGCTTGTACTAAATGAAAAAAAAACTAAACTTATGCACATTCGAAGCCCGATGTATCCAGCGTCACAAATCGTCATTAAAACTTTTAAATGTGATAGTGTGTCTGACTCTTTGCAAATTGAAGTCGTAGATACATACAAATACCTTGGTATTATCATTGACTGCCACTTTCGCTGGGAGCCACACATAAATCATCTACGAAAGAAGCTGAGAGGGTCCCTGTTTGCGCTTGCTTGTCTACAATACAAAGCCTCGATTAGTGTACAAAAACAAGTGTATCATGCACTTACAGAATCGACGCTACGTTACCGTGTACAGTGGCGTGGCGTGGATAATTTTAAAAGGGAAGACGTTGAAAAATTTAGTCACCTATAAAAATAAAAATCTTTAAAACCTGAAATAAAATAATTTTTAATGGGGATATTGTATCTACATAATATGCATTCCACATTGACTTAGCAAAAATATTCTAGCCACATTTTTTATACTTCAAGACATTAATATTTCAATCAACAATGAGCTTAAAGCATAACAAAAGTGGCTTCAAAAGAAGCCGGTCTTGACAGACGCATGATACAACAACTTAAAAAAATTCAGCATAATGTGGATAGTAATTTTAAAATAAGAAAATTCAGAAGAATTATATGGATAATTCTTTATATTTGTTAAAATATAAAAACGATACAAATAATAATGTCAGCAATAAAAATAAATCAAAATTAAAAACAGCTAAAATTCACACACTTAAAAAAAAAAGTGAAAAGTTTTGTTAAAATATTAGTTCTTTATAATTATTTGTATTCTAATGCTATTCGACGATCTTTTTTGATAAACTCTGCCAATACCCTTTCATAGAAGTTTGGTCAATTTTTAATTTTAAGAAGAAGTCTTCTTTCTATCGATATGAGGGCTAAATCAGAGAGCCTATCCTCGCCCTGTGAGTTTCTTAAATAAGTATGAATTCTTTTTAAAGCAGAAAAAGACCTCTCAACGGAGGCGACGGAAATGGGAAGTGTTAAAAGTAAACTACTTAAGTTTAAGACTTGAGGGAACACTTCTTTCAATGCTTCACTATTCAAATGGTTGTGAAGGTCGAGAACCTCAAACTGCCGAAGTGACGACGAAGAATATAAAACATTAAGTTCATTTTTTAATGCCGTGAAGTCAAAAATTCTAGGAAAAAACTTAATTAGGGAAGATATTTTTACATCTGGACTGGAACGAGAAAAAGTGTCATACTTCAAATTATTTAGTAAATTCAAAAATGTAAGATTACTAAATGATTTATATCTGGCATTTATTTGGCTAACTATATTGTCTTTAATTTCAACAAAAAGGCGCTTATAATTCGTCTTCAAATCGAAGTCAAGCAACCTGCGTTTACGTGGAGGTTCGATGCAATCATTTACGCTGTCATAAATAACTTCAAACATATTTAAAAAGTCAGAGCTTATCCATGACTCAAAACGTTCGATTTCTTGCTTGGCATAACTAACGTCTGTTTGTTTTTTTTGAATTAAATTAAATAATACATCGGTCGTTGCAAATATTTCAGAAAGGGTATGAAGCAAAAAACAGAATTCCTTGCTCTCTAATTTATTTAATAAACTTTCTGCCATCGAAAGTGTGTCAGTATCCCATTCCCTAGAGTCATTAATTATTTTACTAAAAGTTTCAATTATATCTATTCTACAGTTAAAGATTACGTTTATTATTCTTGAATGATAATGCCATCGAGTTTCCGATACTCCTGGCATGCGTCGATTGGAAATTTGTTTTAAAAGATTGGACCGCTTTGTGGATTTATTAAAAAATCGAACGATGCTATTAGTATAGCCAAAAAATAGTTTAAGTTCTGCTATGTTTTCTAGAGATCGGGATAGTACTAAATTTAAAACATGTGCATAACAAGGAATAAAATTTGCCATCGGGCATTCATCAAGGACCTTCTTTTGAACACCACCCCCCTCGCCGGACATAACTGCGGCACCATCGTAGGATTGTCCTATTAACTTTTCCTTGCAGTCGTATGTTTCAAGAATTTTAAATATATGATTGAATAACTCATTTGCATTACGACTTGCGCTAACGTCAAAAAATCCAAGAAATCTTTCTTGTATACCATCCTCTGACAAGTACCGAAATATGGCACTCAGTTGTTCCCTATGACTCAAATCTGGTGTTTCGTCGATCATAATCGACACGAACCGAGCATCCTTGATTTCCGTTTTAATTTCGGATTTAATAACCGCCGCGATACTATGTATCAAATCGTTTTGAATATCGTTGGATAAACCTGAAAAAATTGGATTGTGTGTACTTGAACACTGCTCTAAATGGGATTCCAATAAAGTGTCACATTTAGATAAAAAATAAACCGCTTCGACATAATTGCCACGATTATCTGAACTAGACCTCTCATCATGACCGCGAAATGCTAACTCCTGTCTGCCTAATAAAATGACCGTGTCAATAAAACGTTCCATTAGTTTCCGATTTTTATCTACTTTTTTTATTATGAACAACGAAAGAATTTCCTAAAGAAGTTTCAATGCGATTCGTGCCGAATTCGTGTAGGGATAAACAACAACGAATATGTTTTTCTGTCTTAATATGTTTTTTCGAAGAATTAACTAAATTATTTATATCAGTGAAACCCGTTCGGCTCCAAACACTGGCGGAGTTTGAAAAAAGAAGACAAGGAAAACAAAACATTTTATTAAGCTTGCAACTCCCAGTTAGCCACTTATATTTTTGGTATAAGGAAACATTCAAATGTGTCACAAAACCATCTCTCCTTTGGTAATTAATATTTATAAAAGGCATAGAGCGCCCTACGTCTATAACTTTTTTTTTATCAAGAAAAGATAGCTTACTAAAACTATTTGAATCCTCCAGGAGGAAATCAGTTAAACAGCAATCTACACTAATCAAAGACATTTCAAAAAAAAAATCTAAAACTGCACTAAAATTAAGAAGCTAAAATGTTTTTATCAGTAAGTTGGTAATAAAAGAAACTAAAAAATTACACATTAACCTTCACTTTCACTTTCACATCTAACTTTTCACTATTTTAATTTAAGATTTTATCAAATTGGCTTTACAAAACACTAGATTTTTTCAAGTTATTGCACTTGTGCAACGCAGTCTGTCAATAAATTCCAACTGATTCTAAATTAAAATTTGAATTCCTGCTTAAAAAAAAAAACAAGTGTCGGTATTTTATTTGACATGAACTTCTCTTAAGCGATATGCTGAATTTACTCTGCTGACAAATTGCCATAATATTCCACCATATTTTATTTCATAAGACAAAAGTATAACAATAAATTTGTAAAAACATCGAAGCATTAACTATCACAAGAGAGAAAAATGAAAGCTCAACTTCTTACATCAACACGCATATCAATATCAACATCAAATTCAAAATCAAGAATCAACCCACATAACACATTCAGATATTATGTCATAAGAAAAAAGAAATAAGTCAAAGAACACCGTGTTATTAGACACAATGTTGCAAAAAAAACGAGTCAAAAGTAGCACCTGCATTCCTGCAACATGTTGATATCTTCCGATTGAAACGCAATGCTAATCGCAAAAGGGAGAATGAAATGAAACAATTCCAAGTATTCAGCGTGAGATTTGGTTTATAAGACGAAATGTAGCGTCTTTTTCTTTGAATATAAAAGCGGGTGTTGAACAAAGAGGATCGGAACCGCAATGCTTGTAGAAGAAAGGGATATAAAACAAGTAAATAAGACGGAAAAATATTTTTTATTCTATTATAGAGAGCAGCGGTAGTTGAAAACTTTTTACTAAGAGTATTTTTGTGACTCTTCGTTGGTTTGTTGTTTGTGATTTGTGGATTGTGGAATGTGGTTGAATCTTGATTCTTGAATGAAGTATGAAGATACAGACGAGAGGTAGAATGAAAATATTAAACTTATTCGATAGCTTATGTGTGAGTGTGTGTGTAGATTTTATTTTATAATTAAAATACGGGACGGGTTAAATTTTTCATATATTTATTTGGCAGATAGTGCTTACTTTTGGTGGATTTTTAAAAGGGAAGACGGTAGGAATCGTGTTATATGGACGCCACGCCACTGCGTGTACTACCATGGGGAGGTGCAGCGCAAACACACATCGAAAAACTACAAAACATCCAACACAGTGCGATTAAATTGATGTCAAGAGGAAATGGATCTCGCATTAAGGTACTAAAAATTAGGCAGATATTTAATATGAGCGTGGTACTGGAGTACTATGACGATGCAGGATTCCGCACTCCAATAAGTCATCAGTTTGGTACAAGAAGGCAAGGTGAAGGAATGTATCAACTCCCATCGATAATAAATGAGTATGGCAGAAGAAGGCTGATGTATACCGTGCCGAATGTACTAAATAATCTTCCTCAACACTTGAGAAACATCAACCAAATTAATGTCAGGAAACAAAGATTAAAACAATTTTTTTTAGAAGCTATAACTTAATTTTAAACGCAAATTTAATAAACTACTTCAAATATAATTTAAATTTAATAATATTAATATAATTGAAAAATTAATTTAAATATGAATTATTATCTAAAATGTAACAAAAAAAAAATAAAAATTAAAAAAAAAATAGTTGCAATAAGACACTTATAAATTCTTGCATAGATAGTAAGTAACCTTTTGTTAGAATTAAATCTTGCAAATAATGTTTTTGAATCTTGAAAATAAAATAAAAGAATTTAATTTAATATTAGCTGCGGTAAAAATGCAATCATAATGACATCTAATTTTTGCTATTAGCTATTAGCTGCAGGCTGTGTAACTAAGCTCGTTAGGTTGCCAAAGTTTGTTGCGGATGACAACTAAAAGTTGGTTAGTTTTTAGCTGTAGCTTTTTAGCTGCCTAATTTTTTATTTTGCTATAATGGTGATAATTTATTGCGTTTAAAATAAAAATTGATTGAATGTCTCTTTTATTTTACATCAGGTTATTTTACAAAGAGTTCCTTGGAGCCACAATTAATAATTAAACCCGAAAAAGGATATTTTCCCAAAATGTCTTTAGAAACGGCACGCTATATATGAGTTCAATGTTATTTGAATGAGGTGTGTTAGGAACAACAAACATTTTGGTAAAATATCCTTTTTTCGACTTTTAAGAACCTTTATGTTGTTCCAACGACCTCTTAGTCAAATAACATTGAACGCAGATATACCGTGCGGATTCTAATGGCATTTTGGAAAAATATTCTGTTTCCGACTATTAAGAACCTTTTTTGTTGTTGCAAGGACCTCTTAGACAAATAACGTTGAACACAGATATATCGTGTGGATTCTAACGGCATTTTGGAAAAATATCCTTTCCTGGACTTTTAAGGACCTTTTTTGTTATTACAAGGATGTTTTAGTCAAATAACATTGAACACACATATTGTTACAAATTTTCGCGGTCAAAAAAATTAGGTTGACTTAATTGTCAAATGCCGAATTGCAAATCAAAAAAGGAAATAATTAAAACAACAGAAATAAACTGAAACCGCGGTTAGAGGTAACAAAAATAACCACAAAAGGCTATTTCCCGGTAACTCAATTTGGGGTGGGTTCGTTTAGAAAATACACAAGAAAATCTGACTAACTAGCTTACGCTGTTGAACGATGAATTCGCAAAAAAAGATGGGCGCCACACAATTTTGCGGAAAATTGTGAAACCTTGCTACAGAACCACTGGAAAAATGACAAAATCCAAAAAAAGAGAAAACACAAAATTTTTAAACCACGTTATAAAACTCCGTTGGAGCTTGGCCACTTTATTTCTTGGACGTTAATTAGAAAGGAAAAAAAATAATGACGGTAAACTCAATGACAAAAAGGTCAAACAAGGTATTATGGCCTGAAGGTCAAGTTAAGTGACCGGCCGGCTTGACCCGCCATGGCGTCGCCGGAATACCCAAAAATTGTTGAAAGGGTCGCGTGTCCCGAACTTTTTCCGGGAAAATTGTGGCATAATCCTACCAGACTTTCGCACTACAAATTCCTACCCAAACGAAATACGATCAGATTCACTACTTATCAAATCACTCTACTTATCTTTGTTTCGACGTCCTACTCCTTAGTCCTTTTTTTCCTCTATCCAACTGTCCTCCTATTTATCCTCCTCCTGACGTTCTTGACTATTTTCTCCAGATCTTTCCTCCACTTCAACTCTCGTTTCCACTTTAAATTTCTTCTTTACTTTATTGTACTTTTCAACTTTAACTTTACTTATTTTTCTTTGTTTGCTCTTATTTCGCACTGTTTTTTTTTAAACTCCTGTCAACTAAAACCCGACTAACACGTTAGCTGGTCAACCAAGAAGTGATCTTCCAGAACTTTCATTGTTCGGCCAACTCTCATTTCATGCACACTCGCACACACATTAGTAGAGGAATCCCACTCATGGCGTGCAATGGACGTCCGCCTATGTTTTGGTGGTTGTCCGCCATATTCCCCTACCTTCATTCGCTCAAGCGAGCCAACGGCAGACCACATTTAGCGGCACCAGAGCGGTTTCGCCAAGGTGTGCGTGAGTCCACACGTTACCCCCTCGCTTATCTTCCAGTCACTCAATCCATTCTCTCTTACCCCAACGATCCATCACTGGAAAGTCGGAATATTGGATTGTTTGACCGACCTGGAACAATATTCTCGTCAATTCACAATCTAATCTCTATTTGACATTCCTCGTATGAGTTTTCTCAAAGTGCGAAATAAAAACAATAATACGAATTCCGCGTTGTTAAAATCCTCTTAAATCGGTGAAAATAAAATGAAAAAGAAGTGACTGGGTCCCAACAAACATGACCCACCTCAGGAGGAGAAGAAATTTGAGGACAATGTTGCAATTATACCCTCCCAGCGCGTGGAGTAGAATCAATAAATCCCCTTGGACTCCAAAACAAAGTCAAGTGAGTATTCTTTAATTTTAGAAAACCGCGGTTTTTAATCTTGCCTGGTGGAATCCTGTTCAGATAGGATGTAAGGGCTTGCCAATCGCGGGTCATTCCTAACATTCTGTTACGCAGGATTTCTCCTTTTTATTGACTGATTCTTTGTTTTCGTTGGTGTAATGTTGACCAGTCTTTTTGTGTGTCTGTGTTTCTATTCGGTGTTTGCAGTTACAGGATTTATTTGCAGGATTTATCCCTCTTATTGACTGGTTTGTTGTTTTCGTTTATGTGATGTTGACCAGTCTTCTTGTGTGTCTGTGTTTCTATTCGGTGTTTGTGTTGTGATGTCTTCCACGGGAGTCTTTTTATCGTGGCCGTCCGCCTACATACCTCTGCTGCTCCTCCGGTGCTCCTACGACGGAGTAGAAAGGAAGATCGTCTTCTTCCCCCTCATCGAACCTAGCACCCCACCGTGTCAATGGTGGTTCTGGCACATATTTAAAGGTATGGGCAGTCCACCCACACTTATCTGCTGCCTCTCCATATCGTTGGAGGGCACTCAGGCTAAGGCAATTCACCTTGCCGCATTGCTATCTACCTCGCACGGTTAGTTGTGCGGACAACGTTGGGCCCATTCTGCCGAGTTGGTGAGTGGCACAGGGATTGGGCACTTTACTCCGGCTCTCGATCTGCCGGTCGGCGGTCCGCCTATGCTACTCGTCTCCACCTCTCACTTTTTGGACTCATCTCCACTCTCATTTTGGGGAATCCTCTCAACTCGCGGGGTTGGGTACCCGTGGGGGTCTTACCCTCGAGGTTCGGGGAAAGTGGCCCAAAGGCTGATGGAGCCTTGGTTGCCCTCCCCTTTCCTATGACCTCGCAGATGTCACCTAATAGAAGAAGGGTACGGGGAGGGAAGAGGAGGTGAAATTTGTTGCGCGAAAATATTCCGCAACAAACCCCACCCTCACCTCCGAGGAAATGGTCTTGGTTTCCGAAGGAGCCCAAACCATTTTCCCAGACTAAGGGTAACGCCACAACAGGGGAAACACATGTCCATCAATGGCCATATTGCCCGTCTAGCAAGATCAAAATTTAACGCAATTACTTTTCGGTTAAGACTATATGCTTGGGCCTTCAAAACAAAAGCTAGACTAATCGTCTCTGGCATCGTGAAAGGGCTTAAGGTCCCTCACGTGCCAGGTACCGCGTTCTTTCCCGTCTTCATCTATAAGCAAATAGGTCCATGGCGCGAGGCGCTTCCGGATCCGAAAAGGTCCGACATATTTCGGAGCTAATTTGGCGGCGTAGTAATTCGCGGCATCGGATAGGATGAAATTTCGTCGCCATACAACCTCATTCGGCAGGTATTGAACATCCCGCCGATGGAGGTTGTAGGTTTTCGCGGACTTCTTGGTCGCCTCCGCTAACTTTCTACATATATCCTTTCTTAGCTCCTTAAAACGCCTGCCTAGCTCCGACATTCCTGTTTCCTCCTGCTCTAATCCCATACTCCCATCTGCTAATTCCCTGTCACTACCCGAAGAATCTTTTTCGGTATCGGGCCTATCGCCCCTCCTCCTTGACGGCATCCTTTCGAAGGAAGAGTCACGACCATATGTGACCATATCCCTTCCAAAGTTTGCGTAATATGGGGAAACTCCTAAGACCTCGTGCTGCGATGTACGTATGCAACAGGCCACCTTTGCCAGATGCATATCCCACGTCCTATGGTTCTCCGATACATAGGCACGTAGCGTTGTTTTTATAATGTGGTTAATCCTCTCAGCAGGATTAGCCTGCGGATGGTAAAGTGCAGTAAATTTTAATTGTGACCTGTACGCTCCGCATAGCGTTTTCAATTCCCTACTTCGGAATTGGGGACCGTTGTCACAGACGATCCACTTTGGTACGCCGAATAATGTAAAGACGTTGTCTTCTAGATCCTTACACACCGACTTCGCGGTTGCGGATCTCAGGGGAAACAAAAGGGGAAATTTGGTAAAATAGTCAACCACAATTAAAATGTAAATGAAACCCCTACTCGATTTAGGAAGAGGGCCTACCAAGTCAACACAAATCATCTCCCACGGGTTCGAAGTCCCTATCCTTTCAACCATTAAACCAGCTGGCTTGTCATTCACCGGTTTCACACTTTGGCATATTTTGCAATTACGGACGTATTTCGTTACGTCTGACCTTAATTTCGGCCAATAATATCTCGAGGCAATCTTCGCGAACGTTTTCCTAACTCCCATATGTCCGTCCAAGGGATGGCCGTGACATTGTTTCAAAATCCTAATTCTATCTATTTTCGGAACTACTTTTTTTTTTATTTTATTTATTTATATTTATTCTTCAATAAAAGCACGTTATAATATTTGTGTTACCTGCGAAGCTTTTTGCTTGTCTGCAGGTGGTTAGTACAAAATTTGTTTTTCATTGAGTTTGGAAGTTATAATTCATTTAAAATTCAACGTTGATTAATAAATATAGGAAAAAGATAAACATTACGTTTGAATAAAATTTAAATTCACAAAATAAGTTTTAAGCTCTTTTTTACGTTTTTTGTAATTTGGGATGATCTTAAGATTTGCTGGTATGTCATTCATTATTGTTGGTATTCTAAAGCTGAGTTGTCTTCTGCCGTATACATTAAATGTGTCTGGAATTACCAAGAGTCCTTGTGCTCGTCTTCGTGTGTTCAAGTTATGTTGCATTGGTTGTTGAAAGCGAAGATCATTGTAGTATTCAAGGATTGCCGTCATTTTAAGGATACCTTTGACATCTAAAACTTTAAAATAAACATTATTAGTATTAATTGTTTTTACCAGTCGCCTTTGAATATTGATGATCTTATTTAAATGGGATTCCGACGCATTACCCCATGCTAAAACCCCATATCTTAATCGGGATTCCACTAGTGAGTAGTAAACTTGCTTTTGAACTTCCATGGAAGTGTATCTTTTAAGATACACCATTGCAAACATAGCACTTTTGAGGTTTGACCTAAGTTTATTGATGTGATCTTGCCATATGAAACGGTTATCAATAATAATTCCTAGGTATTTTATGGATTTGACCACCTCAATCACTTGTCTTCTTCCTGCTGCTGGACATTCATCGTTTCGTAGTATTAAATTTATGTTGTTAGGATCACGCTGGAAATGTGTGCGAATATGCATAAGTTTGGTTTTGTCTGCGTTAACTACAAGTCCGTTATCATGGCACCATCTCGAAAGTTTGTCGAGCTCCTGTTGCATGATAGTCGTTGCAGTTTTAAGGCACTCATGCTTGACAACGATTGCTATGTCGTCTGCATAGGCAAAAACTGTACTCCTTTTAAATACGCGAAGGAGTTCATTTGTATAGAGTATAAATAACATAGGCCCGAATTTTGAGCCCTGTGGAACACCATAGAGATTATCTTCTTCTTCGCTGAAGGCATTAAGTATTTTCACCTTTTTTGTTCTTCCAGATAGGTAGCTTTTCATCCACTTCGCTAAGTTTCCTCTCACTCCAATTTTTGTAAGAGCCTCTAAAAGTTTTTTGTGACATAGTGTGTCGAATGCCTTACTAAAATCGACGAACGTTATCAGGACATGATGATTTTTGTTTAGGCTCATGTTCACCGTATTTGCAAGTTCCCCAAGTAGTCTTCCCGTACTTTTCCCTTTTTGAAAGCCATACTGGTTATCCTGTATAATTGAATGTTTTTCCAAAAAACTGTTAAGCCGGCGTACAACAATTTCTTCAATGCATTTATCAATTACTGACAAAATTGCAATCGGTCTGTAGTTTTCGTAATTCTTTTTATTTCCGCTTTTATAAATTGGTCGTATTATCGCTGTTTTAAGCAATTTAGGTACGTGACATTCATTTATGCTTTGGTTGATTATGGTTTGTATAACTGGAGCTAGTGATGTTGCGTTAAACTTTATATCTACTGCTCTTATATTATCAGCTTCTGGACTTTTATTAATGTTTTGATTGAATAGCATGATCAAAACTTCAACTTCACTGGCTTCTTCTACAAAAATCGTTGGTGCGATGTACTTTTTTTCATTATTTAATGTTATGTGGTTGCAACTATGCACAATTTTTGCAGCTTGGTTTACATACTGTTTAGCAAAATCGTCCGCAATCGTCTTAATGTTCATATTCGAAGGAAAATTGTTAATAATAACGTCATCTATCGACCTTTTCTTTCTTCCCAATATTTCATTTAAAAGATTCCATGTCTTCCTAGTATCATTTTTAGCACTTAAAAATTGTGTTTTGTAAAAGTTGGAATTTGTTGTTTGGATATTTTTGTTCACCATGTTTTATAAATGATTGTATTCTTGTTTATATATGATATTTCTAGCGTTGTTCTTCCATTTCCTATACAGCTCATTTCTCCTTTTACACATTCTAATGATTTCCGGTGTTACCCATGGTTTCTGTTGACGACTGTGGCTATGTGTATATATTGTTCGTGACTGAGCGTATAAATCATTCATTTTTTTAACGAATGAGTTGTAAGTATTCTCAGCATTGCTCTCTTCGCAAATTTCTTGCCAATTTGTTCCCTGAATCAGTTGATTAACTTTTTGTTGATTGATTTTTGTAGGCATTTCGTCTTCGACTATAATATCTGTATGGCCCGTTATAACATACCACGTAGCAAAATGATCTGATATATCAGTTTCTTTTACAGCAGATTTAATATCTTGCTTAGATATTGTTACTAAAATATGATCTATAAGTGTAGAAGATCCTCCGTTTACATCAATTCTCGAAGGCTGTAAGATTACATTAGTTAGTCCCTTAGATGCAATAGTTTCCATATAAGTTTGTACTTGTAGATTACTTGTATCTATTAAGTTGATATTAAAGTCACCCAAACCAATCAACTCCTTCTCATTTTGTACATTTCTGTCGAATTCATCAATGAATTGAGGTATACTGAGTTTTGGCGGCCTTCCTTCCATTCCTGACCATTCTCGTGAACTACGATGTGATTTGCTTTTACGTATTTAAATAAAACCCCTCTATCGACCCTCCAGGCTGGGTAGGCTAAAGGATTGGATTCCACTTCCGTGATCATCTTGGCGATCCAAGGATCCGAACTTATCTCGTCGATTCCTGCCGCGACAGCTACATTTCTCGAGAGCATATCCGGAACCACATGGTCTTTTCCTTTCCGATGCACGATTGTAAAATCAAATTGCTGAAGCCGAACCGCCCAGCGCGCTAATCTACCACACGGATCTTTGAGGTTACTCAACCACACAAGGGAATAGTGATCCGTCACGACCGTAAACCGAACGCCTTCGATGTATGGCCGCAACTTCTCTACTGCCCATAGTACGGCCAAGCACTCCTTCTCCGTGGTTGAATAGTTCCTCTCGTTCCTATTCAACGACCTACTCAAATAGCAAATCACTTTTTCTCCGTCATCAAAAGTCTGACTAAGCACTGCTCCAACCCCATAGTCCGATGCGTCTGTTTGTACCACAAAAGGACGCTAAAAATCCGGACAGGTCAGAATCGGGGCCGTTATCAAGCATTCCTTTGCTTTCCGGAAACTCCCCTCGCACTCTTCGGACCAGACGAACCTACTCTTCTTCTTTAATAAGTCGGTTAACGGCTTGACCAGAACTGCAAAGTTCAGTATAAATCTCCTGTACCAGTGCCCATGTTCTGTAACTCATGCGATAACTCTTCGCATCGAAAACTTTGGAACACAAAATTCCACCGTTTATCGCATGTGGAAAGAAGTGGTGTTCTGTAACTCTATGCGATAAAATATACTTTGGTAATTTTAAATATCATGGGAAATTGGAAGGAATAAGCTAAGCTGTCAAAATACTGGAAAATAAAGTAAACCGATAACAAAAACTGTACCTCTTCGTAAACAAATAAAAGAAATTGAATTTGTCAACATATAGAAAAAGGAAAGAAAATTGTAGTTACAGTTGAAACTCGATTAACCGGGATGGTCGGGACCGAGCCCATCACGGATAATCGAAAATCCCGGATAATAGAACTTTTTTTTTTCTCAAATAAAATAAAACAGAAATAATTGATATTTTAATTTTTTATTTTTTATTTTTATTTAAAAAAAAACGAAAACAAACATAAAATTAATTCATAAAACTTAATAATTCATTCAGTACATATTTTTGTTTGTACATACATTACAAAATCACAAGATTGATTATTAGGAACTTCAAGAAAAACTTTTTTTAAAAAAGTTAAAAAAATTGTTGTATTGTTGTTTGCCGTTGTGATTTTACTCGTTGTTTTTCTTTGAGTAAATTAATGTTAATGCGGTGAACTTGCATTATATCCTGTTGTGCTATTCCAGGACAATTCGACTCTTCTAAAAAGCTCAAAAGTGTAGAACTTGCCTTAATCGCATCAACAATTGGAATTTTTGAAATTTCTACATCATCGGATTCATCAGTAAGGACTTCCGGCTCGTTGTCAAGAGGGTTATTTATCATCTCCATAATTTCGTTCTCTGATAAAACAGCAAATGGTGAAGCATTCGCATCTGAGTCCACCCAATTTCTTATTGCATTGACATCAAAATCCTCTGCGACTTCCATAATTGTTGAAACCTCGTCAATGGCATCTTGTTCTGAGGAAGTTTAGAAATGTCGATGATGTAAAAACTATGCAAAACTTTTTGATTTCGATAAAACTTACCTTCTTCCTCATTTTCGGGACAGAGTAAATTGTGCCAAACATTTTTCAAAACCTCGGTGGTAACGAAATTCCAGGACTTAGAAACACCCCATAAAGCATTCTTGATGTTAAATGACTTAAAAAAGTTGGTCCTGTTTTCTGAGCTTACTAGCTTTCGAATAATCTCTTTGCGATAATGGCACTTTAGGCTTCGAATCACGCCTTGGTCCATTGGCTGGATCAGAGAAGTGCAGTTTGGTGGAAAGTACCTCACTAGTATATTTGCGGCTTTAAAATCATTAACGTCTGGGTGGGCTGGACAATTATCCAAGAGCAATACAATTTTGGAGTTCCTGTCAAGATGGTTTTTTTCTCGGTGCTCTTTAACTTCCGGGACAAAGTTTTTATTAAACCAATCAAGGAACAATTTTTGGGTTACCCAAGCCCGCTTGTTGGCTTTGTAGATAACTGGAAGCTCTCCAGCATTTTTTAAAGCTCTTGGACGAGCGCTTTTGCCAATAACCATCAACTTGCATTTATGAGTTCCTGAAGCATTAGAACAAACCAGTACAGTGAGTCGTTCCTTCGATTCCTTATATCCTTCAACTGAACGCTCGTCGTTGCTTGCCAAAGTGTTTTTGGGCAAACATTTCCAAAAAAGGCTGGTTTCATCAGCATTGTAAATTTGCTCATTGCTTAAATTCTCTGTTTGAATGAGATCAGACAATTCTTCTACAAAAAGCGTAGCAGCTTCATAGTCAGCAGATTCTTTTTCCCCTATCGCTTTCAATCCATGAATTCCATGGCGGTTTTTGAATTTTCCCAGCCATCCTTCAGAGTATACACAGTCAGAGGCTATGTTAAGATTTTCATGAAAAAATTTTGCTTTCTCCATTATCATTTGCCCTGAAATTGGAACTCCTCGAAATCGTTCCTGTCGAAACCATTCATACGTTGCTGCGTCCACTTTGGGATTTTCAGCTTTTTTGAGAGTTTTGCGCCTCTCCAATCCTTTTATAGTGAAGCTGTCTGCGAAAAATTTGAAAATCTTGTCTTTATTTTTTAGAATATCATACACTGTTTGGGAGCCGATTTTATATCTTTTAGCCAACATTTTCACAGGCACACTATTTTTACAATGTTCATTAATCAAATCAACATTTTCCTTAATTGACAAAACTTTACGCGATCTTTTATTTTCACTTAACAAAGAAGAAGCCATTATCACGACGCGTAACTTCAGACTTTCCAACCAAAACTGAACAAAATCCATACAAACATAAGAAACAAAATAAAACGCAACCCGAAGAATGTGTTATCCCGTTACTCCTTTTTGCGTTTCTTTTAAATGCAATGCAACAGATACAAAATTCCGTTGGTTTTTAGATGTGAAAAAAACTTGTTCGGACTTGTTCTCTTGTTACGGATAGTAGAGTTTATTACGGATAATAGAATTTAAATAAAAAATTGTCTTTATTGTCGATAAAGAAAATGTTTTTGTTTTTTTTAGGGATAATAGAGTTTTTTACGGATATAAGACTTTTTTATGTTAAATATTTTCATCACGGTTAATAGAGCGTCCCGGTTAATCGAATCCCGGATAATCGAGTTTCAACTGTATTTAATAAAAAGTGAAAGGAATTAATAAAGATTATTATTATTATTTCAAATATGTTTGTTTTATCTTTTATTTTGGAGGAGGAGTATGACCGGCGTAACATGTTACGTATTCAAAGACGTGTGCTGCGAGATGGCATGAACCCATTTGAAATGCCAGAAGCAAGGTTTCGCGAATTATATCGCTTGTCCCGGGAAGCAACACTTATACTCATTGAAGAGATAAGTCCACATTTGCGCAGAGGGGAAAGAACAACTTTCATACCAATCCCGATTCGAGTCTGTGCTGCATTGCATTTTTTTGCAACTGGGTCCTGTCAAAGAGATGTGGGTCAGGATTTTTTTGCGGCCATCAGTAGGACTATGGTTTCCCGAGTGGTTTCGGAAGTGGCTGTTGTGCTGCAAAACAATCTAATGCCCAAATATATTAAGTTTCCAAACCCTCAGGAATACGATGCGATAAAACAAAAGTAAGTAGAAGCCTTACATCTTTTAATAAAAAGTACAATTCATATAAGTAATACAATTTTCAGATTTTATGAGATGACTGGATTCCCGGGGATCATTGGAGCAGTTGATTGCACCCACGTCCGGATTAAGAGGCCCAAGCAGGAAGTAGAGAATTGCTACTTGAACCGCAAGGGATACCACTCAAAGAATGTGCAACTAGTATGTCTTTGGCATTTGTGATAATTCTATACCTAATTAAAATTATATTCATACGGCTTACATTTCAGATATGCGATTACAACCTAAGGATTTTTGGAGGGTTTGGAAGATTTGGCGGAGCTGCTCACGATGCATACATATGGGAAGCATCACGCATCAACGCGCTTTTAGAACAGCGATATGAAAGGGACAATGGCAGTAATACGTGGTTGTTAGGTGATTTTGTTGTGAAAATTTTGACTCCAATTTAATTTAAATATTATTTTAGGTGATTCTGGATATCCTCTGCGTCCATGGGTAATAACACCCTACCGTTCATCAACAACAGAAAGTGAACGTACATTTAACACCGTCCACGCGCAAGCAAGGAATTGCATCGAGCGCCTTAATGGTGTATTGAAGTCGGTCTTCCGGTGTCTGCAAGTCGGACTAAGAACGACCCCCCAAACAGCAGGGACTATTATAAACGCGTGTACTGTTTTGCACAACTTTAGACTGCATCACGGCTTGCGGGAAGAAAACAACAGACTGGATGAAAATATATCTGCTGATATAGATGAGCACGTCTTATATCCGCAACAATCATCCATGCATTTGCGAGAAGCGGAGAGAATACGCGATCTTTTAAAATCAAATTTATGTAGTAACCCTGTTTTGAATAATTAAAAAGAAAGTTGTATTACCAAGAAACAAAGTATTTTTTGATAATAATAATAATTAATAACAAAAAATATAACACATATCACAAAAAACAACTTAATAACTTAATTAACTCCAAAAAAAAACATAACACATGCATAGTAACATTTCACTAATCACAATAGCTCTCTTAGCAAACGTAAAATTTCGTCGTTCTGCTGCTCAATCTTCTCCATTTTAGATAGATAGATAGATAGATATATTTATTTGCTATAAGCTTTGCTTTTACAAATTGATTGACAATAATGTACATAATTTCACAAAATGGGTAATGATTTTTTTTTTTTTTTCATATAAAATAGAGTTAATATAAGGCATAATATTTTACATAAAAGATTGGTAATTGGTTTCCAGAAACATTAACATTATATGTTCAGTACTTATTAAGAGACTTAATATGAAACCTGGATCATTCATTGAGTATACAAGCTCTTAGTTTAAGCGAGTTTATGACATATTTGTAAATTATAGTTGCAATGTTTTTGTCTTCGACAGCCATTATGCTTTCTAGGTCAGTCAATCCATTAGAAAACAGGAAATGGTTTCTCACTGCATTAAAAATTGGGCATCTAAGGAGAAAGTGCTCAATAGTGTCATCTTCATGCATGTTACAAATCGTACAAATGTTGGTTGTATCGAAATTATGTCTGTCACCGTGCAGAATTATCCTATGGGCATACCTATTGGCACACCTTATTTGCGCAATGACTTTATGGATGGACGGTTTAGAGGCCAAATTCAAATATGACGCCGGCTTATAGTGAGGCTCCTGTATATTTTCCAAGCAAGAAGCATAGTATAAGCAGGAAGTTGAGCCAGTTGCTTTCCTGAAATCTTGTTCTAATAATGTTCTCTTTTTATCCTCTAAAATGTTTTCGTAAGATCGCCTTACAACTGCTAAGTTTTGTTGATCCCATACATTAGTAAAATTATTCATTAGAAGTTCCTTAACTTGTGATGCCCAGTTTGATCGCTGAGTGGTAAGATGGATTCTTAAAACTTCAGTATAACACTTCTTTATCAGGCGGTCATCGGGGACATTTAACAGCTTCATCCAGAAATTCAAGGTTCTTTTCGCTATTTCATATGTTAATGGGATAGTTCCAGTCTCTACACGAACTACGTTGCTTTGCGTGTTGTTGGCTAGTCCAAGTAGTTTTTTCAAAACCGCCATTTGAATTACTTCAATTTTATCTCCAGCTTCCAGTCCCCATATTTCAACACAGTGAAGTGCGGTCGATTTAATAGTTGATTCAAATACTTTTATTCGCCCATCCCAGTTCTCCATGTAAAAACTCTTCAGAGTTTTATCAGCCATCGCTGTTGCTGTTCTTGCTTTACTTTTGAAGATATTAATGGATTCACTCCAAGAACCAGTGCGATTCAAATTTACTCCTAGATAATCAAAATTATCAACAACTTCAATCCAATCTTCTTGGTATGAGAACCTTTCTGGACACGATGCGTTTTTCCTCTTGGCAAAATTCATAATTTTTGATTTATTCGCATTTAATGTCATATCCTTTTCTGCAAAGTATTTATCTAGTGCTCGTAGTGCTTTTTTCAGCTCTAGATCAGATTTAGCAAAAACAGCAATATCATCAGCGTATGCTGTCAAAATTACATTCACGCTCGTCGAAATGTCCATTCCTGTGAGACCTTCGCTCATAAGAAATTCTTCAAGGTCATTTACGTATAAATTAAAAAGCAGAGCACTTGATGGGTCACCCTGTAGAACGCCTCTTGTGATGTTTGTCTTTTCAGTTAGGCCATTTGTTGTTTTAATAGCAATCCTGGTTTTTGAGTAAATGTATTGAAATGCACGGATTATTTTCCCACTTACTCCAATAGATCTTAGGTGCATCCACATCTTTCCATGATTGATATTATCGAATGCTCCTTTTAGGTCAACAAAAACCACAAAGAAACTTCCTTTCGTTTTTGCTAGAGTAATATCGATAATTAAGCGTAGGATAAAGAGATTATCAACACAACCACGTCCTTTCCTGAATCCGTTTTGAAATTCGGGAATTAACTTTGCTTCTTCTGCCCACTCCTGAAGTCTGTTTGTTAAGATTTGGGTGTAAGCTTTCATTAGGACATTTTCAATAGCAATGGGGCGATAGTTTGCTGGTAAATACTTGTCTCCTTTTTTATATACCATCGTTATATCAGCTCTTAGTAGTTCTGTGGTGTTCGTTCCTTCATTATCAAAGAGACGCTGAAAGAGAGAGCGCAGATATTCAAGCCATAGGTTTGGTAGATGCTTTAGGAATTCGCTCGAGATCTTATCTGGGCCCGTTGCTTTATTATTCCGTAATTTTAGTATTACGGATATTAACTCCCCTATGCTTATGTCTCTGTCAAGGAAAGCATGATAGGTGTCATCGAAAAGACTATATTCAACTATATTACCACTATACATTTCTTGAAGATAATTGTCCCAAACTTCTTTTGAGATAGGGTTTTGTGCGAAATATTTCGGATGGACGCTTTTGACTGCTCTCCAGAAGTCCTTGCTATTTTTAGTGTTTTGGAGTTGCTGAGATATGTTCACGTTGTACTGTTTTTTGGCTGCATTTAATGTTGATGCGTATAGTTTCCTGCTGGCAATGTATTCAGATCTTTTTTCGATGTTATTGGGGTCTTTACGATAAATTCTCATATTTTGTTTCATACCTCGCTTAAGTAATCTGCATTCATTACTAAACCATTTATTCCTTTGTGGCACTGGTGTAGAACTTAGCCTATAATATTTTATCATATTGCATTCTACTGCAGTATTTTTAATGTCTTCAATTATTTTGTGGTATTCTAGTGTATTTCCTCTAATTTGTAGATTTTCGGCTTTGACTTGCATACTTGCAGTGTAGTTTTGAGCTGCGGTCGAATTCCAAACTAGTTTCCAATCTGAAGACATCTGTGGGGTAATGTCAAAGCTTACTGTCGAGCAGCACAGTAAATTTAAGATACAACACATGTGGTCAGACTGTAGCAGAATCTGAGATACCTCGAAGTCATCAATGATTGCTGCTCCTTCTAAATTTACCCATACGGTGTCCACGATACTTCGTCCTTGGTGCGAGTCGAAAGTAAATTCACCGTATGCATCGCTTCTACTTCTCCCATTTATAAGCAACAGTCCAGCGTTTTCTCCATTTTTACCATAACAGTTTTGTATTGCTGCCTTGCTTCTTGCATAGCCTTTTTCAACCCGGGATTCTGTCTGATTTTTCTCCAGGGAGTCTTTTCCTTAGCAGCCGGTACAATTGGTTCCTGAAAAAAATAACACATTAGATAAATTTAAACAGTCTGTGCAGATTCTTTTACTTACTACTAAATCTCCTGACTCTGGGGTAAATGAATCACAATCGAAAGCGTCAACAGTCGGTGCAATTGGTTCCTGAAAAAAATAACATATTAGATAAATTTAAACAGTCTGTGCAGATTCTTTTACTTACTACTGCAACTCCTGACTCTGGGGTAAATGAATCGCCATCGATAGCGTCCACCGTCATTATTTTTAGGATTTCCTCCTCGAACTCATTTAAATTGCGTGGGGCATCTAGCATGCTTCCACCCCCCGTCTTATTCCGAAAATTCCTTCGCATGTTTATCTGTTTTTTAACAGAGGCCTTTAGATCAATCCAACACTAAAAAGAAACTAAATTAGTCTACGAATTTTAAAACAATATTTCATGTACAAACTTTCTTCCACTGCTCTACGGATTTGTTGGTGGTGCCCATTGAATTTAGTTGAATGGACAGCTTTTCCCATTCATCCTTGTTTTTATTGTTTGCGTTGACGCTCAAATGTTGTCCTCTGGCAAAATCCAAATTGGCCGACATGTAGCCCACCAGTTTCTGCTTTTGCCCTTTAGAAATTTTAGAGCCCCTCTACAAAACAAAATAGTATAGTTATTAATGATTTATTTATATTATTTCTTTATACTTACTTTTTGAACTTCAGCCATTATAATTTTGTTGTCGTATCGCCAGCAGATAGAAATGTGATAAATTTTGACAGCTGAAGTGAATAATTTATCGACCTCGGAAGTTAAAGAACACCGATTTATCACATATTTCCAGGGGTTTCATTTCGAAACGTTTCATGTGGTATAGTTTTCGCATCGCATAGTTACAGAACACGGAAATGTGATATAATGAAATTTTGTTTCAATTCACATCGTTCATTTGATAAATATAACGATGCGATAATTACAGAACATGGGCACAGGATACCGTTCCGACGAAACTTCTAACTTCCTTAACGTTTTTGGGTGCGGGAATCTGGAGCATACTTTCGACCTTCTCTGGGTCGACATGCAAACCATTGCGATACACCACGTATCCTAAAAATTTCAGCGAGGGCCTACAGAAGTTACACTTCTCCCTGCTAACCTTGAGACCAGCCGCACACAACCGCTTAAAAACTTCTCCCAAAATTTCCAGATGTTGTTGGAATAAATTTGTGGCGATGACAATGTCATCGAGGTACACGAATACGTGTGGTTCCAGATCGGCCCCAAGCACAGTATCGATGAATCGTTGCCAAGTAGCCGGGGCATTGTGCAGCCCGAATGGCATTCTCTTAAATTGGAAGAGTCCACGATTGGGTACGGTGAAGGCGGTATACTGCCTCGACGCTTCCTCCACGGGGATCTGCCAATACGCTGACTTGATGTCTAGCGAAGACAGATACTTGGCATCCCGGAGCTTGTCAACTGTAGCAGAGATATAGGGAAGGGGATACGCATCCCACTCTGAAACTTTATTCAGCTTCCAGTAGACGACGCAAAATCTGAATGACCCATCTTTCTTCTTGATCATAACTATGGGCGAAGCCCACGGACTATTCGATTTCTCGATAATATCTTCCCTCAACATTTCTTCTAATTCCTTATCTATGTGACGTTGAACCGCAGGCGAGACCGGATAGTACCGCTGCTTAATTGGTTCAGACGTCGTCCTAATCTTATGTTCTACAAGATGGGTGCATGCAATGCCTTCGGGCATGGACTGAAAAACTCGCCCTATTAGTGTTTCGAGTTGTCCGTTTTGGGTCTCATCCAACTCTGATCGTTCCATGATCGGGGAAATCGAAGCCACCGCGGCTTGATTTGAAAACCTCCACTCGCCTGATCTCAAATCCGGGTAGATTCCCATTCGGGTCCAAAAGTCGGCGCCCAGGATCAGTACATGTGGGAGAGTTGGAATGACCAGACAATCTAACAACACTGTTTTTCCCTGAACTATGGTTAGGTTAGGTTAGGTTTATGTGGCTGTCGGCAGAAGCCGACACACTTAGACCAATTTAGGTCCATTGCGATACCACGTATGTATATCTACCTCAACTCTGTAGATGGGACTGGCCAACGACACGCGGTTGTTCTCAAACGGTCCCCCATCTACGTACTAACCGCGCCCAACGTCGTTTAATTGCGGTGATCTGACGAGAACCGATTAACTCGACGTGGTATGGTCGTTGGCTGAACTATGAAAGGCAATAAAACACTACCAGCTACTTCTACCCCCGCCCCATCTGCTAAAGCTACCTTCCTAACGTTGCCTTTCCCTAAAACTAATCCTAAGTCCCTTAAAATGTTCCATCCGTGCCTACCGACGATCGTTCGCGACGCCCCGGAATCCAAAAGCCCGATAAAATCTAATCCATAAACGCTAACCCTCAAATATGGGGGCGTGTCATTCGTGAGTGCCTCAAGGGTGAAACCTAAGTGAACGACCTCCTCTTGTCGTCCCGCCAACTGGTTGCCAGCAGGCAACCAATCCAGACTTAACGGTGCTCCCGTGCTGCTAGCCCAGGAGTCCGTTGCCCATTTCCCGAACAGGTCCTACAGTCCCTATGCATCACCCCTGCCCTACCGCAACCTACACAACGCCTAGGAGTGGAACAAGTGTTCGAAAGATGACCCTCTTGGTTGCAGTTGAAACACATCAACCGACGAGTTGGTTGAGGGCTCCGACTGACAACGGCAATTGCTGGTTCCTCGGCCGCTATATAAGCTAAGTCGGGTTCCAGCAAATTTCGCGACCGAGATGTAGGAGGTGGCGCGAATGATTCGACATTCGCCCGGACCATCTCCAGTCTCCTACCCAATACCATCAGATCTTGGACGGACTGGGCCTCTGTCAAACCGAGTTGGGTTTGGTAGAATGGGGCTAAATTCTGTTGAACGATGCTCAGTTTGCGTCATTCGGAAAGTGGCTCAGAGAGCCGGCCAAACAGGTTCCTCATGATGGCGACATAAACCCCGATGGATTCTTCCTTCCCTTGGGTCCTACGCCGAATTCCCTCGAGTAGCAGATCGTGCTAGTTGGGGGGGAGGACTTCCAATTTCAGCTCCCGGACCAACTCCTGCCATGACGCAACATTACTCCTAACCGCCCTAAGCCAGAGGAGAGCCTTCCCAATAAAAAGATCCACTGCTGATTTAAATAGTTGTGCCTCGCTGATTCCCCTAGCTTCCCTTAATTCCTCAACGCGCTCTAAAAAGGAGTTTACGGATGCTCCACAGCGTTCCCCTGAAAATAAAAGGTTCCACTTGGAGAGGTTCTCCACCTTGTCCGCGTGGATGTAGACCCGTTCTTCATTCGGGTTGGAGTTCGACGGTTGTCTTTGGCGTTGTTGTCCTGACTGGTGACTGCCAAACCTTGAATCGGTTTGCATCAATTTTCTTCCTCCATCGTCCTGGCTCTCATCATCGTGGCTATCTTCATCCTCACTGTCCTCAAGGTCCCCTAGTAAGCCCATCAGCTCGGATTCTAGCCTCTTCTTTTCCGTGGTTTCCTCGTTTGTCGTAGCATGTGACCTATTAATTCGAGAAGTTGCCCAGTCGATCTTGGTGACAACCTTCTTGAATTCCGGTGATCCCCGTTCTGGGTGGCTCGCAATGAGCGCTCTGATCTCCACTAACATTTTCTCTACGGCGACCTTATCCTGCTCAAACGTGAATGGGTAGACGTCAAAACACATCACTTGGGATCGTCGTTCGAGCGCTCTGGCTGCTCGTAGCGATTTGCGCATGGGGTCTACTATAAAAGTCGAAAATAAAAGGTTCCACTTGGAGAGGTTCTCCACCTTGTCCGCGTGGATGTAGACCCGTTCTTCATTCGGGTTGGAGTTCGACGGTTGTCTTTGGCGTTGTTGTCCTGACTGGTGACTGCCAAACCTTGAATCGGTTTGCATCAATTTTCTTCCTCCATCGTCCTGGCTCTCATCATCGTGGCTATCTTCATCCTCACTGTCCTCAAGGTCCCATAGTAAGCCCATCAGCTCGGATTCTAGCCTCTTCTTTTCCGTGGTTTCCTCGTTTGTCGTAGCATGTGACCTATTAATTCGAGAAGTTGCCCAGTCGATCTTGGTGACAACCTTCTTGAATTCCGGTGATCCCCGTTCTGGGTGGCTCGCAATGAGCGCTCTGATCTCCACTAACATTTTCTCTACGGCGACCTTATCCTGCTTAAACGTGAACGGGTAGACGTCAAAACACATCACTTGGGATCGTCGTTCGAGCGCTCTGGCTGCTCGTAGCGATTTGCGCATGGGGTCTACTTCCCCGGCAGACAATCCCCTACATTCGACTTCGTAGGTCAACTCCTCCTTAGACAGTCTATTAATATCCATGATTTTGGATCCGGGCGCAATTCAAAGAAAAAATTTTTAAAGCCAACCAAGTTGGGGGAAGGCAAACGATTAACCAAACCGAAATCAAAAGGTGAAATGTATTCGGGACAAAATGTCAACTCTTCCAATTAGCTTGTCGAAACAAAACCCAAAATCGGCAAACCCGGACAAAATCCGACTAATTAAGCCAAAATAAATATGTTTGTATAGGTTTATTGCTATACCTCGGCGGGTAAGACAAGGCAGACGAAATAAAATGTGTGGCAACTAATCGGAATAATCTAGAACAACCTAGAAACTTGTTCCTCAAGGCAGACGCTTAGTTGTAAGCAGCCCGACAATATTATTATGAAGAACCGCCCTCAACTCCCGAATAACTAGCACTAAAATGTGTCCCAAAAGGAGATCTCGTATTGCAGGAGTTAGAGCGTAAAATGTTATAACTCAAGAGAAACGGGGTATTTTAAAATTAATTATATTAATAAGGCCAGTTACACGTAGAAAAACACCACCGAAAACTGACAAAAATTACCTAGCCGAAACAATAAGACAATAACAAAAAAAATCGAAATCGATCGAGTGGCACGATTGCAACTCTAAATCCAAGTATGTATTACACCCAGTGAAATATAAACCGCAAAAGCTACACTTATTCCCCAGTAATAATATATATTATAACTACAACGACCCCGCTACAAACTTCCCAAATGTATATATATATATCGAAAGGCGGAATAAATCTTATCATATGATGGTATGGGCCAATAATCGGCGAGAGAAACCAAGGTAAACAACACTTGCCGGTATGTTTGTACTTAAGTATACCGGATAACCAAGAGCACAGGTGATTTACCTGCCCCTATCTCCGTTGCTGATGAAACAAAACCCGTACCAACTGCACACCGCCCGGCACTCTCCCACTTCCAGCCATCACAATCCTTTATTTTATTGGTTACTGCCCTCGAATTCTCTGAAAAACAAAACTAAAAAGTAAAAAGAACTTTGCGGAACTAAAAACACAAACTTCCCTAAACACAAAAGAAAATCTCATGGTCGGCACAAAGGACCCCCACGCTTGTGACCGACTTTGCCGAATTTAATAAAAAAAAATCTCTAACTACATATATTTTTCTACAAATTTTCGCTGTCAACAAAATTAGTTTGACTTAATTGTCAAATGCCGAATTGCAAATCAAAAAAAGGAAATAATTAAAACAACAGAAATAAACTGAAACCGCGGTTAGAGGTAACAAAAATAACCCCAAAAGGCTATTTCCCGGTAACTCAATCTGGGGTGGGTTCGTTTAGAAAATACACAAAAAAAATCTGACTAACTGCTTACGCTGTTGAAGGATGAATTCGCAAAAAAAAGATGGGCGCCACACAATTTTGCGGAAAATTGTGAAACCTTGCTACCGAACCACTGGAAAAATGACAAAATCCAAAAAAAGAGAAAACACAAAATTTTTAAACCACGTTATAAAACTCCGTTGGAGCTTGGCCACTTTATTTCTTGGACGTTAATTAGAAAGGAAAAAACATGATGACAAAAAGGTCAAACAAGGTATTATGGCCTGAAGGGCAACTGAAAGTTAAGTGACCGGCGTGACCCGCTATGGCGTCGCCGGAATACCCAAAAATGGTTGAAAGGGTCGCGTGTCCCGAACTTTTCCCGGGAAAATTCGTGGCAGAATCCTACCAGACTTTCGCACTACAAATTCCTACCCAAACGAAATACGATCAGATTCACTACTTATCAAATCACTCTACTTATCTTTGTTTCGACGTCCTACTCCTTAGTCCTTTTTTTGCCTCTATCCAACTGTCCTCCTATTTATCCTCCTCCTGACGTTCCTGACTATTTTCTCCAGATCTTTCCTCCACTTCAACTCTCGTTTCCACTTTAAATTTCTTCTTTACTTTATTGTACTTTTCAACTTTAACTTTACTTATTTTTTTGTTTGCTCTTATTTCGCACTGTTTTTTTTTTTTAAACTCCTGTCAACTAAAACCCGACTAACACGTTAGCTGGTCAACCAAGAAGTGATCTTCCAGAACTTTCATTGTTCCAGTTCGGCCAACTCTCATTTCTCGCACACTCGCACACACATTAGTAGAGGAATCCCACTCATGGCGTGCAATGGACGTCCGCCTATGTGTTGGTGGTTGTCCGCCATATTCCCCTACCTTCATTCGCTCAAGCGAGCCAACGGCAGACCACATTTAGCGGCACCAGAGCGGTTTCGCCAAGGTGTGCGTGAGTCCACACGTTACCCCCTCGCTTATCTTCCAGTCACTCAATCCATTCTCTCTTACCCCAACGATCCACCACTGGAAAGTCGGAATATTGGATTGTTTGACCGACCTGGAACAATATTCTCGTCAATTCACAATCTAATCTCTATTTGAAATTTCTCGTATGAGTTTTCTCAAAGTGCGAAATAAAAACAATAATACGAATTCCGCGTTGTTAAAATCCTCTTAAATCGGTGAAAATAAAATGAAAAAGAAGTGACTGGGTCCCAACAAACATGACCCACCTCAGGAGGAGAAGAAATTTGAGGACAATGTTGCAATTATACCCTCCCAGCGCGTGGAGTAGAATCAATAAATCCCCTTGGACTCCAAAACAAAGTCAAGTGAGTATTCTTTAATTTTAGAAAACCGCGGTTTTTAATCTTGCCTGGTGGAATCCTGTTCAGATAGGATGTAAGGGCTTGCCAATCGCGGGTCATTCCTAACATTCTGTTACGCAGGATTTCTCCTTTTTATTGACTGGTTCGTTGTTTTCGTTGGTGTAATGTTGACCAGTCTTTTTGTGGGTCTGTGTTTCTATTCGGTGTTTGCAGTTACAGGATTTATTTGCAGGATTTATCCCTCTTATTGACTGGTTTGTTGTTTTCGTTTATGTGATGTTGACCAGTCTTCTTGTGTGTCTGTGTTTCTATTCGGTGTTTGTGTTGTGATGTCTTCCACGGGAGTCTTTTTATCGTGGCCGTCCGCCTACACACCTCTGCTGCTCCTCCGGTGCTCCTACGACGGAGTGGAAAGGAAGATCGTCTTCTTCCCCCTCATCGAACCTAACACCCCACCGTGTCAATGGTGGTTCTGGCGCAGATTTAAAGGTATGGGCAGTCCACCCACACTTATCTGCTGCCTCTCCATATCGTTGGAGGGCACTCAGGCTAAGGCAATTCACCTTGCCGCATTGCTATCTACCTCGTACGGTTACTTGTGCGGACAACGTTGGGCCCATTCTGCCGAGTTGGTGAGTGGCACAGGGATTGGGCACTTTACTCCGGCTCTCGATTTGCCGGTCGGCGGTCCGCCTATGCTACTCGTCTCCACCTCTCACTTTTTGGACTCATCTCCACTCTCATTTTGGGGAATGCTCTCAACTCACGGGGTTGGGTACCCGTGGGGGTCTTACCCTCGAGGTTCGGGGAAAGTGGCTCAAATCTGATGGGACCTTGGTTGCCCTCCACTTTCCTATGACCTCGCAGATGTCACCTAATAGAAGAAGGGTACGGGGAGGGAAGAGGAGGTGAAATTTTTTGCGCGAAAATATTCCGCAACAAACCCCACCCTCACCTCCGAGGAAATGGTCTTGGTTTCCGAAGGAGCCCAAACCATTTTCCCAGACTAAGGGTAACGCCACAACAGGGGAAACACATGTCCATCAATGGCCATATTGCCCGTCTAGCAAGAGCAAAATTTAACGCAATTACTTTTCGGTTAAGACTATATGCTTGGGCCTTCAAAACAAAAGCTAGACTAATCGTCTCTGGCATCGTGAAAGGGCTTAAGGTCCCTCACGTGCCAGGTACCGCGTTCTTTCCCGTCTTCATCTATAAGCAAATAGGTCCATGGCGAGAGGCGCTTCCGGATCCGAAAAGGTCCGACATATTTCGGAGCTAATTTGGCGGCGTAGTAATTCGCGGCATCGGATAGGATGAAATTTCGTCGCCATACAACCTCATTCGGCAGGTATTGAACATCCCGCCGATGGAGGTTGTAGGTTTTCGCGGACTTCTTGGTCGCCTCCGCTAACTTTCTACATATATCCTTTCTTAGCTCCTTAAAACGCCTGCCTAGCTCCGACATTCCTGTTTCCTCCTGCTCTAATCCCATACTCCCATCTGCTAATTCCCTGTCACTACCCGAAGAATCTTTTTCGGTATCGGGCCTATCGCCCCTCCTCCTTGACGGCATCCTTTCGAAGGAAGAGTCACGACCATATGTGACCATATCCCTTCCAAAGTTTGCGTAATATGGGGAAACTCCTAAGACCTCGTGCTGCGATGTACGTATGCAACAGGCCACCTTTGCCAGATGCATATCCCACGTCCTATGGTTCTCCGATACATAGGCACGTAGCGTTGTTTTTATAATGTGGTTAATCCTCTCAGCAGGATTAGCCTGCGGATGGTAAAGTGCAGTAAATTTTAATTGTGACCTGTACGCTCCGCATAGCGTTTTCAATTCCCTACTTCGGAATTGGGGACCGTTGTCACAGACGATCCACTTTGGTACGCCGAATAATGTAAAGACGTTGTCTTCTAGATCCTTACACACCGACTTCGCGGTTGCGGATCTCAGGGGAAACAAAAGGGGAAATTTGGTAAAATAGTCAACCACAATTAAAATGTAAATGAAACCCCTACTCGATTTAGAAGGAGGGCCTACCAAGTCAACACAAATCATCTCCCACGGGTTCGAAATCCCTATCCTTTCAACCATTAAACCAGCTGGCTTGTCATTCACCGGTTTCACACTTTGGCATATTTTGCAATTACGGACGTATTTCGTTACGTCTGACCTTAATTTCGGCCAATAATATCTCGAGGCAATTTTCGCGAACGTTTTCCTAACTCCCATATGTCCGGCCAAGGGATGGCCGTGACATTGTTTCAAAATCCTAATTCTATCTATTTTCGGAACTACTTTTTTTTTATTTTATTTATTTATATTTATTCTTCAATAAAAGCACGTTATAATATTTGTGTTACCTGCGAAGCTTTTTGCTTGTCTGTAGGTGGTTAGTACAAAATTTGTTTTTCATTGAGTTTGGAAGTTATAATTCATTTAAAATTCAACGTTGATTAATAAATATAGGAAAAAGATAAACATTACGTTTGAATAAAATTTAAATTCACAAAATAAGTTTTAAGCTCTTTTTTACGTTTTTTGTAATTTGGGATGATCTTAAGATTTGCTGGTATGTCATTCATTATTGTTGGTATTCTAAAGCTGAGTTGTCTTCTGCCGTATACATTAAATGTGTCTGGAATTACCAAGAGTCCTTGTGCTCGTCTTCGTGTGTTCAAGTTATGTTGCATTGGTTGTTGAAAGCGAAGATCATTGTAGTATTCAAGGATTGCCGTCATTTTAAGGATACCTTTGACATCTAAAACTTTAAAATAAACATTATTAGTATTAATTGTTTTTACCAGTCGCCTTTGAATATTGATGATCTTATTTAAATGGGATTCCGACGCATTACCCCATGCTAAAACCCCATATCTTAATCGGGATTCCACTAGTGAGTAGTAAACTTGCTTTTGAACTTCCATGGAAGTGTATCTTTTAAGATACACCATGGCAAACATAGCACTTTTGAGGTTTGACCTAAGTTTATTGATGTGATCTTGCCATATGAAACGGTTATCAATAATAATTCCTAGGTATTTTATGGATTTGACCACCTCAATCACTTGTCTTCTTCCTGCTGCTGGACATTCATCGTTTCGTAGTATTAAATTTATGTTGTTAGGATCACGCTGGAAAGGTGTGCGAATATGCATAAGTTTGGTTTTGTCTGCGTTAACTACAAGTCCGTTATCATGGCACCATCTCGAAAGTTTGTCGAGCTCCTGTTGCATGATAGTCGTTGCAGTTTTAAGGCACTCATGCTTGACAACGATTGTTATGTCGTCTGCATAGGCAAAAACTGTACTCCTTTTAAATACGCGAAGGAGTTCATTTGTATAGAGTATAAATAACATAGGCCCGAATTTTGAGCCCTGTGGAACACCATAGAGATTATCTTCTTCTTCGCTGAAGGCATTAAGTATTTTCACCTTTGTTGTTCTTCCAGATAGGTAGCTTTTCATCCACTTCGCTAAGTTTCCTCTCACTCCAATTTTTGTAAGAGCCTCTAAAAGTTTTTTGTGACATAGTGTGTCGAATGCCTTACTAAAATCGACGAACGTTATCAGGACATGATGATTTTTGTTTAGGCTCATGTTCACCGTATTTGCAAGTTCCCCAAGTAGTCTTCCCGTACTTTTCCCTTTTTGAAAGCCATACTGGTTATCCTGTATAATTGAATGTTTTTCCAAAAAACTGTTAAGCCGGCGTACAACAATTTCTTCAATGCATTTATCAATTACTGACAAAATTGCAATCGGTCTGTAGTTTTCGTAATTCTTTTTATTTCCGCTTTTATAAATTGGTCGTATTATCGCTGTTTTAAGCAATTTAGGTACGTGACATTCATTTATGCTTTGGTTGATTATGGTTTGTATAACTGGAGCTAGTGATGTTGCGTTAAACTTTATATCTACTGCTCTTATATTATCAGCTTCTGGACTTTTATTAATGTTTAGATTGAATAGCATGATCAAAACTTCAACTTCACTGGCTTCTTCTACAAAAATCGTTGGTGCGATGTACTTTTTTTCATTATTTAATGTTATGTGGTTGCAACTATGCACAATTTTTGCAGCTTGGTTTACATACTGTTTAGTAAAATCGTCCGCAATCGTCTTAATGTTCATATTCTAAGGAAAATTGTTAATAATAACGTCATCTATCGACCTTTTCTTTCTTCCCAATATTTCATTTAAAAGATTCCATGTCTTCCTAGTATCATTTTTAGCACTTAAAAATTGTGTTTTGTAAAAGTTGGAATTTGTTGTTTGGATATTTTTGTTCACCATGTTTCATAAATGATTGTATTCTTGTTTATATATGATATTTCTAGCGTTGTTCTTCCATTTCCTATACAGCTCATCTCTCCTTTTACACATTCTAATGATTTCCGGTGTTACCCATGGTTTCTGTTGACGACTGTGGCTATGTGTATATATTGTTCGTGACTGAGCGTATAAATCATTCATTTTTTTAACGAATGAGTTGTAAATGTTCTCAACATTGCTCTCTTCGCAAATTTCTTGCCAATTTGTTCCCTGAATCAGTTGATTAACTTTTTGTTGATTGATTTTTGTGGGCATTTCGTCTTCGACTATAATATCTGTATGGCCCGTTATAACATACCACGTAGCAAAATGATCTGATATATCAGTTTCTATTACAGCAGATTTAATATCTTGCTTAGATATTGTTACTAAAATATGATCTATAAGTGTAGAAGATCCTCCGTTTACATCAATTCTCGAAGGCTGTAAGATTACATTAGTTAGTCCCTTAGATGCAATAGTTTCCATATAAGTTTGTACTTGTAGATTACTTGTATCTATTAAGTTGATATTAAAGTCACCCAAACCAATCAACTCCTTCTCATTTTGTACATTTCTGTCGAATTCATCAATGAATTGAGGTATACTGAGTATTGGCGGCCTTCCTTCCATTCCTGACCATTCTCGTGAACTACGATGTGATTTGCTTTTACGTATTTAAATAAAACCCCTCTATCGACCCTCCAGGCTGGGTAGGCTAAAGGATTGGATTCCACTTCCGTGATCATCTTGGCGATCCAAGGATCCGAACTTATCTCGTCGATTCCTGCCGCGACAGCTACATTTCTCGAGAGCATATCCGGAACCACATGGTCTTTTCCTTTCCGATGCACGATTGTAAAATCAAATTGCTGAAGCCGAACCGCCCAGCGCGCTAATCTACCACACGGATCTTTGAGGTTACTCAACCACACAAGGGAATAGTGATCCGTCACGACCGTAAACCGAACGCCTTCGATGTATGGCCGCAACTTCTCTACTGCCCATAGTACGGCCAAGCACTCCTTCTCCGTGGTTGAATAGTTCCTCTCGTTCCTATTCAACGACCTACTCAAATAGCAAATCACTTTTTCTCCGTCATCAAAAGTCTGACTAAGCACTGCTCCAACCCCATAGTCCGATGCGTCTGTTTGTACCACAAAAGGACGCTAAAAATCCGGACAGGTCAGAATCGGGGCCGTTATCAAGCATTCCTTTGCTTTCCGGAAACTCCCCTCGCACTCTTCGGACCAGACGAACCTACTCTTCTTCTTTAATAAGTCGGTTAACGGCTTGACCAGAACTGCAAAGTTCAGTATAAATCTCCTGTACCAGTGCCCATGTTCTGTAACTCATGCGATAACTCTTCGCATCGAAAACTTTGGAACACAAAATTCCACCGTTTATCGCATGTGGAAAGAAGTGGTGTTCTGTAACTCTATGCGATAAAATATACTTTGGTAATTTTAAATATCATGGGAAATTGGAAGGAATAAGCTAAGCTGTCAAAATACTGGAAAATAAAGTAAACCGATAACAAAAACTGTACCTCTTCGTAAACAAATAAAAGAAATTGAATTTGTCAACATATAGAAAAAGGAAAGAAAATTGTAGTTATTTAATAAAAAGTGAAAGGAATTAATAAAGATTATTATTATTATTTCAAATATGTTTGTTTTATCTTTTATTTTGGAGGAGGAGTATGACCGGCGTAACATGTTACGTATTCAAAGACGTGTGCTGCGAGATGGCATGAACCCATTTGAAATGCCAGAAGCAAGGTTTCGCGAATTATATCGCTTGTCCCGGGAAGCAACACTTATAGTCATTGAAGAGATAAGTCCACATTTGCGCAGAGGGGAAAGAACAACTTTCATACCAATCCCGATTCGAGTCTGTGCTGCATTGCATTTTTTTGCAACTGGGTCCTGTCAAAGAGATGTGGGTCAGGATTTTTTTGCGGCCATCAGTAGGACTATGGTTTCCCGAGTGGTTTCGGAAGTGGCTGTTGTGCTGCAAAACAATCTAATGCCCAAATATATTAAGTTTCCAAACCCTCAGGAATACGATGCGATAAAACAAAAGTAAGTAGAAGCCTTACATCTTTTAATAAAAAGTACAATTCATATAAGTAATACAATTTTCAGATTTTATGAGATGACTGGATTCCCGGGGATCATTGGAGCAGTTGATTGCACCCACGTCCGGATTAAGAGGCCCAAGCAGGAAGTAGAGAATTGCTACTTGAACCGCAAGGGATACCACTCAAAGAATGTGCAACTAGTATGTCTTTGGCATTTGTGATAATTCTATACCTAATTAAAATTATATTCATACGGCTTACATTTCAGATATGCGATTACAACCTAAGGATTTTTGGAGGGTTTGGAAGATTTGGCGGAGCTGCTCACGATGCATACATATGGGAAGCATCACGCATCAACGCGCTTTTAGAACAGCGATATGAAAGGGACAATGGCAGTAATACGTGGTTGTTAGGTGATTTTGTTGTGAAAATTTTGACTCCAATTTAATTTAAATATTATTTTAGGTGATTCTGGATATCCTCTGCGTCCATGGGTAATAACACCCTACCGTTCATCAACAACAGAAAGTGAACGTACATTTAACACCGTCCACGCGCAAGCAAGGAATTGCATCGAGCGCCTTAATGGTGTATTGAAGTCGGTCTTCCGGTGTCTGCAAGTCGGACTAAGAACGACCCCCCAAACAGCAGGGACTATTATAAACGCGTGTACTGTTTTGCACAACTTTAGACTGCATCACGGCTTGCGGGAAGAAAACAACAGACTGGATGAAAATATATCTGCTGATATAGATGAGCACGTCTTATATCCGCAACAATCATCCATGCATTTGCGAGAAGCGGAGAGAATACGCGATCTTTTAAAATCAAATTTATGTAGTAACCCTGTTTTGAATAATTAAAAAGAAAGTTGTATTACCAAGAAACAAAGTATTTTTTGATAATAATAATAATTAATAACAAAAAATATAACACATATCACAAAAAACAACTTAATAACTTAATTAACTCCAAAAAAAAACATAACACATGCATAGTAACATTTCACTAATCACAATAGCTCTCTTAGCAAACGTAAAATTTCGTCGTTCTGCTGCTCAATCTTCTCCATTTTAGATAGATAGATAGATAGATATATTTATTTGCTATAAGCTTTGCTTTTACAAATTGATTGACAATAATGTACATAATTTCACAAAATGGGTAATGATTTTTTTTTTTTTTTCATATAAAATAGAGTTAATATAAGGCATAATATTTTACATAAAAGATTGGTAATTGGTTTCCAGAAACATTAACATTATATGTTCAGTACTTATTAAGAGACTTAATATGAAACCTGGATCATTCATTGAGTATACAAGCTCTTAGTTTAAGCGAGTTTATGACATATTTGTAAATTATAGTTGCAATGTTTTTGTCTTCGACAGCCATTATGCTTTCTAGGTCAGTCAATCCATTAGAAAACAGGAAATGGTTTCTCACTGCATTAAAAATTGGGCATCTAAGGAGAAAGTGCTCAATAGTGTCATCTTCATGCATGTTACAAATCGTACAAATGTTGGTTGTATCGAAATTATGTCTGTCACCGTGCAGAATTATCCTATGGGCATACCTATTGGCACACCTTATTTGCGCAATGACTTTATGGATGGACGGTTTAGAGGCCAAATTCAAATATGACGCCGGCTTATAGTGAGGCTCCTGTATATTTTCCAAGCAAGAAGCATAGTATAAGCAGGAAGTTGAGCCAGTTGCTTTCCTGAAATCTTGTTCTAATAATGTTCTCTTTTTATCCTCTAAAATGTTTTCGTAAGATCGCCTTACAACTGCTAAGTTTTGTTGATCCCATACATTAGTAAAATTATTCATTAGAAGTTCCTTAACTTGTGATGCCCAGTTTGATCGCTGAGTGGTAAGATGGATTCTTAAAACTTCAGTATAACACTTCTTTATCAGGCGGTCATCGGGGACATTTAACAGCTTCATCCAGAAATTCAAGGTTCTTTTCGCTATTTCATATGTTAATGGGATAGTTCCAGTCTCTACACGAACTACGTTGCTTTGCGTGTTGTTGGCTAGTCCAAGTAGTTTTTTCAAAACCGCCATTTGAATTACTTCAATTTTATCTCCAGCTTCCAGTCCCCATATTTCAACACAGTGAAGTGCGGTCGATTTAATAGTTGATTCAAATACTTTTATTCGCCCATCCCAGTTCTCCATGTAAAAACTCTTCAGAGTTTTATCAGCCATCGCTGTTGCTGTTCTTGCTTTACTTTTGAAGATATTAATGGATTCACTCCAAGAACCAGTGCGATTCAAATTTACTCCTAGATAATCAAAATTATCAACAACTTCAATCCAATCTTCTTGGTATGAGAACCTTTCTGGACACGATGCGTTTTTCCTCTTGGCAAAATTCATAATTTTTGATTTATTCGCATTTAATGTCATATCCTTTTCTGCAAAGTATTTATCTAGTGCTCGTAGTGCTTTTTTCAGCTCTAGATCAGATTTAGCAAAAACAGCAATATCATCAGCGTATGCTGTCAAAATTACATTCACGCTCGTCGAAATGTCCATTCCTGTGAGACCTTCGCTCATAAGAAATTCTTCAAGGTCATTTACGTATAAATTAAAAAGCAGAGCACTTGATGGGTCACCCTGTAGAACGCCTCTTGTGATGTTTGTCTTTTCAGTTAGGCCATTTGTTGTTTTAATAGCAATCCTGGTTTTTGAGTAAATGTATTGAAATGCACGGATTATTTTCCCACTTACTCCAATAGATCTTAGGTGCATCCACATCTTTCCATGATTGATATTATCGAATGCTCCTTTTAGGTCAACAAAAACCACAAAGAAACTTCCTTTCGTTTTTGCTAGAGTAATATCGATAATTAAGCGTAGGATAAAGAGATTATCAACACAACCACGTCCTTTCCTGAATCCGTTTTGAAATTCGGGAATTAACTTTGCTTCTTCTGCCCACTCCTGAAGTCTGTTTGTTAAGATTTGGGTGTAAGCTTTCATTAGGACATTTTCAATAGCAATGGGGCGATAGTTTGCTGGTAAATACTTGTCTCCTTTTTTATATACCATCGTTATATCAGCTCTTAGTAGTTCTGTGGTGTTCGTTCCTTCATTATCAAAGAGACGCTGAAAGAGAGAGCGCAGATATTCAAGCCATAGGTTTGGTAGATGCTTTAGGAATTCGCTCGAGATCTTATCTGGGCCCGTTGCTTTATTATTCCGTAATTTTAGTATTACGGATATTAACTCCCCTATGCTTATGTCTCTGTCAAGGAAAGCATGATAGGTGTCATCGAAAAGACTATATTCAACTATATTACCACTATACATTTCTTGAAGATAATTGTCCCAAACTTCTTTTGAGATAGGGTTTTGTGCGAAATATTTCGGATGGACGCTTTTGACTGCTCTCCAGAAGTCCTTGCTATTTTTAGTGTTTTGGAGTTGCTGAGATATGTTCACGTTGTACTGTTTTTTGGCTGCATTTAATGTTGATGCGTATAGTTTCCTGCTGGCAATGTATTCAGATCTTTTTTCGATGTTATTGGGGTCTTTACGATAAATTCTCATATTTTGTTTCATACCTCGCTTAAGTAATCTGCATTCATTACTAAACCATTTATTCCTTTGTGGCACTGGTGTAGAACTTAGCCTATAATATTTTATCATATTGCATTCTACTGCAGTATTTTTAATGTCTTCAATTATTTTGTGGTATTCTAGTGTATTTCCTCTAATTTGTAGATTTTCGGCTTTGACTTGCATACTTGCAGTGTAGTTTTGAGCTGCGGTCGAATTCCAAACTAGTTTCCAATCTGAAGACATCTGTGGGGTAATGTCAAAGCTTACTGTCGAGCAGCACAGTAAATTTAAGATACAACACATGTGGTCAGACTGTAGCAGAATCTGAGATACCTCGAAGTCATCAATGATTGCTGCTCCTTCTAAATTTACCCATACGGTGTCCACGATACTTCGTCCTTGGTGCGAGTCGAAAGTAAATTCACCGTATGCATCGCTTCTACTTCTCCCATTTATAAGCAACAGTCCAGCGTTTTCTCCATTTTTACCATAACAGTTTTGTATTGCTGCCTTGCTTCTTGCATAGCCTTTTTCAACCCGGGATTCTGTCTGATTTTTCTCCAGGGAGTCTTTTCCTTAGCAGCCGGTACAATTGGTTCCTGAAAAAAATAACACATTAGATAAATTTAAACAGTCTGTGCAGATTCTTTTACTTACTACTAAATCTCCTGACTCTGGGGTAAATGAATCACAATCGAAAGCGTCAACAGTCGGTGCAATTGGTTCCTGAAAAAAATAACATATTAGATAAATTTAAACAGTCTGTGCAGATTCTTTTACTTACTACTGCAACTCCTGACTCTGGGGTAAATGAATCGCCATCGATAGCGTCCACCGTCATTATTTTTAGGATTTCCTCCTCGAACTCATTTAAATTGCGTGGGGCATCTAGCATGCTTCCACCCCCCGTCTTATTCCGAAAATTCCTTCGCATGTTTATCTGTTTTTTAACAGAGGCCTTTAGATCAATCCAACACTAAAAAGAAACTAAATTAGTCTACGAATTTTAAAACAATATTTCATGTACAAACTTTCTTCCACTGCTCTACGGATTTGTTGGTGGTGCCCATTGAATTTAGTTGAATGGACAGCTTTTCCCATTCATCCTTGTTTTTATTGTTTGCGTTGACGCTCAAATGTTGTCCTCTGGCAAAATCCAAATTGGCCGACATGTAGCCCACCAGTTTCTGCTTTTGCCCTTTAGAAATTTTAGAGCCCCTCTACAAAACAAAATAGTATAGTTATTAATGATTTATTTATATTATTTCTTTATACTTACTTTTTGAACTTCAGCCATTATAATTTTGTTGTCGTATCGCCAGCAGATAGAAATGTGATAAATTTTGACAGCTGAAGTGAATAATTTATCGACCTCGGAAGTTAAAGAACACCGATTTATCACATATTTCCAGGGGTTTCATTTCGAAACGTTTCATGTGGTATAGTTTTCGCATCGCATAGTTACAGAACACGGAAATGTGATATAATGAAATTTTGTTTCAATTCACATCGTTCATTTGATAAATATAACGATGCGATAATTACAGAACATGGGCACAGGATACCGTTCCGACGAAACTTCTAACTTCCTTAACGTTTTTGGGTGCGGGAATCTGGAGCATACTTTCGACCTTCTCTGGGTCGACATGCAAACCATTGCGATACACCACGTATCCTAAAAATTTCAGCGAGGGCCTACAGAAGTTACACTTCTCCCTGCTAACCTTGAGACCAGCCGCACACAACCGCTTAAAAACTTCTCCCAAAATTTCCAGATGTTGTTGGAATAAATTTGTGGCGATGACAATGTCATCGAGGTACACGAATACGTGTGGTTCCAGATCGGCCCCAAGCACAGTATCGATGAATCGTTGCCAAGTAGCCGGGGCATTGTGCAGCCCGAATGGCATTCTCTTAAATTGGAAGAGTCCACGATTGGGTACGGTGAAGGCGGTATACTGCCTCGACGCTTCCTCCACGGGGATCTGCCAATACGCTGACTTGATGTCTAGCGAAGACAGATACTTGGCATCCCGGAGCTTGTCAACTGTAGCAGAGATATAGGGAAGGGGATACGCATCCCACTCTGAAACTTTATTCAGCTTCCAGTAGACGACGCAAAATCTGAATGACCCATCTTTCTTCTTGATCATAACTATGGGCGAAGCCCACGGACTATTCGATTTCTCGATAATATCTTCCCTCAACATTTCTTCTAATTCCTTATCTATGTGACGTTGAACCGCAGGCGAGACCGGATAGTACCGCTGCTTAATTGGTTCAGACGTCGTCCTAATCTTATGTTCTACAAGATGGGTGCATGCAATGCCTTCGGGCATGGACTGAAAAACTCGCCCTATTAGTGTTTCGAGTTGTCCGTTTTGGGTCTCATCCAACTCTGATCGTTCCATGATCGGGGAAATCGAAGCCACCGCGGCTTGATTTGAAAACCTCCACTCGCCTGATCTCAAATCCGGGTAGATTCCCATTCGGGTCCAAAAGTCGGCGCCCAGGATCAGTACATGTGGGAGAGTTGGAATGACCAGACAATCTAACAACACTGTTTTTCCCTGAACTATGAAAGGCAATAAAACACTACCAGCTACTTCTACCCCCGCCCCATCTGCTAAAGCTACCTTCCTAACGTTGCATTTCCCTAAAACTAATCCTAAGTCCCTTAAAATGTTCCATCCGTGCCTACCGACGATCGTTCGCGACGCCCCGGAATCCAAAAGCCCGATAAAATCTAATCCATAAACGCTAACCCTCAAATATGGGGGCGTGTCATTCGCGAGTGCCTCAAGGGTGAAACCTAAGTGAACGACCTCCTCTTGTCGTCCCGCCAACTGGTTGCCAGCAGGCAACCTATCCAGACTTAACGGTGCTCCCGTGCTGCTGGCCCAGGAGTCCGTTGCCCATTTCCCGAACAGGTCCTACAGTCCCTATGCATCACCCCTGCCCTACCGCAACCTACACAACGCCTAGGAGCGGAACAAGTGTTCGAAAGATGACCCTCTTGGTTGCAGTTGAAACACATCAACCGACGAGTTGGTTGAGGGCTCCGACTGACAACGGCAATTGCTGGTTCCTCGGCCGCTATATAAGCTAAGTCGGGTTCCAGCAAATTTCGCGACCGAGATGTAGGAGGTGGCGCGAATGATTCAACATTCGCCCGGACCATCTCCAGTCTCCTACCCAATACCACCAGATCTTGGACGGTGCCTCTGTCAAACCGAGTTGGGTTTGGTAGAATGGGGCTAAATTCCGTTGAACGATGCTCAGTTTGCGTCATTCGGAAAGTGGCTCAGAGAGCCGGCCAAACAGGTTCCCCATGATGGCGACATAAACCCCGATGGATTCTTCCTTCACTTGGGTCCTACGCCGAATTCCCTCGAGTAGCAGATCGTGCTAGTTGGGGGGGAGGACTTCCAATTTCAGCTCCCGGACCAACTCCTGCCATGACGCAACATTACTCCTAACCGCCCTAAGCCAGAGGAGAGCCTTCCCAATAAAAAGATCCACTGCTGATTTAAATAGTTGTGCCTCGCTGATTCCCCTAGCTTCCCTTAATTCCTCAATGCGCTCTAAAAAGGAGTTTACGGATGCTCCACAGCGTTCCCCTGAAAATAAAAGGTTCCACTTGGAGAGGTTCTCCACCTTGTCCGCGTGGATGTAGACCCGTTCTTCATTCGGGTTGGAGTTCGACGGTTGTCTTTGGCGTTGTTGTCCTGACTGGTGACTGCCAAACCTTGAATCGGTTTGCATCAATTTTCTTCCTCCATCGTCCTGGCTCTCATCATCGTGGCTATCTTCATCCTCACTGTCCTCAAGGTCCCATAGTAAGCCCATCAGCTCGGATTCTAGCCTCTTCTTTTCCGTGGTTTCCTCGTTTGTCGTAGCATGTGACCTATTAATTCGAGAAGTTGCCCAGTCGATCTTGGTGACAACCTTCTTGAATTCCGGTGATCCCCGTTCTGGGTGGCTCGCAATGAGCGCTCTGATCTCCACTAACATTTTCTCTACGGCGACCTTATCCTGCTCAAACGTGAACGGGTAGACGTCAAAACACATCACTTGGGATCGTCGTTCGAGCGCTCTGGCTGCTCGTAGCGATTTGCGCATGGGGTCTACTTCCCCGGCAGACAATCCCTTACATTCGACTTCGTAGGTCAACTCCTCCTTAGACAGTCTATTAATATCCATGATTTTGGATCCGGGCGCAATTCAAAGAAAAAAATTTTAAAGCCAACCAAGTTGGGGGAAGGCAAACGATTAACCAAACCGAAATCAAAAGGTGAAATGTATTCGGGACAAAATGTCAACTCTTCCAATTAGCTTGTCGAAACAAAACCCAAAATCGGCAAACCCGGACAAAATCCGACTAAATAAGCCAAAATAAATATGTTTGTATAGGTTTATTGCTATACCTCGGCGGGTAAGACAAGGCAGACGAAAAAAAATGTGTGGCAACTAATCGGAATAATCTAGAACAACCTAGAAACTTGTTCCTCAAGGCAGACGCTTAGTTGTAAGCAGCCCGACAATATTATTATGAAGAACCGCCCTTAACTCCCGAATAACTAGCACTAAAATGTGTCCCAAAAGGAGATCTCGTATTGCAGGAGTTAGAGCGTAAAATGTTATAACTCAAGAGAAACGGGGTATTTTAAAATTAATTATATTAATAAGGCCAGTTACACGTAGAAAAACACCACCGAAAACTGACAAAAATTACCTAGCCGAAACAATAAGCCAATAACAAAAAAAATCGAAATCGATCGAGTGGCACGATTGCAACTCTAAATCCAAGTATGTATTACACCCAGTGAAATATAAACCGCAAAAGCTACACTTATTCCCCAGTAATAATATATATTATAACTACAACGACCCCGCTACAAACTTCCCAAATGTATATATATATATCGAAAGGCGGAATAAATCTTATCATATGATGGTATGGGCCAATAATCGGCGAGAGAAACCAAGGTAAACAACACTTGCCGGTATGTTTGTACTTAAGTATACCGGATAACCAAGAGCACACCGAAAAGTTTTAAATATGGAAGTGTGCCAAGCGGCATAAGGTCACGGTAACCAAAATACCCGTTCAAATAACCCGGACGTATTTATTATTAAAAGACTAAACTATGTATGTATGTAGATATTGGTATAAATAGTAATAATAAAAATAATAGTTTTATATATTTTATTCAAACAAGGACTGGATATATTATGGTAATTTGAATGATTCTTTGTAGGTAATTGTGTGCACAAAATGTTTAATATATTTGAGCAAAAGGACAAAAAAACCACCTACTTGTTGATATCCGGTGATTTACCTGCCCCTATCTCCGTTGCTGATGAAACAAAACCCGTACCAACTGCACACCGCCCGGCACTCTCCCACTTCCAGCCTTCACAATCCTTTATTTTATTGGTTACTGCCCTCGAATTCTCTGAAAAACAAAACTAAAAAGTAAAAAGAACTTTGCGGAACTAAAAACACAAACTAAACACAAAAGAAAATCTCATGGTCGGCACAAAGGACCCCCACGCTTGTGACCGACTTTGCCGAATTTAATAAAAAAAAATCTCTAACTACATATATTTTTCTCAAAGGCCCCACGTTGGATGCCAATTTGTTACAAATTTTCGCTGTCAACAAAATTAGTTTGACTTAATTGTCAAATGCCGAATTGCAAATCAAAAAAAGGAAATAATTAAAACAACAGAAATAAACTGAAACCGCGGTTAGAGGTAACAAAAATAACCACAAAAGGCTATTTCCCGGTAACTCAATCTGGGGTGGGTTCGTTTAGAAAATACACAAAAAAAATCTGACTAAGTAGCTTACGCTGTTGAAGGATGAATTCGCAAAAAAAGATGGGCGCCACACAATTTTGCGGAAAATTGTGAAACCTTGCTACAGAACCACTGGAAAAATGACAAAATCCAAAAAAAGAGAAAACACAAAATTTTTAAACCACGTTATAAAACTCCGTTGGAGCTTGGCCACTTTATTTCTTGGACGTTAATTAGAAAGGAAAACAAATGATGACAAAAAGGTCAAACAAGGTATTATGGCCTGAAGGGCAACTGAAAGTTAAGTGACCGGCGTGACCCGCTATGGCGTCGCCGGAATACCCAAAAATGGTTGAAAGGGTCGCGTGTCCCGAACTTTTCCCGGGAAAATTCGTGGCAGAATCCTACCAGACTTTCGCACTACAAATTCCTACCCAAACGAAATACGATCAGATTCACTACTTATCAAATCACTCTACTTATCTTTGTTTCGACGTCCTACTCCTTAGTCCTTTTTTTGCCTCTATCCAACTGTCCTCCTATTTATCCTCCTCCTGACGTTCCTGACTATTTTCTCCAGATCTTTCCTCCACTTCAACTCTCGTTTCCACTTTAAATTTCTTCTTTACTTTATTGTACTTTTCAACTTTAACTTTACTTATTTTTCTTTGTTTGCTCTTATTTCGCACTGTTTTTTTTTTAAACTCCTGTCAACTAAAACCCGACTAACACGTTAGCTGGTCAACCAAGAAGTGATCTTCCAGAACTTTCATTGTTCCAGTTCGGCCAACTCTCATTTCTCGCACACTCGCACACACATTAGTAGAGGAATCCCACTCATGGCGTGCAATGGACGTCCGCCTATGTGTTGGTGGTTGTCCGCCATATTCCCCTACCTTCATTCGCTCAAGCGAGCCAACGGCAGACCACATTTAGCGGCACCAGAGCGGTTTCGCCAAGGTGTGCGTGAGTCCACACGTTACCCCCTCGCTTATCTTCCAGTCACTCAATCCATTCTCTCTTACCCCAACGATCCACCACTGGAAAGTCGGAATATTGGATTGTTTGACCGACCTGGAACAATATTCTCGTCAATTCACAATCTAATCTCTATTTGACATTTCTCGTATGAGTTTTCTCAAAGTGCGAAATAAAAACAATAATACGAATTCCGCGTTGTTAAAATCCTCTTAAATCGGTGAATATAAAATGAAAAAGAAGTGACTGGGTCCCAACAAACATGACCCACCTCAGGAGGAGAAGAAATTTGAGGACAATGTTGCAATTATACCCTCCCAGCGCGTGGAGTAGAATCAATAAATCCCCTTGGACTCCAAAACAAAGTCAAGTGAGTATTCTTTTATTTTAGAAAACTGCGGTTTTTAATCTTGCCTGGTGGAATCCTGTTCAGATAGGATGTAAGGGCTTGCCAATCGCGGGTCATTCCTAGCATTCTGTTACGCAGGATTTCTCCTTTTTATTGACTGGTTCGTTGTTTTCGTTAGTGTAATGTTGACCAGTCTTTTTGTGTGTCTGTGTTTCTATTCGGTGTTTGCAGTTACAGGATTTATTTGCAGGATTTATCCCTCTTATTGACTGGTTTGTTGTTTTCGTTTATGTGATGTTGACCAGTCTTCTTGTGTGTCTGTGTTTCTATTCGGTGTTTGTGTTGTGATGTCTTCCACGGGAGTCTTTTTATCGTGGCCGTCCGCCTACACACCTCTGCTGCTCCTCCGGTGCTCCTACGACGGAGTAGAAAGGAAGATCGTCTTCTTCCCCCTCATCGAACCTAACACCCCACCGTGTCAATGGTGGTTCTGGCGCAGATTTAAAGGTATGGGCAGTCCACCCACACTTATCTGCTGCCTCTCCATATCGTTGGAGGGCACTCAGGCTAAGGCAATTCACCTTGCCGCATTGCTATCTACCTCGCACGGTTACTTGTGCGGACAACGTTGGGCCCATTCTGCCGAGTTGGTGAGTGGCACAGGGATTGGGCACTTTACTCCGGCTCTCGATCCGCCGGTCGGCGGTCCGCCTATGCTACTCGTCTCCACCTCTCACTTTTTGGACTCATCTCCACTCTCATTTTGGGGAATCCTCTCAACTCACGGGGTTGGGTACCCGTGGGGGTCTTACCCTCGAGGTTTGGGGAAAGTGGCCCAAAGGCTGATGGGACCTTGGTTGCCCTCCACTTTCCTATGACCTCGCAGATGTCACCTAATAGAAGAAGGGTACGGGGAGGGAAGAGGAGGTGAAATTTGTTGCGTGAAAATATTCCGCAACAAACCCCACCCTCACCTCCGAGGAAATGTAATTTGGGATGATCTTAAGATTTGCTGGTATGTCATTCATTATTGTTGGTATTCTAAAGCTGAGTTGTCTTCTGCCGTATACATTAAATGTGTCTGGAATTACCAAGAGTCCTTGTGCTCGTCTTCGTGTGTTCAAGTTATGTTGCATTGGTTGTTGAAAGCGAAGATCATTGTAGTATTCAAGGATTGCCGTCATTTTAAGGATACCTTTGACATCTAAAACTTTAAAATAAACATTATTAGTATTAATTGTTTTTACCAGTCGCCTTTGAATATTGATGATCTTATTTAAATGGGATTCCGACGCATTACCCCATGCTAAAACCCCATATCTTAATCGGGATTCCACTAGTGAGTAGTAAACTTGCTTTTGAACTTCCATGGAAGTGTATCTTTTAAGATACACCATTGCAAACATAGCACTTTTGAGGTTTGACCTAAGTTTATTGATGTGATCTTGCCATATGAAACGGTTATCAATAATAATTCCTAGGTATTTTATGGATTTGACCACCTCAATCACTTGTCTTCTTCCTGCTGCTGGACATTCATCGTTTCGTAGTATTAAATTTATGTTGTTAGGATCACGCTGGAAAGGTGTGCGAATATGCATAAGTTTGGTTTTGTCTGCGTTAACTACAAGTCCGTTATCATGGCACCATCTCGAAAGTTTGTCGAGCTCCTGTTGCATGATAGTCGTTGCAGTTTTAAGGCACTCATGCTTGACAACGATTGTTATGTCGTCTGCATAGGCAAAAACTGTACTCCTTTTAAATACGCGAAGGAGTTCATTTGTATAGAGTATAAATAACATAGGCCCGAATTTTGAGCCCTGTGGAACACCATAGAGATTATCTTCTTCTTCGCTGAAGGCATTAAGTATTTTCACCTTTGTTGTTCTTCCAGATAGGTAGCTTTTCATCCACTTCGCTAAGTTTCCTCTCACTCCAATTTTTGTAAGAGAATCTAAAAGTTTTTTGTGACATAGTGTGTCGAATGCCTTACTAAAATCGACGAACGTTATCAGGACATGATGATTTTTGTTTAGGCTCATGTTCACCGTATTTGCAAGTTCCCCAAGTAGTCTTCCCGTACTTTTCCCTTTTTGAAAGCCATACTGGTTATCCTGTATAATTGAATGTTTTTCCAAAAAACTGTTAAGCCGGCGTACAACAATTTCTTCAATGCATTTATCAATTACTGACAAAATTGCAATCGGTCTGTAGTTTTCGTAATTCTTTTTATTTCCGCTTTTATAAATTGGTCGTATTATCGCTGTTTTAAGCAATTTAGGTACGTGACATTCATTTATGCTTTGGTTGATTATGGTTTGTATAACTGGAGCTAGTGATGTTGCGTTAAACTTTATATCTACTGCTCTTATATTATCAGCTTCTGGACTTTTATTAATGTTTTTTTTTTTGACTTTGAAATTCATTTTTTTATTCATTGATAAATATCTACTTACATACTAGACAAAAATGATTAAACCTAACTTAAAATTAACAGGATACTTATTCTTATTTATTGGTCCTTATGCGAACGCTCTAAACTTAACTATATCTTAGAATTATTGCCTTTCGGCCTACGAACTATTTTACGAACTAATCTTACATATATATTCCTCGAGAAAATTTACTAAAACTCGGTATCATTATTGAGATTTTATATAAAACAAATTACAAACTACCTATTCTACTTACTTAAACTACTTAACGTATTCTAACTATAATTAGGATTCTGAGCACTCGTTGCCTGGCGCAATAAGTGGTCAAAATCCCAATTGCTTTCCGAGCGCCTGGCAGTCGTCAACGTGCACACGCGCCGCCGTGAGCCGACTGAAGCCTTACAGCGTCAGTCAACTCCCGGAAGCACCACCACACGTTGGCGAGCCCGGCCTCTCCCAAAAACGCCCTAGCTGACTTAATCTAACTTATAAGCTAAGAGGATGTTACCTAGAGTAACGCACCGTCCTGGGAGGGCATGTTGACCCCTCCCCCCTCAACAAGCCACCAAAATTCGGCGAATTGCTTTTCCGTGTCGAATCTATCCCTCTCCGATATTGCGGTACTAAAACGGAGGAGCTCATGAGCATTGGCGACGTCCCCGTCATGGAGGAGCCGCTTATCTCTCGCGCTGCGGTAGCGATGGTATAAGATCGGGATACCATCCCTCGTCTGTACCAGCCCTTTTGAATCAATATGGATAAATGCCTCTGGCGGGATAAAGCCAGACCGGAGCGTACTCTCTATGTACATTTCATTGGGGTAGTAAGCCCCAAATATCAGACTATTGTCGCTGGCCATCGCCCTTGCAACGTGCCTTCGAGTGACCTTAATGAGGAAATTGTCAATCCTATTCAACTGAGCCCCATCGTATAGGACCTTGTTGGGATAGTATTTTATATAGTTGGATTCAGGCGTTCGGAACAACCGGAGACAGGTCCTAAGACATTGTCTCTCCAAAACCCGAATCTTTTCCATATAGCTAGGCGCTATATTAAACCATAATGGACAACCATAAGCGATGATCGGCCTTATAAGGGCCACGTAGCAAATGACCTTCACTCTGGAGTCAAGTTGACTGCTATGAAACAGTCTCCTTGTTAGAGCATAAGCCTTCTTGGCCCCAGCAAGACAAGCAACTATATGTCTATCGAAATACAGATACTGGTCAAGCCAGATACCTAGATATCTAACTGCGCTTCTCACCGCCAATGGCTGCCCATTTTGTCCAATAATGGCCAATTTTTTCCAGTTTTTTCTGGTATCCCTAGAGGCCCCAGCCAATGGAGTTCTGAACAAGATTGTTTCCGTCTTCTGAAAGTTGATTTTCAACTTCCAGTCGTCGCAATATCGCTTAATTTGATCGAAGTCACGCTGCAAAAGGATATTAATGACCTCGATTTTAGGACCTGATCTGTATGCCACCAAATCGTCGGCATACGCTATAGCATGGCTGAGTGAACCCACCAGATCACTCGTGTAAATGTTAAACAGGATCGGAGAATTGACCGCCCCCTGCTGTAAACCGTTTTTAATTTCAAAGACTCTGCTCGAAGTCACGTTGCCACATTTGACAACGAACTTCTTTCCCATAAGCATATTATAAATTACATATAGCAAAGGTTTGTGCATCCCCCGCCTGGTCAACTTGTAGAAAAGTCCCTCTAACCATACGGTGTCGAAAGCCTTCTCAAAATCAACCAGACAAGCACCCGTGCATTGGTTCTTGCATTTATTCCACTGAATGTCGGAAACCAGTTTCGACGCGGCATGAATAGTGTCATGCCTCGCCCTGAAACCAAACTGGTTGTCCGGAATTATGTTATTGTCCTCGACCCACTTTAACAGGGCTCTATTGACAACCTTTTCAAAGACCTTGCTAATATTCGGAAGCAAGCTAATTGACCGGAGATTGGCAGGGTTCGTCCTATCTTTACATTTTTTCGGGATAGGGTGTACCACAGCTACCTTCCAATGCGCCGGATAATATGCATTATTCAGCGCATTGTTAAACAGCGTGGTGAAAATATCTACAGCCTCCAGAGGCAGGTGTCTCAATACGACGTTTGGGACACCATCCATCCCCGCCGACTTTTTATTCTTTAGTGTCTCGAAGATGCACAGAAGATCATCCTTCGACACGAACAAGTGCGATGCATCTCGGCCATTGGCGACAACTGCATTAGCATGGTTTTCATCAGTGAACACGGTGAATCCGTTATTCTCAGATCGCCAATTCTCAAGTTCGGTGCGCAGATCGAAGTGGCTCACCAGAGCCCTATTCTCAATGTCGTGGTTACGGCGAACAGGATTGTTCACCGTATACACGGCCTCGAAACAAGCGCCCAGCAAATCCACCTTCTCCTGTGGGTCCTCGACCACGAAAAAATCGTCGTTTGAAGCGACACTTTCTGGACTTATTCCAGCAGTCAGTACCGTCTGTCTGTTCTCTGCTGTCTGGGAGATTCGAACACAAGGAATATCATTGTGATCTTTCCTCCTGAACAACTTATTTATCTGTGGGAACATATTCGGACTACAGGTTTTAATAGCCCGAATTTTATTGCCCCAATACAGACTTACAGATTTTTTGTAATTTTCTTTTATCAGCTGTTTCAGGATTCGGATCTCTGAATTCAGCATCCTTACCTCCGGGTCGTTGCGATCAGTAAATTGCCTGTACAGCCGTTTAAGCCTCGAGAGCAGTCTACTTTTCTGTCGGTATAGTGCGTCGATTGTAGGGTTTCTGTACTTTTCTGTCTGGTCGTCGTCGGAACGCCCTACTCGAGGAATAGTTCGTTCCATAGTTCGTTTGATGGCGTCGTTCATTTGCAATAAATGCCGATCAATGTCATCATTTGTCATGTTACTGTTTGTCGGTGGGTCGATCCCACTCGAACGTATATCTCGCTTTAAAAATCTGGAGAAGCGCGACCATTGTGCCCTCCGATAATCGAATGAACACACTGCTTCGTACTCCTCCAGCAGCGTTTGCTCGTTCGGGATCCGTATTGCGGCGGCGAGTCCGTAGTGATCACTATCGTACTCAAACGCACGCAAACAGTTCCGCGTGTTTTGATCTATGTTCGTCAGTTGAAGTCTTGCGTCCGTTAAGGCCAAGTCCAGGAAAGCACCGCTTCTTGGGAAAGAAGGGATATCCGTCGCGTACAACTCGAGGTTGTACTCAATCATATTGAGGCGCCACCAGTCGTGAAACTGGTTGCCCCTGGGATTTGCAGTAACATTTCCCCATGCCGCATGTTTGGCATTAATATCTCCGGCCACGAAGTAATAATTCTCCTCCGAGTTCAGCTGCAGACCACGAAAAAGTGTCTCGAGCTCTGTCATAAATTGGTTTGGTGGAGGTGCTGCAGGTGCGTAAAGCGACACCACATACATTCTCCTCCGGCTATGGAGAGGAATGCATATGATGCATGCCTCCAACAACTGGAACCTACGTACGTCCCCGCTATATATAACCCTATGGCGCAGGCCTTTTCGAATTAAGATTCCAACCCCACCTCCTTGAGTGGAGTGAGGCCGGTCTCTTCTTATTACATGATAGTTTTTGTATCCCAATTTGTGCTTCCGATTTAGCTTAGTTTCGCTAACCAAAAGCACATCCGGGTTTTCGGTTTTCAACAAGTTGGCAAGTGACGTTCTTTTCTCGATCCTGACTAGTGAATTAACATTCACAGCAAGGATCTTTAAGTTTCCCTCATCCAGCGTAGCCATTAGATTTATGGCACACCAGACCCCACAAACAGCTCCGAATAGATAAAGTCAATTCGGGCCGCTTGTTCATTTAATTGGTTCTGGAACTTATCGATCTTTCCGTGCAGAGACAGAAGGATCGATTTTAAGTCCAGATCCACCTCTGGTGCCTTTTGGGCTACCATTGGTTGGTTTGATGTCATGTGGGCTTGACCCGGTCCAGCTGCCATTTGGGCAAAGGACACGTTGGGTGCCACAAAATTTGCGAACGAGCGACTCTTCTGACGCCTATCATCTTCAGACTGCTGTTTGCGGGCCTGGACTCTCTTTTTCAATTCTTGGTACTTTGGACAACCCCTGAAGTTGGCGGGATGTCCAGAGTTCCTGCAGAGCACACAGGAGAGTACACTCCGGTCTTCGACTCTCTCCTTACCTAGAGAGCATTCACCATGTATGTGGTCCTTATCGCACTTCACGCATCTAAACTGCATGTTGCAGTTAGCTGCGGCGTGCCCGAACCTTTGGCAGCGCATACATTGAAGTATGCGATCTGACCTCTTTATTTTCTCCCACCTTACAGCATGGTAGTACAGGAAGCGGATATTTCGCAGCCTGTCGATTTTGCTGTCGGGAGTAAGCTGGACTAGGAAGAATGGTAAGTGACGGTTACCACCCCTTGCCACAGCGGAGGAAAACGGCTTGACCCCCACGAAATGGAGGTCGTCGCTTTCAAAATTCTTTAGCTCTCTTTCAAGCTCCTCCGTTTTAATTGAGGGATCGATTCCCTTCAGTACCACGGTTTTTAACTTTTGCTGCCTTGGAGTGTACGTGAAGTACTCGGTTTTCACCTCTCCCAAAGCGGCGCGCACCCTCTGGTACTCCTCTATTTTTTCACATATAATTATGTGATTGTTAGCAGAAAGCCTTTTCACATGGAAATTTTTTGTTATTAATTTACAAATCCTAATGCTATCGACAATGTCGAAATTACTCACGTTAATGGGTGGTATTTTGTCCTTCCGTGACTGTTTAGATTGTTGTTGTTGTTGTTGTTGTTGTTGTTGTTGTTGTTGGTGTTGTTGTTGATGTTGTTGGTGTTGATGTTGTTGGTGTTGTTGTTGTTGATGTTGCCGTTGTTGTTGCTTCACCTCCAGTTGTTGTTGCACTTGCTGCTTGAGCACAGCTTGTTGTTGCTGTTGCTGCAGCTTCTTTCTGCGCAACTGGTCGCGCTTCTCCAGCAGCTCTTTTATGAGCTTGTCCAGCTGCGCCTCCTCATCATCCTCTTTTTCGTCGTCCATTTGTACGACTTCCTCGTCATCGACCGGTAAGTCCTTGAAGGAGTTTCCCTCTCCGACGTACCGGCCCTCTCCTCCATCATACTCATAAGAGCTGGAGTGTGCTCCGTCATCATCGGATGCAGCCACCGATGATGCCACACTATGGCCTGACAAATTTAACCTTCTTTTGGCTGAAAGGTTCGGCTTCGGATTTAACTTCCGCCGGCGTTTTTCCACTGTCCTATACTCCTCGCTTACAGTTACTGCTGGTGTTGTAGCGAGAGCTTTTATTGTTGGCGTTGTTGTTGTTGCTATTGTTGTTGTTGATGTTTTTGTTGCTGGTGTTGCCTGCGAAGATCCCCGCCTGGGCAACGCGGAACACGCTGTTGGGCTTGGTGTCATGGCATTTAAAGCTGCCTTTGGGATACAAGCTGCCGCTGTTTTTGTGACTGCTGTTGCAGCTTTCGTTACTGCTGTTACTGCTGTTGTTGCTGCTGTTGTTGCTGCTGCTGTTGTTGCTGCTGTTGTTGCTGCTGTTGTTGCTGCTAATTTTTTTGCCGGCTCACGTGTTCGCACCACACGTCGCAACGGCACACCCACACCCGTAAGCGGGACCACCGATTTTCCGGGGTCCATCGCCTGATAATGCGGCACTTTTTTTTTGTTTATTTTTGTGTCTCTATCACTATATTTCCGATAAAAAAATAAAATTAAAAAATTGAAGACTGGCCGAGAATCGAACCCGAGACTCCGGCGTCAAAGTCGGACGCTTAGCTTACTAAGCCAACTTTGGACTTAAAAAACACTTGGCTAAATCGCTGTTATAATCGATACACTATCCTTTTTCCCGCTGAACACTAACTAGCCGACCTATCTCGAAGAGAGCTGCGGAACGACTGTTTTATTAATGTTTAGATTGAATAGCATGATCAAAACTTCAACTTCACTGGCTTCTTCTACAAAAATCGTTGGTGCGATGTACTTTTTTTCATTATTTAATGTTATGTGGTTGCAACTATGCACAATTTTTGCAGCTTGGTTTACATACTGTTTAGCAAAATCGTCCGCAATCGTCTTAATGTTCATATTCGAAGGAAAATTGTTAATAATAACGTCATCTATTGACCTTTTCTTTCTTCCCAATATTTCATTTAAAAGATTCCATGTCTTCCTAGTATCATTTTTAGCACTTAAAAATTGTGTTTTGTAAAAGTTGGAATTTGTTGTTTGGATATTTTTGTTCACCATGTTTCATAAATGATTGTATTCTTGTTTATATATGATATTTCTAGCGTTGTTCTTCCATTTCCTATACAGCTCATCTCTCCTTTTACACATTCTAATGATTTCCGGTGTTACCCATGGTTTCTGTTGACGACTGTGGCTATGTGTATATATTGATCGTGACTGAGCGTATAAATCATTCATTTTTTTAACGAATGAGTTGTAAATGTTCTCAACATTGCTCTCTTCGCAAATTTCTTGCCAATTTGTTCCCTGAATCAGTTGATTAACTTTTTGTTGATTGATTTTTGTGGGCATTTCGTCTTCGACTATAATATCTGTATGGCCCGTTATAACATACCACGTAGCAAAATGATCTGATATATCAGTTTCTATTACAGCAGATTTAATATCTTGCTTAGATATTGTTACTAAAATATGATCTATAAGTGTAGAAGATCCTCCGTTTACATCAATTCTCGAAGGCTGTAAGATTACATTAGTTAGTCCCTTAGATGCAATAGTTTCCATATAAGTTTGTACTTGTAGATTACTTGTATCTATTAAGTTGATATTAAAGTCACCCAAACCAATCAACTCCTTCTCATTTTGTACATTTCTGTCGAATTCATCAATGAATTGAGGTATACTGAGTTTTGGCGGCCTTCCTTCCATTCCTAACCATTCTCGTGAACTACGATGTGATTTGCTTTTACGTATTTAAATAAAACCCCTCTATCGACCCTCCAGGCTGGGTAGGCTAAAGGAGTGGATTCCACTTCCGTGATCATCTTGGAGATCCAAGGATCCGAACTTATCTCGTCGATTCCTGCCGCGACAGCTACATTTCTCGAGAGCATATCCGGAACCACATGGTCTTTTCCTTTCCGATGCACGATTGTAAAATCAAATTGCTGAAGCCGAACCGCCCAGCGCGCTAATCTACCACACGGATCTTTGAGGTTACTCAACCACACAAGGGAATAGTGATCCGTCACGACCGTAAACCGAACGCCTTCGATGTATGGCCGCAACTTCTCTACTGCCCATAGTACGGCCAAGCACTCCTTCTCCGTGGTTGAATAGTTCCTCTCGTTCCTATTCAACGACCTACTCAAATAGCAAATCACTTTTTCTCCGTCATCAAAAGTCTGACTAAGCACTGCTCCAACCCCATAGTCCGATGCGTCTGTTTGTACCACAAAAGGACGCTAAAAAATCCGGACAGGTCAGAATCGGGGCCGTTATCAAGCATTCCTTTGCTTTCCGGAAACTCCCCTCGCACTCTTCGGACCAGACGAACCTACTCTTCTTCTTTAATAAGTCGGTTAACGGCTTGACCAGAACTGCAAAGTTCGGTATAAATCTCCTGTACCAGGATACCGTTCCGACGAAACTTCTAACTTCCTTACCGTTTTTGGGTGCGGGAATCTGGAGCATACTTTCGACCTTCTCTGGGTCGACATGCAAACCATTGCGATACACCACGTATCCTAAAAATTTCAGCGAGGGCCTACAGAAGTTACACTTCTCCCTGCTAACCTTGAGACCAGCCGCACACAACCGCTTAAAAACTTCTCCCAAAATTTCCAGATGTTGTTGGAATAAATTTGTGGCGATGACAATGTCATCGAGGTACACGAATACGTGTGGTTCCAGATCGGCCCCAAGCACAGTATCGATGAATCGTTGCCAAGTAGCCGGGGCATTGTGCAGCCCGAATGGCATTCTCTTAAATTGGAAGAGTCCACGATTGGGTACGGTGAAGGCGGTATACTGCCTCGACGCTTCCTCCACGGGGATCTGCCAATACGCTGACTTGATGTCTAGCGAAGACAGATACTTGGCATCCCGGAGCTTGTCAACTGTAGCAGAGATATAGGGAAGGGGATACGCATCCCGCTCTGAAACTTTATTCAGCTTCCAGTAGACGACGCAAAATCTGAATGACCCATCTTTCTTCTTGATCATAACTATGGGCGAAGCCCATGGACTATTCGATTTCTCGATAATAACTTCCCTCAACATTTCTTCAAATTCCTTATCTATGTGACGTTGAACCGCAGGCGAGACCGGATAGTACCGCTGCTTAATTGGTTCAGACGTCGTCCTAATCTTATGTTCTACAAGATGGGTGCATGCAATGCCTTCGGGCATGGACTGAAAAACTCGCCCTATTAGTGTTTCGAGTTGTCCGTTTTGGGTCTCATCCAACTCTGATCGTTCCATGATCGGGGAAATCGAAGCCACCGCGGCTTGATTTGAAAACCTCCACTCGCCTGATCTCAAATCCGGGTAGATTCCCATTCGGATCCAAAAGTCGGCGCCCAGGATCAGTACATGTGGGAGAGTTGGAATGACCAGACAATCTAACAACACTGTTTTTCCCTGAACTATGAAAGGCAATAAAACACTACCAGCTACTTCTACCCCCGCCCCATCTGCTAAAACTACCTTCCTAACGTTGCCTTTCCCTAAAACTAATCCTAAGTCCCTTAAAATGTTCCATCCGTGCCTACCGACGATCGTTCGCGACGCCCCGGAATCCAAAAGCCCGATAAAATCTAATCCATAAACGCTAACCCTCAAATATGGGGGCGTGTCATTCGTGAGTGCCTCAAGGGTGAAACCTAAGAGAACGACCTCCTCTTGTCGTCCCGCCAACTGGTTGCCAGCAGGCAACCTATCCAGACTTAACGGTGCTCCCGTGCTGCTGGCCCAGGAGTCCGTTGCCCATTTCCCGAACAGGTCCTACAGTCCCTATGCATCACCCCTGCCCTACCGCAACCTACACAACGCCTAGGAGCGGAACAAGTGTTCGAAAGATGACCCTCTTGGTTGCAGTTGAAACACATCAACCGACGAGTTGGTTGAGGGCTCCGACTGACAACGGCAATTGCTGGTTCCTCGGCCGCTATATAAGCTAAGTCGGGTTCCAGCAAATTTCGCGACCGAGATGTAGGAGGTGGCGCGAATGATTCAACATTCGCCCGGACCATCTCCAGTCTCCAACCCAATACCACCAGATCTTGGACGGACTGGGCCTCTGTCAAACCGAGTTGGGTTTGGTAGAATGGGGCTAAATTCCGTTGAACGATGCTCAGTTTGCGTCATTCGGAAAGTGGCTCAGAGAGCCGGCCAAACAGGTTCCCCATGATGGCGACATAAACCCCGATGGATTCTTCCTTCCCTTGGGTCCTACGCCGAATTCCCTCGAGTAGCAGATCGTGCTAGTTGGGGGGGAGGACTTCCAATTTCAGCTCCCGGACCAACTCCTGCCATGACGCAACATTACTCCTAACCGCCCTTAGCCAGAGGAGAACCTTCCCAATAAAAAGATCCACTGCTGATTTAAATAGTTGTGCCTCGCTGATTCCCCTAGCTTCCCTTAATTCCTCAACGCGCTCTAAAAAGGAGTTTACGGATGCTCCACAGCGTTCCCCTGAAAATAAAAGGTTCCACTTGGAGAGGTTCTCCACCTTGTCCCCGTGGATGTAGACCCGTTCTTCATTCGGGTTGGAGTTCGACGGTTGTCTTTGGCGTTGTTGTCCTGACTGGTGACTGCCAAACCTTGAATCGGTTTGCATCAATTTTCTTCCTCCATCGTCCTGGCTCTCATCATCGTGGCTATCTTCATCCTCACTGTCCTCAAGGTCCCCTAGTAAGCCCATCAGCTCGGATTCTAGCCTCTTCTTTTCCGTGGTTTCCTCGTTTGTCGTAGCATGTGACCTATTAATTCGAGAAGTTGCCCAGTCGATCTTGGTGACAACCTTCTTGAATTCCGGTGATCCCCGTTCTGGGTGGCTCGCAATGAGCGCTCTGATCTCCACTAACATTTTCTCTACGGCGACCTTATCCTGCTCAAACGTGAACGGGTAGACGTCAAAACACATCACTTGGGATCGTCGTTCGAGCGCTCTGGCTGCTCGTAGCGATTTGCGCATGGGGTCTACTTCCCCGGCAGACAATCCCCTACATTCGACTTCGTAGGTCAACTCCTCCTTAGACAGTCTATTAATATCCATGATTTTGGATCCGGGCGCAATTCAAAGAAAAATTTTTTAAACCCAACCAAGTTGGGGGAAGGCAAACGATTAACCAAACCGAAATCAAAAGGTGAAATGTATTCGGGACAAAATGTCAACTCTTCCAATTAGCTTGTCGAAACAAAACCCAAAATCGGCAAACCCGGACAAAATCCGACTAATTAAGCCAAAATAAATATGTTTGTATATTTATATTGCTATACCTCGGCGGGTAAGACAAGGCAGACGAAAAAAAATGTGTGGCAACTAATCGGAATAATCTAGAACAACCTAGAAACTTGTTCCTCAAGGCAGACGCTTAGTTGTAAGCAGCCCGACAATATTATTATGAAGAACCGCCCTTAACTCCCGAATAACTAGCACTAAAAGGTGTCCCAAAAGGAGATCTCGTATTGCAGGAGTTAGAGCGTAAAATGTTATAACTCAAGAGAAACGGGATATTTTAAAATTAATTATATTAATAAGGTCAGTTACACGTAGAAAAACACCACCGAAAACTGACAAAAATTGCCTAGCCGAAACAATAAGACAATAACAAAAAAAAATCGAAATCGATCGAGTGGCACGATTGCAACTCTAAATCCAAGTATGTATTACACCCAGTGAAATATAAACCGCAAAAGCTACACTTATTCCCCAGTAATAATATATATTGTAACTACAACGACCCCGCTACAAACTTCCCAAATGTATATATATATATCGAAAGGCGGAATAAATCTTATCATATGATGGTATGGGCCAATAATCGGCGAGAGAAACCAAGGTAAACAACACTTGCCGGTATGTTTGTACTTAAGTATACCGGATAACCAAGAGCACACAGAAAAGTTTTAAATATGGATGTGTGCCAAGCGGCATAAGGTCACGGTAACCAAAATACCCGTTCAAATAACCCGGACGTATTTATTATTAAAAGACTGTAAACTATGTATGTATGTAGATATTGGTATAAATAGTAATAATAAAAATAATAGTTTTATATATTTTATTCAAACAAGGACTGGATATATTATGGTAATTTGAATGATTCTTTGTAGGTAATTGTGTGCACAAAATGTTTAATATATTTGAGCAAAAGGACAAAAAAAAACCACCTACTTGTTGATAGCCGGTGATTTACCTGCCCCTATCTCCGTTGCTGATGAAACAAAACCCGTACCAACTGCACACCGCCCGGCACTCTCCCACTTCCAGCCTTCACAATCCTTTATTTTATTGGTTACTGCCCTCGAATTCTCTGAAAAACAAAACTGAAAAGTAAAAAGAACTTTGCGAAACTAAAAACACAAACTTCCCTAAACACAAAAGAAAATCTCATGGTCGGCACAAAGGACCCCCACGCTTGTGACCGACTTTGCCGAATTTAATAAAAAAAAATCTCTAACTACATATATTTTTCTCAAAGGCCCCACGTTGGATGCCAATTTGTTACAAATTTTCGCTGTCAACAAAATTAGTTTGACTTAATTGTCAAATGCCGAATTGCAAATCAAAAAAAGAAATAATTAAAACAACAGAAATAAACTGAAACCGCGGTTAGAGGTAACAAAAATAACCACAAAAGGCTATTTCCCGGTAACTCAATCTGGGGTGGGTTCGTTTAGAAAATACACAAAAAAAATCTGACTAACTAGCTTACGCTGTTGAAGGATGAATTCGCAAAAAAAAGATGGGCGCCACACAATTTTGCGGAAAATTGTGAAGCCTTGCTACAGAACCACTGGAAAAATGACAAAATCCAAAAAAAGAGAAAACACAAAATTTTTAAACCACGTTATAAAACTCCGTTGGAGCTTGGCCACTTTATTTCTTGGACGTTAATTAGAAAGGAAAACAAATGATGACAAAAAGGTCAAACAAGGTATTATGGCCTGAAGGGCAACTGAAAGTTAAGTGACCGGCGTGACCCGCTATGGCGTCGCCGGAATACCCAAAAATGGTTGAAAGGGTCGCGTGTCCCGAACTTTTCCCGGGAAAATTCGTGGCAGAATCCTACCAGACTTTCGCACTACAAATTCCTACCCAAACGAAATACGATCAGATTCACTACTTATCAAATCACTCTACTTATCTTTGTTTCGACGTCCTACTCCTTAGTCCTTTTTTTGCCTCTATCCAACTGTCCTCCTATTTATCCTCCTCCTGACGTTCCTGACTATTTTCTCCAGATCTTTCCTCCACTTCAACTCTCGTTTCCACTTTAAATTTCTTCTTTACTTTATTGTACTTTTCAACTTTAACTTTACTTATTTTTCTTTGTTTGCTCTTATTTCGCACTGTTTTTTTTTTAAACTCCTGTCAACTAAAACCCGACTAACACGTTAGCTGGTCAACCAAGAAGTGATCTTCCAGAACTTTCATTGTTCCAGTTCGGCCAACTCTCATTTCTCGCACACTCGCACACACATTAGTAGAGGAATCCCACTCATGGCGTGCAATGGACGTCCGCCTATGTGTTGGTGGTTGTCCGCCATATTCCCCTACCTTCATTCGCTCAAGCGAGCCAACGGCAGACCACATTTAGCGGCACCAGAGCGGTTTCGCCAAGGTGTGCGTGAGTCCACACGTTACCCCCTCGCTTATCTTCCAGTCACTCAATCCATTCTCTCTTACCCCAACGATCCACCACTGGAAAGTCGGAATATTGGATTGTTTGACCGACCTGGAACAATATTCTCGTCAATTCACAATCTAATCTCTATTTGACATTTCTCGTATGAGTTTTCTCAAAGTGCGAAATAAAAACAATAATACGAATTCCGCGTTGTTAAAATCCTCTTAAATCGGTGAAAATAAAATGAAAAAGAAGTGACTGGGTCCCAACAAACATGACCCACCTCAGGAGGAGAAGAAATTTGAGGACAATGTTGTAATTATACCCTCCCAGCGCGTGGAGTAGAATCAATAAATCCCCTTGGACTCCAAAACAAAGTCAAGTGAGTATTCTTTAATTTTAGAAAACCGCGGTTTTTAATCTTGCCTGGTGGAATCCTGTTCAGATAGGATGTAAGGGCTTGCCAATCGCGGGTCATTCCTAACATTCTGTTACGCAGGATTTCTCCTTTTTATTGACTGGTTCGTTGTTTTCGTTGGTGTAATGTTGACCAGTCTTTTTGTGGGTCTGTGTTTCTATTCGGTGTTTGCAGTTACAGGATTTATTTGCAGGATTTATCCCTCTTATTGACTGGTTTGTTGTTTTCGTTTATGTGATGTTGACCAGTCTTCTTGTGTGTCTGTGTTTCTATTCGGTGTTTGTGTTGTGATGTCTTCCACGGGAGTCTTTTTATCGTGGCCGTCCGCCTACACACCTCTGCTGCTCCTCCGGTGCTCCTACGACGGAGTAGAAAGGAAGATCGTCTTCTTCCCCCTCATCGAACCTAACACCCCACCGTGTCAATGGTGGTTCTGCCGCAGATTTAAAGGTATGGGCAGTCCACCCACACTTATCTGCTGCCTCTCCATATCGTTGGAGGGAACTCAGGCTAAGGCAATTCACCTTGCCGCATTGCTATCTACCTCGCACGGTTAATTGTGCGGACAACGTTGGGCCCATTCTGCCGAGTTGGTGAGTGGCACAGGGATTGGGCACTTTACTCCGGCTCTCGATCGCCGGTCGGCGGTCCGCCTATGCTACTCGTCTCCACCTCTCACTTTTTGGACTCATCTCCACTCTCATTTTGGGGAATCCTCTCAACTCACGGGGTTGGGTACCCGTGGGGGTCTTACCCTCGAGGTTCGGGGAAAGTGGCCCAAAGGCTGATGGGACCTTGGTTGCCCTCCACTTTCCTATGACCTCGCAGATGTCACCTAATAGAAGAAGGGTACGGGGAGGGAAGAGGAGGTGAAATTTGTTGCGCGAAAATATTCCGCAACAAACCCCACCCTCACCTCCGAGGAAGTGGTCTTGGTTTCCGAAGGAGCCCAAACCATTTTCCCAGACTAAGGGTAACGCCACAACAGGGGAAACACATGTCCATCAATGGCCATATTGCCCGTCTAGCAAGATCAAAATTTAACGCAATTTCTTTTCGGTTAAGACTTTATGCTTGGGCCTTCAAAACAAAAGCTAGACTAATCGTCTCTGGCATCGTGAAAGGGCTTAAGGTCCCTCACGTGCCAGGTACCGCGTTCTTTCCCGTCTTCATCTATAAGCAAATAGGTCCATGGCGAGAGGCGCTTCCGGATCCGAAAAGGTCCGACATATTTCGGAGCTAATTTGGCGGCGTAGTAATTCGCGGCATCAGATAGGATGAAATTTCGTCGCCATACAACCTCATTCGGCAGGTATTGAACATCCCGCCGATGGAGGTTGTAGGTTTTCGCGGACTTCTTGGTCGCCTCCGCTAACTTTCTACATATATCCTTTCTTAGCTCCTTAAAACGCCTGCCTAGCTCCGACATTCCTGTTTCCTCCTGCTCTAATCCCATACTCCCATCTGCTAATTCCCTGTCACTACCCGAAGAATCTTTTTCGGTATCGGGCCTATCGCCTCTCCTCCTTGACGGCATCCTTTCGAAGGAAGAGTCACGACCATATGTGACCATATCCCTTCCAAAGTTTGCGTAATATGGGGAAACTCCTAAGACCTCGTGCTGCGATGTACGTATGCAACAGGCCACCTTTGCCAGATGCATATCCCACGTCCTATGGTTCTCCGATACATAGGCACGTAGCGTTGTTTTTATAATGTGGTTAATCCTCTCAGCAGGATTAGCCTGCGGATGGTAAAGTGCAGTAAATTTTAATTGTGACCTGTACGCTCCGCATAGCGTTTTCAATTCCCTACTTCGGAATTGGGGACCGTTGTCACAGACGATCCACTTTGGTACGCCGAATAATGTAAAGACGTTGTCTTCTAGATCCTTACACACCGACTTCGCGGTTGCGGATCTCAGGGGAAACAAAAGGGGAAATTTGGTAAAATAGTCAACCACAATTAAAATGTAAATGAAACCCCTACTCGATTTAGAAAGAGGGCCTACCAAGTCAACACAAATCATCTCCCACGGGTTCGAAGTCCCTATCCTTTCAACCATTAAACCAGCTGGCTTGTCATTCACCGGTTTCACACTTTGGCATATTTTGCAATTACGGACGTATTTCGTTACGTCTGACCTTAATTTCGGCCAATAATATCTCGAGGCAATCTTCGCGAACGTTTTCCTAACTCCCATATGTCTGGCCAAGGGATGGCCGTGACATTGTTTCAAAATCCTAATTCTATCTATTTTCGGAACTACTTTTTTTTTATTTTATTTATTTATATTTATACTTCAATAAAAGCACGTTGTAATATTTGTGTTACCTGCGAAGCTTTTTGCTTGTCTGTAGGTGGTTAGTACAAAATTTGTTTTTCATTGAGTTTGGAAGTTATAATTCATTTAAAATTCAACGTTGATTAATGAATATAGGAAAAAGATAAACATTACGTTTGAATAAAATTTAAATTCACAAAATAAGTTTTAAGCTCTTTTTTACGTTTTTTGTAATTTGGGATGATCTTAAGATTTGCTGGTATGTCATTCGAAGGACCATAATTAAAGGAAAAACGCCTCGTGTGTCTGACTTAATCGTGAAGAATAATCTTTCAGGAAATTCCTTCCATCTTTATTGTTTGACAGTTTACTTTTTAGGAAGTGTTCAGAACATAGTTTATTTTAGGTAATAGACATTCAATTCAAACATAGAGGGCGGGAACATGCCGCCCACCTTGAAATAATAGTAATAATTTCAACTTCAACTAGTTAATTCATAAATGCATGTATACTATCAATTAATTTTAACATTAAGTCTAAAATCCAGTTTAACCTTAAGTTTATCTATAACTAATTTAATAATTCATTCAAATATTAACATTTAATTTATATTTGAGAATAAGTTCAAATCATGCACCTTTTTTTAAGTTAAGGTTAATTATAAGTTCAACTTCATAAGCTTACAAGCATTCAAAATTTCATTTCCAAAATTTAATTTAAGTTAAGCAAACACAATTTTGAGATGGGGCGCTTTAAAAGCCCATTTTTTGTTATGAGTGTGGCAACCCTTGCCAATCCGTCAGTTCCGTAGTGTCCTCCTTCACACGACCAATTGACCATTTACCAGGCGGTTGATTTTCATCCAGAATTAAGACTAGATTATTTGGATTGAGATTGTCCGTTTCTTTTCGCCATTTACTGCGCTGTTGAAGAGAGGAAACGTACTCTAACTGCCAACGTTTCCAAAAAGCCTGTTGCAGGCGGGTTATAATCTGAAATCTTGAAAGACGGTTAATGTTTGTTGAATGATAGTCTGGCTCATTTATAAAATACGACGTATTCCCTACTAAGAAATGGGCAGGAGTCAATGGTTCAAAGTCTTCAACTTCATCAGACATGGCTACCAAAGGTCTTGAATTAAGACATGACTCTATTTGACACAAGAGCGTTTGAAGTTCTTCGAATGATAAAAGAGTAGACCCCACGACTCTTCGCAAATGGAATTTCGTCGATTTCACGGCAGCTTCCCATAGACCACCGAAATTTGGTGCTGACGGTGGGATGAAGTGCCAATTTATTGTCTCCTTGCTCGCCTCTTTCTGCAATCGCGCTTGCACCTCCCTCGACCTTATGAACGTATTTAGCTCATCCAGTAGATTTCTCGCACCAACAAAGTTGGTACCATTATCGCAATAAAGGTTGGAGCACCTTCCCCTCCTAGCGATGAAGCGTTTTAAGGCTAACATAAACGCCTTAGTTGATAAACTGGATACTAGTTCCAAGTGAATAGCCTTGGTGCATAAACAAATGAATACTGCAATGTAAGCCTTTTGTCCTCTGCATCCTCTCTTTCTCCAAGGTGTTGCTAATACTGGTCCCGCATAGTCCACCCCAGCATTCAAAAATGACTTTTCTCCGCTCAGTCTTGCTGCTGGAAGGTTTCCCATCCTTTGCTGCATTGGCCTTGCGCTAAATCTTTGACAAACAACACAGCGATGTATTATATTTCTCAACGCATTCCTTGCCCCAATAATCCAAAAGTCCCTTCTTAGTAGAGCGAGAAGTAGTTGAGGTCCAGCATGCAAATACTTCTGATGAGTGTACGAAACTAACAACTTGGTGAAAAGTGATGAACTCGGAAGAATTAATGGGTGCTTTCGATTATATCCAAAGGGGGCAGCATCAATCCGCCCACCAACACGTAGTAATCCATAGGAGTCCAAAATAGGATTCAATTTTAGCAACTGATTTGTCCTTAACGGTAAATTTTCTTGAAGACGTGCTATATCTTCCGAAAAGGTGTTATATTGTTCAACCTTAACCAATGCATTCGTGGCCCTAGTTAACTCCTCAGTCCTAAGCCATCCCGTTATTCGTTTAGACTTGCTTGCCCGACAGTTGGAGCTAAAACGTAACAATAACGCGGCTATTCTTACGAGTCTTGAATAGTTAGAGTATTTCTCCAGGATATAGGTTGGATCGTCACCATCGTACGAAATCGCTGACAGTACTATTTTGCGTTCCTCCAAGTTTTGTTTATCGCCATTATAGTTTGGAAGAACGAAGGAAGTAGATGGGTCAAAAAACACAATGCCCGGTCCGCTCCACCACAACGTATGATTTATGAGTTCATTTGCTCTCACCCCTCTCGATGCGCAGTCGGCAGGGTTGGTATATCCTTTCACGTGCCGCCATTGAGTAGCTGGAATTGCGCCTGTGACTGCTGAGATACGATTAGCAATGAACGTTGCAAACCTTCTTGGGTGCCCGTTTAGCCAATGAAGAACTATAGTAGAGTCCGTCCACCCATATACAGGAATATCCGCGTAACCCTTACTCTCCTGTATCTTAATTACTAGTTTGGACAGCAGACTTGCTGCACAAAGCTCAAGGCGAGGTAAGGTCAGGACTGGATTGAGAGGGGCTACCTTTGTCTTTGCTGCAACAAAACTGGTAACCACCACCCCGGATTCAAGAGAACTTCGCAAATAAACGACCGCAGCATATGCTGCCTGTGACGCGTCGCAAAATCCATGCATTTCTAATGTTGACTTGTTATGTGGTCTATATCTTGGAAGCAAAAGAGCCTCCAAACCCTTAATATCATCTCGTAACTCCTGCCACCTTTGGATCAGCTTCAATGGAATCTGATCATCCCATTCAATCCTCTCCTGCCATAAAGTTTGCAATAAAATCTTGTAGTTGATTAAAACGGGTGCCACAAATCCCAGAGGATCGAAGATCCGTGCAGCTTCTGACATAAGATTTCTTTTGGTGTAACATGAAATCTCCCTTAAATTGACCTTAAAGCTGAAACAATCTGTTACAGGATGCCATCGTAGACCCAAGGTTTTCACTGGTTGATTTTCCTCTACCGACCATTTCCAGTCGGGTTCTCTCCTCTCCAGTGGAATTTTTTCCAGCAGATCCTTTGAGTTTGATGCCCATTTCCTTATGTGAAATCCCGCACTTTGTAGAAGTTTGCACAATTGGCCAACAACAACTCGAGCGGATTCCTCACTGGTGCAGTTTGCGATGAAATCATCCATGTAGAAAAAGTCGCTTATCATTGAAGCTGCCTCGGGAAACTCCTTCTTCCCATCTTCAGCCAGCTGAGTCAGACACCTCGTGGCTAAAAACGATGCTGGTGCCGTACCATATGTGACCGTTGTCAACTCGAATGCTCTTATCGGCTGCTCAATTGAATCTCTCCAGAGAATTCTCTGAAACTTTCTATCGTCCGGATGGACCAAAATTTGCCTATACATCTTGGCTATATCGGCGCTTAGGGCAATGGGATTCAGTTTGAATTGGATCAGAATAGTCATCAAGCCGTTTTGAAGCACTGGTCCCGTAAGCAACTGGGAGTTCAAGGAGGGCCCACCAGGTGGAACACATGTTGCATCAAACACAACCCTTAAACGCGTCGTGGTACTGTCCAGCTTAATCACCGAGTGGTGCGGTATATAGTATCCGATATCTTGTCCTTGGTCTATATTTATCTGTACCATATGACCTAGCGCCTCGTATTCCTTCATGAACGCTGTATACTGCAACCTAAGATCCTTATCTCTTTCTAGTCGCCTCTCCATCGATATCAGCCTTTTTTCTGCCATTCCCCTAGAATCGCCTTGCACCTCTGCCAAGCCCTTGAATGGAAGTCTTACCACGAATCTTCCGTCGGAGTCCCTCCTATAGTGAGTTTTAAAATGAGTCTCACAAGGATGGTCATCGAATAGGTAACGTGATGTTAGCTTAGGTTCTTCTATTTCCCAATAACGCTGCATTAGATTTTCCATATTATCAACAGCGAGATACGTGCTTAACTGACCGCTGCTTGATTCCTCCACTCCTATTGCATTAATGGCCATTGAGCATTTTTGTCTAGGCAATCCCAAATATTGCACACATGCTTCTGTTATAAGCGTTACCTGGGACCCTGAATCCAAAAGTACCCTACATGGTTTAAATTCTCCATATTTATTTTGCACCAATACAACTGCAGTAGGTAGCAGATTATGGCCCTTGACACCCTTTGATTCCTTATCACTTCTCACTGAAAGAACTGCCTTTGAACTTTCCGGTGATAACTGATCTCGCATTTGGCCTTCAGGTGAGCTGCCGTTGGCTGAACCACCTGGACTTCTTGAGCTGGACTTGGCCTCCGTATGAATTGACGTGTGATGTCTCGCCTTACACTTCCTACAAGTTCCTGAGTTGCAAGCCTTGACTGAATGCCCAGTGTTAAGACAATTATAGCACAATCCCTTTTGAGCTATGAAACTTCTTTTCCCATTCAGATTAAGGTTACTAAATTTAGGACACGATGATATAAAATGTCCCCCAGCGCACATAGAACAGGTTAATGAAACTGCCGCCAATACCGACTGACGATTGTTTTTAGTTGCCAATGTTGTATGACCCTTTTTGTTTGAAAATGCTTCAAGTTCAAACTGCCTATTTGTTAAAAACTCCAAAATATCCTTGAGCACTGGTTTATTATTAGTCGCCGTAGACCGAGCCCACAATTTCCTTGATTCTGAGTCTAATTTAGAAGAAACCACGTAAATAATCCAAGCACTCCAATGTTCTACAGGTAATCCTAAGGATTTTAATGCCGAAACGGATTCATTAGTTGTATTATGAAGCCGACGAATATCTGCTGAACTAGGGTTAGGGCCAACGTCGGATTGCTCCATAATAGTTTTTATGTGTGTATTGATGATCACCTTCTCCTTATCGTACATGGCGCAAAGATCCCTCCAGGCCTGATCGTAATTAGCATCACAAATATTAGTATGCTTCAGGACAGAAGCAGCATCATCCTTCAAAGAAAGTTTTAAATACTGTAGCTTTTGAGCCCCCGATAAATTAGGTGATTCGTGAACGAGTGTTTTGAACAAATCCTTGTAAGTTGGCCATTCCCTAAAGTCACCATTAAATGTCGGGAGTGGGCAAGTGGGTAGCTTAGATAAGCCCTGTCCTAAAGCTGACCGATTTAAACGATCACCGTCAGACATAGACGCAAGCACTGCCGCAATAGCATTTTGACTCGCAGTTAGCTGCCTAAGAGTTTCGTCGTGTTCATTGGTGCCACGAGATGAATGAGCTTCTCCTGACGATTGAGCGCTACCTTCTAAATTTGACGTTTCATTACCTCGCACATGTGTATTATCCTCACCGTTGATGCCCGTGGATTCTGCTCTGTGAGTACCACGTGACAAAAGATGTAAGCAAATCGCCTTTATGCCATAATATTTCGCTTCATATTCTTCCCTGACACTAATCTCGGCTTCTATCTCCTCATCTGTCATTAGCATTTCGATTTCCATCTGAATTTTCTCAAATGATTTCATAACTTCTTCCACCTTTTCTAATTTTATTTGAGCGTCGATTACCGACATTCTCCCTTCACTGGCTTCAGCCACCAACTTCTCTAATCTAGTGAGGCTCCCTTTTACTACACCACGCCTTTTGCGTAAGTTCTCCATGTCTCGTATATAGTATAATATAAACGCCAAAACGCTATATATGTAATAATGGTGTGTGTACTCACTGCGATATCCAACTCGAGCTAATCCAAATCACAATTTCTCCTAATCTCGGCTTCTATCTGGTTCTTTTCCACTGCAACCGCAATAAAGCTGCTACTTTTTGCACTCCAATCGTAAATCCACCGATGTCTCCGTTGCACAGCTCCACCTTATAACAGACCGCTTCCCCAAATTTTCCGCGCAAGTAATTCTTTTAGGTAGGTAATTTTATTTATAATTTACTTTACCTTAAAAGATCCGGACTACGAAGGACCATTATGTTCGCTCTTATTCCCAAAGATTTCCTGAATAAGAATTCCGCCTCGAATTTGGTTCGCCTTGATGAAGAGATTAATTAAAGGAAAAACGCCTCGTGTGTCTGACTTAATCGTGAAGAATAATCTTTCAGGAAATTCCTTCCATCTTTATTGTTTGACAGTTTACTTTTTAGGAAGTGTTCAGAACATAGTTTATTTTAGGTAATAGACATTCAATTCAAACATAGAGGTTATGTTCGCTCTTATTCCCAAAGATTTCCTGAATAAGAATTCCGCCTCGAATTATATTCGCCTTGATGAAGAGATTAATTAAAGGAAAAACGCCTCGTGTGTCTGACTTAATCGTGAAGAATAATCTTTCAGGAAATTCCTTCCATCTTTATTGTTTGACAGTTTACTTTTTAGGAAGTGTTCAGAACATAGTTTATTTTAGGTAATAGACATTCAATTCAAACATAGAGGGCGGGAACATGCCGCCCACCTTGAAATAATAGTAATAATTTCAACTTCAACTAGTTAATTCATAAATGCATGTATACTATCAATTAATTTTAACATTAAGTCTAAAATCCAGTTTAACCTTAAGTTTATCTATAACTAATTTAATAATTCATTCAAATATTAACATTTAATTTATATTTGAGAATAAGTTCAAATCATGCACCTTTTTTTAAGTTAAGGTTAATTATAAGTTCAACTTCATAAGCTTACAAGCATTCAAAATTTCATTTCCAAAATTTAATTTAAGTTAAGCAAACACAATTTTGAGATGGGGCGCTTTAAAAGCCCATTTTTTGTTATGAGTGTGGCAACCCTTGCCAATCCGTCAGTTCCGTAGTGTACCTCCTTCACACGACCAATTGACCATTTACCAGGCGGTTGATTTTCATCCAGAATTAAGACTAGATTATTTGGATTGAGATTGTCCGTTTCTTTTCGCCATTTACTGCGCTGTTGAAGAGAGGAAACGTACTCTAACTGCCAACGTTTCCAAAAAGCCTGTTGCAGGCGGGTTATAATCTGAAATCTTGAAAGACGGTTAATGTTTGTTGAATGATAGTCTGGCTCATTTATAAAATACGACGTATTCCCTACTAAGAAATGGGCAGGAGTCAATGGTTCAAAGTCTTCAACTTCATCAGACATGGCTACCAAAGGTCTTGAATTAAGACATGACTCTATTTGACACAAGAGCGTTTGAAGTTCTTCGAATGATAAAAGAGTAGACCCCACGACTCTTCGCAAATGGAATTTCGTCGATTTCACGGCAGCTTCCCATAGACCACCGAAATTTGGTGCTGACGGTGGGATGAAGTGCCAATTTATTGTCTCCTTGCTCGCCTCTTTCTGCAATCGCGCTTGCACCTCCCTCGACCTTATGAACGTATTTAGCTCATCCAGTAGATTTCTCGCACCAACAAAGTTGGTACCATTATCGCAATAAAGGTTGGAGCACCTTCCCCTCCTAGCGATGAAGCGTTTTAAGGCTAACATAAACGCCTCAGTTGATAAACTGGATACTAGTTCCAAGTGAATAGCCTTGGTGCATAAACAAATGAATACTGCAATGTAAGCCTTTTGTCCTCTGCATCCTCTCTTTCTCCAAGGTGTTGCTAATACTGGTCCCGCATAGTCCACCCCAGCATTCAAAAATGCCTTTTCTCCGCTCAGTCTTGCTGCTGGAAGGTTTCCCATCCTTTGCTGCATTGGCCTTGCGCTAAATCTTTGACAAACAACACAGCGATGTATTATATTTCTCAACGCATTCCTTGCCCCAATAATCCAAAAGTCCCTTCTTAGTAGAGCGAGAAGTAGTTGAGGTCCAGCATGCAAATACTTCTGATGAGTGTACGAAACTAACAACTTGGTGAAAAGTGATGAACTCGGAAGAATTAATGGGTGCTTTCGATTATATCCAAAGGGGGCAGCATCAATCCGCCCACCAACACGTAGTAATCCATAGGAGTCCAAAATAGGATTCAATTTTAGCAACTGATTTGTCCTTAACGGTAAATTTTCTTGAAGACGTGCTATATCTTCCGAAAAGGTGTTATATTGTTCAACCTTAACCAATGCATTCGTGGCCCTAGTTAACTCCTCAGTCCTAAGCCATCCCGTTATTCGTTTAGACTTGCTTGCCCGACAGTTGGAGCTAAAACGTAACAATAACGCGGCTATTCTTACGAGTCTTGAATAGTTAGAGTATTTCTCCAGGATATAGGTTGGATCGTCACCATCGTACGAAATCGCTGACAGTACTATTTTGCGTTCCTCCAAGTTTTGTTTATCGCCATTATAGTTTGGAAGAACGAAGGAAGTAGATGGGTCAAAAAACACAATGCCCGGTCCGCTCCACCACAACGTATGATTTATGAGTTCATTTGCTCTCACCCCTCTCGATGCGCAGTCGGCAGGGTTGGTATATCCTTTCACGTGCCGCCATTGAGTAGCTGGAATTGCGCCTGTGACTGCTGAGATACGATTAGCAATGAACGTTGCAAACCTTCTTGGGTGCCCGTTTAGCCAATGAAGAACTATAGTAGAGTCCGTCCACCCATATACAGGAATATCCGCGTAACCCTTACTCTCCTGTATCTTAATTACTAGTTTGGACAGCAGACTTGCTGCACAAAGCTCAAGGCGAGGTAAGGTCAGGACTGGATTGAGAGGGGCTACCTTTGTCTTTGCTGCAACAAAACTGGTAACCACCACCCCGGATTCAAGAGAACTTCGCAAATAAACGACCGCAGCATATGCTGCCTGTGACGCGTCGCAAAATCCATGCATTTCTAATGTTGACTTGTTATGTGGTCTATATCTTGGAAGCAAAAGAGCCTCCAAACCCTTAATATCATCTCGTAACTCCTGCCACCTTTGGATCAGCTTCAATGGAATCTGATCATCCCATTCAATCCTCTCCTGCCATAAAGTTTGCAATAAAATCTTGTAGTTGATTAAAACGGGTGCCACAAATCCCAGAGGATCGAAGATCCGTGCAGCTTCTGACATAAGATTTCTTTTGGTGTAACATGAAATCTCCCTTAAATTGACCTTAAAGCTGAAACAATCTGTTACAGGATGCCATCGTAGACCCAAGGTTTTCACTGGTTGATTTTCCTCTACCGACCATTTCCAGTCGGGTTCTCTCCTCTCCAGTGGAATTTTTTCCAGCAGATCCTTTGAGTTTGATGCCCATTTCCTTATGTGAAATCCCGCACTTTGTAGAAGTTTGCACAATTGGCCAACAACAACTCGAGCGGATTCCTCACTGGTGCAGCTTGCGATGAAATCATCCATGTAGAAAAAGTCGCTTATCATTGAAGCTGCCTCGGGAAACTCCTTCTTCCCATCTTCAGCCAGCTGAGTCAGACACCTCGTGGCTAAAAACGATGCTGGTGCCGTACCATATGTGACCGTTGTCAACTCGAATGCTCTTATCGGCTGCTCAATTGAATCTCTCCAGAGAATTCTCTGAAACTTTCTATCGTCCGGATGGACCAAAATTTTCTTATACATCTTGGCTATATCGGCGCTTAGGGCAATGGGATTCAGTTTGAATTGGATCAGAATAGTCATCAAGTCGTTTTGAAGCACTGGTCCCGTAAGCAACTGGGAGTTCAAGGAGGGCCCACCAGGTGGAACACATGTTGCATCAAACACAACCCTTAAACGCGTCGTGGTACTGTCCAGCTTAATCACCGAGTGGTGCGGTATATAGTATCCGATATCTTGTCCTTGGTCTATATTTATCTGTACCATATGACCTAGCGCCTCGTATTCCTTCATGAACGCTCTATACTGCAACCTAAGATCCTTATCTCTTTCTAGTCCCCTCTCCATCGATATCAGCCTTTTTTCTGCCATTCCCCTAGAATCGCCTTGCACCTCTGCCAAGCCCTTGAATGGAAGTCTTACCACGAATCTTCCGTCGGAGTCCCTCTTATAGTGAGTTTTAAAATGAGTCTCACAAGGATGGTCATCGAATAGGTAACGTGATGTTAGCTTAGGTTCTTCTATTTCCCAATAACGCTGCATTAGATTTTCCATATTATCAACAGCGAGATACGTGCTTAACTGACCGCTGCTTGATTCCTCCACTCCACTGGCCAAAAGCCACCCAAACTCAGTATTCTGAGCAACCAAATGACTGCTGTTGTCGTAGATTTTACCCCCAGTTAAAACCTTAAAAAGAATTCCAGCCTTCAACAAAATGTCTATTGGTCCTGGTTCGCCAAAGCTAGGATCAGCTAATTGAAGGTCCCCCAATCGAGATGACTTGTAGTAGTCCACCCTACCCTGTGGTATAAGACTGGTGATACAGTTCAAAACAACAGCTTGTGAAGACAAATAAAAATCGGATATCCTTGATTTAATATTCAATATAACCTGCCCTCTAGCCTTGGCTTCACAATCGCCTATTGCATTAATGGCCATTGAGCATTTTTGTCTAGGCAATCCCAAATATTGCACACATGCTTCTGTTATAAGCGTTACCTGGGACCCTGAATCCAAAAGTACCCTACATGGTTTAAATTCTCCATATTTATTTTGCACCAATACAACTGCAGTAGGTAGCAGATTATGGCCCTTGACACCCTTTGATTCCTTATCACTTCTCACTGAAAGAACTGCCTTTGAACTTTCCGGTGATAACTGATCTCGCATTGGCCTTCAGGTGAGCTGCCGTTGGCTGAACCACCTGGACTTCTTGAGCTGGACTTGGCATCCGTATGAATTGACGTCTGATGTCTCGCCTTACACTTCCTACAAGTTCCTGAGTTGCAAGCCTTGACTGAATGCCCAGTGTTAAGACAATTATAGCACAATCCCTTTTGAGCTATGAAACTTCTTTTCCCATTCAGATCAAGGTTACTTAATTTAGGACACGATGATATAAAATGTCCCCCAGCGCACATAGAACAGGTTAATGAAACTGCCGCCAATACCGACTGACGATTGTTTTTAGTTGCCAATGTTGTATGACCCTTTTTGTTTGAAAATGCTTCAAGTTCAAACTGCCTATTTGTTAAAAACTCCAAAATATCCTTGAGCACTGGTTTATTATTAGTCGCCGTAGACCGAGCCCACAATTTCCTTGATTCTGAGTCTAATTTAGAAGAAACCACGTAAATAATCCAAGCACTCCAATGTTCTACAGGTAATCCTAAGGATTTTAATGCCGAAACGGATTCATTAGTTGTATTATGAAGCCGACGAATATCTGCTGAACTAGGGTTAGGGCCAACGTCGGATTGCTCCATAATAGTTTTTATGTGTGTATTGATGATCACCTTCTCCTTATCGTACATGGCGCAAAGATCCCTCCAGGCCTGATCGTAATTAGCATCGCAAATATTAGTATGCTTCAGGACAGAAGCAGCATCATCCTTCAAAGAAAGTTTTAAATACTGTAGCTTTTGAGCCCCCGATAAATTAGGTGATTCGTGAACGAGTGTTTTGAACAAATCCTTGTAAGTTGGCCATTCCCTAAAGTCACCATTAAATGTCGGGAGTGGGCAAGTGGGTAGCTTAGATAAGCCCTGTCCTAAAGCTGACCGATTTAAACGATCACCGTCAGACATAGACGCAAGCACTGCCGCAATAGCATTTTGACTCGCAGTTAGCTGCCTAAGAGTTTCGTCGTGTTCATTGGTGCCACGAGATGAATGAGCTTCTCCTGACGATTGAGCGCTACCTTCTAAATTTGACGTTTCATTACCTCGCACATGTGTATTATCCTCACCGTTGATGTCCGTGGATTCTGCTCTGTGAGTACCACGTGACAAAAGATGTAAGCAAATCGCCTTTATGCTATAATATTTCGCTTCATATTCTTCCCTGACACTAATCTCGGCTTCTATCTCCTCATCTGTCATTAGCATTTCGATTTCCATCTGAATTTTCTCAAATGATTTCATAACTTCTTCCACCTTTTCTAATTTTATTTGAGCGTCGATTACCGACATTCTCCCTTCACTGGCTTCAGCCACCAACTTCTCTAATCTAGTGAGGCTCCCTTTTACTACACCACGCCTTTTGCGTAAGTTCTCCATGTCTCGTATATAGTATAATATAAACGCCAAAACGCTATATATGTAATAATGGTGTGTGTACTCACTGCGATATCCAACTCGAGCTAATCCAAATCACAATTTCTCCTAATCTCGGCTTCTTTTCCACTGCAACCGCAATAAAGCTGCTACTTTTTGCACTCCAATCGTAAATCCACCGATGTCTCCGTTGCACAGCTCCACCTTATAACAGACCGCTTCCCCAAATTTTCCGCGCAAGTAATTCTTTTAGGTAGGTAATTTTATTTATAATTTACTTTACCTTAAAAGATCCGGACTACGAAGGACCATTATGTTCGCTCTTATTCCCAAAGATTTCCTGAATAAGAATTCCGCCTCGAATTATATTCGCCTTGATGAAGAGATTAATTAAAGGAAAAACGCCTCGTGTGTCTGACTTAATCGTGAAGAATAATCTTTCAGGAAATTCCTTCCATCTTTATTGTTTGACAGTTTACTTTTTAGGAAGTGTTCAGAACATAGTTTATTTTAGGTAATAGACATTCAATTCAAACATAGAGGGCGGGAACACTAATTCTATCTATTTTCGGAACTACTTTTTTTTTATTTTATTTATTTATATTTATTCTGCAATAAAAGCACGTTGTAATATTTGTGTTACCTGCGAAGCTTTTTGCTTGTCTGCAGGTGATTAGTACAAAATTTGTTTTTCATTGAGTTTGGAAGTTATAATTCATTTAAAATTCAACGTTGATTAATAAATATAGGAAAAAGATAAACATTACGTTTGAATAAAATTTAAATTCACAAAATAAGTTTTAAGCTCTTTTTTACGTTTTTTGTAATTTGGGATGATCTTAAGATTTGCTGGTATGTCATTCATTATTGTTGGTATTCTAAAGCTGAGTTGTCTTCTGCCGTATACATTAAATGTGTCTGGAATTACCAAGAGTCCTTGTGCTCGTCTTCGTGTGTTCAAGTTATGTTGCATTGGTTGTTGAAAGCGAAGATCATTGTAGTATTCAAGGATTGCCGTCATTTTAAGGATACCTTTGACATCTAAAACTTTAAAATAAACATTATTAGTATTAATTGTTTTTACCAGTCGCCTTTGAATATTGATGATCTTATTTAAATGGGATTCCGACGCATTACCCCATGCTAAAACCCCATATCTTAATCGGGATTCCACTAGTGAGTAGTAAACTTGCTTTTGAACTTCCATGGAAGTGTATCTTTTAAGATACACCATTGCAAACATAGCACTTTTGAGGTTTGACCTAAGTTTATTGATGTGATCTTGCCATATGAAACGGTTATCAATAATAATTCCTAGGTATTTTCTGGATTTGACCACCTCAATCACTTGTCTTCTTCCTGCTGCTGGACATTCATCGTTTCGTAGTATTAAATTTATGTTGTTAGGATCACGCTGGAAAGGTGTGCGAATATGCATAAGTTTGGTTTTGTCTGCGTCAACTACAAGTCCGTTATCATGGCACCATCTCGAAAGTTTGTCGAGCTCCTGTTGCATGATAGTCGTTGCAGTTTTAAGGCACTCATGCTTGACAACGATTGCTATGTCGTCTGCATAGGCAAAAACTGTACTCCTTTTAAATACGCGAAGGAGTTCATTTGTATAGAGTATAAATAACATAGGCCCGAATTTTGAGCCCTGTGGAACACCATAGAGATTATCTTCTTCTTCGCTGAAGGCATTAAGTATTTTCACCTTTGTTGTTCTTCCAGATAGGTAGCTTTTCATCCACTTCGCTAAGTTTCCTCTCACTCCAATTTTTGTAAGAGCCTCTAAAAGTTTTTTGTGACATAGTGTGTCGAATGCCTTACTAAAATCGACGAACGTTATCAGGACATGATGATTTTTGTTTAGGCTCATGTTCACCGTATTTGCAAGTTCCCCAAGTAGTCTTCCCGTACTTTTCCCTTTTTGAAAGCCATACTGGTTATCCTGTATAATTGAATGTTTTTCCAAAAAACTGTTAAGCCGGCGTACAACAATTTCTTCAATGCATTTATCAATTACTGACAAAATTGCAATCGGTCTGTAGTTTTCGTAATTCTTTTTATTTCCGCTTTTATAAATTGGTCGTATTATCGCTGTTTTAAGCAATTTAGGTACGTGACATTCATTTATGCTTTGGTTGATTATGGTTTGTATAACTGGAGCTAGTGATGTTGCGTTAAACTTTATATCTACTGCTCTTATATTATCAGCTTCTGGACTTTTATTAATGTTTAGATTGAATAGCATGATCAAAACTTCAACTTCACTGGCTTCTTCTACAAAAATCGTTGGTACGATGTACTTTTTTTCATTATTTAATGTTATGTGGTTGCAACTATGCACAATTTTTGCAGCTTGGTTTACATACTGTTTAGCAAAATCGTCCGCAATCGTCTTAATGTTCATATTCGAAGGAAAATTGTTAATAATAACGCCATCTATCGACCTTTTCTTTCTTCCCAATATTTCATTTAAAAGATTCCATGTCTTCCTAGTATCATTTTTAGCACTTAAAAATTGTGTTTTGTAAAAGTTGGAATTTGTTGTTTGGATATTTTTGTTAACCATGTTTCATAAATGATTGTATTCTTGTTTATATTTGATATTTCTAGCGTTGTTCTTCCATTTCCTATACAGCTCATCTCTCCTTTTACACATTCTAATGATTTCCGGTGTTACCCATGGTTTCTGTTGACGACTGTGGCTATGTGTATATATTGATCGTGACTGAGCGTATAAATCATTCATTTTTTTAACGAATGAGTTGTAAATGTTCTCAACATTGCTCTCTTCGCAAATTTCTTGCCAATTTGTTCCCTGAATCAGTTGATTAACTTGTTGTTGATTGATTTTTGTGGGCATTTCGTCTTCGACTATAATATCTGTATGGCCCGTTATAACATACCACGTAGCAAAATGATCTGATATATCAGTTTCTATTACAGCAGATTTAATATCTTGCTTAGATATTGTTACTAAAATATGATCTATAAGTGTAGAAGATCCTCCGTTTACATCAATTCTCGAAGGCTGTAAGATTACATTAGTTAGTCCCTTAGATGCAATAGTTTCCATATAAGTTTGTACTTGTAGATTACTTGTATCTATTAAGTTGATATTAAAGTCACCCAAACCAATCAACTCCTTCTCATTTTGTACATTTCTGTCGAATTCATCAATGAATTGAGGTATACTGAGTTTTGGCGGCCTTCCTTCCATTCCTGACCATTCTCGTGAACTACGATGTGATTTGCTTTTACGTATTTAAATAAAACCCCTCTATCGACCCTCCAGGCTGGGTAGGCTAAAGGATTGGATTCCACTTCCGTGATCATCTTGGCGATCCAAGGATCCGAACTTATCTCGTCGATTCCTGCCGCGACAGCTACATTTCTCGAGAGCATATCCGGAACCACATGGTCTTTTCCTTTCCGATGCACGATTGTAAAATCAAATTGCTGAAGCCGAACCGCCCAGCGCGCTAATCTACCACACGGATCTTTGAGGTTACTCAACCACACAAGGGAATAGTGATCCGTCACGACCGTAAACCGAACGCCTTCGATGTATGGCCGCAACTTCTCTACTGCCCATAGTACGGCCAAGCACTCCTTCTCCGTGGTTGAATAGTTCCTCTCGTTCCTATTCAACGACCTACTCAAATAGCAAATCACTTTTTCTCCGTCATCAAAAGTCTGACTAAGCACTGCTCCAACCCCATAGTCCGATGCGTCTGTTTGTACCACAAAAGGACGCTAAAAATCCGGACAGGTCAGAATCGGGGCCGTTATCAAGCATTCCTTTGCTTTCCGGAAACTCCCCTCGCACTCTTCGGACCAGACGAACCTACTCCTCTTCTTTAATAAGTCGGTTAACGGCTTGACCAGAACTGCAAAGTTCGGTATAAATCTTCTGTACCAGGATACCGTTCCGACGAAACTTCTAACTTCCTTAACGTTTTTGGGTGCGGGAATCTGGAGCATACTTTCTACCTTCTCTGGGTCGACATGCAAACCATTGCGATACACCACGTATCCTAAAAATTTCAGCAAGGGCCTACAGAAGTTACACTTCTCCCTGCTAACCTTGAGACCAGCCGCACACAACCGCTTAAAAACTTCTCCCAAAATTTCCAGATGTTGTTGGAATAAATTTGTGACGATGACAATGTCATCGAGGTACACGAATACGTGTGGTTCCAGATCGGCCCCAAGCACAGTATCGATGAATCGTTGCCAAGTAGCCGGGGCATTGTGAAGCCCGAATGGCATTCTCTTAAATTGGAAGAGTCCACGATTGGGTACGGTGAAGGCGGTATACTGCCTCGACGCTTCCTCCACGGGGATCTGCCAATACGCTGACTTGATGTCTAGCGAAGACAGATACTTGGCATCCCGGAGCTTGTCAACTGTAGCAGAGATATAGGGAAGGGGATACGCATCCCGCTCTGAAACTTTATTCAGCTTCCAGTAGACGACGCAAAATCTGAATGACCCATCTTTCTTCTTGATCATAACTATGGGCGAAGCCCACGGACTATTCGATTTCTCGATAATATCTTCCCTCAACATTTCTTCTAATTCCTTAGCTATGTGACGTTGAACCGCAGGCGAGACCGGATAGTACCGCTGCTTAATTGGTTCAGACGTCGTCCTAATCTTATGTTCTACAAGATGGGTGCATGCAATGCCTTCGGGCATGGACTGAAAAACTCGCCCTATTAGTGTTTCGAGTTGTCCGTTTTGGGTCTCATCCAACTCTGATCGTTCCATGATCGGGGAAATCGAAGCCACCGCGGCTTGATTTGAAAACCTCCACTCGCCTGATCTCAAATCCGGGTAGATTCCCATTCGGGTCCAAAAGTCGGCGCCCAGGATCAGTACGTATGGGAGAGTTGGAATGACCAGACAATCTAACAACACTGTTTTTCCCTGAACTATGAAAGGCAATAAAACACTACCAGCTACTTCTACCCCCGCCCCATCTGCTAAAGCTACCTTCCTAACGTTGCCTTTCCCTAAAACTAATCCTAAGTCCCTTAAAATGTTCCATCCGTGCCTACCGACGATCGTTCGCGACGCCCCGGAATCCAAAAGCCCGATAAAATCTAATCCATAAACGCTAACCCTCAAATATGATCGCGTGTCATTCGCGAGTGCCTCAAGGGTGAAACCTAAGTGAACGACCTCCTCTTGTCATCCCGCCAACTGGTTGCCAGCAGGCAACCTATCCAGACTTAACGGTGCTCCCGTTCTTCATTCGGGTTGGAGTTCGACGGTTGTCTTTGGCGTTGTTGTCCTGACTGGTGACTGCCAAACCTTGAATCGGTTTGCATCAATTTTCTTCCTCCATCGTCCTGGCTCTCATCATCGTGGCTATCTTCATCCTCACTGTCCTCAAGGTCCCCTAGTAAGCCCATCAGCTCGGATTCTAGCCTCTTCTTTTCCGTGGTTTCCTCGTTTGTCGTAGCATGTGACCTATTAATTCGAGAAGTTGCCCAGTCGATCTTGGTGACAACCTTCTTGAATTCCGGTGATCCCCGTTCTGGGTGGCTCGCAATGAGCGCTCTGATCTCCACTAACATTTTCTCTACGGCGACCTTATCCTGCTCAAACGTGAACGGGTAGACGTCAAAACACATCACTTGGGATCGTCGTTCGAGCGCTCTGGCTGCTCGTAGCGATTTGCGCATGGGGTCTACTTCCCCGGCAGACAATCCCCTACATTCGACTTCGTAGGTCAACTCCTCCTTAGACAGTCTATTAATATCCATGATTTTGGATCCGGGCGCAATTCAAAGGAAAATTTTTTAAAGCCAACCAAGTTGGGGGAAGGCAAACGATTAACCAAACCGAAATCAAAAGGTGAAATGTATTCGGGACAAAATGTCAACTCTTCCAATTAGCTTGTCGAAACAAAACCCAAAATCGGCAAACCCGGACAAAATCCGACTAATTAAGCCAAAATAAATATGTTTGTATAGGTATATTGCTATACCTCGGCGGGTAAGACAAGGCAGACGAAAAAAAATGTGTGGCAACTAATCGGAATAATCTAGAACAACCTAGAAACTTGTTCCTCAAGGCAGACGCTTAGTTGTAAGCAGCCCGACAATATTATTATGAAGAACCGCCCTTAACTCCCGAATAACTAGCACTAAAAGGTGTCCCAAAAGGAGATCTCGTATTGCAGGAGTTAGAGCGTAAAATGTTATAACTCAAGAGAAACGGGGTATTTTAAAATTAATTATATTAATAAGGTCAGTTACACGTAGAAAAACACCACCGAAAACTGACAAAAATTACCTAGCCGAAACAATAAGCCAATAACAAAAAAAATCGAAATCGATCGAGTGGCACGATTGCAACTCTAAATCCAAGTATGTATTACACCCAGTGAAATATAAACCGCAAAAGCTACACTTATTCCCCAGTAATAATATATATTATAACTACAACGACCCCGCTACAAACTTCCCAAATGCATATATATATATCGAAAGGCGGAATAAATCTTATCATATGATGGTATGGGCCAATAATCGGCGAGAGAAACCAAGGTAAACAACACTTGCCGGTATGTTTGTACTTAAGTATACCGGATAACCAAGAGCACACAGAAAAGTTTTAAATATGGATGTGTGTCAAGCGGCATAAGGTCACGGTAACCAAAATACCCGTTCAAATAACCCGGACGTATTTATTATTAAAAGACTGTAAACTATGTATGTATGTAGATATTGGTATAAATAGTAATAATAAAAATAATAGTTTTAGATATATATTTTATTCAAACAAGGACTGGATATATTATGGTAATTTGAATGATTCTTTGTAGGTAATTGTGTGCACAAAATGTTTAATATATTTGAGCAAAAGGACAAAAAAACCACCTACTTGTTGATAGCCGGTGATTTACCTGCCCCTATCTCCGTTGCTGATGAAACAAAACCCGTACCGACTGCACACCGCCCGGCACTCTCCCACTTCCAGCCTTCACAATCCTTTATTTTATTGGTTACTGCCCTCGAATTCTCTGAAAAACAAAACTAAAAAGTAAAAAGAACTTTGCGGAACTAAAAACACAAACTTCCCTAAACACAAAAGAAAATCTCATGGTCGGCACAAAGGACCCCCACGCTTGTGACCGACTTTGCCGAATTTAATAAAAAAAAATCTCTAACTACATATATTTTTCTCAAAGGCCCCACGTTGGATGCCAATTTGTTACAAATTTTCGCTGTCAACAAAATTAGTTTGACTTAATTGTCAAATGCCGAATTGCAAATCAAAAAAAGGAAATAATTAAAACAACAGAAATAAACTGAAACCGCGGTTAGAGGTAACAAAAATAACCACAAAAGGCTATTTCCCGGTAACTCAATCTGGGGTGGGTTCGTTTAGAAAATACACAAAAAAAATCTGACTAACTAGCTTACGCTGTTGAAGGATGAATTCGCAAAAAAAAAGATGGGCGCCACACAATTTTGCGGAAAATTGTGAAACCTTGCTACAGAACCACTGGAAAAATGACAAAATCCAAAAAAAGAGAAAACACAAAATTTTTAAACCACGTTATAAAACTCCGTTGGAGCAAGGAAAAAAAATGATGACAAAAAGGTCAAACAAGGTATTATGGCCTGAAGGGCAACTGAAAGTTAAGTGACCGGCGTGACCCGCTATGGCGTCGCCGGAATACCCAAAAATGCTTGATAGGGTCGCGTGTCCCGAACTTTTCCCGGGAAAATTCATGGCAGAATCCTACCAGACTTTCGCACTACAAATTCCTACCCAAACGAAATACGATCAGATTCACTACTTATCAAATCACTCTACTTATCTTTGTTTCGACGTCCTACTCCTTAGTCCTTTTTTTGCCTCTATCCAACTGTCCTCCTATTTATCCTCCTCCTGACGTTCCTGACTATTTTCTCCAGATCTTTCCTCCACTTCAACTCTCGTTTCCACTTTAAATTTCTTCTTTACTTTATTGTACTTTTCAACTTTAACTTTACTTATTTTTCTTTGTTTGCTCTTATTTCGCACTGTTTTTTTTTAACTCCTGTCAACTAAAACCCGACTAACACGTTAGCTGGTCAACCAAGAAGTGATCTTCCAGAACTTTCATTGTTTCAGTTCGGCCAACTCTCATTTCTCGCACACTCGCACACACATTAGTAGAGGAATCCCACTCATGGCGTGCAATGGACGTCCGCCTATGTGTTGGTGGTTGTCCGCCATATTCCCCTGCCTTCATTCGCTCAAGCGAGCCAACGGCAGACCATATTTAGCGGCACCAGAGCGGTTTCGCCAAAGTGTGCGTGAGTCCACACGTTACCCCCTCGCTTATCTTCCAGTCACTCAATCCATTCTCTCTTAGCCCAACGATCCACCACTGGAAAGTCGGAATATTGGATTGTTTGACCGACCTGGAACAATATTCTCGTCAATTCACAATCTAATCTCTATTTGACATTTCTCGTATGAGTTTTCTCAAAGTGCGAAATAAACATAGGGGCGGGCTACAGTCCGCTTGGGCGAACTGTTGGATACCCTATTCTTATTCCTATATCTCATAAGTGGGCGTGACAAAAATTTAAAGGATTTTATCGAAAAAACTAATCTTTTGTAAATAAAAACGCTCCCTAGCTCAAACTTTGGTTTTACAATAAAATTGTTTTATTTAATTGTGGGCGTGTCAGTAGGCGGATTTAAAAAAAATTTAAGTATGAGCATAAAGGGCACCTAGAGAGTATATACTATAAATTTCAGCTCCCTAGCTCAAACTTTGGACTTTCAAAAATAAAAAATAAAAAATTGTGGGCGTGTCAGTAGGCGGATTTTGAAAATATTTACACATGAGCGTAAAGGGCCCCTAGAGAGTATATATTAAAAATTTCAGCTCCCTAGCTCAAATTTTGGTTTTTCAAAAAAAATATTTTATTTAATTGTGGGCGTGTCAGTGGGCGGATTTTGAAAATTTTATGTCCCAAGCAGTTTTATGGGCCAAAGATCATATATAAAAAATTTCAGCTTTCTAGCTCAAAATTCAATTTTTCCCAAAATTTGTTTTATTTAATTGTGGGCGTGTCAGTGGGCGGATTTTGAAAATTTTATGTCCCAATCAGTTTTATGGGCCCTAGATCATATATAAAAAATTTCAGCTCTCTAGCTCAAAATTCGATTTTTTCCAAAATTTTGTTTTTTTGAGTTTGTGGGCGTGTCTGTGGGCGGATTTCAAAAATTCTTAAACTTGATTATTTCGGGACCCTAGAGAGTATATGGTTAAAATTTCAGCTCTCTAGGTCCAGTTTAAAGGCCTAATTTTTGCCGACGGACGGACGGACGGACGGACGGACGGACGGACGGACATGGCTAGATCGACATTACTATCGATGCTGATCATAAATATAGTAACTTTTAGGGGTCTCCGGGCAATATTAAGGTATGTTACAAACTATGCGTCAAAATTAATATACCCCTAGAATAGGGTATAAAAACAATAATACGAATTCCGCGTTGTTAAAATCCTCTTAAATCGGTGAAAATAAAATGAAAAAGAAGTGACTGGGTCCCAACAAACATGACCCACCTCAGGAGGAGAAGAAATTTGAGGACAATGTTGCAATTATACCCTCCCAGCGCGTGGAGTAGAATCAATAAATCCCCTTGGACTCCAAAACAAAGTCAAGTGAGTATTCTTTAATTTTAGAAAACCGCGGTTTTTAATCTTGTCTGGTGGAATCCTGTTCAGATAGGATGTAAGGGCTTGCCAATCGCGGGTCATTCCTAACATTCTGTTACGCAGGATTTCTCCTTTTTATTGACTGGTTCGTTGTTTTCGTTAGTGTAATGTTGACCAGTCTTCTTGTGTGTCTGTGTTTCTATTCGGTGTTTGCAGTTACAGGATTTATTTGCAGGATTTATCCCTCTTATTGACTGGTTTGTTGTTTTCGTTTATGTGATGTTGACCAGTCTTCTTGTGTGTCTGTGTTTCTATTCGGTGTTTGTGTTGTGATGTCTTCCACGGGAGTCTTTTTATCGTGACCGTCGGCCTACACACCTCTGCTGCTCCTCCGGTGCTCCTACGACGGAGTAGAAAGGAAGATCGTCTTCTTCCCCCTCATCGAACCTAACACCCCACCGTGTCAATGGTGGTTCTGGCGCAGATTTAAAGGTATGGGCAATCCACCCACACTTATCTGCTGCCTCTCCATATCGTTGGAGGGCACTCAGGCTAAGGCAATTCACCTTGCCGCATTGCTATATACCTCGCACGGTTACTTGTGCGGACAACGTTGGGCCCATTCTGCCGAGTTGGTGAGTGGCACAGGGATTGGGCACTTTACTCCGGCTCTCGATCTGCCGGTCGGCGGTCCGCCTATGCTACTCGTCTCCACCTCTCACTTTTTGGACTAATCTCCACTCTAATTTTGGGGAATCCTCTCAACTCACGGGGTTGGGTACCTGTGGGGGTGGTACCCTCGAGGTTCGGGGAAAGTGGTCCAAAGGCTGATGGGACCTTGGTTGCCCTCCACTTTCCTATGACCTCGCAGATGTCACCCAATAGAAGAAGGGTACGGGGAGGGAAGAGAAGGAAAGAAGGTGAAATTTGTTGCGCGAAAATATTCCGCAACAATATACCGTGTGGACTCTTACGGCATTTTGGAAAAATATCCTTTCTTCGACTTTTAAGGACCTTTTTTGTTGTTGCAAGGACCTTTTGTCAAATAACATTGAACACAGATATACCGTGTGGATTTTAATGACATTTTGGAAAAATATCCTTTTTTCTACTTTTAAGGAACTTTTTGTTGTTCCAAGAATCTGTTAGTCAAATAACATTGAACACAATATACTGCGCGGTTTTTTAAGAGTTATTGTAAAAAAAAAATTCCGGCTGAAGGACCTTATTTGGTTCTCCAAGGACCACTTGGTAAATAACCTTATTACAACTAAAAGTCACATTCTTAAATAGGCCATCGGTTACCGAAGTACAAATCGATATTTTTCCTCTTACCTTCAACTGATGTACAACAAACTTCAAGCTATACAACCTCAATTATTCAAAACAAATCTACTTCCACACAACTTCCCGGTGTTTCGTAAGGACATAATAATCTTTAAAATTGAACATAATTAAAACTGGAAAATGTATAACGAAATAAATAAAATAAAGAAAAACAACCGCGATTCACAAAATCGGCCCCTTTATACAAGAACTTCCACTGGGAAGTTAAAAACTAACTGACCCATGCTCGCCTTGCTTCGCCAGTCTGCCACTTCTCAAATTTAAAACAAAATACTTGCTGATAAGAACTGATAAATAAAACGTCGAGAGTGTCCCTTCTCATTATATGGATATATGGTAACAGTCAAGTTTTCGCCTAGTTTAGGAGATAACGGACTTTGAAAGTTTACATTTTCCTATGTAATTTGTTGTTGTTATTTTGACTTGATGGCTACAAATTAAAAAAAGTGTTGCATATTTATACGATTTAGGAAACGCTGAATTATATCTTTAATAAATGTAGTATAATCTTAGGCATAATCGATGGTCAAATTTCTCTAACATAATGTTAGAAAAGCTAAAGCAGTCTTAGGCGTTTTGAATAATTTTAGATATATTTTCATTTTCTCTGATATAATTAAGAAAAAAAGGTAAGATGCTCTTAGGTACTAACGTCATCTTCTTCGACTACTTACCTTGTCGTGGTGGAGATGCTTAGTAAGAACCCGATGATACCAGTGAGCGATTGCAGCAGGGCTTCCCAAGCTGTAAGGTGTCCGGAGGAGGGCTCCGAAGCTAAAGAGTAGTCAACCCAATTCCAGTGGTGGTGTGAGCGCAACGTAAACCGTGCCCAGGGACGGAAGGTTGAGGGTATATTCAACCGATAACGAGCTCCTTCAAGTGCCCTGGCAGGGCCTGTCGTACCCAGCCTTACCCCAGTAGAACCGGCAATGCTGGGGTGGACGTTTTCTCACCGGCTTACTCGTGGGACTCAGAATCTTTTAAAAATGAACAAAAACCAAACAAAAACAAAACTACAAAACGAAAAAACAGAACAGCAAAGCACAGCAGAAACTTCAAGAGCTGGCTTACAAACACAAGACGTAGAGATACAGGACGGGACTGACGACCGATTTAAATACAGAGTCAATGACAGCTCAGAATCCGTGAATTACTCGGATTCCGAGACTGCATCAGTCAAAACAACGAACTCTGACGCGGAGGGTCCGACAAGCGCCGAAACGGCAAGCTGCAGTCGGAAGCCCGCACGTAAAAGAGGTGGACCCAGTTCCAATAAACACAAAATGGCCCGCTTAGCTAAGTTCCAGCTGAACCGTATCCTCGGAAAACCAGAGGATACATGGGACCATAAAGATAGGGACACGGTACGGTGGGCTAGAGACATGCTGGCGGAGAAGTCCGATCATCCTGAGACAGGGGGTCGTCCTCCTCCAGCCACACATGCCTCAGGCGAAACCACGTTAGCGTTGTGCGCCGCAAAACGGGAAGCGACTACCGAGCACGGGAGACCTACCCTCAAACACGGTGCACAAACTAATAGAACGGGGAAGTCCCTTTCTACAGGAGGACTCCCCAATCCGCACCAAACAACAACAACAACAACAACAAAAAACTGAGCAGCTCATCTGCTAATAAAAAGGACTTTGCGTCTAAACGTCCTAGATCACAGGACGATACCTCCAAAACCCCGAAGAAGGCAAGGAGCGCTGAATCAGCGCACAGGCCCTTCAACGAGGTAGCGAAGGATAATCTGGTCTTCGGCATCTGCGACTGGAGCAATGATGAGGGGAGAATTAGTGGCGAGAACTGGCGAACGCTGAAGACGAGACTGACTATTGACATTCTCGCCTTTAGCGACAGAGACCCCTCGGCACTACTTCCCACCTTCACAGACAACGGGTGGTACCTCAACGGCGCCAACTTAGTGAGGTGCTCCGATCAGACGTCGGTAGACTACTTAAAGGCAGCGATCCCGAGACTAACGAATCTCTGGGTCAATGCCAAGCTAAGTGTCGCTCACTGGGTCGACATTCCGGTCCGCCCAAGAGCTCGCACTTGGGTACCCCCAGGACCTAATAAGCCGGATGAGATCCTCCGGCTTATTAAGAGACAAAACCGGGATCTTCCAACCGAGAATTGGAAGATCATAAAGGCCGATGAACCGGAAGAGAGGGGAAGACTAATATCTTTCCTCCTCAACCAAGAGTCAGTTGAACTCCTCAACAAAAAGGGGTTCAAAATCTTCTACGGCATGGACACTCTGGTCCTAAAAATCCATGAGAAGGACGAGAGACTTCTCGCAGGCATGGTATCCTCTCTAAGTAGTCTTGGCTTAGAGGCTACGCCCGAAAGTTCTTCTCTGGAAGTGTCTGTTTCCTGGCTGGAAACAAGACGGACGAACAACCCTCTGTATCGGGGGTTGCTCCTCCGCAAGAACCGCTCCCTAATGAGCAAAGCAGTGGAGAACTGTCCTCTGAATCAGAGGACGGGGACATCACAGTCATAGAGATGCCGGTACTAGTCAGCAATGATGCTCCGACTAGTACAGATTAACCTCCACTATTCCAAAATAGCTTCGGCTAATTTACTTCTCCGCCTGGAAAAAGGTGAGGAAGACATCGCCCTCATCCAGGAGCCATGGGTCACAAACAACGACCGCATATCTGGACTCAGGGCAAAAAACTATTCCTTGTTCTATGCAAGAAATTCAGGTAAACCCAGAACTTGCATACTAGCAAAGAATAATATTAAAACTTTCCTTCTTCCGAATTACAGCGACCCTGACTTCACTTGCGTGGGGTTAGATCGAGCCGGAAAGGGACCGCTGTGAATATCGTCAGCGTATCTCCCATATGACGAAACGGGAGAAGTTCCATCAAACACGATACGCAGCAGTACAGACAGCGGCTGCTAGTAACACCCCACTGGTGGTAGGTGCTGACGCAAACGCGCACCACACCATATGGGGAAGCAGTGACATCAATAAAAGGGGTGAGTTACTCTTTGAATATATTATTGAAACTAACCTCGTAGTGTGTAACATAGGGTCTGAACCCACCTTTATAAACAGAATCAGGCAGGAGGTCATTGACCTGACACTGACCACCTGTTCACCTGATATAGTTATAGAAAATTGGAAAGTATCTAGTGAAGTCTCATTCTCGGACCACCGCTACATACTTTTCAATCTAAAATTCGAGACGAAAGTGTTTAAGAACCCAAAAAACACAAACTGGCAGGTCTATAATTCTTTACTCAAAAAGAAACTAGACAGCTTTCAAATCAGACAGCCTAATTCCCCGGAAGAATTAGATGAAATGGTGAACGCAGTAACGTCTGCCATGAACAAGGCCTTTAATAAGGCCTGCCCCACCAGCAGACACAAAGAAGGAGGTAAACCCCCGTGGTGGACCTCAACGGTAGCTTCTCTGCGCAGAGATAGCAGAAGTAATTTTAACAAGGCCAAGCCTTCAAGAAACCCAGCTGAATGGGATAGTTATAAAGACAGCCTTAAAAACTACAAAAAGGTACTAAAGAGAGCACAGCGAGAGTCGTGGAAATCTTTCTGTGAGAACATAGAAAAACCAAGCGACTCCAGTCGGCTGCGTAAGATCCTCTCAAAATCTCCACAAATACCTAGCGTCATACAAAGCCAAGCAGGAGTGTGGACCCCAACCAGCGAGGAGACCTTAGGCCTACTGCTGGATACCCACTTCCCAGGCAACAAAGTAGAGGTTAACCACCCTACACAGCACAACCACAGGGTCCAAATGGTTCCGGAGCATATTGCTGACAATCGCAAACTGGCGTGGGCGATTAATAGCTTCCTCCCATACAAATCACCTGGACTAGATGGAATTACACCCATAGAGCTACAGAAGAGTATCGAGACTCTCACACCCTGGCTACTGGTGATTTTCAATAGCTGCCTAAAACTCAGCTTTACACCCACAGTTTGGAAAACGGTAAAAGTGGTGTTTATACCAAAATGCGGTAAAGCTTCACACTGTTCTCCAAAAGACTTCAGACCAATCAGTCTAAATTCATTCCTCCTGAAAACGTTGGAAAGACTTGTAGATTACTACATACGCTCAAACCTGGAAAACAATTCGCTTTCGAGGTGTCAACACGCCTACCGAAAAGGTTTTTCAGTAGAAACAGCACTTCATTCGCTGGTCAGCACTATCGAAAAATCGTTGTATCACAAAGAATACACGATGGTATCCTTTCTGGATATAGAAGGGGCCTTCAACAATGTCAATAAGAAGCCGTCACGAATGCACTCTTCAGACTAAACGTGGACAACTGCCTCTGCACCTGGATAAAGAACATGCTAGGAAGCAGGCTGATCCAGGCGGAGCTTGGCAGCTGTCTGACCAGGAGGTCAGTGTACAGGGGCACACCACAAGGAGGAGTGCTTTCACCGCTACTATGGATCTTAGTAGTAAATGAAATCATCTCCAACCTGGAGGAGGATGGATGCAAAGTGACGGCCTACGCGGACGACATTGCCATTGCCATAACGGGGAAATTCCCCCACACGATCAGAGACCTAATGGAATCGGCTCTCAGGAAACTATCCTCCTGGTCCATTAAGGTCGGGCTCAATGTTAACCCATCCAAAACCGAACTGGTTTTATTTACAAGGAAAATTAAGGTTCAGGAGATAACGCCACCTACGCTCAACAACGAACCACTAAAATTGTCCAGCCAAGATAAATATCTGGGAACGATCCTAGATAGCAAACTCAGTTGGAAACCAAACATCCAAGACCGCATAAGGAAGGCTACGACTGCCATTTACACCTGTAAAAAGGCCTTAGGCTCCAGCTGGGGTCTACAGCCTAAGATAACACACTGGTTGTACACGGCGGTCGTCAGGCCTATCCTCACATACGGTATCATAGCATAGTGGCCTGCAATATCGAAGCAATGCCACGCAAGCGCCCTGGAACGAATTCAGAGGGCAGCCTGCATATGCATTACAGGAGCCTTGAGATCCACACCAACGGCAGCCTTAACGACTTTTTTAAACCTCCTCCCCATTGATATCTATGGGAAGCTGGTGGCCACTAAGGCGGCCTTGAGATTAAGAGAATCCAATTCGTGGAATAGCTCACACATTGGGCACAGCGACATCTTAGCTGCTTACAAGATTCCCAACAATACGGATTACCTAATCCCAACACTGGATTTCAGTAATAAATACAAGACGGCCATCCCAGACCGAGCCAGCTGGGAAGACGGTCGTATCGTAAACAATGAAGCCATAGAAATATACACCGACGGGTCAAAGACAGCCGACGGCACAGGGGCGGGCGTGTTTTCAGAAAACCCCGCGCTTAATGTCGTACTACGACTGCCTGACCACTGCAGTGTATTTCAGGCAGAAGTCACAGCTATCCGCGAAGCAGCACGCAGACTCTCTATGAGCCCGATAGATGGAAAAACTATCGTGATATACATAGACAGTCAGGCAGCAATTAAAGCCTTAGAATCACCAACAATAAGATCCAAGTTGGTAAAACAATGCCGCGAATCTCTTAACGAGATCGCGGTCAGATGTAACACTTCCCTGTGTTGGGTACCCGGTCACAGTGATATTCCAGGCAACTGCAAGGCAGCCAGACGGGGTTCCGCACAAGAACTCTCTGACAACAGAGAGACACCGGCGGTACCCATTCAGACACTGAAACGCAAACTTCTAGATAACGCGTTAATAGAAGCAAACAATAGATGGAATAGCATCAGTACATGTGTGTCCTCAAAGCGAATTTGGACCAAATACGATGCGAAGAGAACATCCAAACTTCTCTCCATCAGCAGGAAAAATATCAGCTCGGTAATCGGAGCAATCACCGGCCACTGCCTTTTAGGCAGACATGCCATCAGATTGGGAGCTCCCTCAAACGACTTCTGCAGAAGCTGTAGAGACGTCGAAGAGGAAGAAACCACCACTCATCTCCTGTGCAACTGCCCCGCACTAGCCAATTTAAGGAAACAAATCCTCGGCAACTATTTCCTCGATGATCTAAGTGATCTCAGTGAGACAGACATTGGCGGTATCAGCAAATTCGTCACTAAATCCAAATGGTTAAACTGAACTAGGGGACGGATTGGTCGATAACTTGAGCCCCTCCCGCTCCCCTCCCGCAGATCACCCCAAACCTATTCCCCTGCAAAGGAAAAGAGATCTAACTGTAGTCAGATTGTATCAGTCACTTCAGTCAGAACTCCACTCCGAGGGAGAGACAGTAACCCGGCGGATCGACTGAAACGGTCTCCACCGGCCTGCTGCCTCCCCGCTATGCAGACAAAACGGGAACAGAGTTGAGGTTAGATTGTAACAGTCACCACACTCTGCTTCTCTCCCATGCCTCAAAACCTGCACCACAAACCTCCTAACTCAGTCATCATAATTCCAAATCGACTATCAAGGCCGCCCCTCCCTGCTCACTTTCCGCGGAATGGTGTAACTTGAGGCTCGTACTGCAACAGTCGCCACAAGCCGCACCCACCCCCGCGATGCGTGTAGCGGGTTTGGACCACCTTTTGGTCACGCCCTCTAGCACAGTTTTGTAACCAACTACTTGACTGTGCAGCCGGTACACCCCGACCCCCCTCCAAGAAATGTAATAGCTTGCTCGGGATTGACTGTATCGGTCTCCCTGGCACGGTATTGCCTGCAAAGAGAGTGAAGAGCAGTTTGAGGTTCGATTGTAACAGTCATCTCAAAAGACTCTTCCCTCCCCCGGTGAGCAAGAGGCAATAGCTTCCCTCCGCGGCGCAGAATGTGAGATCGACCTGGGGTTTGATTGAATCAATCGCCTCATCTCGATCGCAACCCTTGGTTCGGATTCGCCTCTGCACTAGTCACTCTAACACATCGCAACCTATGCGAATCACAGCCCCTGACCTCTTCAGGAGAATCTTCCCCCCTAAAAACCACTACCTCACAGGAGGCAATTACAGGGAACCCAGGAGGCCGAGCGATGACCGGCAGAACACCCCCCCCCCCCCCTCTTTGTGGTATCACAACGGGCCGAAACTGCGGCCTAAGTGTGCCTGGGCTCACGCCCTTGCAGCCACCTTACCTAACCTAACCTAACCTAGGCACTAACGTTCGGAAGTGCAACTATTAGTTTCGCATGCATTCAAAATTTACTATAATAAAATCTTGAAAGCTAGCGCACGAACTTGAAAACGTGATTTTATTTCTGATAATAGTGAGAATAGTGAAGTTAAGTGAATTTATTTTTAATAGATAATATTAAATTATTTAAGGACCTTATTTGGTTCTTCAAGGACCACTTGGTAAATAACCTTATTACAACTAAAAGTGACATTCTTAAATCGGCCATCGGTTACCGAAGTACAAATCGATATTTTTCCTCTTACCTTCAACTGATGTACAATAAACTTCAAGCTATACAACCTCAATTATTCAAAACAAATCTACTTCCACACAACTTCCCGGTGTTTCGTAAGGACATAATGTAATAATCTCTAAAATTGAACATAATTAAAACTGGAAAATGTATAACGAAATAAATAAAATAAAAAAAAAACAACGACACGCGGTTGTTCTCAAACGGTCTACGTACTAACAGCGCCAACGTCGTTTAATTGCGGTGATCTGGCGAGCAGCGATTAACTCACGTGGTATGAAAATCTGACGATGACGGTGACGTTCGATATTTCCAACTAGCCCCTACCGAGAAAAATATATTTACACATCAACGAGAGCAAAAATGTTTACACATTAAAAAAAAATTTAAATTGTGGGTGTGTCAGTGGCTTTTAAAAATTGTAACTCCCGAGCAGTTTGATCCCCTAAAGAACATAAATATAAAAAAGTGGTCTGGGTGACCCGCAAGGTCCACACGACTAACTTCCCAGTGGAATCAATATGATTTATATGTATACGAAATAACGGAGCACAAAGTAATAATGAGTTGCTCAATTACAAATGACAATAAATAGTGCAAATAAAGGCAAATGATTTTAGTTATTTATTTACTAACAAAAAACGGCTGGACCGATTTCGCTGAAAACTTAATCAGTTCTGAGTTACGTAATTACGCTTCGAATAAGCCCGGTCCCAGGTCCCAATATCATCTTTGGTTCTCCAGATAATCGTGGCGAAAGATAATTCTGAACGCACACAAGTACATACGCACATACGTACATACACACGGACAGACATCTCCATAAAAACATTGAATTTGAATTCTGGTGACCTTGAAACGTGGAGATATGTCAAAATCCGTGATTCACAAAACCGGCCCCATTATACAAGAACTTCCACTGGGAAGTTAAAATTTAACTGACCCATGCTCGCCTTGCTTCGCCAGTCTGCCACATCTCGTCGAAAGTGTCCCTTCTCATTATATGGATATACCTACTCTCAGTGTGACTCCCTCTCAATTTATATTAAATTTCATACCCTATCTTTCTCAATCCCATGCGCCACAAAAAAAAAACAACACAAACTACAAAAGGTGCATAAAAAAAAGAAAGAAAAAGATTTGTGCCGCACACAAACACAAATTTTCCTCCACTCAACGCAGGGAAAATTACACGATCTAGCTTCAATCGAACATTTTACTTTTTTTGAATTGTATAAAATTTATAGTTTAATCCTTATTGTTCAACTTCAGGATAAACTACAAAGGTGATTTATATCTTAAAATCTTTGTACATAATTAAACTTTATACTAAAAAAAACATATTTCCTTTTAATGAGTCATTCCAAAGCTAGGAGCTAGAAAGCATTCGAGAGTTACATCTTTTCTTAGATATCAGCTTAGATCTCTGCTTCTGGACAGCGGATGAAGCATTTTCTGCGGAAAAAAGTAGCATATGCCCATTCTCAGGCTCTAGACTATCTGTGTACCAAATTTCATTTAAATCGGTTCAGTAGTTTTGGCGTTAAAGCGAGACAGACAGACAGACAGACAGAGTGACGAGTACTTTCCCATTTATAATATTAGTATGGATTTCAGCTTTCTAACTCGAAATTCGATTTTTTCGATAAAATTTGTTTGTGAGATTGTGAGCGTCAGGGCGGATTAAAAAATTTTTAAACTTGATTATTTCGGGCCCATAGGGATTATATGGTTAAAATTTCAGGTTTCTAGCTCCAGTTTAAAGCCAAATTTTTGCCAACGACGGAAGGACGGATATGCCTAGATCGTAATTACTAATTAGTAATTACTATCGATGCTGATGCTGATCACGATGTCGCGGTAAAATTTCCCGCATCAAGGTCCACTCTCCATTCCCTGACTTCCTTACCAATTCCCTCTTCTATCGGTGCGCATCCGCATGATCTGAAGAAGTGGAGGGGCAGCCCTGGTTCCATCAGCCATGCGCCCACTTCTCTAGAGCCTTGGGTAGGTGATCACTACAGGTAGACGCTGAGCATTGGCAGGTGGCCCAAGGTTGAGCAACCCCTTTCGCTTGACGGGAAGAAGACCACTGAGAGCAACACCCAAACAGGTGGACGGTCTGTGGTACTGAAGTCCGGTATCGGTGGCCTATTAAGTCCGGATGGTGAGCCTGACAAGGACCGTCAGGAGACTTCCAACGGGCGAACGTGCATGCAACAAGACGGTCGGTCGGAGAAGAACGGACAGTCTGAAAAGGCGGAGTGTGAGTCCAAAACACTCTGCAACCAGACGGGCGGTCTGCAACGGCAGGGTGTACACAATAAAACAAATATACACATCCTGCAAATCTAAAAACGATTCGTGGGCGCGGCCGGACGGTCCGAAACGTTAAAGACCCAGAAAACGAATCATGATCTACCACGACGGTAGTGAGTCAGGTTCGATGAGGGATGACGCTCCCTTTTGACCCAACTCCGTCGATGGAGCACCGGAGGAGCCACAGAGACGTGTGGGCGGACGGCCACGTATACACACTCTCACAACACTTGCCACAATTGTACGAGCCAATTCACGACGAGACACCAGTACGAATAAGAAAAAAAAAACACTAAACAACAAATTAAAATACTTACATACATACATGTAAGAACTGGCGCAAGAATGGCATTTCCCCTTTTCCCCAAATCTGCGCGCGGTCACACCGAGATAGCTAGGGCAACGTAGCGTAGATAAATATAAATCCCAACTTTGAAAACTTCCTGGTCGATTGTTTTCCCGAGTAGGATTGTTGGTGCCTGGTCCTAGGGATTTTTTATAATCCTATGCCTCCTATTTTTGATTCCTTTAGGGTGGGTTGAATGGGGAAACATGATTTAAATGTATTAATTAATTATTTATGAAGAACTTGACTTTTAATGCGCGAATTAGTGCAATAAATATTTACGTTTCTCGAAAGGTTACTTTTTCTTGTTATTAAATTCGCGAACTGTCAAATTGAAATGTGTGAGGGTAGATCCAGGATCGGCCAGAGGGTTCGCTTTTCGTTGGATGTTTCCAGTGATAGGCGAATTCGAAAGAATGAGAACCGTGAGAGCATTAGCGGAATCATGTTAGCGCATTAATGTAAAGATGACACAGTGTAGCGAAAAACGACATGGTCCAGCCAAATGCGTGAATGGGTGGGGGTAGAATACTCTCAGAGCGACAGCTGAGTTATCGTGTAGGAGTTGCGATTTGTCTATCCGAAGTACGTGTGAGTGAGGGAGTACGAAGCAGTCGACAATTTCAGCGCCACAGCTGAATTGTCACGTTAGGGCCGGCCGAATGGACAAATAAAACTGGAAAATCACTTCTTGGTTGACCAGTCGTGGAAATAGACGTTTTCTGTGATAATTAGTGGTTTTTGAGAAAAAAAGTAAAAGTTACCAATTGAGAAGGGTAGTGGAAACGAAAAAAAAGAGAAGTAGAAAAATTTGTGAAAGAAAGGAATCGGAAATAGAGTGTGCAGGAAGTTGCTAAGCGGGACCTAAATCCAAAGCCTACTCAGGAGGAACAGGCGGCTGGGAAGGATGACAAGGATAAAATAAAATAAAAATAAACAGGGATAAGTATAGTGAATTGTGGTAGTTAGAAAAAAAAGTAAAAATAGATCTCGGTAGGATCGGGCTCCGCACAATCCCGGTAAAGAACGGGACATGCGACCGTGTTAATAGAATTTTCGTATTTCGGGATAACGCGATCTTGCGCCAATTCAAACGGCAATTCCGTTATTTCTCTGTGTGCTAAACCAAAATTTCCGTTAATTAAAAGTAATTTGCCGTGCCCCAACGGGGACTTATAACGTGGTACAAAAAAAATAACTGTCTTTCATTTGTTCTGGAACTTTCTTTTCAGTTCGTGATTCTTCGGTGGTCGGAATTTCACTTTTCTTTCCGGTTTTTCAGGTTTTTCAGGTTTCACAATTTCCCAACAAAAATTGTGTGGCGCCCATTGTGCTACTGTCATCGGAGGAATATATTTTTTTTCCTCTACGTCAGCAAGCACACAAACTTTTATTTGTAGATTCGCTAATTTCAAAGCGTTCAATTATCTGAGCGCAACCTAGCGCTTTCCGTTGAAACCACCCCAGCTGAGCCACCGGGAATACCAGCATATTTTTGTTGGTTGTTGCACTTTTCGCGTTTGTTTGACAGTTTGATAAAAATTCGTTTGTACATCGATCGCGTATTTTATTTCGTTTTTTTCAACCGCGATTAATTAGTAGTTTGTTCGCGGAATTAAAAGTGTAACAACGAATATAGTAACTTTTAGGGGTTACAAACTATAAGTCAAAATTAATATACCCTTATAATAGGGTGTACAAATGGAGCAGCTCAGCGATCTACAACAAAAACAATGGAACACTTTTTTTCATTTGCAGTAAATTTAATGAAAAACAGTAATTTTCATTATAATCTTGTCTGTAAATAATTCGTCTGCTATACAATTTTAGACGACACTTTTTGGTATGGCGGACACATCTGTTCACAATTATTTGTGATTATACGGTAAAATGTTCATTGTCCACATTTTTAATGTTTACGGTAAAATATTAATAGCGCCTAAGAGCATCTTAACTTTTTTTCATATTCCTTCAGAGAAAATGAAAATATATCTAAAATTATTCAAAACGCCGAAGAATGCTTTAGCTTTTCTAACAAACGATCAGAAAAATTTTAACATCGATTAAGCCTAAGATTTTACTACATTTATTAAAGAGTTTATTGGGCGTTTCCTAAATCGTATAAATATGCAACATTGTTTTCAATTGATTGCCATCCAAGTCAAAATAACAACAACAAATTACATAGAAAAATGTAGACTTTCAAAGTCCGTTATCTCCTAAACTAGGCGAAAACGAGACTGTTACCAAAAGTAATTAGATCTAGTCGCTTCAAGTAGACTTTGAGTTAGCTATCAATTCTCTCCTGATGGCAGTGTTCGGGGTGAGTTCGTTACAGGTTCCCAGGTGCGTGCCAGGCAGTCTGATCGCAAAATTGCAGACGGTGCGCATCTGAGCGAGTATTTCTGATCGATTGCCGCACGTAAATGATAGATGTCTGAGCGATAGCCATACGTGCATCGTTACAACAGACAAACGTTTAGACAAAATTAAGTCTTAGTTTTCATTAGAGGCAGGTAAATGATTGACCCAATAAACTTGCAGAATGAAGCATTTGTCAGAGAAAGGCAATGTCCAGTCCAAGCGTGTTTTCGCTAGACATTTTTTTTTTTAAATACACTATCAGCTCTGTGTCGTGGAGTGCTTAAAGCAAGCAACTACCTATCACGAGCAGAAATTGCCGGCACTAAAAGTGCTCTCACAGGCTCATCATTTCGTGCAGGTGTTAGTAAGGACAAAACAATTAAAAATACAATAATTATGTAGCTATAAAATACTAACACAGACAAAAAATAATGCAAACAATTTAAGACATTAAAGCATTATTACGCAAAATATTTGTCAGCTTAATTTTACTAACATGCTAGTCAATCACATGATCATTTAGATTATAGATTCTACTCATGCGACTAATAGGCTCATGCCTCCCATAATTCGTTCTATGATGTGGGCTAAACAATAAATCAACACTACGTAAATTATGGGCACCACACCGAAAATTAAAGCCAATAGATGACAGCAAGTCAGGTGCATCTATTTGACCGAATATAAGCTGCTGTAAAAAAATGATATCGCTATTAAGCCTTCGTTGAGAAAGGGGTAACATTTGAAGACTGTAGGGAGGAAGGTTAAATGGATCATCCCATGGAAGTCCTCTAAGTGCAAATCGAATAAATTTACGTTGAATGGCCTCTATTCGATTTGAATGAATGTTGTAGAACGCTGTCCAAACTTGAGAGGCATACTCTAGAATCGGACGGACAAAACAATTGTACAATGACATAGAAACGTAAGGGTCATTAAATTCTTTGGCCCACCTTTTTACGAAGCCCGGCATAGAATTAGATTTATTAATAATAGAATTAATGTGCTTAGCAAAAACCAGTTTGGGGTCGAAATAAACCCCAAGATCCTTAAAATTATCAACATTACAAAGAATATTTTGAAACAAAGAATATTGAAAGGTGGAAGGTATATTCTTTCTAGAGAATGTCATATGTTGACATTTAGTTGGGTTCAGGGATAGACCGTTTTTATCACACCAATTGGCGAAGCTATTAATGTCAGATTGAAGAAACATTCTGTCTTGCTGACTAGTGATAGATTTATATATTTTCATATCATCAGCGTAGATCAGGATATTACTGTGATTTATACATGCCTTAACATCATTAATGGCAAGTATAAATAAAATTGGTCCGAGGTGACTTCCTTGGGGAACTTCAGACTGAGCTGTGAAAGATACCGATAAGGATCCTCTAAATTTCACGTGATAAACCCTTGATCTAAGGTATGAATTAACCCATTTTATGAAACATGATGGGAAACCAAAAGCCCTGAACTTAAACTCGATTATTTCATGGGACAGCTGGTCGAAAGCCTTAGAGAAGTCAGTGTATATGCAATCCATTTCGTCCTTATTCTCTAAGGCTTTAGAACAATCATACAAGAAACTTAATAGATTAGTGACAGTGGATCTGTTTCTTACAAATCCATGCTGTTCATTACAAATTATATTGCGACAAAGAAATATTAACTTTTCACAAACAATTTGTTCAAAAAGCTTAGGGATACACGAAAGCTTTGAGATGGGCCTATAATTAGTGATATCACCACGTTCGCCTTTTTTAAATACAGGTGTGACAAAAGCACTTTTTCATACATTAGGGAATTTACCTGTACTAATGGGCAATTCAAACAGATACTTAAGATATGAAGCAATTGCATGACTGCATTTTTTAAGAACAATCGGTGCAATGTCATCGGGACCTGATGAATAGTGATTCTTCAGAGAAGAAATACATTTTAAAATTGTTTCCAAATCGAATGAGACACTACTAAAACTTATTTGGGAACAGCTAGTTAGATAACTAAAATATTGATCATCAATGTGAAGAGGGGTGTCCTTAAATGACTTACTGAAATGATCTGCAAACATATTGCTTGCTTCTAGCGAATCAGCAGTTGTAGAACTATTGTAAGTAAGCTTCGATGGATAACCATCGGTTTTTTTCTTAGAATTGACAAAACCCCAGAAAAGTTTGGGGTTCAATTTTAAAGAGCATTCCATATTACTTATATAGTCAATATATAAGTTGCAGGATAAAGATTTGAATTCATTGAACAAAGTGAAATAGAGTTCAAGATCTGAATGGCAGAGACTTTTTAAATAGTTCTTCCAAGCCCTATTACGCCTGTTTCGTATCGATTTGAGCTCTTTAGTGTACCAGAGATGGGACGTTTTCAGATTTCTAGAGGATTTCACAGGAATCACTCTTTTCATGCAGTTATCCATCAAAGAATAGAAAGAACCTACTGCATCTTCAATATGAGATAACGCAGTAAGATTAAAATTAAAGCTGTTAATTTCATCAGAAAGCCTTTGAAAATTTGCTTTCCGAAAGTCAAAAGATTGCGAACGGTCATACGAATTACTATTTTCGTACAAATGTGCGCCTGGTTCAATAAATACATCCAAGGGTGGATGATTGTTATCTATGTTAGTTATACTGAGGTGGGATTCCAGAACCACAGTACTAACAGAGTCAGAAGAGAAAACAAGATCGAGAGTTAGATTTTTGAAATTTTTTATACAGCTAGTTTGCTGTAAGTCAAAAGACAATATGTTGTCCAGTAAAGCGAGCTCTTGTTGGGCAGAGTCAAAGGATGGGATGAGATGAGAATCATCCTCAGAAGGTACCCATCCAATATGTGGCAGATTGAAGTCGCCTATAATTAAGACAGTGCTGTCACAACAAGATATGTTAAAAATATGGTCTAGTGCCATAGAAAGTTCCGAATACAAGGAACACAGACGATACGATGGAATGTACGCATTAACAACATTTAAATGCTTGCTCTTAAGTGTAATTTTTACACAGATAATTTCGACGGTTAGTGGAAATGCAAAGTCAATCTTTCGTGACTCAAGGTTGGAACGAACAGCAATCAGGACACCTCCTCCAAGCGCTTTCAGGTCATTTTGATGACGATCGTTTCTGAATACGGAGAACTCATGATTGAAGAGTTCCGTGTCTAAGATTCCGGCATTAAGCCATGTTTCCGCCAAGGAGAAGATATCATGAGAGAGGGCTTGGGAGTTTAAATATACTTCAGCGGTTTTTGTGCGGAGTCCCCTTACATTTTGATATTAGAGGGACAGCCTACTGGGTTTTTTAACACTGACAGACAAACTTTCCTGTGACTTCTTGTCGACCGGGGAGTAAATTCTTTTACTAACGTATTTTTAGGCCATGTAGTACTATTGCACAGTATTTCGAAATATATTGGAGGGGCGATAATTTTGAAAGACGCAACAAACCCATCAGCCTTACTGATTTTGGTGCATTTGATTGAGTCATCTTTTGGAATCAAATTTCTCGAGACCAAATGGTTCAAGACATCGTCTGAAGAAGTGTTTGGTTTTAGTCGAGAAATGAAAATGGATTTTGGTCTGGGAATCGATTCAATAGATGCAGATTCCGTACCTATGGAATGATTGATGCATGTGGCACTTAAAGAATTTTTATGTCCAGTAAAGATACAAACAACTTGAATGATAAGTTTTATTATAATATTTTTAAAGTTACAAAAGAAGAAAAGGTTGTTTTGTAGAAGACGAAAAACAATTGATACAAGTAGTTAGAACAAGTTAGAACAATGAATAATAAACAAAGAACATGAAACCAGTGTGAGCGCTAAAGTGCACATTCAACACTCCTCCTCGATCACACATCAATCAACATTGCATCTTTTTCGAAGATAATGATGCTTCACTGTTGATAAAGGTTTCGTCAGCAAATCCGCAATCATTTCTTCTGTAGGGCAATACTCACATTGAATAATACCCTTCCGGAACAGATCCTTAACCAACTTGTATTTAATATCCATGTGCTTGGTCTTGAACGAGAACTTATCGTCACTCACTATCTTTAAACAGCTTTGGTTATCGTCAAAAATTGTTGTTGGCTGATCAATAGTAACATGCAAATCCTCCAGTAACTGTCGCAACCACTTCGCCTCTTTTGCTGTTTCTGCTAATGAGATGTACTCTGCTTCACACGATGATGATGCTACTAAACTTCCTCTCGATTTTATCATCTGCCCACGTTGCATCTGCATAACCAAACAATGGTAATAATGACTTCTGTTGGTTTAGATAACTCAACTTTAACTTCATCTTGGATGTCCCTTTCAAATACTTAACAACTCATTTAAGTTGAATCCAATCTTCATTTGTCGTTGCTGATACCTTTTGAGCCAAAATACTAACACTAGCAGAGATGTCAGGTCTTGTATGCACTGATAGATACAAAAAGCATCCAATTAATTGTCTATACTTAATGTTATTTTCTAAATTTGGTAATGCGCTCGTTCGACCATAATTAACCTCCATTGGAGTCATTGCTGGTTTTGCATCCTTAAGTCCAAAATCAACAGCAGTCTTCATTATGTAAGCCTCTTGGCACAATTCATAGTTACCATTATCGTCTTGTGTCACTTTCATCCCTAAGTAGTGTTTGATTGGTCCCAGGTCTTTAATTTCAAAATGTAATGCCAGCAATTGTTCAGTTTCTTTGAGCACACCAACTGTAGGACCTTCAACCACTATGTCATCAACGTAAATAATGACGTAACAGAAATTGTTGTTGAACTTCTTTGAATATAAACATGGATCATTAAAACTTTGAACAAAACCACCCTTTGTAAGTGCGCCATTTAGTGCCACATTCCATGATTTAGCTGCCTGTTTTAAACCATATATACTTTTATTAAGCAAACATACCTTATGCTCATTTTGACTAATGTAACCTGGAGGCTGCTTCATATATATAGTCTCTTTCAAACTTGCATTCAAAAATGCAGTTTTTGCATCAAAGTGATGAACTAAAAATTTACGTGCTGCAGCTATTGACAACACTGCCCTGAAAGTGGTTTGTAATACTACTGGAGCGAAGACTTCATCATATTCCGTACCATATTTCTGCGAAAATCCCTGTACCACAAGTCTAGCCTTATAGCGTTGAATACCGCCATCTGCATTAGTTTTTAATTTGAAGACCCATTTATTTCCAATTGCCGTTTTTCCTTCAGGTAAGCTGACTAAGTTCCGTGTGTTGTTTTTCCGTAATGATTCAATTTCATCTTGCATAGCACTTAGATAATGTTCCCTTTCATCACACGAAATAGCTTCTTCAAAATTGTTTGGTTCGGTGTACTCTCGTGCAACAAAGATTTCTTCAATTAAACGTTTCGGTTGCATTCCCTTATTGACCCGCTGTGATGTTCGCGCTGGCTCGCTGATTTCCTCTGAATTAGTTGTACCATCTTCACATTCTGTATCATTTGTTTGCTCCTCCTGAAGTTCTCCTTTCTTATTTTTAGCGGACGCAAGTTCCTTATCCTTATGATACCTTTTGATATCCTCAGAAAAATCCACTTCGATTGTGACTTCATTTTCACCTTTTCCTTTGGATTCACTAAACCTGACATCACGACTGATGACAACTTGTTTTGTAATAGAATTGTAGCAACGGAAAGCTTTGGATTTTTCATCGTATCCCATAAATATCATTTCAACTGCGGTGCTGTCTAACTTTCTTCTTTTCTCAGCTGGAACGTGAACGAAACACTTGGATCCAAAAATGTGGAATTCTATTGCACTTGGCTTGCGACCGTACCATCGTTCATAAGGTGTTAAGTTCGTCGACCTGGTAACAACACGATTCTGGATATAGTTTGCTGTTGCCACTGCTTCGCCCCAGAATGAATTTGATAAATTAGCATCAATGAGCATGCAGCGAGCCATTTCCATCAACGTGCGATTCTTCCGTTCTGCTTTTTCGTTCTGCTGTGGGCTGTATGCTGCTGTTAGTTGAACTTCTATTCCTTCATTCTTGGGAAAATTACTGATTCCTTTCCCAGTATATTCACCTCCACGATCTGAGCGTATAGTTTTCGGTTTTATCCCGAATCTGTTTTTGCAAAACTCGATAAACTGCTTTAAAGTTTCGTGGACCTCGGATTTATGAGCAAGTAAACAAATAACTGTGAAACTGGAATAATCATCAATATATGACACAAAATATCTTTTACCACCTGGAGTCATGGTTTGCATTGGACCGCATACGTCAGTGTGAATCAATTCCAGTGGAGCAAACGATTCGCCTATAGAATACTTTGGGAAAGGAATTCTAGTCATTTTTCCCTTAATGCAAGTTTCACACACTGTTTTTATTCCACAATCGATGAGCTCCAAATCCTGAACCAGATGTTCTGCATGCATTTGGCGGATTGCTTCTGGATCTCGATGGCCCATCCTCCTGTGCCATTGATGAATGCATCTATCATTATGTTCTTGTACTGTCCATATTGAAAATGGTTGTCGAAGTATGCACATTAGGGTGTCCCTTAAATTTCAAGTTCGATATATTTTTACGCATACCCTTTTAAAACTTTCGTAATAACCCAGTATTGTATAGAAAAAAATATTATCCCGTTTAATAAACGATAACCCGTGCCGACTTGCGATTTAAATTTGTAGGCCGGGTAATGCGCTGCGACCTGTAACTACGTGTTTCATTTGTCATTTCATTCTTGATTTTTAAGATTATTAGTGTGTTATGAGATTATTATTGTGTTACATAAAGATGTCGGTGGATTTACGGAGTGATAAACAAAATAATTTCCTTATCGGACTGCCTAGTCATCAAATAAATGGTGCAAAATTACCATCTAATCGACAAGTTCTCGCAGTCTTATTTAACAATATTCGCGAAATCAAACTGACTGTCAGTGAAAGTGCAAATCTTGTGATTAGGGAATCCATTATATTTTGGGAAAAAGCAAGAATTCCCACAAAGGCATTTCCAAATTGCGTGAAGAAACTTGTTGATTTATATCATGTTTGGAGAGAGCTGCAAAAAAATTGTAAGAAAACTCAGGTCACGTTTAAGACCCGTGAAAATAATTTTAAAATTGACCTTGATATTGCACATGCCGATGCATTTGAGAGAATGAAAATAGAGGAAGACAAAGTATTTTTAAAGAAACAGAGAGAGCCAGGTCGACCGGGATGCTTAGGTGGTGTAGACAAAAAATTGGCGGAGAAAGAAGAAAGAGCAAGGCAAAGACGATTGGAAGAAGAGGAAAGGAATGTAAGACAAAAAGAGTTATTGGCTGTTGAATCTAATTCCACTAAAAATAACTTGAAATGTCCAGAAGATTCGGACGAAGAACAGATTTTGAACTCCCAACGCCCTGAAAAAAGTACGATAAGAGGTAGAAAGAATCTCATTACACCTAACTTGTCGCAGCTTTAGATCGATGCCAGTTAAGTATAAGAGATTCCGTTTACATTCTTCATGCGGTCGTGGAAGCGCTTGGTCTGAGCAGCGATGACTTCCCTATTAACAATTCCTCAATTCAGCGAATTCGTACTCAGACCAGAAAATTCAGGGCAGAAGAAATAAAAACTGACTTTAAGAACAGTGTACCTGATGTAGTCACAGTCCATTGGGATGGACAACTTTTACCCGGATTGGATGTACGAAGTTCAAAAGAAGAGCGTTTGCCAATTGTTGCTTCATTTGATGGTAGAGAACAGCTTCTTGCAGTGCCAAAACTACAGAGTTCTTCTCGAAAAGATCAAGCTAAAGTCGTCACAACTGCTCTCTTTGACTGGAACCTTCATAGTAAAGTAAAAATAATGTACTGCGACACTACAGCTTCGAATACTGGCCGTTTCAATGAAGCATGTGCTGTTTTGGAGCATACTTTAGAAAGAGAATTATTGCTTTTCGCTTGTCGTCATCATGTTTATGAATTGGTCCTAAAAACTGTCTTCGAAATCAAGATAAAGCAAATTACTAGTAGCCCAGATATTCCGCTTTACAAAAAGTTCAGAGACAATTGGAAAACATCGATTCGAGTAAAATTTACCGATCTCTTGATTTCGTTAAAGAACATGTTGCCGAAACAAAAGTTACATCTTTGCTAATGTTTTATAAGGCAGAACTGGATAAAGGTTTTATAAGAGATGATTACCGCGAATTGGTTCAACTATGCGTAGTGTTTTTGGGAGGAGATACAGAGAAGAAATTAAAACTCAGACCCCCGGAGCAATGCATCAGGCACGATGGATGACAAAGGCGATCTACTCTTTAAAAATGTGTTTGCTTCAGTCACAATTAAGAATGATTGCAAAGGACAAAAGGGCACTACAAGATGTTTGCTTATTTATCGTCACATTGTATCTTAAGCCTTGGCTCGAATGCACAGTGGCGATTAAAGCACCTAACCAAGATTTGTGCTTCTTGAAGGCGTTAAAAGAGTACGAAGAAGAGTATGAAGAGACTGTCATTCTATCACTTTTTGATGATGAAGTTGATAGTCAAACTAAGTGGAAAATGATTGCCAACCTAAACAGGGATAAAAGCTCAGATATTGGCAAACGTTATGTCCCATCGAAGGAAGAACTGACCCAAAAGTTGTTTGGTAGTGTAATATAATAATGTATTGTAATGTGATAAGACCTTTATACTTTTCCCAATTTTCAATGTAGTAGAACCTTTACACTTTAGCGAGTGGTGCGCCCTCAGCGGAAAAAAGGTGAACGAGAGACAGCGGCGAGAAAGAAAAGAAAAAAAACATGAAGAAGGAGGAAGAGAGAATCATCCATCTTGTGGCGGAGAGACGAGGAGGACGTGAGAAATAGTTTGTAAGCGTAACCTAAGTTAATCGTGGAAAAATAAAAGAAATCTTTGTTGAGTTTAAATCTCAGATGTGGGGTTCAACCTAGAAAAATACCAAAGTGTTTAAAAATAAAATAAGTTTTGTGGAAGAATAATTATTCTACAAGGAAATGGCCAATAATAGAATTACAAGGCAAATGATGATGGATGCGCTACATGCTGCTGATACCTCATTCCCTTCGAGTGCAACAATTGCGCAACTGCGCCCACTATATGACCAGATAACGTCCAATGAGGTCCCAGAAAACCAGGAGAATCGGCAACAACCAACAATCGACGAAGAAGCTGACCCAGAAAGCGGAACCCAACAGTTTCCACAGCAAGAAAACACCGCACACGAGCAGACTTGCCAGTTGGAAGCCCAATTGAAAATCCTCCAGATGAAACGTGAAGTCCTGTTGCTACAACAGCAAATAAGTGCTATGCAAACTGACGCAACGCGGAGTGCCGACCAACAGGGCCACCGTCCTGCAAATTTCGAGCATCTGGAGCATGCGTTAAACATTTTCACTGGGAAGAACGAGTACGACATACGCAAGTGGTTCGAGGAGTACGAGCAGTACACAACGGCACGCTCGTTCACGTCGGATGAGATGTGTTTGGGGGTGCGTCGTCTGCTGAAGGAGACGGCCAAAGACTTTCTTGGTACACTAGGCGTCGTCAATTATCAGCAGATAAAATGTTCGTTGATCGAAACGTTTGGACAACAAGTCACACACCGAGATGTCTATCGCCAGATGGAAAACCGCAAAATAAAACCTGGAGAGACATGCTTGGAATACGTAATTGCCATGAAGTTCGTGGCCGCAAAAATCGATGTCCCTGAAACAGAACTACTTACTTTCATCATCGATGGTTTCAACGACGAAAGCAGTAACATCACATTGATCAACGACTGCCAAAGTCTTCCCGAATTGCTGTCAAAATTAGATCGCTACGAACACAAACGAGAAGTTAGCATAGCACGCCAGAAGTCAACCGCTGTCAAAGAAGTCAACTTCCCGAAGTCACACACCGCTGTCCAACCGAAGGAACTATCCGCCGTAAGATGCTACAACTGTAGTCAATTCGGGCACTATAAAAGTAGTTGCCCAAAACCACCGAGACCAGCAAATTCCTGCTTCATCTGCGGTGAGATCGGTCACTACCACCACAGCTGCCCAAAGCCGCAAAGGAAACACCAGAGGATTGTCGCCGCTGTCTCTCAGATGTTAAAAGACGATAGTGATGAAGAAACTGCTGGTGCCATCAGCGCTATGCAAGTGGTAAGTGTTGCCTTCTGCAATGGTCTAAGTAAACACACGAAATATACCTATTGTTCTTCTTTATTTGATACCGGTAGCGCTATTAACCTTGTTCAGCGGTCGATCATCCCAAGTAATATTAAGATAGCAAACCATTTGAAACCAACCAAATACGTTGGAATTGGACGAACAAAATTATACGCGTACGGTACGGTAAAATGTTTCATTAAGTTTAGAAATGAAACTAAACAATTATTTCTCTTAGTTCTCCCAGACGATGTTATGATAGTACCGCTGATCTTGGGACGCGATTTCCTGAAAACTTTTAATATTCATCTGAAACAAGTTGTAAAAGTAAAACCGTGTAATGAAGTATTAAATAATAAGTCGGTTGTTCATAATCGGTCATGGTTAAGTGTGTTTGACTTGGATGATTCAGAAAATGTAGCCAGTGAATGTAGTAGTCCTATAAATCTTTCATCCACCATAAGCGAAGTAATTGAGATGGGTGTTAATGAATGCCCAGTTGATGTATTGGCCCCGTCCTTTGGTTTGTGCGGGGGTGTATCGGGGTTGCCGTGTAAGATAGATCCGCCGGAACACTGTGTTGATCAAGTTTCCGAAACTTTTGCCGCCGACCTAGACGCCGTTAGAAAAGAAATAGACATTTGTCCGCGGTTAAATAAATTTCAGGTTGATGCTCTGAAGATTGTTATTGATTGTGCTTTGTTAAATCCAATAAATGTAGCGCGTAGACCACATGATTATAAAATGAAAATCCGCTTAACTGACGACACACCATTTCATTGTTCTCCTAGACCGCTGTCAGTGTTCGAAAAATCTGAGGTACGAAAGATAGTTAATGATTTGTTACGGAAGGGGGTGATACGGCATAGTAAATCGCCGTATGCCTCAGCCATTGTCCTTGTTAAGAAAAAGAATGGTGAATTGCGCATGTGCATTGACTATCGGGCGTTAAATAAAAAGACGATCCGAGACAATTTCCCACTGCCGTTAATCGAAGACTGTATCGAATTTATGGAAGGGAAACATTGGTTTACATTAATTGATCTGAAAGACGGATTCAATCAGATTGGCAGGGAAGTTGATTCAGTGCAATTTACGTCGTTCGTGACCCCGGATGGTCAGTATGAATATTTGCAAATGCCGTTCGGTTTAAAGAATGCCCCGGCTGACTTCCAGCGTTTCGTGTATCAGATATTCCAAGACCTGATTGAAGCGGGTGAAATTGTAATTTATATTGATGACATCCTAATTGCTACGACCGATTTCGAGTCCCACATAAAAGTTCTTGATAAGGTTCTGCGACGTCTTTACGAAAAAGGACTTGAACCAAAATTGAGTAAGTGTAAGTTTTGTTACGACGAAATTGAATACTTGGGTTATTTGGTCAATTCGACAGGGATTCGACCAACAAATGCACATATTCGTTCAATTGAACAGTACCCGATGCCGACCAATCAGAAAGAGTTACATACTTGCATTGACTTATTCTCATATTTCCGCCGTTTCGTACCCTCTTTTTCCAGGATCGCTAGACCACTATTAGAACTTTTGCGAAAAGAGGTGAAGTTCGATTTTAATGCCGCGTGCGTTAAGGCATTTGAGGAATTGCGTGACAAACTACGGTCGGCCCCTGTGTTAGCGATATATGGCCCAAATAGAGAGACTGAGTTGCATTGTGATGCCAGCAGTCATGGGTTTGGGTCTGCCCTTATGCAACGTCAGGACGATGGTAAACTCCATCCTGTAGCGTACTTTTCGAAAACTACAACAGCGGCCGAGGCCAAGTACCATAGTTTCGAACTTGAAACATTGGCGATAATTTATTCATTGCGACGTTTTAGAGTATACTTGGAGGGCATACATTTTAAGGTTATTACGGATTGTAATTCCCTTACCCTTACCCTAAGTAAAAAGCAGGTCAATCCTCGGATTGCTAGATGGGCACTGGAACTAGAAAACTACGATTATTCGATTCAACATCGAAGTGGAGCATCTATGGGTCACGTGGACGCATTAAGTCGGTGTCACATCCTAGCTGCTATTAGTGGGGATGAGGTTGACTTCCAAATTCAAGTGGCTCAGAACCGGGATTTGAATATTCAAAAATTGCGAAAGGAACTAGAAGTAAGGGCATTAGAGCGATACGAAATGCAGGATGGTATGGTTTTCCGTAAAGTTGAGCCTAACATTTTATTACTTTATGTACCAATGGAAATGGAAAACAACGTGATACGTATGATACACGAGAAAATTGGTCATCTAGGAATAGATAAATGTTACAACCAAATACGAAAAAACTATTGGTTCCCAGGTATGAAAAATAAAATAGATCGATTTATCAGAAATTGCATTAAGTGTATAATATACTCTGCGCCGGCACGGTCTAACGACCATAACCTGTACAGCATTCCGAAAAAACCAATCCCTTTCGATACAATCCATTTGGATCATTTCGGGCCACTGCCGAGTTTAACCTCAAAGCGCAAACACATTCTGGTTGTCATAGACGCCTTTACGAAATTCGTGCGTTTATACCCTGTCAATTCGACAAGTACAAAAGAGGTCTGTGCATCAATGGATAAGTATTTTAGCTACTACAGTCGACCCAGGCGCATTATAACAGATAGGGGTACTTGTTTTACCTCTTTGGAGTTCAGTAGGTTTCTTGTAAGACACAATGTCGACCACGTCAAAGTTGCTGTGGCATCTCCACAAGCAAACGGACAGGTGGAACGGGTAAACCGGGTGATTAAAGCCGTATTGAGTAAGATCAGTGAGCCAGTTAATCATGCTGATTGGTCAAACAAATTGTCACAAGTGGAATTCGCGATCAATAACACTACTCACAGTTCTACTGGAGACTCACCTAGTAAACTACTTTTTGGTGTCGATCAACGTGGTTGCATAATTGACGAACTCACGGAGTACCTAAACGATAGATCTAACGGTGGGGTTGAACGAAATTTGGAATCTTTACGGTCGCACGCTTCAAGTGCTATTAGAAAATCACAGGAATATAATGAACGGTACTTTTTAAAACACAGTGTTTCAGCTAAAACGTATTCAGTAGGTGACTTTGTAGTTGTTAAACATATTGACACCACAGTTGGAACGAATATTTGTTCAAAAGTATAGGGGTCCATACATCATTCATAAAGTATTACCTAACGACCGGTACGTTGTAAGAGACATTGAGAATTGCCAGCTGACGCAGTTACCGTACGAAAATGTCATAGAAGCTATACGAATTCGCAAATGGTTAGAACCGATGAGGGGTTAAGGACTACGGTGGCTGATAGCATTGTTGGTAGCACTTTACCAGTTGAAACCATATAGCGTGATCGGGGTCGATCATAACGTCAGATTAGCCGAGTTGTAATATAATAATGTATTGTAATGTGATAAGACCTTTATACTTTTCCCAATTTTCAATGTAGTAGAACCTTTACACTTTAGCGAGTGGTGCGCCCTCAGCGGAAAAAAGGTGAACGAGAGACAGCGGCGAGAAAGAAAAGAAAAAAAACATGAAGAAGGAGGAAGAGAGAATCATCCATCTTGTGGCGGAGAGACGAGGAGGACGTGAGAAATAGTTTGTAAGCGTAACCTAAGTTAATCGTGGAAAAATAAAA